>CM038229.1:76447957-77096896 GCA_021442155.1 Cymbidium sinense | reverse complement strand
ATTATATGAGGTAGATTATATAAATTTTTTTCTCTATTATATTCTATTAAATATCATATCTTATTTAATTTTAATAAAATAAGGTCATTATTTATACTTCTTAATTAAGTCTTTTTAGGTCTATATTTATCTTTCTTTAACATAGGTCGAATCTAATATATCTACTCTTCTAAGGTTACTAGGTGAATGATATTTTACATGTCTAAATCATCTGAGATAATTCTCTCAAATCCTATCTCCCACTAGACCTACTCCAACTTTTTCATGTATATAATCATTTCATATTTTGTTTGTGAGTGTAAAGCCACCCATCAACATAAGCATCCTCATCTTTGCAACACTTAACTTACTTCTATGCTTCTATTTTATTGGCCAACATTCTGTACCATAAAATATTATCAATATCACCATCATCTTATAAAATTTTCTCTAATTTTGATGAATACATCCTTATTTCTTTTAAAGAAATGATTAGTAGGTAGAAACATATAATAATAATCAAACCATAAATTTTTATCACTTTTAGAGTAAATGTCTTTGATAAATCCATGTAATATGGACATATCAACTTTCTGATAGTACTCCACCCTGATAACAGTCCATTCATAGGAAAGTCATTAAAATAATTTATATAAATATTTTTTTAGAAGTTTTGAGGTGAGTACAACATTATCCTACAAGATTTTGAACACATCTATCAAAGGCTATATAAAGACATCATTTTTTCTTTTAGGACTATATGGTTCAAGTATGATTAGTGTGAGGAACAAAAATGGTGTGGTCTTGCACATCTCTAAAGGTAGATTATAAGATGTAACTATGACTAACCAATATGAATAAGACAATGTAGATTGACTAAATGGCGGAAACTACTAGCACATTAACCAAGTTTGATATTGCATAGCTTAGTTATAAAGTAAGGATAAGTATAGTTGAATTACTTATACCATTCTCCATGTAGTGGATGACTTAAGAAATTTTATTCACTTGCCCTCTCTTAGTGTCATCTCATATTCCTAGGAAAATGTGTAAATGAGCATAGTCATTGAAGACGTAGAGTGGGTAAAACAAACGGTTGTATAAAACTTATTTATCTTTGTGTTAGTTTTTATTTTGTGGCTTGAATCTAGATGCTTCATAAAATTTACATTCAACATTCATTGCATCATCTTTATAGTACATCATATAGTCATTAACACAATAATATTTTTTTTGTGAGCTCAAACTTAACTTGAAACTAATTTCTTTATTTTGTTTAAGTCCTTCAAAACTATTTTTTTCTTGAGTTAGTCTCTTTACATATCCTTGCAAATTGATAAAAATATTCTCATGACATATTGTATTCAATTTTAATGCTTAACATTCTTGTAGCCACAAATAGTTTAGAGTTATTCATGCAACCTTCTTGTAGTAGCCATTGTGTTGCACTTAATAAGTCATAGAATTTTTGAGCTTCTATATTTTATAGTTCCTCTTCTAATACTTTGTCAAACTAAGCTCTTGTTGCATCAAACATCATTTCTTCATATTTTTCAGTCATGTTCAACTTAAAGTGCATAGCTCATCGAAACACTAATGTCAATATTAATATGTGATTCATACTCACCATGTGAAGTCTAGAACCAATGATTTGGTTGAAACTCTCTATGATACAAATCTAATCTAACTTTATTTTCCATTATGTAGGCTTAGTTCTTGTGTCTCACACATAAACATCCAAACTTTCTTTTTAAAAGATAAACATAAAGTTGAGATGCCACATGTACAAAATGTTCAACACCATTCAAAAGGTCATCAATTAATTATTTTCTACCCGGATATAATCTATTACATCCATGATCATTTATCGTTAATATATGTACATTTAAGAAAAAGTTTTCTTAGTTATATAAATTATAAAATTAATTAAGACTAAATAATCAAGGCTTAATATGATATAAGTGTTTAAATATCTATTTTTTTGGTTTATAAATATTCGATATAACATACTAAGTTTACAAGAAGCTCACATGAAAAATCCTTTTATGAGAAGGCCTTAATTGTTCCCTAGCTCTTAAATTAATTGACATTCCTTGTGTGTATGAGTCTAACTAGTGAAAGGTTAGTCAGGGAAATCAAGGGAGAATGATAAGGGAGTAGGGGTGTAAATGAGCCGAGCTTGAGAACATAACTCTTCTTGTTTAGCTCATTTGAAATTTATTTTGTTGTTTTTGAAAATGGCTCAAATTTCTTGTCAGTATTCGTTTGAAAATCGCGCTGTCATTCAAAATTGGCCGAAATGCAATAATCCCAAAAAATCAGTATGAAAGAGGATTCAACCTCGGCCAATTTTTTGCATAACAAAAATTCTAACCACCAAGCTATGCTTGTATTTATGATAAGTAGATGAGTAATAATAATGTAATAATAATAATAATAATAATAATAATAATAATAATAATAATAATAATAATAATAATAATAATAATAATAATAATAATCATCATCATCATTATAATAAATAATAGTAATAAAATAATAATAATAATAATAGTAATAAATAATAGTAATAAAATAATAATAATAATAATAGTAATAAATAATAATAATAATAATATAATATAATTTTATTTTGAAAATGAATCAACAACGATTAATGTTCACTGCTTATATATCGAAATGGTTTCAAATTTTGTTAACACGGTACGAAACTGCTCATAAAAACAGCTTTTTTTCAATCCTAAAGGAAAGCTCGGGGCAGAGAGTACGAATGGAGTACACTGTGAGAATAAGAGGGCTAGTTAGTAAGTGTAATTGCCCTCATAATTGCTTAGAGTGTATTGTGATTAATTTTTTATTTGGGATGATAGTGAAAGCCAATCAAAATCATAAATATAAATACAGGCCTATTTTTGAATTTTAATTCTCAATATTTGCATGATTTTAATCCCAAACAAAAAAGATTTGTTTAAAATAGTGAGATGATCGATATAGTCTTGCATTAAGAAAACTATGCAGAATAAAACTTTACGCCTGTCTTGAGAAGACACATACAAATATTTGAAAAGAGAACGAGAATCTCTGGGATTTTTACGTGGAAAAATCCCGAAAAGAGGGAAAAATCACGAGGTCTAGTCCAGTAAAAATATTCTACTATATATATGTTTTGAAGTATGTTTTCCCGTTAACGGGATTACATAATTATATGTGAGAAAGCCTGACAACAAATCCTACCGTAACAACTACGCAATGGTATGTGAATAATTATGTGGTGGCGAGCAAGTGAATAACGGCCGTGCCGGAATCCGACGAATTCAGCAAGGTGGCAAGCGGTAACCGGCGGACGGCGGTGCGGATAACCAGCGATTTACGGGTCACGGCGATGGCTGGTGAGCGGGTCACCGCAGCGGACCGGCGGCTACGGCTAGGTGGTGGCCGGGCTTCTGTGGTCAACCACGGCACGATGACCCAGGTGGTTGTCGACGGCAGGGTCGGCGATAACCGGAGTGGTCGAATGCGAGAGGACCGGCGTGTCGATGACGGCGGTCGACGACGGTGGCAAAGTTACGGCGACAATGATGGTTGTCAGCAACGGGATATGCGGTGGTCGGTGAGGACCAGCGGTGGTTGATGGCGGGACCAGGCGGTGGCCGGTGGTCGGTCTTCCTATGGCGACGATTACGCTTTAGCTCTTCTTCTCGAGTTCTCTCTTCTCATCTCCTTTGCTGGCCTCATGAAGGATTAGACTATTTATATATTAGAGTGGCGTTCAGAATTGCACAAAGTTCAAACCACTCCATCGGACGGCTCAAAATAATTCATTTGATCATTTGATGTATTTTAAGTATTTAAATGCTCAAATGAAGTCAAAATCAAGAGATCTTGGCTTGTTAGATCCGGCTCGTCAAGACGCTCGATTTGACCATAAACACTCCATATTTAGGAGCTATTTAGGGATTCAACTGATATCTCAAAGTTTTTAATGATATTTTAAGTGTTTGATCCGAACTAGTAGGATCAAATTGCTTTCGACGTCAAAATTCGTGCTTCAATTAGTAATATTTTCAGTGGCATATCATAGCTATAATTTTTTAAATTCTAATTTTTGATCTTTTGACTTCTTTTAATAACTTTGTCATATTAACCTGTAATCACCTAATTATAATTTTTATAGAATTGTGATTGATATAAACATGAGTCGACCCCATAATGGTGAGATAAAGGCTTGTAGTTGTAACTCCAAATAAGAAAAATAGTGTGAAATGTGTGAGTTTCAATTAAATTTTAACAAGATTTAAGTTATAAATTAAAATTATTTTTTAAAAAATTTCAAATCTACATTTCACAAAATAAACAGTTAAAATAACATTATAGGAGGTTATTTGATTAAAGAAATATTTTAAAATAATTTCACAAATAAAATAAACATTTAGTTAAAAAAAAATAAATTTCAGAGTTGTAAAGGTAAAAGACTATTCAAATGGATCAAAATTAATTCCTTTTGTACACACTGCTAGATGAAGCTAGAGCTTAGATTTTGTTGCTGCTTCGCAGGAAACCGAAGGAGAGAAAGGTGAGAAATAGGGGGTCTGGGATCATTGACTCTTAAAATTGTAGATTTTTAGCGAATTTTCTAGTTGAAATTTTGTCAAAAAACTTTTTAGCGAATTTTTTTGTTGAAATTTTGTCGGAGACAAGTTAGTTTGGCACCAACATTTTTTCTATAGAAATTTTAATTGAAAAGATTTCCGACTAAAAATCTTTCGATAAATTTGTCAGTTATTTTCAATAGAGCAGTCCTTTGAGAATTCCGTCAGTAACGTTTGATTTTTTGTAGTATAAATCTTTATTTTTTTTTCTTTTGCTATAAATCTCTTCTTCCAACCTCTTTAATAAAATCATATTAGTTTCCAATCATTTTTTTCTAGAAATTCAAAGCAAAATCCTTTTGAGGGTAATCATCGAGGGTCACACAAAAATTTATTTTATAAACTTGTTGGTAAACTTCCTAGTATCATAATATCTTCAACGATAGAAGAAATACAATGAAGAATAATGAAAAATCTCTAAGTAGGATCTAAAGATTCATAAAAAATTTGACCCATACATTAAAGCAAAAAAAAAGTTCATCAAGCTCAGAATTAATTGAAGTCATATTAAGTAAGATAAGCTGTCCTCATTTTATTGAAGTAGACATGATAATCAAGAAATGAATGCATGTCTAATATCACCTGAGATGAGTTAATCAAGTCGCTTTACTATTATGATCTGAGAATATGAGATCAATAAATTTATATGCCGGATCAAAACATATCCGGAGACTTGAATATTTTAGTTTTCTGATTCTGTTTGGCTTGTTTAAAAATACTTCAAAACTATTTGTCTTTTCTTGAAAATAAAATGGAGAGGAAGAAAACATAGTTTTAAAAAGCACACTATTCAAACTGGTATCAAAATTAAAAATTCACGCTCTCAAAAGTAAAATGCACTAAAAAAAGCCCTCCCAAACGGAGCCTTAGTGGCAACGTAATCACAAATGCCGATCCCCACTTCTTTTCCCCTTCGGATGTATCTTATTTTGATGAAATCAAATAAGAGTTAAAGAGTTCTCAACTATGCTCATTTATACTAACTGAGTTAAGGACAGTGAGTTCCTTCCTTTCTCAATATAGCGAGTTGAATTTTAATTAATTAAAATTTGCTTGTCAAAAAATTCAACCGAAGGTCCGCAACAGGTCCGTTAGGAAATACCACCGTCTCCAAAAAAAATGCACGGGTTTGTCTCGACGCCAGTGGATCTCAACACGTGTCACCAGGGGGAAGGTCTACCGCTTCCGAAGATCGTGGGCTCCACGTCAGCTGACCAGCTGGATCAATGGGATCGCCGTACAGCGATCTACTGTAGAAAAGCCGCTGATGTGCCGACACGCGCCTCACTAGCTGGAGGCAAAGATCGAACACGCAGAGAGACAGCTAAGCTCCGACCATTGAATCCGCCAGCTCTCTTTGCGTCCGGACAGCAGACATTCCGAGAGGGACGGCTGTTTTACTTTTTTGCCTGCAGCCCTTCAGAGGCCTATTTTACTTCCTTTACATAAGTTTATTATTATTTTAATATTATAACCATATTAATATATAAATTAATCCAAATAAATTAATATTTAAAATATATGTAATATAATTAAAGTATTAAAATATTGTATAAATAAATATAAAATTTCAAGTACAGAATTTATAGATATATAAAATTTTTATAGTATATCTATAAATATAATTTTATTCAATGTTAAATATTAATGTTTAAATATAAAGTAGGTGAAATTAAAAAATTTTAAAATAAAGTCAAGCTTGAGTCATATTTAGTTTAAATTAAATTAATTTATGATATAATTGACTTTAACTCAAACTAGATTTCATATCTTGAGCTTAAACACAACTTTGTTCTTTAAATAATAGACTCAAGCTTGAATGAAGCTTTTTAAAGTAAACTCACAAGTTGACTTCCATTCATCTAAATTGATAGTTAGAATTTAATTTTTAATATTATATGATGATTTTTGAAAATTAGGCCTCAATATCATGATTTAATTTTATCCATTTGAATTTTAGAAGGTAACATATTTATTTTTATTATATTTATATGATATAAAATTATGTGATGTTAATTTATAGGCTAATTTAGATAATATATTTATTATAAAATTTATGATAAAATAATAAAATATTAAAATATTAGTGTAATCTACAGATTAAATATTCAAACTTTTTTTAAAGGTTTTTTTTGGCCGATTTAGGCTTCATTTGGCTAAACTTATTTGGTGAGTTTAGATGTTGAGACCATGAAGATTAAATTTTTTTTAATTGTTTGAATATGGTGCTTTATTAAATGACGTTTAAATAAAACTCCTTTATGGTCAATTTATAGGGGTGTGCAATCGGTCGATTTAGACGGATCGGTTTTAAAATTTGTTAAACCATTCGTTTTTAAATCCAGAATCTGAATAAACCGATCCGTTTAATCAATAACACACCGAACTGATCCAAACCGAAATATTTTTAGGATTTTCGGTTCGGTTTAGAAAATACCGAAAATTGAAAATATAATTACTATAATAATTATTAATCAAAGAATTACATCATTTTATGAAATCATTTCATACAAAATTAAATAACTATTTAATAAATGAAATTAATAATATACAAATTTATCATTGAAATTACTTTTTTGAGAGATATTTTCTAAACAAATGAAAAAAAATTGATTTTTTTAACTATTTTCAGTTTAATTGGTTTAATCGGTTTAATCGGATTAAGATAATACAAAACTGAACCGAAAACCACCAAAACCGAATTTCACCAAATCCAAAACCGAAATCCAAAAAATATTTATAAAATCGATCCGAATTCAAAAATTCGTCCACACTACGCTCCGAATTGGAGAACAGAAGTTATGCAAAAATCACTTTTAAATTAATTTTTTTTAAAAAAAATGAAGATGTAAGCCAAATGAAGCCTTAATCTTCAAAACTGTTTAATTGGACGTTTCCTCCGACGGTATAGTAATAAACACAGGCCGACAATTTCCAACATGTGCACTGTGGCAGTCATACAAATTCCAGGAAATCTAGATGATACGAGGACTTAATTTTATGATTTTAAAGCTGAGTTTAAATCTTATTAAGATAAGTATTTTTAATTGTTTCAATGATTTCATAGATTTAAGGTTCAATTTAATATTACATTGTGATTATTTTTAATATTAAATATTATAAAAAGTTATATTTAAAATTTAAAATAAAAAATTTATTTAATTAGAATTTAGGTCGGGTAATCATATCAAGATAGAATTTAATGCAATCTTTTGGATTGGATGACGTAGGAATTTATTGAATTAATCCATGAGAGTAAAACTTCTAATTATCGAAAGATACGAGAGGATACATAGATTCTTGATCGACAAATCTAATTATTATTATAATGTCAAATATAATTTTAATTAAAGTTTAGTTAATGCATTAGAGTTTAATTTAAATTAGTTTATCTATTACTAGATGAATAATTTCATTAATAGGAGTAGGAGGCGAAGCTCAACCGGCAAGCTTAAATTAGTAATTATTTAATTTTAAAATTAATAATAGATTCTCGTGGGAATGATACTTAACTCATTTTATATTACTTGAGAGACACGCGAACTTGCGTAACACAGTAAAAATTATGATAACTAAGTAATCAGGCAAGTTTCTCGTTCCACCACATTCCAACATAAAGCATTCAACAATTATGTGATGTTATCTGTTCCAATATTAATCGATAATGTAAGTGCTAATATTGTTTGTTTAAGTTACATAATTTTACTATCTCATGCAATGTTAGTAATCTTACATTAACACACATTCTTCATAAAAAAAAAGAATGATGGGTTCAAATGTTATGTTTAAATACATAATTTGAATAGTAGGTTATAACTTTATATTCAAAATAGAACTTTAAACTAATTCAAAGTAGGTTCTACCTGCAATATAAGATTCAAATAGAAGTTTGAACTAGATTTTAATAAAACTAAAATAATTTAAGTAGCAAATTATGTTTTAACTTTATTGAACAATTACTTTGAATGTAGGATTCAAATACAAAGTAATGATTTGAAACTAAAATTGAAATATTTTAAAACTTTGTTTAAACCTGTTGCGTGTTAGAAAATCAGTCGTGATAGAGTGAAAGTTTACGCCTTAGCCTTGTCGATTAGTCAGCCCATGTAATTAAAGAGCTAACAAGAGACACTGCAATTTTTAGCGTGGAAAACCTCGAAAGAGGAGAAAAAATGGGGCTGCTTGATAAAAGCTTCCTATGTATTTTGAGTACAAAGTCTTCACGATAATGGGATTATGAATTGCATATGAGAGAGGAATACGTGATCGAGGTTATGGTATTCTTGATGGTGGAGATCAGTAACCGGTGGGAATCGGTCAATTAGTGGCGACGGTGGGTAGGTGGAGGTGGTTGATGGCAGCCGGCGAGTGCGATCTTGCTTGGAGGATCTTCGCTTAGCTCTTGGAAATGCGAACTTCTAGTCTTCTAATCGGTACTTATAGTCTCTGGTTGATCTCTCTCTTGCCTCGATCTTAGGATCTTCCTTGAGTTCTCTTCCTCCTGCTTGGGCTTTCCTCTTCTTGGACTCTTCCTTCTTCCTTGCTTGGACTCTTCTTCCTTGCTTGGACTCTTCCTCTTCTTCCTTGGGACTCTTCCTCTTCTTCCTTTGGGGCTCTTCCTTTCTTCCTTGCTTGGACTCTTCCTCTTCTTCCTTCTGGACTCTTCCTCTTCTTCCTTGCTTGGACTCTTCCTTTTCTTTACTTGGTTCAGCTCCTTTTCTTCTTCACCTCACTTCACTTCACTTGGCCTTCCTTTACATGTGAGGAATGAAGGTCTATTTATAGATGGGAAGAGGGGCATTCTTGTAAATTCATGTAAAGCCCGTACCACTCCCCTCGATCGGATGGCTCGGGATGATTCCTTGATCATTTGATGTATTTTGAGCATTTGGATGCCCAAATGAAGTTGAATTATGAGATCTTAGGCTCGTTAGATCCGGCTCGTCGAGACGCTCGATTTGACTATAAACACTCCATATTTGAGAGCTGTTTTGAGATTTAATTGATGTCCCAATATTCCGATGATATTTTAAGTGCTTGATCTCGATCGGTTTTGACTCAAAATCATATCACTTTTGACGTCAAGATTTGTGCTTTGACTAGTGGTATTTTGAGAGCCATATCAGTTGCCCCCCTATTTTTGGATGACATTAGCTTAATCATCCAAAATATATATATCTTTCGAAAAATAATAACGAGTCGACATGAATCATATATTTTGAGAAGAAATCATCATAAATACAAAATTATGATTAGGGAAGTAGATGTGTATGCGAGATTTTGAGTTGGATCTATTTGGATACTCACGGAAGTTTTGAGCGTTAGGGGACCCGGAATGGCGCCGTGGCGCCCGTCGGCGCGTCGGCTAGCGTGCGTATGCGTCATGTGATCTTGTATCAGCCAATGGCGAAGCGCTATTCAGCGGAGGCGGGGCGGGCAGTGTGGTCATCTGGCCGGGTCGACGGTCAGGCGTCTGACAATCGGGTCATTGTCAGCGTGTGAGCGTCAGGCGAATGGGCAGCAGGTGGTCGCATGGCAGTTGCTGTCGGCGTGGCCGTGGAGGCCTTGAGCCAGCTTTAATGGCCATGTTTGTGGCCTTGATGGTCAGGAGGTGAGGGTTTTGAGCCATTTTGAGGAGTTTTAGCCGTTTTGTGGGAGTTTGCCATTTTGAGGAGTTTTGATTTTTTGAGGAGTTTGAGCCATTTTGAGCCATTTTTGAGGTTTTGAGGAATTTTGAGCCATTTTTGAGAAGTTTTACCCTTTGCCCACGTGGGGCTATATACAGGGTGAGAGGGAGACACCTTTCCCTCCCTTTCTTCTTGAGTGAGGTCCTTTGGAGGAAATCGAGAAGGAAGGCATTTGGGAGGCGATCAAGGCGATCAAAAGGTATCACATCGTGGTTCCGGTTTTCCGGTCGACCGTCCGGGTTAAGCGATCAAGGCCCACGGTATCGTCGTGGTTCCGTTTCACCCGTCGGACCGTCGGGTTGAGGGCGATCAAGGCCGGTATCGTCGTGGTTTGTTCTGGCCCGTCGGACCGTCCGGGTTAGGAAGGCGATCAAGGCACGGTATACGTTTGGTTATTCGACCCGTCGGACCGTCCGGGTTAGGAAGGCGATCAAGGCCGGTATCGTCGTGGTTCCGGTTTCGTCGGACCGTCGGGTTAGGAAGCGTCAAACGGTCATCAGGTTCCGGTTCACCGGCCGTCAGTTGGTTAAAGCGGTACCATCGTCGTGATTCGGTTTCCGGCCCGTCGGACCGTCCGGGTTAGGAAGCGATCAAGGCCCACGGTATCGTGGTTCCGGTTTCGGCCGTCGACCGTCGGGTTAGGGCGATCAAGGCCACGGTATCGTCGTGGTTCCGGTTCGGCGTCGGACCGTCCGGGTTAGGCGATCAAGGCCGGTATACATCGTGGTTCGTTTCCGGCCTCGTCGGACCGTCCGGGTTAGGCGATCAAGGCCCGCGATCGTCGTGGTTCCGGTTCGACCCGTCGGACCGTCCGGGTTAGGCGATCAAGGCCGGTATACATCGTGGTTTGTTTCACCCGTCGGACCGTCCGGGTTGAGGATCAAACCCACGGTATACGTCGTGGTTCCGGTTTCACCCGTCGGACCGTCCGGTTAGAAGCGATCAAGGCCCATGGTATCGTCGTGGTTCAGTTTCCGATCGTCGGACCGTCCGGGTTAGAGGCGATCAAGGCCATATCGTCGTGGTTCCGTTCTGCGTACCGGCGTCGGGTTAGGAAGCGATCAAGGCATTACGTCGTGGTTCCGGTTTACCGACCCGTCGGACCGTCCGGGTTAGGATCAAGGCCGCGGTATCGTCGTGGTTCCAGTTTTCGATGGCGTCGGGTTAGGCGATCAAGGCCATGTATACGTTGTGGTTCCGGTTACCGACTCGTCGGACGTCCGGGTTAGAGGCGATCAAGGCGCGGTAGTTGGTTCAGAGTCGGACCGTCCGGGTTAGAAGCGATGAGGAAGTGAGTTGAAGCGGCGATGTCACCGTCGAAATGATCGGCCAATTACGAGCGAGGTTCAGTGATGGCGAGAATGCCAGCGGAGAGGCCAGCGATGGTGTGGTGTCCGGCGACAATGGTGGTAATCGAAGATGCGGTGGCGATAGTCAGCGGATGGTAGACGGCATTATAACGGCGGTGGCCAGCGGCGATGGTTGGCATGGTAGTCGGCGGCGGTGACCGACGATTATGGTTGGCGCTCGGCGGGGGTGGTCGGCAGTGGCAACTGACGACGGTAGTCGACGACGCCGCAGTAATCGGGCCGGAGTGACCGCGACATGGTGACCGGAGAAGATTGCCGGGTGATGGTTCAACAGCTGATAATCGATGTCGTTAACTTGCACGATGGATATAATTGAATACTGCGGATTTTGACCCATCCGGGTTGTTTGTCGAGTGTTACCCGGCGACATTAACCCGTGGAGAGGATACAAAAGTTTTGACCTTTCCTAGGTTGCTGGTCAGAATATTATTCGTCGACGCTAACCTATATGGAAGAGGCCGTGGGAAGTCCACCAAGGACCTTTTGACCTTTCCTAGGTTGTTTGTCAGAGCTTTTGCTCGATGACATTAACCCGTATGGAAGAGATCGCAGGAAGTCCACCAAGGACGTTTTGACCTTTCCTGGGTTGTTTGTCAGAGCTTTTGCTCGACATTAACCCGTATGGAAGAGGTCGCGAAGTCCACCAAGGACGCTTTTGACCTATCCGGTTGTTTGTCGAAGCTTTTCTCTGACGCTAACCCGCATGGAAGAGGTCGCGAAGTCCACCAAGGACGCTTTGACCTATCCCGGTTGTTTGTCGAAGCTTTACCGATGACTTAACCCGTATGGAAGAGGTCGCGAAGTCCACCAAGGACGTTTGACCTATCCCGGCTTTTGTCGAAAGTGTTTACTCACGACGCTAACCCGCATGGAAGAGGTCGAATATTTGCATGAGCTTGTAGAGTGACCATCGATCTTTGCCTTGGTGTTGCCGACTTGCTTATCTTTTGAGATTAAGAGTTGCCCCCGCCAGTATGTTCAGATGAGTCGATTGATTCTTTCCAATTAACGGGATATCTTTGTTGAATGGGCCTTTCGATTTCTTCTTTGATGGGACCGTTGGCCCCAGGTTCCTTGGGGTGCTTTATGTCTCTCTCAGATTATCCAAATTGTTCATGTGCATTAATAGCCTCATCAAGATTTGTTTCCACACGATAAACTAAGCCCAAGATATGACCGACCGCGGTCCCGCATGAGTGATGAGTAAAAGGCCCTGACGGACCCTCCAAGAAAAACTCCTCTTAATAGTTCGAGTTTACCTGTATTTGGCGAAGCTTCTAAGGAGAACCTCGAAGTATTTTTTTTAAGTGATTCACCCTCGCTCGTGAATGCCGGAAAGATGGGAGAATCTTAATGATTCTCCGCTTTGCAATGAACTGCTCCACAAAGAACTGGCGAAGTTCGCTAAAGGTATGGATGGATCCCCTTGAAGAGAGTAGAACCAAGTGCGAAGCTTCTTTGAGGGTAACGAAAGACCGACAAAGCAATGGTGTCGAGCTCGCTGGATATGCATGATAGTCCTGTAATGGTCGATGTGTTCGTGTGGGTCAGCCCCATCATAGAATCAATGCTCTAAGCTTGAAACCTATGGGAATTGGATGTCAAGAATGGCTTCTAAAGGTGAGGACCTCATAACCGCTCTGTGGGTGAAGATGATTTATCTTGAAGGTGAAATTCATCTTGTATTAAGCGTCGATTAATGTCATGACTAGCGGATTAACAAGATGAGCATGTGTGAAGCTATCAACAACAATCGGGATTAGTAACCTGAGCGCACAATGGATGAGTGGAACTAGCAAAGGTCAAGAGATCAGTTACATCTCCATGCGAGGAACCGCTAAAAGGATTAGCGTTGACCTCTCCCGCAACGACCGATCTTGGGGAGATATGTTCAGTAGTCAGTAGTCCTTGCAAAAGTCGGATCATCTTATTTTGAGACCTCCATTCGACTGACACATCTTCCAAAGAGATTCCCGCCAACAAGGTCATGCCTATCGAGGGGAGTGTGGCAAAACTTGACCCTTGGTGGATGGGTTTTGAGAATGACGAGTTGGAGCGGAGGCTCGGACAGTGTTGGCCTATTGGCCATAACGTGATGTTCACTAAATTGTGGTTGAAGGGTTTTTCATTCCCACGATGGCGCCAAAACTGCTTGCGCTTAGAAAACCCCACAGAGTGAAAGTTTACTTTAGCCTTTTCGATTAGTCCAAAGACACACAAGTGTAATTAAAGAGCAACAAGAGACACCTGCATTTTTAACGGAAAACCTCAAAAGAGGGGAAAACCACTGCCCAAAGAAAAGCTTCCACTATGTATCCGCTTCAGAGTACAAAGTCTTCCGATAACGGATTACGTTGCATATGAGAGAGGAATAACAACCGTAACAATGTGTAATCATGAGATAACTTTGGTGGAATGCAGCAATTAGTGACGTGGCTGTGGGTACGATTGATGGCGAGTTTGGCGATCTTGGAGGATCTTCAAGCGTGAGCTCTGAAAATGCTGAACGGTCTTCCTGGTGCGGACGTGATGCTGGCTGGTGGGATGGTCAAGCAGGCCTCATCTTCCTCCTCCCTCACTCTTTTCCTTCCTCGACTCTTCCTTTTCTTCCTCTTGACTCTTCCTTTTCTTCCTTGTTTGACTTTTCCTCTTCTTCCTTGTTCTGACTCTTCCTCTTCTTCTTCCTTGTTCTTTTCCTTTTCTTCCTGTTGACTCTTCCTCTTCTCTTCTGACTCTTCTTCTTGGACTTTTCTTCTTTCTTCTTCTTCTTCACCTCACTTCACTTCCTCCTTTCATGTGAGGAATGAAGGTCTATTTATAGATGGGAGGAGGGGCATTCTTGTAAATTCATGTAAAGCCCTACCACTCCCCTCGATCGGACGGCTCAGGATGATTCCTTCGATCATTTGATGTATTTTGAGCATTTGGATGCCCAAATGAAGTCGGAATTATGAGATCTTAGGCTCGTTAGATCCGGCTCATCGAGACGCTCGATTTGACTATAAACACTCTATATTTGAGAGCTATTTTGGGATTTAATTGATATCCCAAAGATTCCAATGATATTTTAAGTGCTTGATCTCGATCGGTTTTGACTCAAAATCATATCGCTTTCGACGTCAAGATTTGTGCTTTGACTAGTGGTATTTTGAGAGCCATATCAAAACCCATACTATTGATTTGCACTAAGTTTGAACCTAGTTCGAACTACTATTTCCAATAAGGGGCAAAATATTAGCTTTGAAATTGAGGTTCAAATTTTGCCTTGAATTAGTTTTACAATTTTGTAAATCCCATAAAAATATTAATTGATGAGTTGAAGATTTTTTAGGAAGAAAATGTACTCACATATAATATCTCAAATAAGAAAAATAAAAAATCTTCAAATGAAAGAAACATTCATATAAAAAAAATGGTGATTTCTAGTATTCGACATATTCTTAAAGTGGACCATCATGTGAAAATAGCTTTTCATATTGCATGAAAATATTCAAATAATCTATATTAAAAATGATAGAAAAACTTATCATAAGATGCTCTTACCCATTGACCGTGCATCTAGAAGAAATAAAAGTGCAACTTCTTAAGAATTGATATGAGAAATCTAAGCCCCTACTAAGATTGAGTGGAAATCAATTATATTAATGAATAAGCACAATATCAAACTAATTTACTTATATTATTAGATAGAACACTCTGGTATACAATTCTATAAACCATTTATAGACCATCCATTTTATTCAGCTCCACCTCCACCATCTTATGTTGACCCATCTGGTCACTACCATTTGAGATATGCACAACTAAATTTCTATCCTTCTCCATCATAACCTTCTTACGTAGTGCCATCTACTTCTACTAAGTAGTGATACAAATGTGGATTTAATGCATTAAAGTTCTGCAAATACATGGAGCCCAAGGTGACATAAGTATCTAATATTATTTCTTTAAATTACAATATGTTCATATTTTCATAAATTATAATATATTATTCTATTTTCAAGTTCTATCCTTATAAATAAGCAACACACAAATCGATAGACATCCTAAGGAGTAAGTTTGGTTTTCCTTTATGTTTCTTTAAAAAAATTTGTAATAGATATTTAATATTTATGATATGTAATTTTCCAAGTTTGAAGTAATAAATAATAATTTATAAATTTTCAATTAGAAATATTAATATATGCATTGGCAAGCTATTTTATTTTATAAAAAAGATTTACAATGGTTGTCCCAAAATTATGCTAATATTAGATGAAATTATAAAGGGTGGGGCTACACTCATCTATGTGATATATTTAAAGATATTAGTAAGTTTAGCAAGGTCTCTTTTATATTCGGGAGAAGATTTAGTAAATTTTATGTAGATCCTCTTATATATTCAGGAGAAGATTTAGATAAATTTATGTAGAGCCTAGGATACCCTAAATATGCCTAAACGTGAGAATAAAATAAATAAAATTAGGTTTCTTATTATGGGGACACGAGCAGCTACCTCCATTATGTGTTTCAATTCTCCATATTATGTAAAGAAAAAATGATAAATTTTAATTTATTCATCAATTTATGATATTTTAATATAATTTATAATTTTATATATGTCTTTAGTATGAAGAAATTGGGCAAGGAACTTATTATAGTGGAGCTCATCAATGACAAGAGAATTAACAATTAGCTAATAATAGATCTCAATAATTTTTTATACATACAGAAATATTATAATAAAAGATAATTCAGTGAATTATATGTGATCATCATTAACTTTGCCATATTATATTATAAGTGCATATAATTTTGAGATGCATAGAGGCTAAGATTATAAATGAGCAAAGTCGAGCATGAGTCACCCTTGGATTAAGCTTAAGCTCAAATAATTTATAGATTGATTCTACAAGTTCAACTCAACTTACTAGCCAACTAATTTAATAGGTAAGAGATAAAATGATATTGATTCAAACAATTATTATAATAAATAATACAAGAAAAGAAATTTAAAAAAAATTAATAAAAATTTACTTGACATAAGAAAATGAGATGTATATTTAAAAAATATTTTCTAATTTTTTATTTAATTTATGAAATTATGATATATTTTAAATGTGCTTTATGTTAGTATTTTTAAATGAGCTAGCTTACAAACTAATGAGTTAAGTCTAGGATAATTCATACTTAGCATGTTAGTTTATTTAGTTTGGCTTATGAGCCATTTATTGAGTCGAGTCTAAGCAAGTTCACATCTCCATGTGACTCTCTTATATCATTCATAGACCCAAGCGTTCATAAGAGGGTGGTCCCAAACTGGATTAACCCAATAGCATGAGAAAAAAAAAGTTGAGGGTTTATGGGTTAGGATCACATATGGCTCTAAAAATATATATAATTGAGTAGTTGGTGTGTAAGAAGGTGATCATATTACCTTAAGAGATGATACTTGCATTATAGTGATGTAAGTTATAGGATTCATGTTGATAGTAATATAATCACCAAGATGAAGAGAGGAAAGATAATGAGGAAACAAATGAGGATTGGAGAAACTCTATCCTTTTTTATATTTTTTATACTTGAAATATGATGATAATGCCATTAATATTTTAATTATATTGCTTCAATTTTTTATTGTGTTTCATCATAAGCAATAAAATACCTTTATTTCCTATTTTGTATGTAGTATGTAAAATGATTATGTTGTGATATTTGAACAATTAAATTTGTCAAAATATCTAATTTTTTATTTTTTGGTACAATTTTTTATGATTACTTTTGCAAAACAATATAGTATCTAATCGAATAAAAGAAGATTTCTATGATAGTTAGGCTATCAAAATTTGTGTTGGTGCTCCCAATGGATTTCTTTATGCCATAATCCAGTGGATTATCTATTGGAAGTCTATCAAAAGTGTTTTCGTGATTGGAAATATGATTGATGTGCTTTTGTAGATTTGAGAAATTTGCCCAAAAATTACCTACATATTTTTCTACTTGTTGAGATATTTCTCCATCCAAAATGACTAGCTTTGCAATAATGCAAGTCATTTAAGCTCCTTCATCTTCATCAATCACTTTATTTTTCTTTCAACTAGGAGCACAATCACATCAACACCTTCCAACCCTAATTGCATTAGTGGTTACTGCCCTCATCATCATACACCAACAATTATCATTGTATATTTGTTATCACTCGCTCTCAATAACATTCATCATTTATCTGCTGAAGATCGTTGTTAGCTATCATCAATTGATATTAATAACTACTATCACCCATTCTTTGACACCCGTCATTGATCAATATTAAAACATACTATTTTTCTTTTGCCAACAACAATGTCTTTTCAACATCAACAAACATTGACATTTAATGTCATACACAACCTACTCATCAATAAAACAATCTTATATCATTCTCCAATCAATTAAGGAGATAATCTAAATGATTCAAGCCTTCGAATTCTACCTCCTCTGATTTCTAAATGACAACTCATTGTAATATTCAATTTGCATAGTGAAATCATTTTAGTTAGAGTAAATCATAAGTTTTTTTTTCTTTTTCAGATTTTCAATATAAAAAATTATGCATAATGTTTATTGCACATTATTTATATATATATATATGTATATATATATGTATATATTATATATATATATATGTATATATATATATATATATATATTATATATATATTTATATATATGTATATATATATATATATTTCTATATATATATATATGAATAATATATATGTACATATAAATATTATATATATATATAATAAAATTAAATATTTTTGAAAAATTAAACATTGTGGGCACCAAAAAAATATGGGCTGCAATATAATAAAATTTGTTTTTGATGATGAACTCACAATTTTAACTTCTTGATATAGTAATTGCATCCTCAATAATATTTATATATATATGTATATTATATTATATATGTACAGAGTTATATGCATCGATAATATCATGATACGTCATTGATATTAATTATCATCAAAAGCAAACAAATTAAATTTATCTCACATATGGCTTTTTATCAATTGCTTATATGTATGTATTATATTATATTATATATTATATATATATATAATGCTACTTGATGTATAAATATTATCTTGTGTGGAGTTCATCATCAAAGCAACAAATCAAGCCTTTCACTTCTTGATTGCATTGCCGCCCATAGTTTTGAGGTGTATATATATATATATATTAGGTTATGAGGATGCAATTACTTGATGTATCATAGTTAAACGTCATTGATTGTGTGGAGTTCATCATCAAAGCAACAAATCAAGCCTTTTACTTCTTGATTGCATTGCCGCCCATAGTTTTGAGGTGCTTTCTTGGTGCCCACAATGTTTCATTTCAAAAATATTTAATGGTAGGTGCATAACTTTTTTGAGAGGAAATAATTATAATGGTACTATAGCGTAAAAAAAAAAAAAAAAAAAAAAAAAAGAGAAGACAAGTCTTAATGATTTATGATTTTTATATAAACATCATTTATATTTTCATTGAAATATATTAGAATTAAAAAGCTAATTTATACTAATTTACATAATACAAATTATAATAAAAATATTATAATTAAATTTGTGTGCCGATGAATTTAATGGATCCATTAAAATTACTTATGCGGATGACAAAAAAAAAAATATTAATAATTTTTTTTGCTTGATATCACAAATAAGTTTTAGTTTAACAAAAATGCACAACAAAAAATAAATATATAATTAAATAACTTTTAGGCTTTTATATTTTAAATGTGAATCATGATTTTGTGGGATTTATATACATATCACATAATTTTTATGTATTAATATATTTATCTAAATTATAATAATTATTCATATAATATCTAGATCTTTAAATCCCATCAAAGTATTACTAATAATAATTTCTTTGGAGTAAAACGATGCTTCTCATGCATAAATTTTGATATTATTGAGCAACTAAAATATTACATAATTAAAATACTAAAATTTAAATATTAAATATGTATATACATAAGAATTATATATATATATATATATATATATATATATATATATATTTATATATATATATATATATATATATATTTATATCTTTACTAAATATAATTGAATTTTATTTTCAAAATATCAAGTGTACAGCAATAAACTAAATGTAGTAAGGGAGTTTCCCTTCTAATCTAATGTATCGCAGTTGATACGTATTGTTTGACATTTATTAACTAAAATTGTCTAAGAATAAAAATAAAATTATGGCTGAAAGCTGTTAGTACAAATTAATAACCATGCAGATCTCTTACTTAAAAATTTGTGATATATAAATATAATATTATTTAAATCTATTTATACGTACTTGCATTAATGTACACATTTGTTAAGATTATTATATATCAAAACATAATATTTTCTAAAGTAAACATTGATACGTCTCAAAATTAATCTGATCAAAGCGAATCTCAAGCATTTTAATGCTTTGATCCCAATCACCGATTTGGAACTTACAATCAAGCGGCCGTCTCGATGAGGCGAACGTGCAACATCAGCGTAGTCGATCGGCTCGAATCGGCTTGGGTATCGAGCGTAAAATGGATCTGATCCGCCAAATGGTCACCGGCGACATATTTATAGTCGGCGGCTCGTCAGGCGAATCCAATCCAAGATCACCCAATTAGACATCATTAAGGCACCGGATCATCAAAATACACCGTCGATGATCGCCTTTGGCCGTCCGATGGGAGTGGTTGGAGTTTTCCACAATTTACGCCACTCCCAAAATCTATAAATAGAGCTTCATTCTCACCTTAGGGGGGCCAGAATCGATTTGAAGACCGAGCTCGAGAACCGGTCGACCTTGGCCGACGATCATCAGGTCCACCGATGTCGAAGATCGGGAGCTTCATGAGGAGATCGCCCAGAAAAGACCGGTTCGCTCCTTTCTCACGAAGATCAAGAGGTTGCTCCCGGAAGATCCGTTCTGCCGCTTTTGGGAAACTTCTCCCGCGGGTTGGAGTTGAGATATTATTTTACACTCGGAATATTGTTTTAGCCCTGTAAACACTTCTTCTCAGTAGCGAAGCGGGGACGTATCTTTTGAACACATAGTGAAAGTTCTGGTAGGCAAGGCCGTGGTTTTCCCACGGGTTTTCCATTATAACCCGTGTTCATATCCGCTTGTGTGTTGGATAATTTTTGGGCTACGGCGAAGATCTCGCATCTGGGAATAAAATTCTCTAGCCGCAGTTTAGCGCCGTCTGTGGGAAAAAGCAGTTCCCCATTGCTATATCTCCAATATGGTTGGTAAGCGGGGTTTTCCAGCTCTCCTCATTCTCGGGGATCAGGGCGCCAAGTCTCCAACACTTCTCTACATAGAACGTCCCCAGGTGAGGTCGGGCCCTCTTTGGAAGATCGCGTTCAAGGATGGAGGATTCCCGAGCGAAATTCTTCGACTCTGAGAGGGCCGAAAAGCGTTCCAACCGCGGAAGAGCCACGAGTTCCCGCGACCTCGGCATAATCAGATTTTCTTCACGAGAATGATTGCAGGAATGCGGATCAACAAGTAGAGAACCCTTGGCACCACATCCGGATCTTTGAACGGATACGCCGGTTCTACTCACCCACACGAATGGCTGTGGTGAAACTCCACGTCACCTTACTCTGCGATGAACTACGGCGGCAGTGGAAGAGTTCGGCGAACAATGAATGATCCATTCTCCGCCTCTTCAAAACTTCGTCCCTTCGGCGAGATCATCTCGCAATACCCGTTCGGCGAGATTCAAGCTTCCGGCATGGACCCTTACGATGGCACACCGTCACGAGCATATCGATCACTTTCGAACGATCATGCACATTCAGCGTGCAAATGACTCTGTCTTGTGTCGGTATTCCGGCGACTCTCAAGGGGCAGGCCCAGTTATTCACTCATTAAGGGTCCGTCAGATCATTTGGAGAGCTTCGCCCGATTTTTTGTAGAGCAGTTCTGGCGAACAAGAGAATCATCGGATTCATCACATCTCTCAGAATCGGAGCGATGGAGAGTCCCTCGAAGAATACTTCAGGGTTCTCCTCACGGCGACAGATACCAGGAGTAGATCCAGAACTTTTGAGGGGCGTGCTTCTTGGAGGACTCCGGCCAGGATACTTCTATTCATCATTAATGCGGGAGCAGTCCATTCTATCTGGTCCATAGAATAGAGCAAATCTCCGTGACGAAAGCTCGGTCATCGGCAGTTTGAACCACCAGCGGAAGAAGGTTCCCAAAGGTGATGTTCAAACATCTCAAAAAAAGAAGAAGCGACAACCTCCCCAAAACCTCTCGGCGACCTCGGATGACTTCGAGGAGAGGAAATATCTGACTCTCAACCGTCATGCCGAACATCCTATTTCGGGGAAGAGGATGGCGTCAGTCGTGACCTTTAAAGCACGGAATTGGAAATCAAGAGAAATTACGCCACTTTCGCGGAGGCACCAAGAGTGCCACCTGCGAAGGAGGAGATTGAAAGACTAATCGTCGAGGTATCTAGGCGTTTTATACAAAACCAACCCTTCGTCCGAAATCTTTGGGGCAACCGGCTCGAAGGAACATGGCGGTGGAGAATAAACAATTGCGGGAGGGCGTGTTATCAGCAAATATTCATTGCCGCCCTTCAAGAGCGAGAAGAAGTCTCGGGTTGACCATTCTATCACCTTTGATGATTTAGATCTAGAGGGCTTAGCATCCCACATCAGATCCCCTTGTCATCAATGGGGTCGGTGATCCATGCTTCAATATTAAAGGATATTGATCGACAATGGGAGTTCGGTTGATGTTCTTTTTTACTCCACTTTCTCGGCATGGGTATAGAAAGAGAAGCTTCAACCGGCGGTCCATTTGTATGGATTTGATAATCGGTATTAGTGGAAGGGACAATCGGTCTTCCGTAACTCTTGGAGAATTTCCCCGCAACCCATACAATTTATTGTAGTCAAGTCTGAGTCCGCGTACAATGCAATATTTGGGAGACCTCTCCGGTTATTGGCGCGTCACATCGCCTCACCTCAATGAAATTCCGACACCGGTGGCATCGGCGTGGTAAGTGGGAATCAATAACCTGGCGTCTATATCAAGCAAACCCGACCATTTCGTCGGTAACCCTCAACATCGAGAACTTGACCTACGAGATGAGGATGCCTCACGAAAGGGCTTCTCCGTTGAAGATGTAATTTGTCTTCCTATCTCGAAGTTGATCCATCGCGAAGGTGAAGGTGGGATCGTTCTTTGTCGATCAATCGAGAATACATAGATTTTACGCGTAAAATCAAGATATCTTTGCACGGGCATCGATATTGGGCATTGACGGGTCATTACGCACTCCTCAAAGTTGACTCAACCTGGCCGGTGATCTGAAGAAAAGAACCTTCACGAGCGATTGCGGGTCATAGAACAAGAAATCACCAAACTTACGGAAGTCAAGTTCATTCGAGTCTACTACACGGTTGGCTAGCGTAGTGTTAGTCGAAGGCCAGCGGTTCTGGAGAATATGCATCGACTACACCTTGATGCGTGCATGCCCAAAGATAGCTTCCCCTTCCATACTAGTTGATGCGACATCGGGACATCGAGTCGAGCTTCATGGATGCTATTCGGCTACAATCAACCCGGATAGGTCAAAGGTCCTTAGTGGACTTCCACGACCTCTTCCATACAGTTAACATCGTCGATAGCTCGATAAACAACCTTGGATAAGTTGGCAATCCTCATAGCGCACAACTTTCTCCATAACGGTTAACATCATCGAGTAAGCTCGATACACAACCTCGGATAGGTCAAAATCCTCAGTTCAATTCGAGATCTTCATCTGAGGTTAACATCATTCAGTAACGATAAACAACCTTGGATAAGTTGGCAATCCTCATAACTTTCTCATAACGAGTTAACATCATGATGCGGCTCCAACACAATAGTCGAGAGGTTCAAAAACTAAATATATTCGTGCAAGTTTATGGTAGCTTCGATAAACAACCTTGGATAAGTTGGCAATCCTCATGGGCGCGCAACTTTCTCCATAACGAGTTAACATCATCGAGCCGCTCAACCGGATAGGTCAAAACCTCGGATTCAATTCGAGATCTTCATCTGAGGTTAACATTCAGTAGCTCGATAAACAACCTTGGATAAGTTGGCAATCCTCATAGGCGCACTAACTTTCTCCATAAGCAGGTTAACATCATCGTAAGCGCTCAGATACACAACCTCGGATAGGTCAAAATCTCGGCGGATTCAATTGAGATCTTCATCTGAGGTTAACATGCCACGAAGCCTCGATAAACAACCTTGGATAAGTTGGCAATCCTCATAGGCGCCAACTTTCTCCATAAGCGAGGTTAACATCATCGGTAAGCTCGATACACAACCGGATAGATCGAGAGGTTCAGAACCTCCATAAATATATTCCGTCAGTTTGTCGAAATGCCTCGATAAACAACCTTGGATAAGTTGGCAATCCTCATGGGCGCAACTTTCTCCATGCGGGTTAACATCATCGAGTAAGCGCTCAGATAAACAACCTCGGATAGGTCAAAATCCTTGCGGATTACTCGACCTTCCATACGGGTTAGCGTCACCGAGTCGCGCTCGACAAACAACCTGGATAGGTCAAAAATCCTTAGCGGATTCGACCTCTTCCATACGAGTTAACGTCATCGAGTCGCCGACAACAACCGGATAGGTCAAAATCTTGGATTGATTGACCTCTTCGCACAGCGTCGCCGAGCACACTCGACAAGCCTCGGATAGGTCAAAGATCCCGTCGTCACCGCCGACTTCATCGCCGGTCATCCGCGCCATCCGCCGTAATCTCCGGCGGTTATCTCCACCTTCACCGGTCATCATTGCCGTACCGTCGCCCGATTTATCCCTGCCGACCGCACTGTCGCCGTCGTCGGCGTCTTCACCGGTCACCATCGCGTAGCGGTCACCACCATCGTCGCGGTCATCCGTAAACTTCGTACGCGATTCATTGTCGACCACCCGTCGGCCATGCGTCATCGCCGTCTAGATCTCCGCCGGTCATCCGTCGTATCGCTGATTCGCACCTTCCCGGCAGCAACCAGCGTAGCCGGTTGAGTCACGCGGTCAGCTCCGCGATTGACCATCGCGACAATCACTTCCCGGCAGCCGTCGTAGCGCATTGCCGAGACCCCGTCGGCCACGACCAACTGGCGTCCGCGCCATCACCGGATTGACCATCGTGACAATCTTCATCGGCGTCGGTCGCCGTCATTACGTCTCCGGTTAATCTCGACCGTGTCGGCCGTCAAAGCCGACACCGCGGCGATCCTTCACCGTCAGCGTCGCCGGTCACCAATCGCCCGGTCATCCCGCCAATCGGCGTTTCCGATTCGCGTCGACCACACCGGTGAGCCGTCAGGTCGCGCCGAATGGTCACCACCGGCCGTCGGCCATCTTAGCCGTCACCACCGTGATCGGTCTCCGCCGTACCGGCGTCGGTGCCGTCGGTGTCGCCATTCGCGACCACGCCAGTCGTCGGTCCGCACCGACTATTCGGCGGTCATCCCGATTCACGTCATCGCCATCCTCGTGCCGCGGTTCGCCGAAGGCCGCCATTTACCGGTCATTCGCCCGAACATTATCCAGACCTCGCATCAGTCAAATCGCACCACCATCGTCGCCTCCCAGCCCGTCTCGGTGATGCCTCAAACCGTCATCTCGAGATGAAAATTATTCGAGAGTGCAAACTCCCACCGGGGAGGGCTATGCACTCTGGCTTGGTGGAGATGAGGAGGTGAGGTTGATCCAAGAGTGCCCAAACTCCCACCAGGGAGGCTATGCACTCTGGAGAAGGGAGATCAAGAAAAGTGCAGGACTGCCCAGAGGGAGGAGATCCAGAGTGCCCAAACTCATGGGGGAGGGCTCCTCTAGAGGAGAAGAGGAGATGAAAAATGTGCCTTTCCCTCTTAGCCCAGGGGTTTTATAGACCCAGAGGGGCAAAAGCGTAAAACAAAACCAAAAAACCCGTTGGGCCCGTGGGCCGCAGGTACTCCCGCGCGCCCCAGCGCTCCGCCCGCGCCCCATGCGCTCGCGCCAGCCTGCCCAGCCCGCCCGCGCCGCGCGTCTCGGCCGAAACCGTCGGTCCGGGTCGCTTCAGCCGCCAACCGCCAGGGCCCCTCGCCACGGGCCGCAACCGCCAGCCCACCACCGCCCGCCCGCGGGCCGCAACCGCCGACCCGCGCATCCAGCCGTTCAGCCCGCGTCCGTCGACCCGCCGAGCCCAAACAGCGGCCCGTTGGCAGCGCTGTGGCGCCATATGCCCGCGCGCCGCTGGCGCTCCCCGCGCCATTAGGCGCCACGCTCTCTGATTGTCCGGATCGATCAGTAATCTCGAAATCTGGCCAGCATACTACACATTTTCGCACGCAGCTTATAGTAATCTTGTATGAAGATCTGTTCTCTCAATCGATTGATGGACTCTCAAATTTCATTGAAGAATTTGCTATTTTCAGTATTTGACATATATTTTGGATGGCGAGATAATGTCACCCAAAATAGGGGGAATACGATCGTCCTCGGAAAATTCGATCAAAGCGAATCTCAAGGCATTTTTGAAATGCTTGATCTAATCCGATTTAAACTGATCAAGCGGATCGATGAGGCGAACATAATCAAGCATAGTCGATCGACTCATCGACTTAGATCAAGCTATCGAACATGAAAATGGATCGATCCGAATGGTCACCAAAGCCCTATTTATATAGTCGGTCGGCGTCGTGCCATCCGGCGAATCCAGATCACAATTCAGACATCATTAAGGCAGATCATCAAAATACGTCGTCAGGGGATCTGAGCGTCAGATGGGAGTGGTTGGAGTTTTCCACAATTTACAAGGCTGCCACTCCAAAATCTATAAATAGAGCTTCTCTCACCAGGGGGATCGATTTGAAGAAGAGCTCGAGAACCTCGGTCGACCTTGGCCGACGATCCCCCAGCACCACCGTGGTGCACAGAAGAGATGATCGCCCAGGAGATTGACCGGTTAAGCTCCTTTCTCCAGAAGATCGAGGTTGCTCCCAGAAGATCCGTTCTGCGCTTTTGGGAAACTTCTCCCTTGGGTTGGAGTTGATGATATTGTATATTTTCTACACTCGGAATATTGTTTAGCCCCACTAAACACCTTCTTCTCGAACTAGCGAGGACCGTATCTTTTGAGCACATAGTGAAAGTTCTGGCGGCAAGGCCAGGTGGTTTTCCATACGGGTTTTCCGTATAACACGTGTTCATATCCACTTGTGTGTTAGATAATTTTGGGCTTACCGAAGATCTGCATCTAGGAATAAAATTCTCAGCAACAAACATTATATTAGAATATATTGACAGAAATTATAATAAGATAGATTTAAAAACTGCTAAATTTCAGTAATACTGCTTTTAAAATTTTTTTATTACTATTAACTGATAATTTTTAAGCACGTTTATGTCAGATTAGATTCATGTGCTGTTTTTAAAAATAGGTTGAAGCATAAATAATTTGATATAATTATGAATTTTAAATGTATTATGATAAAGATAAAATATTTTAGTATCTGTTTGAGATAATTATAATTTTCTGAAAAATTAATTATAAAATTATTATGAAGAAAATAATATTTTAAAAAATTATTGAGTGTATTATAAATATTTTTTAAAAAAATTTAAATAATAATTTTCTTACTATCATTATATTCTAATAATTTTGATTAAAAAAACCTTTTCATCATAATTTTTTTAAAATTAACTAAAAAATTGATAGTTAGATATAATTATGTTGTTTTTTTGACTGTTTTCTAAAACTAAATTAATGAGAAAGCTATTTCAAAATCATCTTTAATTTTCTCATGAGCATGGATAATGCATAACAGTACTTGGTAAAACGCAAATTTTTATTGGGCAGATTTGAAATAATTAATTAAAATTGTTATTACAGTAATTATAATCAAATAAATAAATCGAAAAGTTGGTATATAATTGCACGTCATTTGGCCTGCTTATTAAAAATATTGTTAAATTAATGTTTGCTATACAGCTCCGCTTTTTTCAAGATAAGCACGTCGGCGAGTTAATGCAAATTGAAAAAGATTAGAGGCAGTTTCTTATAATTAAGCACTAATTTAAATCATATATGAATTCCTAATATTTTATTGTTTATATATAATCTGAAATTAGAATAAATAGCATATCAAAATTTAAGAATGATCCAATATTTATAAAGAGAATAATAATAATAATAATAATATTAATAATTTTTATAGCAATAATAATAATATTATTATTATTTGAAATGATTAGTGCAACCAAGTAATAATAATTAAAAGTGTATTGCCACATTAAAACTACCCATCTGGGTGAAACTCTCTTATTACGAGTGAATCTATCAATATCCGAAATACTCTACTAAAATGGATATATCGGCCTTTCCCAGTCTATTGTCCGTATAAAACCTTCGTAAACTCTCTCCCCCCTTCTCAGGAACTTCTTAGCCTCCTTGTCTCTCTAGTTTCAGACCTGGAGAAAGAAGCTGGAAGACTCCGGCCATTCAGATTTCAGGAGCTAAGTAAGTTTCTATAGCAAAGGTAAAATCTTCTTTTTTAACTTTCAACTCTTCTTTCTCCTTTCCAAGTAATCACTTCTTTTCTGTTCTTTCTGATCATGGTATAACTCATTACTAGCGCTGGGTTTGACCAATCCCCTTCGACTCTGCGCTTAACTCCCGACCTTTGTCTTTCTGTTCCATTTGAACCCAACAACATGCATTTCATTGCAGTTTCGATGATTTAGAGTTGTGATTAAAAAAAAATCTGATTTTTTCCCGTCGTCTTTGAAAAAGAGCTACCTTTCTTCGCGGAACAGATGGCTTCGAGGTCTTACTCCAATCTCCTCGAGCTAGCTTCCGGTGATCCGCCGCCTGTATGCCGCACTGCCGGCTTCACACCTCGTCTTCTGGCCCCGTTGGCCAACACCGTCTCCTCCCTCTCCGACTCCGAATCCGACCCTGGCCATTCTTCTTCTTTATCCTCCTGCTCCCCGCGCACCATTATCGTTGCCAACCACCTACCTCTTCGCGCTCGCCGCCATCCCGACGGCTCCGGCTGGTCCTTCTCCTTCGACCACGATTCCCTCCTTCTCCAACTCCGAGACTCCCTCCCTTCCTCATCCAACGTTATCTTTGTTGGCTGTCTCCGCGACGACATCATCACCCCTTCCGACCAGGATGAAGTTTCTCAACACCTCCTCCACTCCTTCCGCTGCCTTCCCCTCTTCCTCCCAACGGAACTTCACTCGCGCTTCTACCTAGGTTTCTGCAAACGCCACTTGTGGCCTCTGTTCCATTACCTCCTCCCCCTCTCTCCTGACCTGTCCTCCCGCTTTGACCGTTCTCTCTGGCAAGCCTACGTCTCCGTCAACAAGCTCTTTGCCGACAAAGTCCTTGAAGTCATCAGCCCCGACCACGACTCTGTTTGGCTCCACGACTATCATCTCATGGCTCTCCCAACCTTCCTCAGAAAACGCTTTAATTGCCTAAAGCTCGGATTTTTCCTCCATTCCCCCTTTCCTTCCTCCGAGATCTACCGTACCCTCCCCGTCCGCGAGGAGATTCTTCGTTCCCTTCTCAACTCTGACCTCATCGGCTTCCATACCTTCGACTACGCTCGCCATTTTCTCTCTTGTTGCAGCAGAATGCTCGGCTTAACCTATCAGTCCCATCGCGGTTATATTGAGCTCGATTACTATGGCCGCACCGTCAGCATCAAGATCCTCCCTGTCGGCATCCACTTGGGCCGGCTTCAGCGGGTCCTTTCTCTACATGAAACAGAGGCCAAGGTCGCCGGAATTATGGAGCAGTTTGCGGATAAGACGATGTTGCTTGGTGTTGACGACTTTGATATATTCAAAGGGATTAGCCTCAAACTTCTTGCAATGGAGCATCTTCTCGCCTTGCACTCTAAATGGCGTGGCAAAGCTGTGCTCATTCAGATTGCTAATCCAGCTAGAGGACGCGGGAAGGATGTGAAGGAGGTGCAAGCTGAGACCTTTGCCATTGTCCAGAGGATTAATGAAACCTACGGCAATTCAAATTACAGGCCTGTTATTCTCATCGATAATCCCCTTCCTTTTTATGAAAGGATGGCATATTATGTTGCTGCTGATTGCTGCTTGATCACTGCTGTTAGGGATGGTATGAATCTGATCCCTTATGAGTATGTCATTGCAAGACAGGGTAATGAGAATTTGGACAGAGTTCTTGGTTTGAGCACTGGTTCAGCCAAGAAGAGCATGCTTGTGTTGTCAGAGTTCATAGGATGTTCGCCGTCATTAAGTGGGGCTATTAGAGTGAACCCATGGGACATTGAGGCGGTAGCTGACGCCATGGACAGTGCATTGGAGATGCCTGAGACTGAGAAGCAGCTTAGGCATGAGAAGCATTATCAGTATGTGAGCACACATGATGTTGGTTATTGGGCTCACAGCTTTCTCCAAGATTTAGAAAGGTCATGTAAGGATCACTTGACAAGAAGGTGCTGGGGAATTGGCTTTGGGTTGGGATTCAGAGTTGTTGCTCTCGATAATAACTTCAGGAAGCTAACAATGGAGCATATTCTCACAGCTTATCGTAGGACTAAAACCCGAGCTGTGTTGCTGGATTACGATGGTACTCTGATGCCACATTCAACGATTGATAAGAGACCAAGCACCAAGTTGGTTGAAATATTGAATACCCTCTGTAATGAGAAGAGCAATTTGGTCTTCCTGGTGAGTGCAAAGAGCCGCAGCACTTTGAGTGACTGGTTTGCCAATTGCGAGAATTTGGCAATGGCTGCAGAGCATGGCTGTTTCCTCAGGTATAGTTTAAGTCGGCAGTTTGTTGTCTCTGCTTTTACTAAGTTGGAATTCAACTTATTTGTTGTTCAAAATTTTTGCTTATAGGTTGAAGAGAGATGCATCATGGGAGACGTGTGTGCCATTGGTTGGCTGCGACTGGAAACAGGTAGCTGAGCCTGTTATGAAACTATATACTGAAACCACTGATGGTTCCACCATAGAAGACAAGGAAACTGCTCTTGTCTGGTCATATGAGGATGCTGATCCAGATTTCGGCTCTTGCCAAGCAAAAGAGCTTCTCAATCATCTCGAGAGTGTCCTTGCCAATGAACCTGTCTCTGTCAAGGCTGGCCCTCATAAAGTGGAAGTCAAGCCTCAGGTTAGATATCACTGTTGTCACGTTAACTTCCTTTCTTTGAATGATATAGGAGCCTATATAGTGCTAACCTTGATGTTCATTTTAAGGGTGTGAACAAGGGCTTGGTGGCTGAACGAATGCTTTCGACTTTGAGGGCGAAGGAACTTGTACCTGACTTCATTCTTTGTATCGGAGATGATCGGTCCGACGAGCAAATGTTTCGAGGTCATAAGCAATGCTATGGCCGGTTCTTCTTCGGGCCAAAAAGCTGAAGTTTTTGCATGCACGGTCGGGCAGAAACCAAGCAAGGCGAAGTATTATTTGGATGACACAACAGAGATTATGAGGTTGATGCAAGGCTTGGCATCTGTTTCTCTCCCAGAACAAGAACATGGAAGCTCAAGCTCTGCCAGTCTCATTGATTTAGATGGTCTAGTCCAAGTTAATGATCCAAAAAGAATTTTTGATTGAATGACAAGATTGTTTGTTGTTAGCTTGTAGGCATATAGCATTACTTGATCTCTTTCTGTGCGTTCGCTTTCTAGTTTGGTTGTAAATATGTGGACCGTTCGTCTTGCATCATTTCATTTTCTTCTGCTTTTGTGATGGAAAACTGTACATAATCATGTTTGTCTTGTTTTATATCCAAACCCATCCCACTTGATAGCTCTCAAAATTAAAGAAAGATAGCTTTTGAAGCTGTCTTCCAGTATTATATGAGATATTGAAGATTTGGATGTGAACCTTTTGCTTTGTGTAGGGGCAGCGCTAGTATTCATTAGTCTTTAACTTTCTTCTATCCTTTCATAGGCAGTCTTTTCTGCTCAAAAAAACCTTTTTGTTCTCGTCAGTGGAACAATCTTTCTCTTATTCGTATTGCATCTCGCCATTTTCAATGACCAAATGATTAGCTACGGCTGTTATCCTTGGTACAGAATAGGCTCTTCTTTATCTCACGGTCAGTCTTCTTATTTTACTTTTTGTTCGAGGACTATGAATTCTTTATTTCTATGATACAGTAGTAATCTGCAGAAAAAAAAAATTTGTTAGACTTTTAATCTTCTTTTTTACAGTGTAAAATCATTGTTTTATGAACTATAAGGGGCTCTCAGCATAAAGCATGCATTCTGAAAAATTTTACGTTTGAATTTATTCTTTTCAATTTTGTGGGTAGAAGCATATCCATATTTCTGTAATCTTTTATTGTCGCATCAGTTCTTTTCCTAACCACGAAATAAAAACTAGCGCACTATTCTTTTGGAATGAAAATTTTCCAATTCTCATAAAACTTTTTTTTTTGCAAGAATCTGATATCAGCTATTTTTTTCAAGACATTTAAGTGAATTTAATCGAAAATTTAAACACATTATATACAAGAAATTAAACTAAACAGTTTCTGGTTGAAAATTAAAGTTATCAATCAATAGATTAAGGAGGCATTGATATCAGCTTTTGGGTGGTTTGACTGAAATCCTAAATATTGCTGGTTAAATTTTTAGAGCTTTTTATTTATTTTACTGATAGTTTGGCGATAATATTTTATGCATGAAAAAAAATATTTTATTTGAAAATAATGTAAATTAATTGGGTTATTTTTTTGCTTCAAAATTTTAAATTTAAATCAAATCGAAGCAATAAGTTTATGATACCCTATAAATAATGATAAAATGGATAAAACGTTACATCACCGAATCGCTCGTTTTCCATAAAATTCTTTAGAAACTTTACAAGAATTTGATAGCATTGAAGCTTATCCATCTAATATAATTGAATGTCTTTAATGAAAGGCTTTGCGTGTAAAATTGGTTTCTATGATGCCACTGAGGAAGTGAGACGTCAAATGAAAGATTGCACCTAGCTATAGGTACACAACCTGGTGCTTCAGTGCTAAAATATTCATCTTCCACTCTACTCCAAACTCTATTGTGGGTTAAGGCATTAGGCATGTTCTTTTATATCAACTAAAATAGTAAATTTCACCTTAATTTCCTGCTGAACGGTAAAGGATTTATCTTCTATGTTCATGGAATTTGTTTTTTTTTTTTGGGAAAATTAAGGGCATAAGCCCAAATTTATTAATTCAAAATGAGTTACGGGAAGGGCAGTGGTGGAAATTTAAAAGTTTAAGTTCTAAGAAGAAATATAGTAATAACAGAGAAACTAAAGTTAGAGAGGTGGATCAATAAAAATAAAAAAGAAAGAACTCTACCGAACTCAGAGAAGGAAATGTCCGAAGCAGTAGAAGCATCCTCGGTTGCTGATTAGCCTTCCCAGAGGGATAACTCATTTGTCGACAAAGCTCTCGGTTGCTGACTAGAATGAGGCGCAGCACAGACAAGACAATAACTGCAGTCATCATCGTCCGGAGAGAGATTGAGAGAACATTCATAGGCTCAGGGAAAGAATTCAAAAGCTCCCGAGATTGAAGGACTGAATGCATAATATAATTAGACGCTAAAAGACTTTCCATGCTTCCAAAGTATCAAGAACGTGAGTAGGCCTAGATGGCTTGAATTTCCATCTTCTAATTTTATGGGCAACCATGGTTTTAACTCTGATGGATAGATTTATGATGTTAGAGGCTTTGTGATTAAAAAGCTTGTTGTTTCTCCCCGCCAGATAGTGTAAACAAGAGCTACAATAATCAGGTTGCAAAGCCTTTTCAAGGCTCTATGCTCAAGGGATAAGGAAGCATTAAGAACTTGTTGCAGGGTAGGTTGGAAAAGAAAGAAATTGCCATTGGGGGAATAGGTTCCGGATGAGCCACCAAGAGGAGTGTGGGCTTCAAAAATTCGCTACCGATCTCTCGATAATTTATTTAAATTAATTGAAGAGAGTACGATTTGAAGTGTCAGTGTAATTTTCAGAAGACAGATGGAATAATAGATAAGACACTACCCGGAGATTTCGCCCTCATTTTGCGAGGACTTTAGATCTGGTTCGAGATTTCTTATAGGCGCAATCCCCTATAGTTAATTATCTCTCTCAATAAGTGAGAGAGAACTATCGATTAATGCTAGTCATTAGAATGCTTAATACGTAGTGTATAGTAGCAGCATGTAGAATTTTAGAATTTAAGATATGAAATTCATCATTTTTGTTTAAACCGAATGATTAGGGAATGATGACGTGCCCGATTTAGATCCCATGGTTCTGTCATCCCGGACAGTCGCGGTCCCTAGTCTACTTAGTCAGAGGAGATAGTCGACGGCCTTGAAGGATCTCATTGTACAAATGGGTTCGTCGTCACTTGTAGACTTGGGGTGATATTTGTTTAAGAGACTTAAACTAACCGTGAGGGTTGTTTCTATCAAGTATACCTATGATTCACAACTCAAAGCGAGAGCCATTGGAGAACATATTCTGATTGATCGTAATATAATAATGGGGTAAACCACGTCGAGGACTCGTGCTACTCATCAAGCTGTTGGTCAAGCAGCAGTTAGAGAATCTGAACGCGTCTTTAAGATTGATTGAGAGTGAACATAAGAGAACTTGATTTGACATTGGCTCTTTTTTAGCTAGAGTTTTCTTAATTTGTCACCGATAAGCATTGTGGAAGGTGGATAGATTGAGTTTGATTTAAGTTTTTTAATGATAGAATTTATTTAAGCGGTTTGATTACTTAATTTGATTTTGAAAATTAATTAATTTGAATATGTTTAAGAGTTTTAGATCCTGTCAACTTTGTTTAGCTGCTAATAGAGGATTAGATCTACTGTCACCTGACAGAATCAATTTCTCAAATATTTCACTGATTTGAAACTCTTATTATGGGTTTTTAGGTTTTATTAACCCGTACCCAATCATAAGACTAAAGCGAAAGCACTTGACCTCCTCAACACAATTTAAGCATTCAACATTAAAGCACATCGGTGTATTTAATTTAGGTAATTTGTGTTTGAATTATGAAATTGATTTTCTATTTTCATTCTTTCCACTTTATCTGGTCTTTTAGAAATTAAAATTTGGAAATCTCTATTAGCATTACATATTTATAGCTTAGATTTCATCGATTAATGAAATTATTGATTTTGAAAATCATAATTAGAATGAAACTCAATTTTTTGATTAAAGCTACATGATTTTATGATTTTGATTTAGTATCTCTTTTTCTGCTTGTACAAAGGTTAGATCCGTGGCGAAGCATTTTGATTTAGATTATTACTCACATGTTACATTTTGACATTATTTATGCTCAGAAACGATTGGGTATGTAATAATGTATGATAAGAATTTTTTCGAAATAAATTATTTGTGATGTTCTTGATTCTTAAATTTGGGAAAGTTTTAGGATCACGAAAATCGAAAAGAATAATTGTCTTACGATTTTTTTCAGTTATTCTTGAAGCAAATTGGAAGTTCTGAAAGTCTGAAAATTGAAAGAAAATTGCTCTGACGATATTTCCCATTTGAAAGCGATTAAACAATTTGCTGAAATCGAAAAAAATTGACATAGTGTAGAAAATCATGTATTTCAATATAATTTTTGTGTTTGATTATGAGATTGATTTTATTTTCATTTCTTTCTTTACTTGATCTTTTTTAGGCATTAAAATTTACACTTGATAAAGATTTCATCTCATTAATGAAATTATTGATTTTAATCATAATTAGAATGAAATTCAATTTTGATTAAAGAAAACATGATTTTATAGATATTGATTTAGTATGCGCCTTTTCAGCATTAAGGATTTGATGAGGTGGCGAAAGATTTATCATTCAGATCCATGTTGATCATTTTTTTTATTTTGATGCTCGGCAGAAACGAGGTTGGGTATGTAATGAATGTATGATAAGAGCTCGGCGAATCAATACTTGTGATGTTCACGTTCGGTGGCGAATGTAAAAGCGAGGATCGGCGAAATCGAAAAGAATAATTATTACGATGTTCTTATTGTTAAGCAAAATTGGAATTTTCTGGTAAATGAAAGAATTCACTCGGCGATATTAATCTCTGCGGTGTAGCAAGGATAATAAGCGAGTGTCTGACGCCAATCGAAGAAGAATTACTTGGCGTTCTTCCGGTGAGAAAGTGAAAATGGGGCAGCGAGGAATCGACGCATCGAAATAAATTCACTCTTGGCGATGTTCTTCCCAGATTTAAGCGAAAATGGGATATTTAAAATAAGGAGTTGTGATCTAGACAGCGGCTGGTGGGACGCGTGCAGCAGGCCGGACAGCGGAGAGAACAGCGGAGCGGGCTGGCTGGATTGCACAGAACGGGCCTTGAAATTGGGCTGGGCAGTTTGCAGTTTACGGGCTAAAGGAAATAGGCTTGGCCGACGGTTTGCGGGAGTCACAGATGGAACGAACGGCGGGCTCGGGTGCATGCGACAGAATGACGGTGGGTCAGGTTGCGCGGCTGCAGAGCGGGCCGTGGGTCAGCGGGCTCGTGGAGTGGGATAGCGCCAGCGGGTTGGCTGAATTGCGGTTGCGGGTTTGGAGAAATGCGTGGAGCGGGCCGGAATTGCGCTGGCAGGAAGGCAGGGATCGGATGGTGTTGTCCAATTGCAGTGGTGGGAGAAAGATCTGTACAGAACAACCGGCCAGGAGCAGCAACCGGTACGAAGACAGGCGTGGAGTGGAGCGAGTCGGTGCAGGACCAGTGGGATAGTGCAAGGACCCGTGGAGTGGGTTTAGGATTATGCAGGACGTGGATGTGGCGGAGGTGGGCCGTGTGCAGTAAGGGAGACGCCAGTGGCAGGATCGGAACCGAGAAGAAAAGAAAGTGAGAGCAATTTACCTTTGTGCCGAGAGAGGATGCAGAAGAGAGAGTGGGAGAAAGAGGAGAGAGAAAGTGAGTTAGAATTCTTTTTATTTTTAGTTTTTCAAAACTAAAAGAGGAACAGTTGGATATGAGGATAATTTGGAAATTTTTAATATTTTTGAATTTATAAATAATTTTAATGTAATTTTTTGCCGATAATACATAATATATATATATATATATATATATATATATATATATATATATATATATATATATATATATATATATATATATATATAAATAGAGTAGTTATTGTTAGAGCGTATGATCCGTTTAGCGGTGGAGATTTGGTTTTAAATCAGTCATTGAGTCATTTTCAAAATGTGTGTCACGCTTTCTCGATTTTCGTCTCAATTGAGTCGCAGTGATCTTACTTTAATAGATTTGCATTTTTAATGCGTGATTTTAAAGCGAGATCATTTGATCCTCACGCCTCGACCGATAAGTGTGCGGCATATTGGCGACTTCGCTTGATCGGTTGATCTTCAAGTTGTATATTTATATCACGACCAATTTTGACATTGAACGTGATGGCGAGTCCGTTCGTCATGAGGTCATTTGAGTTGATTTGGTGGCGTCGTGCATTTCGCCGATTTGCATCGCACAAATCCTCATTTCGCATTCGTTGAATTGGCGAAAGTCTCATTTGATAGATTTCAACATTTTGAAGCTGACGGCGTGATCAATTTTATGAATGAAGGTCATTTGGTCATCATCGCAACTTCCGATATCGTGCGAGCATGTTGCTTCGGCGCGATCGGTGATCATTAATTCATATAATATTTATATCGACCAATTTCAACATTATAAATGCGATGGAGAAGTTCGTTCATCAATCGGAGATCGTTTCAACCATTTTAGTGACGTCTAGTGCATTTTGAGCCTCAATTTGCGCACTGTCACCTCTGAAGTCCATCGAATTTGACTTGTGGGCTTGTCTTGATTTATGACACATATGTGGAATTCACCAAATGCCCCTAACAAATGTGATTCGTGTATAGAGCGAGTCACGTTTGTTGAAAACTGGTTGACCATTTGGGCTGGTCACAGAACTTGGATCATTTCGGCTTTGATTGCGATAGCTTACGGAGCTTTGAAAGGATTTGTCATTAGTATGTTGTCTTATTCAGGATATGCTAAATGACGGGCTTGACCTATTTGTTAGAATTGACTTGTCGGATTGATAAGACTTCTTACACCATCTACTATCTACTTTAATGACTTTGCTGAAGATATCTTTCTTTTATGTCTTTGCAGATTTGAGCCTCCCCTGACCCTGGCTTCATGCTTGGTTGGGTTTGATGGAGGATGCTTATTTTGATGAATGACTCCTAGAGAATCAATTTATTATGCTTGATCGGTTAAAATTCCTTATCCTAGCTTTGAGCTTGATGGACTTGATGAAGGACTAACGATTTGTCTCATTGACTTGTGAAGTGTATGTCCATGAATCTATGCTTCTTGCTTTGGATTCATTGAAGGATACATATGATAACACCTTCGGCTTATATAGGGTCAATATTGAGTTATTAGTCTAGCTACGCATGCTTTAACAGACTGAATAACCATAAAATTCCTTTAGTTTGACCATCGGCTTTGTGTGAACTATGAAATTACTTCCTCGGTCCCGTGCTTTCTTCTTTGATGAACTTGATGAGGAGATAGGTTTTGATCTGTGCTTTGAGCTTGATGATCATTTGAGAATAGATTGAAATATCACCAGGTAATATATATAGATTGATTTGGCACCTTGAATTGAGAGTTTTCTGATTATCTTGATCTATCGATCAAGTAAGATCTCTTGGATCCTGGTTGCTTGTAATCACTAAGGCGATCGGTTTGAGATTGAATAGCATCATTATTGACGAGCATGAGCTCTTTCATGCCTTTTCTTACGGCTTGTTGAGTGAGGAGGCGTCAACAACTTCGACCATATTTGGGCTTGTTGAGTTGACCTTTAGAACTACTCAGTCTTGACTTAGGCTAGTGGGTTTGTGATTTTGTCATTAGACTGATGAACGGGGGCTCTTTCACTGCGACCTTTTCTTGCGGCTTGTTGAGTGAGGAGAGCGTCATCAACTCGGCCATTTGTGGGTTTGTTGAGTCTGACCTTTAGAACCCATCCGCTAAGACTTGGATGTAGGGTTGATGTTTCTCCAACTCGGTTGATTGAAGCTTTTGAAATCGAGTTCTTTGACTTGATCTCGATTTGGAAAATCGGGAGATAAATTTCTTGATATTTAGGGTTATCTTTTCATGCGTAAAATAGATTCTTTTTTATTTACAAAGAACATGAAACTTAACAATGATAATTATAGATATATTCAAGAATTTCGGCGTAAGGCTCGATGTCAACTCAAATCAGAATATATTTGAGGATCTCATCTTACGGCACGATGTCAACTCAGATAGACTTAATATAAACTAAAAAAATGCCTCTTATCTTGCAGGGGGATTTCTAAAGTATATTTAGGAGAATTTTTAAGATGAAAATATACAAATACATCCATATTTGAATTGATGTACTATAAAGGAGATTTTAATATACAATATTGATTTTATCAGTATATAAGAATCTAAAAATGCCCACTATGTAACAGAAAAATTTTCACGGAAAAGTTCTTCATTTGGAGTATGTTTATTTAGGGATCTCGGCATGAAGCATGATGTCAACTTAAATAGATATACTAAAAAAATTCTCCACGTCTTTGATTTTATTATTACCTCAATGTGGTTGTCAAGTATAGTATTTTTTTGAGTATCGACCATTAATTGGTGGCATTGGTCTTTCACCCTTTAAGTCGATGAGTTGGTATGCCCCTCCTTGGTATACTTTTTCAATGACAAAAGGGCCTTCCAGTTAGGCTCAAATTTGCCACCAAATTTTTGATTAGGAATAACTGGCCTTCTCAACACCAGGACCAATTCTCCTTTTTGAAATGTTCGAGGCTGCACCGTATGGTCGAATGTTTTGGACATCCTCGCTCAGTTGACTTCTAAATTTTGTTGGGTTTAGAGCTTGACCTCGTCAAGCCCATCAAACTGTCTCATCCATAGACAAACATTCTCATCTTGAGTGGGATTGTATTGAATAGCTACTCAAAGTGAAAGTAATTCAACTTCAAGTGACAAGATTGCTTCACTCTAAATACTTTGGCATAAGGTGGATTTTATGGAGGTTAGTCTAGATGTCATGTTTGCCTTTCTTTAAGCGACTTCACTTCAGTTTGGCCTCCAAATTTGCTTATCTTTCATCGGGACCTTTTTGGTGGATTCTTGGACACATGGTCAAGTGTCCTTGATATACCTGACTTGATTAGTTAACATCTTATTTGTGGACAGGTCTATTTAGAGGAGCAACTTTAGCTTTTCAGATGACAGGACTTTGATATTTTCTTTGCATCAGCCATTTGTCCTTAGCAACTTTGATGACTCGATGCACTCTTGCATATACATTTTCAAGTTTCCTCACTGGAGAAGTTAGAATCTGACATTGTCGGGTCTAGAATGACTGTTTAATTTGACCAGTAAAGTTGTTCCGCTTTGCCCATCCTAGGCTGTCAAACATGTTATGGGTTGGAACACTCACTTCTGGTTCCACAACTGGTTGTACAATTTTCTGCTTGAATAATGGCCGTTGAGCATGTAGTTCATCATTTCTCTTTCCTCACTATCTCTGGGTAAGCTTGCTTCCAGATGAAGAAGCTTTTATGCTGCTACTTCTTCTTGAGATTTCAGCCTCCATATTTATTTTCCTTTCTACGGACCTTTTGATGGAATTCACGGACATGTGGTTGGTGTCCGATGCTCATTGTGTAGAATTGTTTAGAATGTCTTGAGCTCTTCACCAGATTGTAGCTTTTTTATAGTGGAGCATTTTTTGGCTTCTTTGATAATTGACATTTGATACATGTTCTTCATAAGACATTTCTTCTTAACAACATTCATAACTCTACATGCTCGAGTAGATAGAGTTTCATGTTGTTTCATCATAAAGGTTGAAGCTAACTATTGTTGAGCCCAAAAATATCAACATCTTAGTAAAATATTCCTTTTAAATATCTCAAAATTTTTAAATTTATTATGGGGTAAATACTCACTTTGGTTGTAAGTTGATGAGATTCAACTTTGAACTCAGTTGTGTTTCTTCTCCTTTTCCTTCTACTCAATTTTCCTCCAAAGAGGCTTGATATCATACCTTCTTAGTGCGAAAGGTTCAATTTGTCGATTCACATGTATGACTAAAACTTTCGTGAAGGTTTTCTTCATGAAAGCATAATGACCCAATCTTAATACAAGGCTCTCTCTTGAGGAATTGATAAGTGATCATTCAATTTCTCCTCATGCACATGTTGGTGTGTATTAATATGATATACATGTGCTTTAGGTAAGGATTATTTGCATGATAGCTAAGTTTACACTACCAAATTGAATGGTAAACATCTCCACTATTGATTATATTAGCTAAATGATATTGACTCGACTTGTGCAAGATGAACAATGTATTAAGATTCGATATAGAGAATGCATAGTCATAATGAGATCATATTTAACTATAATTTTATGATAATTGATTTCAAATTTATATTTTTATCATGCTTTACTACTACTATAGCTAAAATTTGACTAGCCAAAGATGGAAAGAGAAATATGTCCCCAACGGAGTCGTTAGAAATTTGTGAGCTCCAAAAATTCAGCCACCGACCTCTCGACAATTTTTGATATTGATTGAGGACTTTAGATCTGGTTCCAGGTTTCCTATAGGGCAAGCCTCTATAGTTAATTACCCCTCTTAATAAGTGAGAGAGAACTTTTAATTAAGGCTAGTCATTATATAGCTTAATGTGTAACATATAATAGCAGCATGTAGAGTTTTAAAATTTAAGATATGAAATTCATCATTTTAGCTTAAACTAGATGGTTGGGGGAATGATGACGTGCCCGATCTAGATCCTATGGTTTCGTCATCCTGGCCAGTCAGGATCCCTTGTCTACTTAGTCAGAGGAGGTAGTTGACCCAACCATATAGAAGGATCCTCATCAGCAACACATAGGTTACGTCGTCCAAGAAATTTTTGTAGATTTGGAGTGGTGTTTGTCTAAGGAGACGGGCTTAAGTCTACACTTAGAGAGGGTTTTTCTCTATCAAGTATACCTATGATTCTCAAAGGGTAGAGCCATTGGGAGCATCTGAGTTGATCGTGATAATAAATAATGGATTGGCCAAACCACCGTCGGATGATCATAACTTCATCTGGAGCACTGGCCAAGCCATATGATCGAGGACGGGCCATGTCATCTAATGAGATTGATTGAGAGTGAACATAGCGAACACTTGATTTGACATTGGCTCTTGTGAGCTAGAGTTTTCTTAATTTGTCACCAACAAACATTAAAGGTGGATAGATTGAGTTTGATTTAAGTTTTTAATGATAGAATTCCATTTAAGCAGTTTTAGATTATTACTTAATTTGATTTATAAAATTGATTAATTTGAATATGTTTAAGAGTTTTAGATCCTATCAACTCTGTTTAGCTGCTAATAAATTAGATCTACTATCACCTACATGATTTTTCATATTTCTTAATTTGAAACTCTTATTATAGGTTTTGTTTTGTTAACCCATCCTAAAGAACAATTCAGCATTCTCGACACACAATTTAAGCATTCAACATGGTGTTGGAAACGGGTGTATTTAAGACTTTATGTAATATTTATTTTGATATGAGATTGATATGAGATTATTTACTTAATTTGATTTGAAAATTGATTAATTTGAATATGTTTAAGAGCTTTAGATTCTGTCAACTCTGTTTAGCAATGAGAGGATTAGATCCACTATCATACAATTAATTTATCAAATATTCGATTTGAAACTCTTTTATAGATTTTTATGTTTTGTTTACATCTAGATTAAACCATAGAACGCAGACATCCTCGACACTTGAATTTAAGCATTCTAGTGTCATCATGTATTTAGAATTTATGTAGTGTTTATTTTTGAATTATGAGATTGATTTGATTTTCATTTAATTTAACTTAGCACATTTTTGACATTAAAATTTGCACTTAAAATCTATGCAGACACATTGTTTATAGCAGATTAATTTTTTAATTAAGAATCATTGATTTTGAAAATCATAATTAGATGAAATTCCTTGATTTTGGTTGAAGAAATATGATTTTGTAGAATTATTTAGTATTTTCATATTTGTACAAAAGTTATAGATTATGAAAAGAATGTATTTTGATTTTGTAGTTTAACACATTCTTAATTTCTTGTTGAGTTTTTATAATTTTCTCACTTGATTATACTCAATTTACATCAATTTTGATAAGTATACCAATTTTAGTGTTTGTTGCTTTCCATATGCTTATTATAGCATAGAATCACTCTATTGATAAAATTATTCAACTTTTATTCATTAGATTTTGAGTTTATTGTAAGTTGTTATGTGTTTAGCATTAGTCCCCACTCAATTCTAGTTAAAGCTTGCTTAATTTTAAGGAATTTACAAGAAAAAGAAACTTGCTTCAATTTAAGCTATAAAGAATTGCAATCAGAGTTAGTGAGTTTAATATTAGCCTCCCCCAAAGTTTGTGAGTTTAATATTAGCTTCCAAAATTTATGTGCATTTTAAATGAATGTTCATTCTTTTTCAAAATTTTCTTTAAAGGCTCATTTTTTTGTTTGATGATTTTAGTTTAAAATTACATTTTCTTCTTGGCGTTCTTAAATCATTCACTCTCTCTCTAAGTTGATTGATTTTGTATTTTATCTTTCTTTCATGATTTTAATTTTCAGTCTTCTTGAAGAACTAGTGGTGTCTTCTGAATTTTTCTCTTCATCTTGAAATGAGATATTTAAACCGAAAGAGACAAATGCAATATATATCATTCATTTTTTTTCTAAGTCTAATTTAGACAAAATTTATGGTTTCATCCATGAGGAGATCATCGAGGATGTTTTATGATACACTTCTTCATCTTTTAATTTGACACATCATTTTTCTTGTCTTGGTGAACCTTTAAACAAAAGAAGATATCTATATATTCATTTCCATTTTTTAAGTCACAGAATTTAGAAAATTTTGTAATTTATATATAATTTAATTTTTATCTTTATCTTTCTTGAATAAAATTGTTTTGTGACACCATAGCATTTTTTATCTGTCGTCTATGAGTATAACTTGAGATTAAAAGATACAATATATTATATTCATCTCTTTATTTTAAGTCTAAAATTGAACAAAATTTTGTAGCTTTAAATAGACATACAATGTTGCTTATGACATTATCTTGATGTAGCTTTTTTTTGATATTTTTTATCAAGCACTTGTCAAATGATGAAAACACAAGAATATATATATATATATATATATATATATATATATATATATATATATATATATATATATATATTTTTATATATATATATATATATTTCGCTTACATGTCATTTAATATTTTTTAATCAATTTTGAAAACAGGTTGTCAATGATTGAAAAAGGTGCGAGTTAAAAGAAAATTATATGATGTTCTTTCTCGTTCATGAAGTAAGATAAAACTGCGAGGATCATAGTAAAGATTCTCTTGATGATATTCTTCATTCTTGAAGCAAAAATTTTTTAAATGCATCATCGAAAGAAAATTCTCTCTTTATATTCTTCCCATTACTACAAAATGGGATAGTAAAATGTGACAATGAATCGAAAGATTGTCTTGATGATTCTTGTCCTTTGAAGAAATTGGGCAATAGAAAGATTGTCTTGGAGGCACTGGTCACATAGTGGGCCGGACAATGGAGGGAATAGCAGAGCAGGTCGGCTGGATTGCACAGAATGTGCTGTGAAATGAGCTCTTTGCTTTACAGGCTGACAAATCTTAGCCGGCTTTTCAGGAGTCAGACGGAACGAATATCGAGTGCATCTCACAATCATTGGCAGGTCATGCACATCAATCTGCTCTTTTATGATAGCGCCGACAGGTTTTTATGTGGTTGAGTTTAAGAAATATACAATTATGAAAATATATAGGATCATCACTGAATTACCAAAGCAAAAAATATGCAGAAATGCCAATAGTCGTGACACAGCAGAAACGATGTGGAATCAAATAGTAGCGCGTTAAGACTCACTATGTCGTGGGCATTGGAGTGATTCATATTTTTTCAATATCTGGCAGAACTTATTAAACATCTATATGAAAATGACAAGAAATGAAAAATTGTACCTTTGATGCTGAGAGAAAGATGAGGAGAAAATGGGTTGAACTGCATTTCTTTTATTTTTTACAGTTTTGAAAAGAAAATAGAGAAGTTCATATAATTTGGGAATTTTAATAAATTTAAATAATTTAATATTTAAATCTTGATAAATTCATATAAATATATATGAATAATATATTATCACATTGATTTGTCTTTATTTGTCGGCGTCAAATGAGTTTTACCAAAATGCATAATTTCTCTGTAGACTAAATGAATTGTTACAAATAATTCTTTCATGATTTTGACATTTTCAATTAATAGCTGTCATTTACGAACAATCTTAGATCCCAGGCATCAATCTCGATGCGTTAAGCAATGTTGATGACTTCTGATCATTTTTCATCGTGTAATATTTATATCGACCAATTTCAATATTTTTGAATGTGATGGTGATGTTGTTCATCGTAGGTTATTAGAGTTGATTTCAACTATTTGTATTTCAAACTGATAATCATCACTTCAAATCACTTTCGATATTTACTGCTTGTATAAGACATATCATTTCATAGATTTCAATGTTTTAAAGTTAACGACTTGATCAATTTCATGAACGGAGGTTGTTTGGTCATTATTATAGCTTTCTAATCTTGATATGCGTTTTTGACAAGCTATGTTGATCATTAGTCATATAATATTTATATGACCAATTTTAATACGATGGAAGATCCTCTTCGATTGGATCATTTCAACCATTTTTTAATGATGATGTCATGTATTTTGGAATTTATACCTTTGTCACCTCTGTCAATTTGATGTTTGTCTTGATTTATAAACATATGTGGAGGTCAACAAGGAGGAACGATAAGAATGAGACTCAAGATATTCTATAGAAACAATATCATGATTAATCTAAAAGAGTGAAAATATCAGGATTTGTAAAGAGTCATTCAATAAAAGATTGCATAATTTAGAGCATGTTCTTTGAACCAAACTTCATTATCCCAATCCACATTAGGTGTAGGATTAAAAATGGTTTTTTTAGCCATACTACTTTTGAATTTCTTTGATCCCATCCACTCGATAATTCCAGCCTCCTTAGTGAAACTAATTTTATGTAACATTGTGGGCTCTGAAAATTCACCACTGATCTCTCACAAATGATGAAGAAGAGAGTTTGATTTTATGTGTCGGTGTAATTTTTAGAAGGCAGATGAAATAGTAGATAAGACATTGCCTAGAGATGTCACCCTCATTTTCTTGAACTTTAGATCTAGTTCTAGGTTTCCTATAAACAAGCACCTAGTTAATTACCCTCTCAATCGAGAGGACTTTCGATTAAGGCTAGTCGTTAGATTGCTAAATGCGTAACGTATAGTAGTAGCATGTGGAGTTTAAAATTTGTGATTTAGAATTTATGAAATTCATCATCATTAGCTTAAAATATATGGTTGGGGGAATGATGATGTGCCCGATCTAGATCCCATGATTATCATCGGTATGATAATCTTGTCTACTTAGTCGAGGTAGTCAACAGAAGGATCCTTATCAACACATGGTTGTCGTCAAAATTCTTATAGATAGTGGTGTTTGTCTAAGGAGAGCTTAAGTTTATCTTAGAATATAGGACTTTTCTTATCAAGTACACCATGATTCACATCTCAAAGGGTGAAGCATTGGGGAGCGCTATTCTGTCGTGATCATAATATAGTGAACATTCGATGACAAATGGTCATAACTATATCATATGGAGCTTGCCAAGCCCATGATAGGAGGACCGCACATGAGATTGATTAAGAGTGAACATAGTAGAATATTTGATTTGACATTGGCTCCTTTGTAAGCTAAAGTTTTTTTAATTTTTCACCTTGAACAAACAGTTGCAGAAGGTGGATAGATTGAGTTTTGCTTTAAGTTTTTAATGATTGAATTTCATTTAAATAGTATTTTGATTGACACTTGATTTAGGTTAATTAGATTTGAAATTAGAGTCACATCTTGATGGAAGTATCCACTGTTGAAATCCATTCAACAGCCATCATCGATAATTATGATTTAATCAAATATATTTGAGAACTTTTAGATTGTTAACTCTGTTAGTTTAATAGAGGATCATTCTTGTCACATGATAATTAGCTTCTCGATATTTTAAGTAAAAATTCTTATATAATTGAACTTTTTTAGGTTTTGTTAACTGGAGTCTAAGACCAAACCGGGAAGTAACACAACATCCTCAAACACTTGAATTTAAACATTCATGGTGTATATGCGGTATTTAATAATTTAAGTAATTTTTTATTTTTATTAAGAGATTGATTTATATTTTCACATAATTAATTTGCTTTACCTTCTTTTTTGACATTAAATTTGCTATGAATTTATGTTGAGCACATACAAGTTTTTTTAGCATAAATAATTTCATCTAATTAATGAATCATTGATTTTAAAATTATAATTAGAATGAAATTCTTAATTTTGATTGAAGGGAATGATTTTTGTAGAATTTGATTTGCTTGTACAAAGAGTTGCAGATCCGATGGCGTAGAAGGCATTGTAAATTAATCTAATATCTTATTAGATCTTTTTGATTAATATTGAATTACTTTCTTTTATTCTAAGTTGATTAATCTTTGAATATTTAATAAACTCTCGTTAATGATAATTCTCAAATTCATCACCAACTATACTCAATTTCTCCTTGATCTAATTCGAGTATTTAATAAAGCGATGAATATACTTCAAACATTTTTCAAGGATTCATCGCTTATGCTTATTAGCAATCATTCGATCTCATGGAAAATCTCTGATGAATTCTTTAATTTTCTTCAATTTATTTGAGTATATTTGAAGAGTATATCTTAATTCAAGAGGCTCTATGCTTTGATTTTTCAATCAAGATTCTACTTCTTTGATATAATTTTCTTATTCAATTAGTTTTATATTACTTGTTTTGTGAATTTAATACTTTGAGTATTCAATAAAAGGCTCTATTCACATAAACAAACATCAACTCCAATATCCCTAACTCCACATTAGACTTCATATTTAGTGAACAACTGGACTTCAAATTTATTATAAGTCTCTTATAAGTTTGATATTAGCCACTCCAAGTTTCAACTAAAGCTTATTTAGTTTTGTGAAGTTTGAAGAAAAGAGAACCCATTTTACCACTTCAATTTAAACCAACGTGGATTATAATTAAAGTTTGTGAGTTTAGTATCATCCATCAAACTCCGTCACCATACTTGATTATTAAATTTAGGTAAGGATGGGTTCCATATTATTTCGGGAACTTCTATTTCATTCCATTTGTTTGAGAAGTTGGAGTGCTTGAAAGAGAAGGGATAATTTTTTAGTGGGCTTTCAACTTTACTCAGATAAATCTTGTAAGTGCTTTTTACTTCTTTTCTCTTTGATTTAATGTTTTTTTCCTTTGTATTCAATATATATTCCTTTCACTCCCTTTTTTTGATTTGATTTCAATTTAAAAGATTTCCATTTAAATTTATCTAAGTTCATTTTAGTCAAATTTGACAAGATTTTAGGGAGCGACATCTAATTTTTTTGGCTTGCTCGAAGTGTGAGCTTGATGCGACACCAAGTCTTTTCATCGCACTATGGGCATGGGTCTTGAAACTTGAAAAAAGAAATAGCACATATATTTTCACATTCACACATTTCAAGCTTATCGTAAGATGAATGATCGGGAAGAGAGTTCGAGAAATTAAGGAAATTCAGCAAAGTAAAAAGAAATTCCCCTTGAATTCATCCTCTATATTTCATTTCAGATTTTGATGAAGATTTTAGATTTCAGAGATTTCATATTTCAGAGATAAGGGAGGTTTTTTTTTGGTGAGAAAATGGGGAAAGGATATGGAAGAGAAGAAGGTGATTTCGGCTAGGGCAGAGAAGGAAAAAAATGGAAGAAGAGAAAAAAGAATTTTTGATTTTGTGAGGATGAAGGAAAGAGGAAAATTTCAGTTTGGGAGGAAATGAGGGAAATAGAAGGGAATGAAAGAAAAGAGGAGAAACTGTTTAAGGTGGGAGAGAAGAGGAAGAAGGGGAAGGTCTTTTTGCAGCTTTGGAGAGAGAGGGAAAAATAAGAGAGGGAGAGTCTCGTTTCCTTAAGGAGGAGGAAGGAGGGGGAAAAAGAGAGGGAGCGGTGGTCAGCCGTGAAGGAAGAGGGGAGGAGAGCTCATTTTGGAGTGGAAACAAGGGGAGAAATGAAAGAGGGAGAGGAAAGGAAGTGAGAGGGATTAGGTAGTTTAGGGATTGTAGTTAGGATTAAATTAGGCTTTATTAATCATTTAAATAATATTTAATGTATTATAAAAAAATTCACATTATTAATATATATATATATATATATATCAATCTGTTATTCAATTCATTAATAATGATAGTCCGCTTCCATCGAGGTCATTTGATTCAAGTCGGTGTCAAATAATTTCAAAAATGCGCATTATCAACCGCCGATTTTCACATGACTTGTCAATTGAGAATAGTCTTACTTGAATATTTTGATCTTTTGAAACTAACGATAATCAATTTTAACGGAGATCATTTGAAGTTGGTGCCTCACTCAATATGTAGTGCGCATTGATGTGACGCTTGATTATTGATCATAGTTTTGCAATATTTATATTATGATCAATTTTAATATTTTAAACACAATGGAAAAGTCCATTCACCAATCAAAGATCATTTCAACTGATTTTAGCAACGTCCAATATATTTTAGCCTTGATTTGCGCACTATCATTTCAATCATTCAATATTTGCACATGCTCGCCCAAATTGAGTGTGGATAGTCTCATTTGGTAGTTTTCAACATTTTAAAGCTAACGACATAATCAATTTTATGAATAAGGTTGTTTGACATCGCATCTTTTGACTCGATCATTTAACACAATGAAAGCTCGATTGCTTGATCGGTCGATCTTTAAATTGTGCAATATTAATATTTTGACCAATTTTGATGTTCTGAATACAATGCCAAAGTTTGTTTGTCGATCAAAGGTCATTTATGCTAATTTTGATGATGTTTGGTGCATCTAAGCTCTGATTTGTGCTCTGAAGCATCCGAAGTCGATCAAATTCATCCATCTCATAAGCTCAATTTGGATCATGTGGCATATATGAAGGTCAACAAATGCTCCCCAATAAATGTGATTCGAGCATGGAGCGAGTCACGTTTGTTGAAAACTATTTGACCCTTTGGGTTGGCCATAGAACTTAGATCATTTTAGCTTTAATTGCAATACCTTAGGGAGTTTTGATAGGATTTATCATTAGTATGATGCCTTATTTTGGACATGCTAAGTGATGGGATTATTTGATTTGTCAAAATCGACTTGTTAGATTGATAAAAGTTCTTACACCATATACTCTCTACTTCAAAGGCATTGCTGAAGATCTCTTTCTTTTATATCATTGTAGATTTGAGTTTCCTCCAACCTAAGCTTTATGCTTGGTCGGGTTTGATGGAGGAATGAGTTTGCTTCTTTTGAGATTTGGAATTCCTTCTATCCTAGCTTTAAGCTTGATAGACTTGATGAAGGATTGACTTGATTTGTCCACATTGACTTATCGAAGTGTATGTACACCCTAAGTCTATGCTTTTGTTGATTCGTTGAAGGGAAGATACATGACCCAACCTAGCTTATATAGGTCTAGTTGAGTTATCGCCTAGCAATGTGCTTTAACATTAAATAACCATAATTCTTTAGTTCATATCGCCTTTGTATGAACTGAAATTATTTTCTCGATCTGTGCTTTTTTGCTATGGACTTGATGAGGAGATTGGCTTTGACTTGCTTTGTGCTTGATCATCATTTGAGAATAGATTGAAATATCACCACCGCAATATAGATTGATTTGAGACTTTAAATTGAGAGTTTCTCAGTTATCTTGGTCTCGATCAAGTAGAAAGATCTTATTGGATCTAGTTGCTTGTAATCTTACTGGATCGGTTTGAGATTGAACAACTATCATCATTGGACTAACGAGTAGGGGCTCTTTCACCATGATCTTTCCTTATGACTTGTTATGTGAGGAGAGAGTCAACAACTCAGCCATATTTGGGCTTATTGAGTTCAACCTTTAGAACTACTGTCTTTAAGCTTATGGTTGGTGGTTTGGTCATCGGACTAATGAGCGGGGCTCTTTCCTTTGCAACCTTTTCTTAGTTGAGTGAGGAGAGCGTCGACAACTCAATTATTGTGGGCTTATTGAGTTTGACCCTTAGAACCATCCGTGTCCTAGACTTCATGATGTAGAGGTTGATATTTTTTCAACTCAGTTGATTGAAGCTTTCAAGATTGGGAGTTCTTCTAACTTGATCTCTGAGATTTGATGAATCTTGAGAGAAATTTTTTTACATTTATTATTTTTCATGTGTAGATTATTTTTTGTTCCTTGCAAGAAGCAACTTTAGCAATAATAGTTATGGTTATTCGAGGATTTTGGCATAAATCTTGATGCCAACCTGAATCAGAAAATATTTGAGGATCTCGTCTTGTAGCATGATGTCAACTCAAATAAACTTAACATAAAATAGAAATGCCTCTATCTTGCAGGGGGAATTTTAAAGCATATTTAAAAGAACTTTTAAGATGGAATTAAGCAAATACATCAATATTTGAATTGATATGCTCTTAAGAGAGTTTTAACATAACATTGATTTCATATATGTATATAAATCTAAAATACCCTATGTAATAATAATTTTCATGAAAGTTTCATCTTGAGTATATATTTATTTAGGGATCTGGCATGAAACACGATGTCGACCTAAATAGATATACTAAAAAAATACCCCTATCTTAGGGATTTCTATTATGTCTTAAGAATGTATTTATCATGTATAACGTTCAGTTACATGTGCTATCATGTTGGATAGGGCATAGTCTTTCACCCTCTAAGTGAGTTGGGTATGCCCCTCCGTGGTACACTTTCTCAATGACAAAAGAGCCTTCCAAATTAGGCTCAAATTTTCCACCAAATTTTTGATTAGGAATAATTGATCTTCTCAACACCAAGACCAATTTACCTTTTTGGAATGTTCGAGATCACACCATATGGTCAAAAACCCTAGACATCTTTGCTTGATAAACCTTCAAAATTTTGATGAGCTTGCAATCTAACTTCATCAAGCATGTCGAGTTCCTCCATTCTCAAATGAGCATTTTGATCTTGATTAGATTGTATTGGATGGCTAAGTGAAGGCAACTCAACTTCAAGCGGAAGAACTACTTGATTCCAAATACCAATGAATAGAGTGGCTTTAGTGGCATCTTGTAGGTAGTTCGATATGCCCATAATCCTATTAGTTTGGTATGTCATTCTCTCTTATTTTTTAGAGATCTTCTTGATTTGAAAACTTACCAAACCATTTGCTCTTGGATTATATATTGAAGAATATCAATCATCATTTTGTGTCGATCGATGAATCTATAAATCTTGTATTTTTTGAAAGTTGTGCCATTAGAAATTATTCAACATGACTCCAAATCTATAGACCATATTATGCATGAAGAAGTTGATCACTTGATCGTAATAACTTCTTTAAATGGGGTAACACTTAGAAAATATATGTCATTTGCAAGGATGAAGTGATGTCCAGCTGACGATGGAGGATCAATTGACCCAATTACATATGCACCCCAGTATTTGAATTTCCATGATGCTATTGTTGGGTGTAGTAGATTTGGAGGTTGATGGATTATATTCATGTACTTGACATTCATGACACCTCTTAGCATGATTGATAGTCTCTCACCATAGATGGCCAATAACCCATCCTTTTGATCTTTATTGCCATATTGGGACCTGACTGATGTGCACCACATAGTCCTTCATGAACTTCAACCATTACTTTGCTAGCTTCATCTGCATTTAGGCATCGTAGCCACATTTATTCAAAGGATCTATGATATAAAGTGTTGTTGATGCAAGCATAACGTAAAATTCTCTTCTCGATTTGAGATGCCAATAATTTATTACTTGGTAATTTACCTTCTTTAAAGTAGTCGATGAAGGGTTTCCTCCAATCATGTGGCTCTTCTATAATAAATGCTTCACACTACTTTTAAAGGCAATATCATTAGTTCTTATAACTTCTTGTTGATTTTGGGAGTGTGAGGAGCAACGTCATCCTTGTGTCAAATTTGATAACCCCTCTACCTGTGAGGATTGATACTTTTCTGGCTCTAGAACTCATCGAGTAAATATGTCGATCATGACATAATCACCATTCATACCATTTCCTTAGCTAATTTTGCTAAGCAATTGACTTTTATTCTTGGATCGAGACTCGAGTTGTGTGATATTTGATATTTGCTTCATAAGCTCAAGAACTCACTTATGATAGAAAGCTAACTCAAGCTTGTTGATTTTATAGATGCCCAATACTTGATTTATAATAAACTGAGAATCACAGAAAATATGTAAGTTTTGAATGCCTATGAAAATAGCTTCTTCAAGACCTACCACTAATATTTCATACTCGGCTTTATTATTAGTTCTTCGCTCGGTCAACTCATATGATCATCTCATTATCCCTCCTTCTAGTGTTATGAAAATGATGTTGATTCCTGCTCTTGCCCTTGGAATTTGGAGGTTGGATTTGTTTGATCGATGAGGCTCCATCAAAGTACATTTCTTAAATTTGTGATTTTCTCTATCATGAATGAGCATAATTTGTTCATCAGGAAAATCATCATTAAGAGAAGAGTCCATAGGGATATGATGTGCAACAAGAAAATTTGCTAAGACTTGTCCCTTCACTACTTTCTGCGGAACGTATGTGATATCAAATTGTAAAAGCAATACTGCCCATCTTGCCAAGTACTGTCAATCGGTCTTGTCATCAAGTACTTGATGGATCGATCCTTGAGATGAGGTAATCTTGTGAGATAACATATAGTGAGCTTTTGGACAAAGATCAATGCTAAATAGTATTTCTCGAGATTATCTCATTTCTCTATCGACCGATATAATAAAGAGCATTCTCTTTACTTTCTTCATTGTGTTGTGCCAATAATGCTCCAAGGGACTCTTAATGCTGTATGTATAGAATGAGGGCTTCCAGGGTAGGCATTGTAAGGATTGGTGGATTTAATAGTAGCTTTTAATGCTATTGAAGGCTTCTTTTTACTCCTTGTCCCATTTGAATGGAGCATCCTTATTCATCAGCTTTGCAAATGGTTGATAGCATCCTGATAGGTTTGATAAAAATCATCGGATGAATGTAAGCTGTATTTATAAATAACAGAGATGATGCAAACTCTTCGGTGGAGGCATCTCCATAATTGCCTTGATTTTAGCAGAATCAATTTCAGTTTCTCTATGATGTACAATATACTAAGGAAGTTTTTGGAGGATACCCCAAATACACATTTTAGAGGATTCATCTTGAGATCATATTTTTTGATTCTCTCTAATACAATTCTCAAGTCTTCAAAGTGATTTTCACGATTTAAGCTCTTCACCACCAAATCGTCAACATAAGACTCCACTTTCTGGTGAATCAACTCATCAAAAATATGTCATGGTTCTTTGGTATGTAGCTCTAGCATTTTTCAAGCCGAAAGGCATGATTGTGTAGCAAAAGATGCCAATAGGTGTTCTAAATGATGTATGTCTTTCATCTTCAGGTGCCATCTTGATTTGATTATATCCGATGATCCATCCATGAATGAGAACATATCATAGTTGGAAGTATTGTCCACTAATAGTTATGATATTGGAAGTGGAAAGTCATCTTTTGGGCATGCCTTATTTAGGTCCCGAAAGTCAATGTAGACATGGATTTGGCCATTCTTCTTCTTGGATAATGTTGGCTATCCAATGCATACTTCTCCTCCGATGAAGCTTGCTTGATCAACTTAGTTTCTACAATTACACTCTTCAATCTCAATCTCATTCACTAGAGCTTGCTTAACAGTAGTTTAATAGAAGTTTATGACTACATCGGATAAGCGACATTTGATATGTCCAGGCAAAGCAATCCCTGAATTCACAAAGAAGCATTTTGATTTCTTCAACTTTCTCATCAGGTAGAAGGGCACTGATAAAAGTTGGATGGGGATCATCTCGACTCTAGGTTGATTTCTTTGAGTTCATCCATAGTAGCTTGTTTGTCCACCATCTTCAGTTCTTTGGGCGTGGCTTGGCCTTACTTCATTTTTTAAGAAGAATTTCATGGAGATCCTCTTCTTCATCACTATTAGTTTTGATCTCAGCTTCTATTATATTATAATAAATTTTATTTTGATGAGATTTGTGGATGAACCCAAGACCTTTAGTGATAAACTTATCACTTCTTCATGATGCTTGAGGACTTCTTTGGCTCACATCTTGTTAAAGATTTGAGTTCTATGTTTAGTAGTTCCAATATGAATTCCAAGCTTATGCATCATTCTTCATAATTTTTATGGATAGTATATTGGTATTCTTGTTGGCACTATCTCATCAAAATTTTCATGTTGAGTAGGCTGATCAAAATTATGGGCTGAGACTCTTCAGATTTGTAAAATAGAGTTCTTTCTCCACTCTCACTCAATGGCACAAGAATGTTATCAATTCTTCAATGTTATGAACCTCCAGTGAAGTGATTTCTTTGAAGTACTGCTAAAGGATGGGTATAATTTTGAAGGAGTCCTCTAACACTACCAAATGAGCTATCCTTCTTGATGCGACCCTCTGAACTCTATTTTCATAAGTAGATTCAAAGTCATAGTCTGAATCAGAATCACTTATTTCATACTTTGCCTTTCTTGAAAGCTTATAAGTTCCCTTAGGTTTGACAGAATATCTTTATTCTTCTTGTGTCACTTCCCAAATGAGGAAGATCTTCTTAATTTAGGTGTAGAATCAAGTGCTTTAGGGAAAGTTAGCCTTCTTTCTTCCTCTTTGCTTCTGCTCTTTCACCTTGTGAAGTTTCTTTTTAGTTCCTGAAGTGGATGCTATCGCTTCAAGAGGCTCTATTGGCTTAGGCTCTTTAGGGATGAAATATTTTGCATCTTCATAGATCTTTGCTTCATGGATGGAGAATGGTTGTAGGTTGCCAGGAATTCTGAACTCTTCTCCCTCTTTGAGGTACTTCATGCGATGCATAGTTGATGGGACCATGCCATACTCATGCCCATGGTTAAAGAGAGCTCTAAATGATGTATCGACATCGATTACATGAAACTTGGCTTATATAAATCCAAAACTTAGGGAGAATAAAAGAACCAGTTTTGCCCTTTCTCATTGAAATCATGAACCATCAACTTTTCTCTCCCAAGATGTTGGATATCAAGTGATAATCCTCTTAATACTTTATACTCATAAGATTGATAGAAGAACCAGATCAATTATATTCGTTGATCAAGATGCCATCACTCTAGTAACATATAGAGGGTTGTGATCTATTCCCAACATAAGATCTTCTTAAAAAAATGTGATTACTTGGGAGATCTTGAGTTTGCAATGATCATGCATTTTTTTTTGCAAAGTAAGCTTCATAACTCTTCTTTGAGAGCTGTATCAAAGTTTCTGAAGGTCTTTTGACATCAAAGAGCCTCTACACACTTAATTGTGCAGGATCTTTCTCAGATATGATAGAATATTATAATCTATCTTTTTCTTTGATTTAAGCTTCATTCTAAGATTTTAGGAATGATATCTTCATTGACTTCGATTTGTTTGCCTTAGTCTTTATTTGCATTTCCATTCTTTGATGAAGGTGGTAAGATTTTATCACTTCTTAGATGAACTTGAATCACCTTATCCTGCTCAGATTCTCTAAAAGTAGTTTCTTCAAATTCACTTCTTATTATGGAGGATTGACCAAAAGGACTCATTTTTTTAACATATATTCATACATGATGATATCGATGAGTCCAACTCTTCTCCATCGGAAACATAAATCTTCATCATGTTATCTTTTTTGAGTCATTAAACAAAATTTAGATGTTAACTCCAGCTCTTCTTATTTTCAGATTTTTTCATGGGTTGGTTAGTTATCTACCTTATCATTTTGAGTAACGATGTTGAAGAACATATGATATCACATAAATGATTCAACATGTCTCTATGGACAAGATTCACCATTATCTTCTTCATCCGATTCATCAATAAGTTTAGGCATAAAGTTCATAAATGGTTGTCTTGTGGTGGTGACTCCTCTAAATTATTAATAATCTTTTGAGTTATAGTTCTCTTCTTGATCTTCTTTTTCTTAGCCGACTTCTTTGATTTATGAGGCCTACATTTAGTAGACTACTACTTGTGCTGTGATGAAGTAACCTTATCAAAATGCCACTGAGAAGCTCAAATATTTAGTTTAGGCATCTCTTTTAGGTCCAATATTGGTTCAAGTGGTGATTTCCACTTAACACTAGGGACTTTAGCTACTTGACATTTTCATGGTCTTCTTGGAACTACTTTCCCATTCTTCAATGAATTAATTTTTCTTTCTTTTTTTTGTCTTTAATGGATGAGATGAGGGCGTAATAATCCTTAGACTCTCTTTGGTTGACTAGAATGATAATGTAAATTCACCTCGATACTTCCTTTCTAGCCAATCTTTGAGGACATGACAATCTTCAAGAGGATGACTAATCATTCGATGATAGGGACAGTAATTTGTATTATTGACTTGATCAGCTTCTTCGGGCCTTTTAATTTTTGGTAATTATAGACCAGCTTTGACTGCTTATCGAAATAATTTATCCACACTGCCCTTTCTAAAGGAATATTCTTTGTTCATCTTTTTTTTAAGAGATGGCCACATTCGCTCATCATCTCTTGTTTCTTATTTTGGATGCTCTCCATCACTTGGAAAAGTATGAGGTTTATCATTGCCTCCCAATACCAATTTTGGTTGTGAATTAAAATGGACAAGCTAATTTCCCTTATCATCATTGTACATTATGTTTTCCTTTATCACATTATATTACTCATTTTCACCTTGAACTATGAGTGGCATGAGTTTCATTTCTTCTTGAGTTTGAAGGTTTGTTTCTCTTTGCTTTGTATAGATTTAGACTTGGGCGATTGCTTTTCAAATTTGCCACCCTATCAAGTAAGTCTTGGAATGTTGTAATTGATGCATACATAAAAATGGTGCCATTTTATCATCCATATTGCCCATTATTGGATATGTTCTTCTTCCAATTGTTGCTCATATTTTATACTTAGGTTCAGACTTATGAATTTTGTCATGCCTCATCATTTCTCCTTTTAAAGACAAGTCGGCGATTGTTATTTTCTCGGTTGCAGGAACCTCTTCATGAATATTGATCTCTAACTCGGAAAGGTTTTAACCGAATCATTCACAATTCATACCACTTGAAAGTAGTGAGGTCACGATGAACTGATGAAAAGCGGTGCATCATTCCCTATGTTACCACAAGTAGCCTTAAATTGGGCTAGATGTTGCTTTGGGTTACCAAACTAAAGTATTAAATTTTTTGTAACCTTTTTTGACACATCATATTAGTGGGTAAGGGGCCACTCACCAACTTTTTGCTTTCTAAGCGCTCTTTATCTTTTCATTAATTATTATTTTTAGCGGCTATTTACCATCTAGGTGTCTAGCCATATTTTGAATTATCGATTGAAGAGGTAGTTGGTTAACTTCATTCAGCCTTGTAGCATGTCCTAGAACTTGAGGTACTTGAGCGACTGGTGGTATAGATGTTGTATTATTAACTACCTATTGATTAGCAGACAAAATAGGTGCTACATTTGATGTGATATTCTTCTACAACATATCCATCATGATATTCATTTGTATCATCATGTCATTCATCTTGGTACCAAGCTGTGCAATTTTCTTATCTTTGACTTTTATTTGACGCTACATTTGTCTTTGCTCTCTAGCTAGCGTCACAACATCATGAAGTACAGACTCTTCTTCTTCCTCTATTTCTTGTTGTTATTATGCTCCTTTTTCATCTTTAGGGGAAGAACTTGACTGTCTTTCTCCTTGTACATTTACAGGGATAGTATTGCTTGGGCTGAACGATGATGGTGATTATAAAAGCCTGTACCATGCTGATCATTTCATGGTTCAACCATATAAATAGCTTCAACACCCATGATTTCTTTCTCATTTTAATCTTCTTCTTCTTCCACTTCATTAGAGATTGAAGATCCATCTTCTACTTGCTTTTGTGAAGACTCTTCTTCATAAACATCAAATTTAGGTTCAAGTTCAGATCCATGTTTGTGGTCGGTAGAGTTCATCTATATCTCTGACCATATAGACGACTTCCACTTCCATAGTGTCCTCTTCATTTTTGTCTTCTTGCACATGAATTTTTGATCGACGTTTCCAGTGGATCTTTGGTTCAATGTGTGAAATAAACACTTCTTCCATTAAAGGACTGCGATCAAAGAAAACCTTCTCTTATGAGGGTGAATCTGATCAGTGATGAGATCCCATAGAGAATTCTCCGGTGTTGACCATCATGTCTTTCATCAATGATATCCCTTCTTTTGGGTATACTTCGATGAGTTATTTTGAGGATTTCTAAGTATATGTCGATGTCACACCTCTTTCTTTATTCAGAATTTCATCGGGCCTTGGCCTCCATACACCTTATTCTTTCATCGGGACCTTTTGATAGTGGATTCTTGGACACGTGGTCTAAGTGTCATGCTTCGATGCTCACCATGCGAAGCATACTTGGCTCAATGACTAGTTACCATAAGAGATGGCAACCTCTTTGGCATGGCTTCGACATTTTCAATTATCATAGACCTCTGAAATTTTATTTTCATTAAACCTCTGTCCTTGACTACTTTAAGAACTTGTGTATTTTGGCAGATAGTGTTGCAGGTTATCTCCTTTTGGTGGTGGAGCTTGACATTGTTGAGTCTAGAAAGACTATTTTACTTCATCAGTAGAGCTATTCCTTTTCACCCATTTCAAAATTTTAAATTTATTTGGTAGAATACTCGCTTCTAGTTGTATGGTATTGTGTAATAGATCATATGAGAGGGATGAGCTCAAGCACATTCTTCTTTCTCTTTCTACTTAATTTTACTCTCAAAGATGGAGCTTCATCATGCTTCCTAGTGCAGGTTGATTGGCGAGTTGTGTTATTCTGAGAACCTCGAGTTCTCCAAGAAATTTTAAACTTTAATTCATTATATTTAACTTCTATTATAACTTAGATTCAACTAGCCAAAGATGAAAAGACAAACCCATCTCTAGTGAGTGAAAAATTAGAGGCTCCAAAATTAAGACCTCTGAAATGATGAAGAAGAGAGTTTGATTTTATGTATCAGTGTAATTTTAGAAGGCAAATGGAATAGTTGATAAGACACTACCTAGAGATTTCACCATTATTTTGCGAGGACTTTAGATCTGGTTATAGGTTTCTATAAAAGAACATAATTAATTACCCTCATACTTAGAGAGAACTTTGATTAAAATTTAGTCATAGATCTAAATGTGGCATATAGTAGCGACATGTGGAGTTTAAAATTTATGATTTAATTTGAAATTCATCATCATTAGCTTAAATTGATGGTTGGGGAATGATGATGCCGATATAGATCTCATGGTTCCATCATTAGCTATCATGGTCCACTACTTAGTCAAAGGAGAGTCATCACCAAGGATCTTTTCAAATATGGGTTACGTTGTAGAAATCCTTGTAGATGGTGCTTATTTGGAGACATGCTTAAGTCTACTTTGGTTGACATGGGATTTTTTTATTAGTACACCCAATGATTCACTCAAAGGGTAGAGCCATTAGAGTATGCATTACGATCTGATGTAATATAATGGAATTAATGGCAAATCACACATCGGAGGACTCATCATAATTGCATCACATTTGTGAACTAGCCAACTTGAACTAGATTCTTTGCCATGAGATTGATTAAGAGTGAAAATAGTGGAGCACTTGATTTGACATTGGCTCCTTTGTGAGCTAGAGTTTTTTTTTTAATTTGTCACCTTGAATAATAGTTGCGGAAGGTAGATAGATTGAGTTTTGCTTTAAGTTTTTAATGATTGAATTTCACTTAAATAATTTTTAGATTAGCTGTTAATTTAGGTTAACTTGATTTGAAATTAGAATCACATCTTGATGGAAGTGTCCTCTTCGATTGAAATCACCATTCAACACAGCCATCATCCAGATATTTAATTGATTGAATCGAATATATTTGAGAACTTTACATCCTGTCAACTCTGTTTATCTCCTAATAGAGGATCAGATTTACTTCCACATGATCAAATTAGCATCTCAGATATTTTAATAAGCTAAAATTCTTATAATAATTATTTTTTTATATTTTGTTAAAACATCTAAGACCAAAGAAGCAACCCGCGCATCCTTCATGAATCAACATTCAACATAGTGTCCCATGTGTATTTAGTAATTTTAGGTAATTTTTATTTCAATTATGAGATTGATTTCATATTTTCACATAATTTTTTAATTTTAGAATTGATCTTTTGACATTAAAATTTGTACTCAATTTCTATGTGACGCAGAGTTTTAGCATAAATAATTTCATCTAATTAATGAAATCATTGATTTTAAAAATCATTATTAGAATAAAATTATTTAATTTTTTATTGAAAGGAGCCCTATGATTTTTGTAGAAATTGATTTAGTATCACATTAAATCTTGTATAGTTGTAGATCCGATTGTAAATTGATCAATATCTTATTAGATCTTTTGGATTAATATTAATTATTTCTTTTATCCTAAGTTGATTAATCTTTGAATATTAAATAGACTCTATGATAATTCTCAAATTCATCACCAATTGATAATTTCTCCTTGATTTTATCAGTATTTAATAAGGAAGAATTTACTACAAACATTTTCCAAGGTTTCATCACTTATATTATGCAATCATTGATCCATGGAAGATCTCGATAAATTCTTTAATTTTTTCAATTTATTTGAGTATATTTGAAAGTATATCTTAATTTCAAGATCTCCTATGCTTTGATGTTCAATCAAGATTCCTACTTCTTCGATATCATGAATTTTTCGATCAATTAGTTTTATGATTACTTGTTTGTAAATTTAATACTTTGAGTATTTAATAAAAGACTCTATTCACATAAACAAACATCAACTCCAATATCCCTAACTCCACATCAGACTTCATATTTATTGAACAACTGGACTTCAAATTTATTATAAATCTCTTATAAGTTTGATATCAGCCTCTCTAAGTTTCAACTAAAGCTTGCTTAGTTTTACGAAGTTTGAAGAAAAGAGAACCAATTTTATCACTTTAATTTAAACCACCAAGGATTATAATTAAAGTTTGTGAGTTTAGTGTCATCCATCAAACCCCATCACCACACCTGATTATTAAATTTAGATAAGGATGGGTTTCACATTGTTTTCTCCAATTCCTATAAATAAGCCTAAGAGGGGGGACTTCTATTTAATTCCATTTTTTTGAGAAGTTGGAGTGCTTGAAAGAGAAGGGATAATTTCTTAGTGGGCTTTCAACTTTACTCAGATAAATCTTGTAAGTGTTTTTTACTTCTTTTCTCTTTGATTTAATGTTTTACCTTTATATTCATTATATATTCCTTTCCTCCCTTTTTTTTATTTGATTTCAATTTAAAAGATTTCCATATAAATTTATCAAAGTTCAAGATTTTAGTCTAAATTTCCGCAGCATGTCGACTAGGGGAGCAACATCTAATAATTTTTTTGGCTTGCTCGGTATGCCCTATTGAGCATAGCGAGTGGTGTCTTACGACACCAACCGTCTTTGCACCCTCTACGTCCTATTGGGAATTAGAGGGGTCTTGAAACCTGCAAAAATAAACCAGCACATATATTTCCATATTCAAACATTTCAAGCTTATTTTCCTGCACACTTGCAATGATCGGCAATGAGAGTTTGGCTAGGGAGGTTCGGCTAGGGGAGATTGCAAATTTCAGCAAAAGTAAAACTTAACTATTTCAGATTTTAGATTTTGGATTTCAGCTAGGGAGGTTTATTTAATTTAGAAATGGAAAAGATGGAATTTTGGTGAGGATGAAGGAAAGAGGAAATTTAGGAGGAGATGAGGAAGGGAAGGAAGGAAGGAAGAACACCCTTATGGTTGGAAGAAGATCTTGTTGTTACATCTGGTTTGGATGAGAGAGGGAAAAATGAGAGAGGGAGAGTCTCATTTATTTAAGGAGGAGGAAGGAGGGGGGAACGGTTGATGAGAGGGTGCGTGCGGTTGAGCCGTTCAAATGAAACAGTGGGAGGGAGGAAGCTTTTATTTTTTGTGGAGTGTGCGGTTGAAGGGGGAGCTCAAACAAAAGAGGGTTTGTGTGCGTGTGTGAAGAAGGGCTCGGGTCGAGCGAGGGATTAGGGCCAGTCGATTTTAGGGATTTAGGTTAGTTAGAATTAAATTAGGGCTTTTTATCAATCGTTTAAATGTCTAATCAGTCTTAATGTTAATTTTACATCAACAAAATTACATAGTTAATATACATACATACATAATATCAATCTTAACTTATTCCGATATTCTGGATGCAACGGCGCAGTGCTTTTTGTGATCGAAGGCCATTTGTTTCAAGTCGGAGTCAAATTGGGTCAATTTCAGCTCAAAATATGCATTATCACTTTCGATCACTCGATTTTCGTACAGACTTATCCGAATTGAGTGCGAACAGTCTTACTTGATAGATTTTGATATTTTAAAACTAACGACATAATCAATTTCATGAGTAAATGTCATTTGGTTTAAGTCGCACTTCTTGATCTCGATATGTATGTAGGTGCATTGTCGACTCGATGACTTGATCGGTTGATCATTAGGTTATGCAATATTTATATTATGATCAATTTGATATTTTGAATGCAATGGTGAAGTCTATTTGCCAATCAGAGATCATTTTGATTGATTTTGGTGACATCCTGTGTATTTTAGCCTTGATTTAAGCGCTGTCATTTCTGATCATTCGATATTTGCACAGATTCATCCTAATTGAGCGTGGATAGTATCATTTAGTAGTTTTTGATGTTTCAAAGCTAACAACATAATCAATTTTATGAATGGAGGTCATTTGGATATCGTGTAGCTTCGACTCTGATATGCATGTTAGCATATTGATAGCTCGATCACTTGATCAGTTGATCTTTAGAATATGCAATATTTATATTTTGACCAATTTCGATGTTTTAAATGTAATGGCGAAGTCTGTTTGTCGATCGAAGGTCATTTGGGCTGATTTTAATGATGTTTGGTGCATCTCAGCTCTGATTTGTGCTCTAAAGCATCCGTAGTAATCGAATTCATCTTATAAGCTCGATTCAACTCATGTGGTATATATGAAGGTCAACAAATATTTTATAGCATTCAATATTATCTATGGCAAGACTAGCAGATAAAGACCACTTACCATTAATGATAATAACACTAAGTGAAGAGTTAGACTGCTTGCCTAGAAGGTCAAAACATTGAGGTCTAAAGAGCTTGAATAGGGATTTCCATTGCACCAAGAGAAAAAGGGAAAAATTAGATCCAAATCCAGTAAGAAAAGAAAATTTATCTTTAAACCTAACAACACAAATCTTAAGTTCTCTCCAAAGTGCTGAGACACAGTGGGATTTCTTGTACTAAATAGGGCCATATTTTTGGATGCACCACTTTGAGTAGAGAGAAGATTGGTTGAGAAGTTTCCAAAGAACTTTGAGTTGTAGAGATCATTGAGTTTGGAAGCATAGATTAAGCCCATACCCCCTTTCATTCTAAGAAAGGTTGTCTTAGTCCATGCAATCATATGAATCTTGTTTGGTTCTCCATTATGATAGAAGAATTTTGAAGTGAGGGAGGAAATCTTTCTAATAATGTTGTTAGGGATGGCAACCGACCCTAAATGATTATCGATCTAGTAATGAGCAGATCATTTATTGAATTAAATGAGCTTAAATTAAGCCTAATTAAGCTTGTTCGTGAGTAGCTTGTTTAGAATATAGATGAGTTGTATCAATTAAAGCTTATTAAGTCTTCAAAAGTATAAATTTAAATATTACTAGTTAGAAACAAACCTAATTTAGGATAGCTGTACTTTTTTGAAAAGCTAGTTATAAAACTCGTGAAGAAACAACTTTTTGAAAAGTAGTTGTGTATGTTATAAATATTTTCTTTTTAAAAAGAATTAATCAATAATCTTTTGACATTCACAGTACTCTAACAAGTTTGTTTCTCAAAAATAGCATTTTACTATAAAATGTTTTGAAAAGTAGCCAAATATAGTTATGGTTACTTTTTAGCTGCTATCTGAAAAGTAAAATAATCAAAAATTGTCTCAAATATATCATAAATTGAGCCTTAATTATGTTGTAATAGAGCTCTTATGCAAACTTGTTCATGAGCTTCTAATGATATTGTTATTGACCCTCGATCTCCACTCCTTTAATACAGGCAAAGGCTCGCACAATCCCCCCTCCTCTCCTCTTCGTCCGACTCTCTCAATGGCTCCTCACACGCAAACATGATCCAAATCTCTCGTTCGGTCTCCCTCATTTGCTCAACCCGCACAAACACACGAGCTCCTGTTTCCCTCAACCGTAAGGAACCGAAAACCTCGCTCAGCCGTTCCCGCTCTTCATTTCGATCTCCCCTTAATTATAGGCGATCCATCTCCTCAAACTACAAACGCATGATCCAACCTTCTCGCGGCTCCATCTCCCTCAACCCCCAAACTTCTCCCGCACAAGGTATTTCCTTACTTGTCCGTCTCCCCTTTCCATTCGATTCTCCCGTTCCCACCTCCTCCTATTCTCCTGTTCGAATCCACATAGAAGGCTGAAGGAAAGGCTCGTTATCCTCACTGATTCGCACAAGACTAGCAAGTTGAGGCCCTTTATCCTTGTCTGCCTTTAGCTGGCACAAACCTAGAGTCAAACGTCGCTCAAATCCCATCGTCGGAACCTCCAATAGGCCTCCCCTCCTAACTCCCGAATGCTTACAACACCCTTAGTACTACCTGATCGAACATCCCCACCTCTCGTTGAGTCAGACTTAAGCAGCCGTAGATGCTCTCCCTCTATCCTGATCCCTACCTCCCACAGCCCTTGCCTTTCCCTCAAGCTACAATCATTCCTTCCCTTCTGATTTCTCTCGCTACCGAGCCGACAAACAGAAACTTAACAATCCTCCTCACTTCTTGTTTGGTTTCAGCAATTAATCATTTTATTTTCTTGCCGATTATTACAAATGTGCAACAAAATGGGCTTGGATGTGTATGGAAATTATCTGTATATATGCTTTCTTTTGAGTTTAAGGCCATTAATGTCAATTTAGCATAGTAAGTCTGAAAGAGCTTGTAGTGTTGTAGCATATTTACCTATCTCGTCAAGTAATCAGTTGTAGATGTTCTATGTCAATCTTTCTAAATTTTATCAAATTTTTAAGACTTAAATTTAAAACTAATTGGATATCAAATTAATTATGAAACCTAAAGTCCTAAAACAAAATAAATTAAGAAAAAGCTTAAAATTGAAAATTAAAATGATATCAATTGCATTTGAAATCGTCAACTTTTGAGGTTGATAGTTAGCAAAATTGAACTTAATTGAGATTAAAATAAGTTGAATGCTTACAAGTCAATATGGACAAAATCATTTACTAGATTTTTGGATCATTTTTGTAATTTACTTTGAAATAATTAAAGGAATTTCAATTGGCTATATTATTGAATTGCAAAGGGGCTTATGAGATACATGGGTGCTTGATTGCAAAGCAAATGCAAAGAATTTGATAGTCTCTCAATGAATATAAATTTAACTTTGTGATGTATCACTTAAATGATAAAATAACCTCGTTAAGCATATAATTGGATCATAAGAGATTTATAGTAAAATTAATAATCTAGCTTCAAATATGATGAAATCAAATAAAACTTATAGGAGATTCTTGACAAACTTAATAGCTCATCAATAAGCATGTTTCATAACCTTTTTAATCAATATTTAAATTGTGTTATATCATGTGTTTGAGCAATAGAAGTAGTTTAAGTCAAATACATCGAGTCATAAAGTGTTAGCTTTCAAATGATAATAGAATCCATATTAGACTTCAAATGAGATTATGCTAAGCTTGATAACTCATTTACGAGCAAATGTGGATTTCGATATTTCATAAGCTAATATGAACAAGATTTATCATTGATTATTCCAAATATCAAGTTCTTGAATAATAACAAGCATTACAATGCTGCTCGATTAACAACTAAATTATGGTTTAATTCACACTAAGAAAGTTGAGAAGTGTCGAGAAAGTTTAAGTAAGACGCACAAAGAATTTAATACATAGTCAATAACTATGAATATAATTCTTATAATGTGTCACTTTAAATGATCTAAGAGAAAATATAATTGGATTCATAATCAAAATCACAAGATGCTTATAGTAAGCTTGAAAGCTAGCATTGAAATACAAATGCAACTCAAGCATGACTTAAGCAACAAGGCTTATATTTAATAAGCTAAGTTGAAAAGAGGTATAATAGCTTGTCTATGAGTGAGAATAAAAGTTAAATATAATGATTAGCAAAGATGTAAAATCCTATCAATATCCATAACCTAAATATCCATTCTATTTTTTCTATCAAGTTAAGTATAAGCAAAGTTACACTACTTTGAATCAAAAATATAAAGTTGAAATCTATGCCACTAGATCTACAATCCTTTGTACAAGTTGATAGAAGGCGATGCTAAGTGAAATTCTCCATGAATTATGGAGCTTCTTTCAATCTAAAAAATTAAGGGATTTCATTCTAATTATGATTTTCAATGTTAAGGACTTCATTAATTAGATGAAATTATCTAAGTTATAGAGATTTAAAGTGTAAATTTTAATGTTTGAAAAGGCTGCATGCTAAGTTAGAATTAAATGAAATATGAAATTAATCTCATAATTCAGAAATAAAATTATCGAAATTACTAAATACCCACATGGGTCCCGACACAATGCTTAATGCTTAAATTTAGTGTCTGAGGATGCTTTGCGGGTTACTTTCCGGTTTGGTTTTAGGACCGGGTTCGGGTTAACAAAACCTAAAAATATTATAAGAATTTCAACTTACTAAAATATCTGAGAAGCTAATTCTATCATATGATAGCAGATATGACCATCTATTATTGTTGACCTCATTTTTGGGATGAGCTCTTAACCTCTCCATCTTAGACATAGGACTCTTCTTAGACTTTAAGGGATCCTTAGTCTTAAGACATATGTGGTAAAAAATTTCAATATAGGAGTCACCTTTTAAAATATGTCAGTAAAAAGAGAAAGAAAAGCCTATAGAAATTCATCATTTTAGGATGCCACGCAGATCCACATATGTGCTTATTAAGGTGATTGAGTACGATATTAAGGAGAGGTGTACTATTTCAAAAGATAGAAGTCACCACCCTACAATAGACCTAATCACCAAAATAAGGACTCCTAAGGACGTTGGGTCTTCGAAGTGTACTAGAGATTCTTCCCATACTTTACATGAAAAAGTAAAGCAGAGTTTATTTTAACCTAGGTTCATTAAGTTCCCCACAGGGGCAAGCCCCCATAGTTAATTACATCCTAAGGAGTGGGGATTCCTTAGGAAAACTCTCGATTAAGGAAAATGATAATTGTCTCTAAAGATTTTAATAGAAAAGCACTATCAATCGATTGGTTTATTTTTGAAGATCAAATGGGATTGATCAAAGAGAGATTTATTATCAAAGCTAAATGGGAATAAGTAAGAGATGTTCACGATGCTAGGAAACCTAGCGAGTATCTCAAACTGTCCTATGATTGGGCTTTATATTTTTGAAATTAATTTAGTTTGTTTGATTTAAATTTTTCATTAGAATATAAGGTCTTACAATTCCATAACACAAGATTATGAAAATATTTAAAGGTGAGGATTTATGTTTAGGGCCCACAAAAGGGAAAAGCAATCTCAGAACCTAAATCTAGGGAGCTTTGGTGAGGGCCAAAAGCACAACCTAAATCTAAGAAAAAAATGGGTATTTGACTTGCCTCCATAAGAGAGGACAAACCACTCTGGGGGTGACTGCCAACTAACCCCTCATATAATTTTAAATACATGTAGGAAAGTCATATGCTTAATGCAAGATAGCTTGATTGTTATTATTTAGAATGAGTCTAAGTCCTTAAACTCACTCCCTAAAGAGACTAGATCATGTAAAGGGCATGCTTCGAATGACCTAAATCTAATGCAATTCAAATTTAATTTTATTTCCATTTTGGATAATCATTTTGACTTAGCTAAGGATTCATATGCCTAATGCATGAAAAATGAGATTATGGGCCAAAATGAGAAGAAGGGTGTGTTTCCACCATGGCTCTCAGGTCAAGCCAAGTTTCTTTGGCAAGGTGGAAGCCCTCCAATCAAGAGTGAAATAAGATGTTGTTGTGCATGATATTATAAAAAAAATGCTCATCCAAAGGGTTGCTAATTCTTTTATCTTGATTTTAAACTAAGCTTTAGGTGAGGTTATGAGTTTTTATTTTTAATTTTGAATTGTTAAGTTGGGTAAAAGATTTATTTTTCTAAGAGATAATCCACATCCAGCCATACATAAAGCAAGGAAGAAACTAGAAAAGATGCCACTTAATGCAGCTAAACAAATCATCAATCAATTTATAAAAAGCAAAAGAATAAAGGCCATTGTGGTGGCACCGCCAAAAATATCAAATGTGGGTATCCAAGATCTACCCTTATACAACCCGGATTACAAATGAATTAAATTATAATTAAGCAAGGAATTCATTATTATGGGGGTCTTCAAACTTTCTTTCTTCTTTCTTCTTTTCTTCTTTCTTCTTCTTTTCTTCTTTCTTTCTTGGGTTCTTTCTTTGATTCCTTCTTTTGGATGGTTGGAAGGTAGATGCTCTAAGGCTTTACATGATGCATAAAATAGGATCTTTTGACCAATGCTCATCCTAATCCTCATAACAATTATTCCAAAATCATAATTGCACAAATTTACATGAAAAGGAAAGAATGAAAATCTAACTACACACAAAAGTAAAGGTTAGCTAAAAAAAAAAAATCATAAATCCAAGCATGTATATTGGACTTATCACCCCACATGGTGAGTCTACTAACTATGGATTATGCTTAGGGGTATAAAGCACCAGCAAAAGTATTTATATTTTTATTTATGATATAACCCACAATCCCTATAGAAAAGAATAGTTAGACTAAGAGCATCCCACCATTCATCTATGTATACATACAATCAAAAAATATATATCACAAAAATAAACAAAACATCAAACCATGCACCTACTAATCTAAAGCTAGAAGTTGTGACTTAATAATGTGTGCTTTGAAGGTTTGTGTGGTATGCTTATATGGCTTTAGGTTCAAATTTTCTAAGTGTGAAAACATGTTCAACTTAGAGGAGGGTTTCATTTAAGTTGTTTAATTATTTTGGGTTGGTTTATTTTATGTTTTGATTTGGTTTAAGTGGATCTATAATTAATTACTAAGTTATGAAGAGGGAAGAGAAGAGAACTTCTCTTTCCTTCCTAAGTAATTTCTAAAGTAGATTCACATTTTTTTTATTTAGGTGAATTTAAATATTTTAATTAATCCTAAGTTTAGATTAACTTAAAATAAACCTATTCAAAAGAAAGGCATTTTAAGATTAAATAAAATGAATCAAAATTCACATAACATACACTTCATTTCTTTCTCACACACACACATATATATATATATATATATATATATATATATATATATATATATATATATAACATATATATATATATAATGCATGGATGGACCCTAAGCATATCTATATATAAAAGAATATTTAACATACTTTATGATGCATGCTAAGTAATTCATTTAAGAAATTTAGATTAGTATGCATGATTTTCTTAGTAGAAAAGGGTTTCTTTATCCAAATTTTCACATACACACATGAAAGTAAGAAAGGCATAAGTGAGTACAACATCATTGTTAACCAGGTGTAAGGTATAAAACTTAGGGCTACTTAAAGCCTCGCAACCTCCTGGGGTTGTCGACTAATATACTTTCTTAAATACAAACATGTATAAAAAGAAATGAAATGGAAAAGAAGAATGCAAAAGTTGCATTAATGGATTCATTTTGTTTATGCAATTTATGTATGCAAGTGTAGGTAGCCCCTCTTAGATGATAGCATAGGGATTAATAGGATATGAAATTAGGTGAGTATTAGGTCCTTTTCAAATGAACCATATATCTTAAATTCCTATACTATATAAGAGAAGGAAACTAAGCATACCTTTATAATCTTTCACATGCAAGCTTATAATTAAAATATAAGTAGCATACTTTCATAATTTGATATTTGATTTATATGTTTTGAAAATAATTTGAATTTAGTAGTGATAATAGCCACTCATATTTCTACTTTAGCCAACACATGCAAATTTGACATAAGTAAACAATTTCATTTTTAAATTTGAATTTGGAAAATATGAATGCATGAAACCACATGACATACAAATTTAACATGTTGGGGAAAGATTCAAAGCAATGAAAGCATGTAAACATATTCACTTCACTTAAATCCTAATGACATTCTTATGGAATGAGAAAGTTTAAAATAAATCAAAGTGAATTCAATGTGATTTTTGTTCATGTTTGAGTTTGATTTAATTTTGATAAGATGGGTTGAGTTTGCTGTTCCTAACCCATTCCAACATTTGTGTTTGATATTTTTTTTGATTTTTAGATGATTAGATTCATTTTTATGCATTAATTAGGTTAAGGTATAAATTAAGTAACTTAATTAACCCTTACACACCACACCACATACACCATTAACAACAACAACAAACCTTAATGAGATGCTACATGAATCCTTCATCTCCATTGTGTCTATATGTGTCAAATTCATTTAAATCAAGTATACGAAGATCATTTTATACATCAAACCAAGTCTTTTAGTCATTTACCTTTCTTAACATAGGAAAATCTAATGCATCTACTCTCTTAATTTGAACTTAGCTTATGTAAACCATCTAAGCACTATCCTAATCTTATCTAGGAGCTACTCCAACTTTTTTTTTCGATACTCATTTTCTCTAGAGTAAAAGCCACTCATCCACCAGAAACCTCATCTCTATACACAAAGTCTTATGCTCTCTTTTTTATTATTATGCACCATAAGTCATTCTTGTCTTACCACCATCTTATAAAATTTTCCCTTAAGTTTAAGTGGAACTTTTTTATCACATAATAGGAGGATGCATTCCTCCACTTCTTCATCCTAAGATTCTAATAATAACATCTCCATCTATTTCACCATCATTTTTTGAACAATAAAATTAAACACTCACTCTTATTAATGATTTGTTCATAATGTCACAACCACTAGAACTTCTATGACTAAAATTTCCTCCATATATTCAATTTTAGATCTACTTAAATGAAAACCTTTGACTAGAGTTGACCTCCATAATTCAAGTTTCTATTGGACTTCTCTAGTCTTATCAACAAGAAGAATGCCATCACAAAAGCATACACCAAGGTACATCTTCTTGTAAATGCCTAGAGAACATCCATAACTAAAAGATAAGGGCTTAAAGCGATCCTTGATGTAATCCAATGAAATAGGAAAATATTTTGTCAATCCTTCTTGTGTTTGGACACAAGTATCTAGTATACATATCCTTGTGGCTTGAATATAATATTAACTCCTTCTGTTAGAACTCTCCAAGAACATCTCTTGAAACTTTATCATGCTTTCTCTAAATGAATCATATGTAGATCCTCCTACTTCTCTATGCTCTCCATCAAACCCCTTAACAAAGATATATCCATAGTAGATCTACGGCATGAAACCAAATTGTGAGAAAGTATCCAAAACAATCAACTCTCTCCCCTACACCTTAGAATAATTAATCAAATAATTACGAGGTAATGAGATGACATAAAACTCCCAAGGAATTTAAATTTGCAATGCACCTAAGAAGAAAAGGCCTAATGCAATTTGGCTCATTATAAAGGTTAATTGCGGGTTTAAACATAATTTCAAAAACACCTTTCACTCTATGATTGGTTTTGATCTTCTTGAGAAACTTAGGTTTAAACACAAGCATCTACCCAAAATAGATTAATTAAGTTATGGAAGATTTTAGAAATATTTTAAAAAATTAATTAAGGGGATAATTAATGAATTAACCCTTAATTAAAATAAGATTAAGGAGAGAAAAAGGGGTTTAGGGAATAACTTAGGAGATATGTTCCAAAATTATTCCATAAACTTCTATCTATTGGACTGATTAATTAATAATCATGGATTAAAGTACTAATTCCTAGTATCCAATTACATGGGAGTTGAGAAATCCATATGCAATTATTTTTTAATCAAGCATTCAAAATGGAGAATATGAGGGAGTCATCCCTAATCATACCCAAAAGTTTGATTAGAGGCTTGATTAAAATGATTAGCAAAATAAATTTTATAATAAAACCCAAAATCAGAAAAATAATTCAAAACCCATTGAAATTAATTTTAAAATATTCTAGGTTAAATTATCTTTCCATATGATTTTATTTCATATTTTTTGAATTTGGTAGAGAGTTATGAATTTTAGAAGATCATATTAATAGATATTGGATTTTACTAACCTTCCCATGCGATGTAGTGAGGTGGTTAGTGCTACATGATTTTTGATTCACTTAAGTTGTCAAATCAAAATGGGGTTGGGGATCTTTGTTGATTTGGGTCAAAGATGATGGTTATTGATTTTAAAATGAATAGCGATTTCTAAACGGAAATATATTTGTGTCATCAAAATACGTGGATGGATGGTTTCAATTTCTTTTTGATGAGAAGTCCATGATAGGGATATGAGATTGAGCTTTTGGGAATTTGAATTTAAGAGTGGCGATCAATGGTCAAGTCCATGGGATTAAAATTATTTCACAAAAAATATTGAGTTTAATGGTGAAAAATCCCATTTTGGGTGATCAGGTTCGATTTTGGAGAAGTCAGAGAAAATTTTGGGTCAAGGTTGAGTGGGTTGTATATGGACCATTTTAATATTGGTTTTGATTGAATTTAGGTCTCCTTGCCTTTGGAACTTAAGAGATCTTGGTGCACTGACTTGTCTCGATGGAGTGTTGAGGTAGTGAGGAAGTTGTCTCTTGGTGACCTCCATATTTTCAAACTTTGGAGAAATGGAGTTTTCAAATTTCTCTCTAAGGGGAATACTCTCTAGGCTTGCTTTGAGTTTTGGCCATCAATAGAGGAAGTTTGAATTCAAATGAATTGGGGGGTATATCTCCCCTTATGGATGACCATCCATCTTCTTGATTTTTAATCATGAGCTTTGGGTTGTTTGATCTTTAGGAGTGTGCACATGGTCGATTTTAGAATGGTTAACCTCCCATGTGCTTGAGGAGTGGGAAATGGGTTTCAAATTTGAGTTTTGACACCCATGGGTTTATGACCATTGCTCATTGGGTTTGGTGCATCTTCTTCATTTGAGCTTGAAAGCCATGAATGTGAAGAATGACCAAATTACCCATGGATTTAAAATTGTTCCTGGTGATGAATTGGTTTGCTTATTTTATACTTTGGGTATGTTTATGTGGAATTTAGTTTGACCAAGTTTCAAGATTTGGAATTCATTTGATAGTTTGGCTCATGTTGATTTAGGTCAAATTGATCAAGTGACCAATTGTCAATCAAATGGTTAGTCATTCATATATGACCATTTGAAATGTTTTGGTGGCTTTGGTTTGATTCAATTTGGTATAGTTTTGGATTTGGCTCATATGACTTCATTTAGGTCAGCAGTCAAGTTGACCTATTTGACCCATTTGACCTATTTGGGTTGTCAATAGGTTTGAGTTTAATTAGTCATGGAGTGATTGGTATCTTTTCTTTTTAATCAATTTTGGTTAAGTTCAAATTTGGATGAATTTAGGTTATATTTGGATCAGGTCAATGGGCTGATATTGGTTGGCCATTGAGACTTGGTCAATTCAACAAGTGATGAACTTGACCCAATGGCAAGATGGCTTAGATCAAGTTTTGACCCATTTTAACTTTTAGGTCAAGTTGTCAACTTGGGTCAAGTAGTGGATTTGGGTGAGAACTCAAAGGTTGATTGGTCAATTTCAAAAATAAGTCATGAGTGAACTTAGATCATAGTGAACAATTTCACTATGGTGAAATTTTGGCTATATTTTTTCATTTTGACTAAGTGACTTGGTTGACTTAAGTTTTGATTTGACCCAATTTGATTGATTGATCATCCATGATTTTTGATCATGATGGGAGCAAAAATGAGTTTGTTCAAAATATTTGGTTAGATTATAATTTGCCAAGAGACTTTATATGGTTTGTCAAGTGATAGTTCAAATGGCTTTAAAATTGATTTGAAGTTGATCTTGTATATGGACTTATGAAATAAATCTATTTATAAGTGGTTTGAAGTCAAATGGGTTTTAGTCCATTTGATAATTTCATATTCAAGGAGAATATGAAGGATTTGATTTAATTTGATTTATGATTGAAGTTTGGATTTATATATGGACTCATGATTGTAGGGTTGATTGAATCACAAGGAAGATCAAGAGTTTCGATTTGAAATTGGTTTGGCTAAGTTCAAGTTTCACTTGAAAATTGATTGATTTTGAGTTGATTTGAGTTTGATTTTGGATGGTTTTGATTGTTTGAATTTATATTTCATTTATATATGTGAATATAAATGAGAATATAAATGGATCATGAGAAGATTTCAAGGATTTGAAATGATTTGATCATGATCTAGGCTAAGTCCATTAAGAAGGATTTAAAGGACTTAGGAAAGTTTCATGGAGTTTGAAGTTTGAATTTTTTATTTAGTTTGATTGATTTGTATTTATATTTTATTTATATATGTGAATATAAATGAGTTTTGAGAAAATACCATGAGTTTGAGTAGGTTTGATCATGATTTGGGTTAAATCCATTTAAGGGAATTTAAAGGATATAAGGAAATATTTCATGAGTTGATTTGGAATTTAATTTGAGGATTTGATTTGATTGATTTATATTTATATTTCATTTATATGTGTGAATATAAATGAGAATATAAATGAATTTTGAGAAAATCCCATGAGTTTGAATTGGTATGATGATGATTTAGGATAAGTCCTTTAATGGAAAATGGACTTAGAAAAGGAGGTGATTTGGAATTTTGATAGTTTGATTGGTTTGAATTTATATTTCATATATATGAATATAAATGAGAATATAAATGAAGAGAAAATCTCAAAGATTTGAATAGTTTTGATCAACATTTTGGAGTCCATAAGTGAGATTAAGGACAGGAAAATTTGAGCTTAGAACTTTATGGTGATCATGAGTTTCAATGTAGATTTAAATCATGAATATCAATCATGATTTGATTTGATTTTGGAGAAAATTAGTAAGGTGATTTGGAGTTTGACTTGAAGGAAGGAAATGAGGAATGGTTCCCTAGGGTAGGCTCTCCTAAAAGGCATGACCTATTCATATATAACTTCAATCTAGTGCTTGGGTTGAGTGTCCACTATACTAGATATGTCTTGTAAGGAACTCTTAAAATCTAGAGGGCCCCATGAAGATGGAGGTATTGAGAGCTCATTCTGAGGTTGTAAGGATGATAGATGAGTGTGGTGACCCAGGGTGCACTTGCGTATTTGTGTTGACCAAAAATCAACAACAGAAGATCACAAGAATAAACAATCAATCAAGGGGTAGAAAGAATAACTTATTGCATGTGGCTTTACTTGTCTGAGGCATAAGAGAGAGAAGAATCCACTAAGGGATAGGTGTCCTTACATGGGAAGCGGTTCAAGTCATCCAAGGGGATAAGAGGTTTGATTTGGTTTATTAAGAGGGTTGAATTTATTTCAATTTTGTTGGTTGTTTAATTTGTTTGTTTTGATTTGTTTTGACTCCACAGGCAATAGAAAAGTGAAGTCTCCACTAGGGAAGCAAGTTCAAATCATCCACAAGGGAGGGGTTGAGAAATCCACTACGGGATTGGAATACTAGATCGGTTGGGGAGCTAGAAAGATTTGCATCTCACTAGGGAGAACCAAAAGGATTTGATTTAGATTGGTTGACTGTTTTATTTCTTTATTTCATTGGATTTGTTTTGTTTCAAACTTTTAGATTTTAGATTTTGAGATGAACCCCATTTGCAATGGATGTTCAGTATGAACCACAGGATCAACTCTTTGATATACCAATAAGGGGTGTCTACTAGATTGTACTCAACCAAAGGGATGCCTTTGGGTATACAACAATTGTACTAAGAAGAAAGCGAGACTTACATCCTAAAGTGGGGACTAGTTGTTGGGGGCAATCTATTGACAAGATAACAACCAAACAGGTGACTTTGAATGTCTCTGGGGCTTGTTCAACTCAAAAGAGTTGAGGTAGATTTTAATTTTGATTTATTTTGAGTATGATGGATCTATTGGTTTCTTGATGACACTTCAGTACGGAGGCTTTGAACCTAACTCAAATTTACAATTCAAGGTTGCTACCACCACAAGATAGGACTATCCAACCAAAGGTGCCTTTTATTACAATGGTCAAGTCTTAAGAAGAAAGCATAGACTTACATCTTCAAAAATGACAAGGAACCCTTTGGGGTGATGGGTTGCTTTGGGCATTAACAATATACTTGAGTGAATCAGCTAGAGACATAAATCAACTCAAGGATAGCCAAAGATAAATTTCATTTTTAGATTTGATTTGTTATGAATCCTATTGGTTTGTGATGAGCTGTTAAATAGCCATGGAGGCTTGACCTAACTTCATTACTAATCTAAAGGGGTGTCAACAATATGAGTAGAAATATCCAACAAGGAGGTGCCATTCGGTTTTGCAATGTCAGGCTCAAGAGGAAAGCAGACTTACATCTTGTAAAGATAAGATAGGGTGATTGTTTGCTTTAAACAAATCAAACAACCATGCATTATTAAGTGAATCTGTGACTTAAATTAGTTCAAGGATAGTCAAAGATAGATTTCATTTTTTTTATTTTTACTTTTTAGTTTTGATGGATTCAATTGATTTGCAATGGATCAAACTGAGAAGGAGCTTATATCAGCTTAGACCTATCTTAGATTTACTGAATCAAAGGGAGTAGCTTCTCGGCTGATAGGAGAGCCATCTAACCAAAGAAGTGTCTTTCAGTTTGCAATGATCAATTTAAGGGAAAGAAAGCTTGGGGACTTACATCTTCCACTACAAAAGACCACTGGGGTGATCGGTTTCTTTGGGCAATAAATCAAACCTGACCTAAGGCTGCCCGTAGGTTTGCGACAATCATGCTAGAAAGAATGTGTCATAGTCTTTTATCTTCCAAAGAGGAATAACTATCAGAGTAACCTGCTCGTGGCAAAATAGATTGAACCCGACTAAGGCGACTTCTGAGAGTGAGTATCGACCAGATTTATCTCAACTCAAGTAGTCAGGCAATTCCTATAGGGAGTTCTGCTTGACACTGCCCTAAAGATAGGATGCTTGCTTAGGAAAAGGGGCCCTTTGGGGGCTTGAATTCCTAATCCACAAGCGAATTAATTTATTTATTTTATCGTGAAACCTATTAGTTTGTGAGGGATCAAACTGAGAAAGAGCTTATATCAGCTTAGACCTGTCTCATATTTATTTAACCAAGGTAGAATCTACATATCCACTGAACAAATTCACCAACCACAGGGGTGGCTATTAGAAAAGGGGGACTGTCCAATCCAAAAGTAACCCGAGTAGTGTCTAAATAGGGTCTCTAAAGGGCTTAACCCAACACCTTGGAGAAGATGACATGGCTAGTCATATATCCAATAGGTATTCGGTGTCCAACTCAAGGAGAAAGTGGGGGGACTCATATCTGCCAAGAGTGGTGTATTCCGGTGAGTCAGTCGATAAGAACATCAACCAACCTAAGGTGCCCGTGGTTTGCAATAATCAACTAGGAAGAAATCTCGGGGAGTCTCATCCTCTATAGCGAATTGATTGCTAGGATGATAGTCTTCAACTCAGCGCTATCCAGGGGCGACTATTGAGTGAATGCCATTGGGGGACTTAAATCGACTCAAATATAGTCAAGAGGAAAGGAGCCTCTGGGAGACTTACCCTAAACCTCAAATATACTCAACCTAGTTAGAGCATGATGGCTAGTTCAAGAAGAAATCACGGGGACTCACATCTTCTTAAATAAAGTCAACATGAGGTAGCTTACTGGCTGGGCAGTGAAGCCTACCACACTAACAAGGCGCTTATTGGTTTGCAATGATCAAGTTAGGAAGAAAGCATGAGGACTCACATATTCCAACAAATGATCACTAGGGTAACATACTAGCGAGGTAGTATGTAGACCTGACCTAGAGCAGCTAATGAGTGAGTGCCACAGGGGGCTTGCTCCCACATCAAAGTATCATGAGATAAAAGATTTATATTTATTTTGTGTATGTGCTAACAAGAATAGGATGATTCTTAGGTTCTCTCACACCTATGCTAAACACACTAGGAAGTTTGATGAAATGGTGCCACGGATGGCAACCGGGATTCCCACTAAGAAAGGATGTCGCTCGGGTTCTCTTATACCTAACTTAGTTATGCTAATCAAAATAGGATTCCTCTTGGGTTCTCTCATACCTATTCTTATAGCACTGGGAGGTTGTGTTTGTGATGTGAAAGAGGGATAGGATGCCACTAGGGGACTCTTACACTTACCCTAAAACATGTCATGGTGGATTCACAAGATAAGCAAACAACACTTCGATAGAAGAGAATATTTGATGAATGGAATTATATTTTTTGTTCTTTTTATTAATGATTATTTTCAAACATGATTTATTTCATGGGTAATATTTCTTTAGATAAAGCTCATTAATTGGAAGCATTGGGTGTTCCCCTTTACAATCAATAAGCTAATAAGATCCTCCTTGGTAGGCCTTCTCAATGATATAGGGGCCTTCCTAAGTGGGTTCAAACTTGCCTCCCATCTTTCGATGGATAACAATTGATCTTCTTAGGACTAACACAAGTTCTCCTACTTGGAAAGACCTAGGTCAGACCAGCTTATTGTGAGCTTCAAACATTTTGGCTTTGTACAACTCGAGATTTTGGCACGCCCATAGGTGACTTTCCTCCAAACTTTCGAGCTCTTCTGTCCCGAGGTTGATTTCTTTGAGCTTGTCTATTGTTGAATGGATTTCTTCTTCAATTTTGGAGGTGCATCCTTGACTTGAAGATTATTTGGATCATCTGAGATTTCTAAAAACACATTCTCATAAGAGCTGGGGTTATGTGAGAAGAACCTATCAGACTCCAAAGGGTTGGTAATAACCAAATAGTAATCATCATCATCATTGGACCCCTTTGTGAATAGTCCTACTTTTGATTGTGCTTCCCTATTGTTCCATAATTTTCAAAATACTCGACTATGCACCATGTGTGAGGAACCAAACCTTTCTGTATAAGATTTTGAACACATAAGGAGTAAAAAATCAAGGTAATTCCATTAATTCTTTAAAAGTATCCTCCTTAAGTTCTATCCACTTAGGACTTGAGGAGGATGATCCCAAAAGAACCTCTTACTTCATGTCACTTGGAAGACTTAGGGACTTCCTTACTACTAAACCTTCAACTTTTTTGAGATGTAAGTGAGGTTAGAGCTAAGGTTCCCAACGATAATTTACATAAACCCAGTTTAATATGCTTTGCTTTGCTTGGAGGCTGGTCTTCATCACTATCAAAGTCACCTCCAATGGAACCGAGAGGGGTTGGCTGGTATACTAATCACATTAGACTCATCCTCATGGATTCCAAGTCTATGTGAATAGTAGGGGTACTCACATGGTGGAACATGACCTCTGTTGGCTGAAGGCCAACTAGGGGGTCTCTCTCTGGAACTACCTATGTTTCTACCTCACTCTGCGGTGGAGGTTGAGCCATTCCCCATGTCCATATGGGGAATGATGGTGGGTGGAATGTGATATCTTGATCTATTTCTTCTCATTCCCCTTTCTTGTGGACTTGGACTTTCATTTTCTTTTCATTTTCTTTTATCTTTTTTTTTTCTTGATTTTCTTTTCTTTTATTTTGCATTTGAATTTTGTTCCAAGAAAGAGTGTTTTGAGGAAGATAGTAGTTGCATCTCTAAATCTCAACCTCTAGAAAATGGCTTTTCATCTCCTGATAATATTCAATTCCATCTTTTTTGAACTTGATGCACTGATGTAGGGAGGATGGAATGATCTTATTCTCATGTATCCAAGGCCTACCAAGTAAAGCGGTGAACAAAGTATTCAAATCAATGATATAGAACTTGTCTTTACTCTTAGTCACCTATCTCCAAACGTAACACTATGGAACCTAAAGCTCCCTCACCTTGTTCATTGAATCCACTCACATCATCTGATCTCCTCAGAGTGTAGAGATGTTGATCCTCAAATAGGCAAGGGTCTTTAGACTCATAATGTTCACTAATGCACCTGGATCCATGAGAACCGGCAAGTCGAACTTTCCATGTCAGTGATGTAGAGGGGACGGTTGTGCTCCAAGTCCCCAGTAGAAGGTCTTCATCGTGAAGGTGATCCCTTGGGCTTCTTTTGCATAATGTGCTTCCTCACTATAGCTCGGTGAGCTAAGCATATTTGGGATCAAGGAGCCTTGATTAGTGATTCCCTCATCTCTTTGGATAAGACAAGGGCATCATATATGCTTAGATGACAACTTTCTTAGATGAGAAAGGACATTGTAGTCCACCTTGAGGTCTTCATAAGCATATCCAAAGGGTGGAGCATCTTGTGGAAGGGCTTCTCGATCTTGGTACCAATGACTTATTTCCCTATCTTGAGGTGTTGCCTAGGAGGTAGAACCTTGCCACTAGGAGGTTGACTTGGTGATCTCTTGAGGCAAGGTGGTGGAAGGTTCTACACGCACTAGCTCACCTGACTTCTCTATGGGACCCTGGTGGATGATTCCAAGTCTATCTCAAGAGGTGAACCCTAGTAAGTTGGAAAGTCAACTCACGAATCGAAGAGAAGATCAAATTGTTATAGTTATTTAGACTTGAAGAGTTATCGTTAGGAATAGAAGAAGACAAACATGACATGAGATGTAATTCAAGCTAGCTTTATTCTTCAATTTCTTAGAATTATTTGGATGTGCAAAGTAGAAATTAAGTAAAGTGAGTGAAGCAAGGGCTTTGATGCTCTTATCCACTAATTTTAGAGTTATACTAGAAGAAGAAATAGAAGAACTAGGCTGGAAGAAGTCGTGTGGAAGTATGGCAAGGCTGGACACGGTCGGTGTGGCTATGCTAAAGGGGCTATCCAGTGACACATGTCTTAGCTTCTTAGCTCCCACTTTCCTATAGTTGGCACTGGCAACTTGCAAACCTTCCTTGGTGTTGGAGGTTTGAGTTGACTCAAGCACTTACAAGGAAAGCTTCTTGATCTTCTGGACTATCTTCTTAGAGGTTTTGGATAAAGAAATATCATAACCTTCTTTAGTTTTGGTAGGATCACATGTATCCCCAAGGATTAACCTAACGGAACTGAAATGTTATTCCACAAGGTATTCCTTTGAGATAACTATAACACCGGTCTTGAAGTTGTGTTCAAGCCAATCTTTGAATGTGAAGCAATCCTCCAAAATATGGCCTATCATTTGGTGGTAAGGGCAAAAATTTGGATCATGACTTTTGCTTACTTCCTCTGGTCTCCTAGGCTCGGGTAGCTAAAAATTAGGTTTCTTTAAAAGATTCTTAAAGATTTTACGGATTACCTCCCTCTTAAAAGAATAAAGTTTGTTTAACTTATCTAAAGAGTAGGTGGACCATAGCTACATGGTGGTTATGCATGGTGGTGGTGTATTGGCGGTGGTGGTCTTTGGCCGTGGAGGCTGCAGTGGAGGCGTATGGCACCTGGGTGGTGGGTGGAGGGAGGCTGAGGTCATGGTCTCTTTGATCTCTAGGTTGCTTCCCCTTGTAGCTGCTGCTCGGCTTCTTCTCATAGACCTTTGGCTTCTACTTGGCAATTGGTCTTGAAAAGGCAACTGTTTGGCCTCTCATTATAGACTAGCCGCCTTGTTGATTAACTTATCAAATGTATTGATAGTGAAGCCCTTAAGCATGAAGGTGACCTGGCCATGGATATTCTTCAAGAGAATCTCAATGGCATGTTGTTCAGACATCTATGGTTCACACTTCATACTTAGGTTACGCCATCAAAGAATATAATCAACATGGGACTCAGTGCTGTTGTGCTACAATGAGATCACCTACAGTAACTCTTTGCTGAGCTCCAGCAAACCTCTTGATAAAGAGTTGCTCCAACTCAACAAATATCTTTATTGAACTATTGTGCAGTTTAGCATACCAATTGAAAGTAATCCCACTAGCTAATAAGAAAGAGAAAGCAAAGATCGCCACCACGTTGCAAAGGCTAAAAGTATGTATATCTGCCTTGTTTCCATCAAAGCTTTTGAAGGAAGGAGGCACGAAACCCTTGGGATACTGAATGAAATCGAATTCCTTCGGGTAGGGTCTAACCTTTGGAATCGATGATCCTCTCCAAGCTTGAGCCAAAGCTTCCTTCACTTGCTACTCAACCATGGATTTTATATCTTGTTCTTATATGGAGGTACTTTTCACTACCTTCCTATACAGGCAAGTGCTACCTTGCTCAATGGGAGGTAGATTCTTGGCTAGGTCCAAGACATGCACTAACTCAGGCTGATTGATGTTGACTGTAGTAGGATGAACTCAAGGGGCTTGTTTACGAGCACGACTCTAACAAGTCCCCTAATTCCGTGCCATCTTATCTCATCCTTTTGCCTCAGGATGTGGTACTAGGCTGATTCTATGGTGTCTTCATCAACCTCATCACCTTCCATGGCTTGTTGTTCCAAGAGAGATCCTCTAGTATCAACCATGCAGACTCGAGTCTCCCAACAAGTCATCTTCATTGGGATCAAAGTTGACTCTCTCCATTTGACATATCCTAGAATCTCCTTCTTTCCATGAAATAATGCACTATCTCATCTAAAGAAGATCAATCTGGTACAAATATATCTGGACGTGTGATCCTTATCATGTAATGAGAAACAGGACTTTGGAGTCAATATGTGGGTACTCACTAGATGAATCTCACGCTACTAGCTATGAGAGTAATAATCCTAGGAGGTTCCTATCACATGCGATCATCTACATATCTAAAACTATCACCATCTCCACATCCTATGGTATGGGTAGAGTTGGTGAATGGATGACCATGACACTTGGTCACCACCTTCCCTGGGCGAAGGTTGAGCGAGAGCTGACCACACCATAATGGGTGGTGGAGAAGGTAGGATCCCTCAGCCATAGCCGGATCACCAAGGGGACACTTCTCCGATGGCCTTCATGGCCTTAGATGGAATGAGATGTTGTAACTTTGTTGGTAATGGCGGATGAGGGTGCGGTGGGGTGGAGACACCATGTAGGCTGTCCTCTTGGAGTCCCATAAGAAGGATCTTTGTATATGTTGCACGGGTAACGAAAATCAATAGGCTATCAATGGCTAAACCTCTCCCTCTCCTGCAGTATATGTGTGTATGGGCCTCACGGGCCCTCTCACAATCCCACTATGGGGAATGATGGATCGAAGATCAAACTGTGTTCTAGACTCTGAGCATCCGTATGCTACTTCAGTAGAGAAGGAGGCGATGCGACCTCCTGCTCAAACTGGCGAAATGCACCACTTGGAGGTGATGAGCAGATCCTCTAGCATCCTCTCTCGACCTAGAGAGGATGGAACTAGTTTTGTAACCTGGTGAAAGTGATGAGAACTCATCAATGGTGATCAGCCTCCATCTCCTTTAGATCTGTGATACCACTTGATCATGTGGTTTGTGTTCACCTGTATGTATGGTAGGATGGGTGTGAGCTAGACCCATACTCAAATGTAGGCCGAGACCAGGAGCCTTACCCAGAGGGACAAATGAGATGGTGCTTTGCAGGGCAACATGAGAAACTCTAGGGGCAATACAATTGGAGCCACTGGTCTTGTAATTAAAGCATGCTTGCCACCACTTTTCTCTTAGTGAGGAGACATCAGAATTAGAGGGTAAGTCAATCTTGTTACCGCTGGTCACTTTGGTCTGGAGGAGGGAATGCCCTCACAAGTAATCTTGCTCCTCAAATCTCGACCAAAGTGAATGGGATATGTGGTCAGGGGGAAGTTGGTTGATCTAAAGCCACATCCATACATGAGGGAAGGTAAAACAAACTTCTAACTGCCATTTCAACAAGCGTAAGACTAAAACTAATTTCTACTAATTGATTATAAGAATGCAGAAAATAAATGAGCTTTAGTCTCTATATATTTTTTTTTGAATTTTGAATTTGAAAATTTGAACCCACATCCAACAACTTGGAAGTGTTAAGTGGGGTTCAAATGGATTTGAAGATGATTGAAAGAGGAATTTGAATATGAATCCAACTTCAACAAATTTGGGTATGTTGAAATATGGATTCAAATTTTTTTGATAAGGATGCTTCCATAGGTTCATTGTTTGAATTTTGATTTGGACCCTTTCCTTTAACAAATTTGGGTATGTTAAAGTAAGGGTCAAATGATTTTGTTTTGTTTTGATTTTGAAATTCACTTACTTAGCAAATTTAGGTATGCTAAGTGAGGTGTTTGAAAATAATTGTTTCTTTTTGTGAATTGATTTTGATTTGGAAAATTGGAACTCCCACTTAGAAAATTTAGGTATGCTAAGTGAAGAACCCAAGTGTGTTTGGTTTGAATTTTTTTGAAAATAGGATTCTTAGCAAATTTAGGTATGCTAAGAAAATCCTAAGTGTTTCATTTGTGTTTGGATGTTTTGATTTTTGAAAAGGTAGGATCCTTAGCAAATTTGGGTATGCTAAGGGAATCCTAAGTGTTTTATTTTGTTTTTGGATGTTTGATTTGAAGTGGAGACTTAACTTTAGCAAATTTGGTATGCTAAGGATGAAGTCCCACTTAGATTTGTGAAATGAAATTTCACTTAGCAAATTTGAGTATGCTAAATGAAATTCTAAAAGGCGTCTTTAAATTTTTTGATTTATTTTAATTTTGAAAATGAAAGCTTCTCCTTAGAAAATTTGGTATGCTAAGGAAGGTGTTCCAAAGGTGTTTGAAAATTTTGTTTTTGACTTTGGAAACTTCACTTAGCAAATTTGAGTATGCTAAATGAAGTTCAAATGTGTTTGAAAATTTTGATTTTGGATTTGGAATTACTTAACAAATTTGAATGTTAAATGAGTTCCAAATGTGTTTGAAATTTTTGTCTTGATTTAATTTGGAAACTTCACTTAGCAAATTTGGGTATGTTAAATGAAGTTCAAATGTGTTTTGAAAATTTTGATTTTGAATTTGGACACTTCAACAAATTTGGGTATGTTAAATGAAGTTCCAAAATGTGTTTGAAGATTTTTTTGAAATTTTTTATTTTGAGTTTGGAAACTTCACTTAGCAAATTTGAGTATGTTAAATGAAGTTCCAAAGTGTTGTTTTTGGAGACTTCACTTAGCAAATTTGGGTATGCTAAATGAAGTTCCAAAGTATTGTTTGAAATTTTTTAAAATATGATTGTTGATTTTTGATTTTGGATTTGGAAGCTTCACTTAGCAAATTTGAGTATGCTAAATGAGGTTCCAAATGTGTTTGAAATTTAAAAAATTCACTTAGGAAATTTGGGTATGTTGAATGAAGTTCCAAATGTGTTTTGAAAGTATTTGGATTTTGAATTTGGAGACTTCACTTAGAAAATTTGAGTATGCTAAATGAAGTTCCAAAATGTGTTTGAAGATTTTTTAAAATTTTGATTTTGAGTTTGGAAATTTCACTTAGCAAATTTGAGTATGTTAAATGAAGTTCCAAAGTGTTGTTTGAAAATTTTTGATTTTTGGGTTTGGTGACTTCACTTAGCAAATTTGGGTATGCTAAATGAAGTTCCAAAGTGTTGTTTGAAAAATTTTAAAATATGATTGTTGATTTTTTATTTTGGATTTAGAAGCTTCACTTAGCAAATTTGAGTATGCTAAATAAGATTCCAAATCTGTTTGAAATTTTATCTTTGATTTTGGAATTTGGAAACTTCACTTAGGAAATCTGGGTATGTTGAATGAAATTCCAAATGTGTTTTGAAAGTTTTTGGATTTTGAATTTGGAGACTTCTCTTAACAAATTTAGGTATGTTAAATGAAGTTCCAAAAAGTGTTTTTGAAATTTTTTTTTAAAAAATATGATTGTTGATTTTTGATTTTGGATTTGGAAGCTTCACTTAGCAAATTTGAGTATGCTAAATGAAGTTCCAAAGCATTGTTTGAAAATTTTTGATTTTTTGGGTTTGGAGACTTCACTTTGAAAATTTGAGTATGTTAAATGAAGTTCCAAAAAGTGTTTTGAAAATTTTTTGAAATGTGATTATTTAAGTTTTGATTTTTGAAAAAGAGGTCCTCCATTTTAGAAATTTGGGTATGTGGGAATGGAAGTTAATCTCATTTTTGAAATGTGAGATTTTTATTTTGTATGCAATTATTGCTTGTTTTGAAAGAGGGATTTCCAACTTAATCACATGTGGGATATTTTTATGTGGGATTTCCAAATGATTTTATTTTTTATTTGAGAATTGAATCTTCATTCAATATATTTGGGTATATTGAATGGAGATGTTCATATGTGCTTTTGAAAATTTTAATTTTGTTTGGAAATAAAACTTTCATTCAATAAGTGTGAGTATATTGAATGAAAAAGATTAATATGTGCTTTTGAAAAGTTTAATTTTACTTGAAAATGAAACTTCCATTCAATAGATGTGAGTGTATTGAATGGAGAGATTCATATGTGCTTTTAAAAACATCATTTTTGGTTTTAATTTTTGGAAAGATGATTGTTCATTTTATTTTGAAAATGAAATCTTCATCAAAGTGAATTGATGGAAGATGTTCATTTTTGCTTTTGAAAAGTTTAATTTTGTTTGGAAATGAAACTTCCATTCAATTTGAATGGAGAGGTTCATATGTGTTTTTTGAAAATTTTTTATTTTGATTTTCAGAAAAATGATTGGTCATTTTATTTTTGAAAATGAAATCTTCATCAAAGTGAATTGATGGAAAGATGTTCATTTGTGCTTTTGAAAATTTTGATTTTACTTGGAAATGAAACTTCCATTCAATTTGAATGGAAGGTTCACATGTGCTTTTTTCTAAAAAAAAATTTATTTTGATTTTTTCTAGAAAGATGATTGTTCATTTTATTTTGTTTTGTAAATGAAAATTTCCATCAAAATGAATTGAAAGAAGATGTTCATTTGTGCTTTTGGAAAAGATTGTTAGTTTTTATTTTTGAAGTTTCCTACATGTAATGATTCCAATTTTATTATGTGCATTTTTTGAAAGAGTGCTTCTGAAAAGCAAAATTTTTATGAAAAATTGATTTTGTCTTTATTATTTTAGAATGAACCTTTCCATATCATAAAGATGATAAAGAGGAAGTCTTTGAATGTTTTATTTTATTTGATTTTCATTTTTACCCATTGGAGATGGTTTTAAGACCAACAAAGAATCATCTTAAAACCTAAGATGTTGCTAGCTTAAACATGAAAAGCTAAATACATAAAGAAAGATAGTCTATCATACAAGTAGAAACCCACTATCGATAAGAGATAATGATCATTTAGATGGAGAGAAACCATCCCTATTGAAAAAAATCTATGGTGAAAATTTTCAATATATGAGTGCTTTAAAATCTATTGTGAAAGAGAAAGATAAGCCTATAAATTCATCTTTTAGGATGCTGATCATGGCTTATTAAAGTGATCAGTATGACATTAAGGAGATGTGTATCTCAAAGATAAGTCACCACCCTACAATGGACTAGTCAAAAATAAGGACTAGGGCTTGGGTCTTGAAGTGTAGATTAACTAATACATGGAAAGAGTTTAAAGGTTTCATTAAGAGAAAATGATCTTTGTCTCTAAAGATTTCAATAGAAATGAATATTAATATTGTTTTATTTTTTGAAGATCAAATGGGATTGATCAAAGAGATTTATTATCAAGCCAAATTGAATAAGTAGAAGATGCTCATGATGCTAGAAACCTAGCATCTCAATATCTATGATTGGGCTTTATATTTTTGAAATTGATTTAGTTTATTTGAGTTAAATTTTTCATTAGAATGTTAGGGCTTACTATTACCCAATACAAGATTATGGAAATGCCTATGAGGTGAGGATTTATGCTTAGGGCCTATAATAGAGAAAAGAAACCTCAGAACCTAAATCTAGGAAGCTTTGGTGAGGGCGAAAAGCACAACCTAAATCTATGGTGAAAATGGGTATTTGGTTTGCCTCCATAAGAGAGGAAAAACCACCTGATAGCTTGAACTTACAATCGCCTAGGAGTGGCTACCAACTAATTCCTCCAACAATTTTAAACATATGTAGGCAAGTCATATGCTTAATGCAAGATAACATGGCTGTTATTATTTAGAAAGAGACTAAGTCCTTAAATTCACTCCCAAAAGACTAGATCATGTAAAGCATGCTTCAAATGACCTAAACTAATGCAATTCAAATTTTAGTTTATTTCCATTTTGGATAATCATTTTGACTCAAATAATAGGATTCATATACAATGCATGAAATGAGATTATGGGCCAAAATCAACAAGAAGGGAGGAGGTGTGTTTCCATATGGTTCTCTAAGTCAACCAAGTTTCATGGAAAAGGTGGAAGCCTACAATCAAGAGTAAAATAAGATCTTTGTTATTTATAATATTACAAAAAGAAATGCTCATACAAATTGCTAATTCTTTTATCTTGATTTTAAACCTAAGCTTTAGGTGAGGTTATGAGTTATTTATTTTTAGTTTTGAATTATTAAGTTGGGTAAAAGATTTATTTTTTCCTAAGAGTCTAATCCTCATCCAGACCAAACTTAAAGTAAGGAAGAAACTAAGAAAAACATACCACTTAATGCACAAGCTAAACAAATCATCAATCAATTTATAAAGCTAAGCACAAAAGAATAAAAGCATCATTGTGGTGATATACAAAAGAAAATATCAAATGTGGGTAGCCAAACTCACCCTTATAACAAGATTACAAATGAATTAAATTATAATTAAGCAAGGAATTCATAGTTATGGGGGCCTTCAAACTTTCTTTCTTCTTTATTCTTTCTACTTTCTTCTTCTTTTCTTCTTTCTTTCTTGGGTTCTTTCTTTGGTTCCTTTTTTTGGATGGTTGGAAGGGTTACAATTAATGCAATTTGGCTCATAATTAAGTTAATTAAGCTAAGAGGTTTAGCTTAAGTAATTTTAACACCCTTTCACACATATGAATTAGGTTTTAATTTCCTTAATTGAACTTAGGTTGTTAAACACCTAAGTATCTACCTAAAGTAGATTAATTAAGTTCTGGAAGTTTTTAAAAAAAAATTTAGAAATTAATTAAGGGGATAAATAATGAATTAACCCTTAATTAAGAGGAGATTAAGGAGAGAAAATGGGGTTTAGGGAATAGCTTAGGAGAAATATCCCAAAATTATTTCATAAACCTCCTATATACTAGTCCTGACCTTAATCAACCCTAATCATGGATTAAAACTACTAATCATACCCTAATTATCCTTAATTACATTAGGAGAATAATTAAAAAATCCATACGTAATTCTTCTAATCATTCCATCAATAAATCCCAAAAAAATTTGGGGAGGTAGAAGTCATCCCTAAAGCATGCCCAAGAAGTTTGAGATTAATTAAAGGCTTGATTAAAATGTAATTAGCAAAATGAATTTTCTAATAAAACTTAAAATTAGAGAAAAAGCATAATATAAAACTCATTGAAATTAATTTTAAAATATTCTAGGTTGAATTATCTTTCCATGGGATTTTTTTCATAATTTTTTGAATTTTATAGAGAGGGTTATGAATTTTAGAAGATCCCTATATTTATAAAAATTAATTAAGGCATTTTAACAAACCCTACTGCTCACGGTGTGACACGTGGCGGTGGCGATCAGCGCGCTTTGCACGCATCGTAACATGAGGGATTCACTTAAGTTGTCAAATCCAAAATAGCGGCTGGCGGCGAAAGTGATTAGATCTCTGTCGTCCGATCAATGATAAGACGGTTAGAGATCTCCCCGCGATTTTAAAATGGATAAGGGATTTCTAAATGTGTAGAATTATCTTGATCGTCCATCCAAAATGTGTGGATGGACGGCTGATATCTCCCAAATTCTTCCCCTTGATCAACAGAGGTCGTCCATGATCAAGGGGATTATTCGAGCTCGATTGAGCTCGGATTCGATCCAAACTCAACCCACACCATCTAAAGCTAAAGAGCGGCTCATCCAACAGTCAAAACTCCATGGGATTAAAATTTCTATCACAAATCTCCACACCACATTGAGTTTAATTGTTAAAAAATCCTATACCTCGCCGGAGGTGATCACCGATGCTTGATTCCCTTGGAGAAGCTTCATCTAATTGAGACAAAGCCTTGCTGAAGTTTTGAGCACTTGCGATTGAGTGGATTGGTATATGGACCACCTCCTCCTTAGCTAACATGTGGCTTTGATCGAGCTAGGTCTCCCCTTGCCATTGGAACTTCAAAGAAAGCTTGGGTGCACTCGACTTGCCTCTCTGATGGAGTATGCAAAAGCAATTGAAGTGAAATTGAGTGAAGAGGAAGCTGACTCTTCAATAGACCTCCTCTATTTTCAAACTCTAAAAACTAAGAAATGGAGTTTTCAAATCCTCTCTAAGAAGCTCGGGAATACTCTCTAAGGCTTGCTATGATTTCCTTAGCTTCAATCGATAGAGGGGAAGTTTGAATTCAAATGAATTAGGGGGAGTATATCTCCCCATTGAAAGATCGGATGACCACCCCCTCTTTCCCTTTTTGACTAATGGAGCTTAGGCAGTGGGTTGTTTGATTAGTTAGGAGTGTGCACATGGTCAATTTTAGCCACAAAGTGGATTGCCAACCTCATATGTGCTTAAATTTGAGTGGGAGATGGGTTTTGAATTTGGAGTTTTGAACCATGGTGTCAAGTTTGGTCTTAGGACCAATTGGGCTAACCCAAACCCATTAGGTTGGGAGCACCACTCTTCACTAAGTTCCCTTGAGCTTTTAGGAAAGCCTCAACTGAATGTGAAGAGGGTATGACCAAATTACCCATGGATTAAGCCAAAATTTATTCTATGGCCTAGGGGTAGAATGGTCATTTTGCTGATTTTTCACTTTGGGTATGTTGGGTATGTGGAGAAACTAGGTTTGGCCAAGTTTCATAAGATTTGGAATTCATTTGATATGGTTTGGCTCATGTTGACCCATTTAGGTCAAAATGGGTCAACTTGGGTCAAGTTGACCAATTGGTCAAATTGGGCCAAACCAAGGGTTGGTCAAGTTCATATGACCATTTTAAATGTTTTGGTGGCATTGGTTTGATTAAATTTGGTATAGTTTTGGATTTGGCTCATATGACTTCATTTAGGTCAAATCAGTGAAGTTGACTTATTTGACCCATTTGACCTAGTTGGGTTAGGTCAAGGGTAGGTTTTGGTTTAGTTAGTCATATGGAGTGAATTTGTATCTTTTTTTTTCAATCAATTTTGGTTAAGTTCAAATTTGGCTCAACATGACCCCTTTAGGTCATTTTGGGTCTAAGGTCAATTGGGTTAGGTTAGGTCTGGTTGGCCAATTGAGGCTTTGGTCAAGTTCAACAAGTGATTTAGCATGAGCTTGACCCAATGGCTTAAGTAAATTTGGCTTAGATCAAGTTTTCACCCATTTTGACTTTTTAGGTCAAGTTGGATCAAGTGGACAATTGGGTTGGGTTAGGCTCAAAGGTTGACTTGGTCAAGTTCAAACATTGGTCATGAGTGAACTTAGATCAACGGTTTCAAACATTTTGACTTATGGTGGAATTTGGCTATGTTAGGTTTCATTTTAGGCTATATGTTGACTTAGTCAACCCTTAGGTTTGACTTGATTTGACCCGATTTGATTGATTGACAATCCCATGATGATTGTTGATCATGATGGGAGGCAAAGATGAGTTTGGTTCAATCCAATTTTGTTAGGATTAGAGTTTGGCTCATAAGGGTACTTTAGGTCACTTTAGGTCAAGTGAGCCTAAGTGGATCAAATGGCTTGGTCAAAGCTTGATTTGAAGTTGATTGATCTTGTATATGGACTTATGATTGAAATATAAATCCATTTACAAGTGGTTTGAAGTCAAATGGGTTTTGGTCCATTTGATAATTTCATATTCAAATGGAGAATATGAAGGGATTTAGGGCTTGATTTTTGATTTGGTGATTGAAGTTTGGATTTATATATGGACTCATGATTGTAGGGTTGATTGAATCATAATGGAAGATCAAGAGTTTGGTTTGATTTGAAATTGATTTGGCTAAGTTCAAGGTTTGGACTTGAAAGGCTTAGATTGGATTTTGAGTTGATTTGAGTTTCATTTTTGGAATTGGTTTTGATTATTTGAATTTATATTTCATTTATATATGTGAATATAAATTAGAATATAAATGGATCATGAGAAGATTTCAAGGATTTGAAATGATTTTATCTTGATTTAGGCTATGTCCATTAAGAAGGATTTAAAGGATTGAGAAAATTTTCATGGAGTTTGGAGTTAGAATTTTTGATTTGATTTGATTGATTTATATTTATATTTCATTTATATATGTGAATATAAATGTGAATATAAATGAGTTTTGAGAAAATCCCATGAGTTTGACTAGGTTTGATCATGATTTGGGTCCTTTAAAGAGAATTTAAAGGATTTAAGAAAATATTTCATGAGTTCATTTGGAATTTGATTTGAGGATTTGATTTGATTAATTTATATTTATATTTCATTTATATATGTGAATATAAATAAGAATATAAATGAATTTTGAGAAAATCCCATGAGCTTGAATTGGTTTGATGATGATTTAGGGAAAAGTCCTTTAATGGAAAATTAAGGGCTTAAGAAAGATTTTATGGATTGATTTGGAATTTTGAGTTTAGTTTGATTGGTTTGAATTTATATTTCATTTATATATGTGAATATAAATGAGAATATAAATGAATTATGAGAAAATCTCAAAGATTTGAATAGGTTTTGATCAAAATTTTGGTTAAGTCTTTAAGGGAAGATTAAGGACTTAGGAAAATTTGAGCTTAGGAATTTTTTATGGATTTTGATCATAAGTTTCAATCATAGATTTCAATCATGATTATCAATCATGGATTTAATTTTAATTTGGAGAAAATCAATTAAGATTTATTTAGAGTTTGACTTGAAGGAAGGAAGTGCTGAATTGTTCAAACTAAGGGTAGGCAATTCTCCTAATACCCCTAAGGCATGACCTATTCCTATTGCTAATCCTTCTAAATCTCTAGAGATAGGTTGAGTGTCCACCTAATCACTAGATGTGTCTTAGGGATAAGGAACTCTTCAAGTCTAAGAGGGATCCTATGTCTAAGATGGAGGTGTTGAGAGATCATTCTAAAAATGAGATTAACAAAACATTCAGTGATTAGGTGGACACTCAACCTAGCTCTAGAGACTTAAAAAGGTTAGTCATAGGAATAGGTCATGCCATGGGGGTGTTAGAAATTTTCCTACCCTTAGCTTGAACCATTCCTCACTTTCTTCCTTCAAGTCAAACTCCAAATCAATCTTATTTGATTTTCTCCAAACTCAAATCAATGCCACATGATTGAAATCCATATTTGAAATCCATGATTGAAATCCAAGATTGAAACCAAATTCAAAATTTCAAACTCCAAACTCTAAAATTTCCCAAGTCCTTTAAAATTCCTCTTAAAAGACTTAGCCTAGATCATGATCAAATTAATTCAAATTCCTCTTAACCAAGTCAACATTTGAGCCTAACCTAGCCCAATTGGCCACATGACCCAAGTTGACCCAAGTTGACCTAAAAAGTCAAAATGTGTCAAAACTTGATCTAAGCCAAATTGATTGAAACCAATGGGTCAAGTTCATTCCAAATCACTTGTTGAACTTGACCAAAGCCTCAATTGGCCAACTAGACCTAACCTATCCCAATTGATCTTAAACCCAACTTGACCTAAAGGGTCATGTTGAGCCAAATTCAAACTAACCAAAATTGATTAGAAATAAAGATACCAATCCACTTCATATGACTAACCAAACCTAAACCTACCCATGACCTAGCTCAAATAGGTCAAATGAGTCAAATTGGTCAACTTGACCCATTTGACCTAAATGAAGTCATATGAGCCAAATTCAAACCTAAACCAGATTGAATCAAACTAAAGCCACAAAAATATTTCAAATGGTCATATAAACTTGACCCAACCCTTGGTTTGACCTAATTTGACCAATTGGTCAACAGTTGACCCATTTTTTACCTAAATGGGTCAACATGAATACCATATCAAATGAACTCCAAATCCAATGAAACTTGGCCAAACCTACTTTCTCAACATACCCAACATATCCAAATTCAAAAATCAGCCAAACAACCATTCTACCCCAAGGCCATAGAACATAATTTGATAAGATCCTTAGGGAATTTGGTCAAGCCCTCTTCATTTCAACTTGATACCTTCCTAATAAATCAAGTAGATGGAGGGTGGTGCACCCAACCCAATGGGTTTGGGTCAGCCAAAATTGACCCAAGGTCAAAACTGATCACATGGCTTAAATTGGCCATATGGAAAACTTCCCTCCACTCAATTTGAAGCACATGGGAGGTTACCACTCCACTCCCTAGCCCAAACTGATCATGTGCCAACTTCTAAAATCTCAAACTCCAATCTAGTCAATTGGATCAAAATGGTAATCCATGCTTCGACCGTCCGATTGTAATAAGGGGTGATATACTCTCCCTAATTCACTTCAATTCACACATCCTCACTGTCAATTGAGTAAGGAAGAGTGTTAGTAGCCATTCTAGAGTGATCTCAAGCCTCCTAGAGCTCTGTCCATTTTCCCATTCTCGGCTTTTGAACAATGAAAATAGGGGAGGAAATCGAAATTCCAACTTCCTCTTCACTCAAAATCAGTGTAATTCGCTTTGCACATTCCATCAGGGGGTTAAGTCGACTGCACACAAGCCTTCACATGAGTTCCAATGGCAAGAGGAGAGCTAGTTCGATCAAGGCCACAAGCAAGAGGAGGAGGAGGTGGTCCATAGAGCAATCTACTCAACCTCAAGAGGTAATTCTTTCACCACAGCTTCGTCTCAACCAGATGAAGCTCCTCCAAGGGAATCGAGCACTGGTGATCAACTCCGGTGAGATTAGACATTTTTTTACCACTAAACTCTCCAGGTGTTGGTTCTTTGTGAAAGAAAGTTTAATGGCATGAGAATTTGACCTTTGGATAGACTTGTCATTAGGGTTAGATGGTGTGTGCAGGTTTTCATTCCAATCCGATCTTGGATCTTTCCTTTGAAAGTGGATAGTCTCCATTAATCCTCAGGGAAGAATAGGGATGATCCTGGCCATCCATCCGCACATTTTGGATGGACAGCCGAGATCAAACACACGCTTAGATCTGATTTAATCCTTTTGGATGGCGACATCCGATCTTATCCTGATACGGCGAGAGGCTATCCTGCCACCACCGCCATGCATGTCATGATGTGATGTTTAAGTGGCCACTACTTGTGTAAAAGCACTTGATTTCGATGCATGCGTGCTATGGATTAAAGGATTTAATTAGGTTTTAAATAATTTTAATTAATCCTCTAAGCTTTAAAAATTCATATCTCTTTAAAGAAAAATAAAAAAAATATGAGGTAAATTACAATTGAGAGATAATTCAATGTATAATATTTTAAAATTAGTTTTAATGGATTTTGAATTGTATTTTTCTCTAATTTTGCCTTTTATTAGAAATTTAAATTTATGAATTACTCCATAATTAATCCATTGATTGATCTCAAACTTCTTGGGTATCTTTTGGGGGATGACTTCTACCTCCCCTAATTTTCTTGGGATTTATTGATGGCTTAATTGGGGAAATTGCTAATGCATTTTCTAATTACCTTTTTTATATAATTAAAAATAATTAAGGGTTTGATTAGTGTTTTAATCTCTTATTGAAGTTGATTAAGATTTGATCCGATGAATAGGAGGTTTAGGGAATAATTTTGGGGCATTTCCCCTAAGCTATTCCTTAAACCCTCTTTTCCTTCTTAATCCTCTTTTAATTAAGGGCTAATTAATTAATTACCCTCTTAATTAATTTCTTAAAATTTCTAAAACTTTTCAGAACTTAATTAATCTACTTTGGATAGATGCTTAGGTGTTCAAGAGCCTAAGTTTAATTAAAGAAATCAAAACTCAACTCATATGTGTGAGGGGTGTTTTTGAAATTACTGAAATTAAACCCCTTAGCTTAATTAACCATTAATCATGAGACAGATTGCATCAGGCCATTTTCTTCCTAGGCGTGCTATAAATTTAAATTCCTTGTGAGATTTTATGTCATCTCATTAGCTCATAATTATTTGGTTAATTATGCTAAGGTGGTGTAGGTAAGGGTTAATTAACATGTTTAATTCATACCTTAACCTAATCAAGAACTAAAATGAATCTAATCTTCTAAAAGTTAAATAAAAATGTCAAACACATGTGGAAATGGGTTAGGAACAACAAAGTCACATTTTCAAAATTAAATCAAATTCAAAATCAAACAAAAATCATATTAAATAAACTTTGATTTACTTTAAGCTTTCTTATTTCATAAGATTGTCTTTAGGATTTAATTAAAGTGAATGTGTTTACATAATTTCATTTCTTTAATTCTTTCCCAACATGCTAAATATGTATGTCATGTGATTTCATGCATCCATGCTTTTCAAAAATCAAGTTTAAAATGAAAATGTTTACTTTATATCAAATTGCAGTGTTGGCTAAAGTAAGAATATGAGTGGCTATTACTTTTAAATTTAAATTATTTTCAAAACATATGAATCAATTATCAAAACTGAAAATGTGTTACTTATATTTTATTTATAAGTTTGCATGTGAGTAAAATATAAGGATGTGCTTAGTGTAGGTTTTCCTTCCCTTCTCTTTTAGTATAGTTTTTGAATAGGATTTGGCAAGGTGTGTGGTTCATTTGAAAAGAATCTAACACTTGCCTAATTCATATCCTATTCATTCCTATACAATTACTTAAGAAGGATACTTATGCTTACACACATAAATTGCATAAACAAAAATGATTCAACTAATACAAATTTTTGCATTCTTTCTTTCCAATTCATTTCTTTTGTACACATGTTTGTATTTAAGGAAAGTGGTATATTAGTCTGGATAACCTCAGAGTTGTGATGCTTTAAGTATCCCTAAGTAGGTCTTATACCTTACACCCCTAGTAAATAATGGCTCTGTACTCACTTATTCCTTTCTTACATTCATGTATGCATGTGAAAATTGGATAAGAAATCCTTTTTGTACTTAATGGAAATCATGCATCATAAACTTTCAAATTTTCTTGAATGAATCATTTAGCATGCATCATAAAGTGTGTTAAACATTCTCATTTTTGTGTATAGATATGCTTAAGACTCATTCATATGCATGTTATACATGTTGGGAAAGAAATGAAGTAATGTGTGTTTTGTGAATTTTACTTCACTTTACTTAATCTTAAAATGTCTTTTTTTGAAAAGGTTCGATTAGAGTTTATCTAAACTTAGAATTAATTAAAACACTTAATTAAAATACTCACTAAACAAAACCAAAACATGAATCCACTTTAGAAATTACTTAGGTTAGGGAAGGAAAGAGAAGTTCCATTCTCTTTCCCTCTCTTTATAACTTAGTAACTAATTATAGGATTCACTTGAACCTAATCAAAAAATGAAATAAAATCAACCCAAAATAACTAAATCACTTAAATGAAATCCTCCTCTAAGTTGAACATTCTTCACATTTAGAAAACTCTAACTTAAAGCCATAGCTAAGCATACCACACAAACCTCCAAAGCACACACATTAGGCTAAGTCACCACTTCTAGCTTTAGGTTAGGGCGGTGCATGGTTTGATATTTACTTTTTTTTGTGATATATGTTTTAGACTAGATGATCGGATGTATGTGCGTAGAATAGATGGTAGGGCGATCTTAGTCTAACCATTATTTTCTGTAGGGGATTGTGCTTAAGGGGTGTTGTAATAAATAAAAATATAAATACTTTTGTTGTGCATGTACTTATACCCCTAAGCAGAATCTAATAGGCCAGGTGGACTTAGTCACCCATGTGTGGGATGATAAGTCCAATATATATGCTTGGGATTTGTGTGGTTTGTTTAGCTAACCTTTGTTTTGCAGGTGTTAGTTAGATTTACTTTCCCATTTCATATAAATTTTTACAATTAGGATTTTGGAATGATTGTTATGGGGATTAGGATGAGCATTGGTCATAAGATTTTGTCTTATGTATCATGTGAAGCCTTTGGAGCATTCACCTTCCAACCATCCAAAAGAAGAACCAAAGAAGAAAGAAGAAAAGAAGAAAAGAAGAAGAAATGAAGAAAAGAAGAATGAAGAAATAAGCTTGAAGACCTCCATAACAATGAATTCTTTACTTAATTATATTTAATTCATTTGTAATCCAGGTTGTATAAGGGTAGAGCTCAGCTACCCAATTTGTTTTTCAGGTTTATGTGGTGGTGCCTGACCATAGTTGGCCTCTTATTCTTTTGTGCTTAGCCTTATAAATTGATTGATCATTTGTTTAGCTTGTGCATTAAGTGGAATCCTTTTCCTGGTTTACTCATTGCTTTATGTATGGCCTGGTTGACGATTAGGCTCTTAAAAAAAATAAAACTTCTACCAAATCTAATAGCTCAAAACTAAAAATAAAGAACTCATAACCTCACCCAAAGCTTAGGTTTAAAATCAAGATAAAAGAATTAGCAACCTCTTAGCTGGATGAGTATTTATTTTATAACATCGTGCACAAATGCATCTTGTTTCACTCTTGATTGGAGGGCTTCCACCTTTGCCAGAGAAACTTGGCTTTACTTGTGAGAGCCATGGTGGAAACACACCTCCTCCCTTCTCGCTGATTTTGGCCCATAACCTTATTTATCATGCATTAGGCATATGAATCCTATTAGCCTAAGTCAAAATGAATGTCCAAAATTGAAAATAAAATAAAATCTAAATTGCATTATATTTAGGTCATTACTCATGCTAGTACATGATCTAGTCTCTTTCGTGAGTGAGTTTGAGGACTTAGTCTCTTTCTAAACAAATAACAGCCTAGCTATCTTGCATAAAGCATATGACTTGGCTACATGAATTTAAAATATTAGGAGGAGTTAGTTGGCGGCCATCCCCAGATGATTGTAAGTTCAAGCAGTCGGATGGTTTGTCCTCTCTTGTGGAGGCAAACCAAATATCCATTTTTGACTTAGATTTAGGTTGTGCTTGCGACCCTCTCCAAAGCTCCCTAGATTTAGGTTCTAAGGTTGCCGCTCCCCTTTGTGGGCCCTAAGCATAAATCATCACCTCTTAGGCATTTGCATAACTTTGTATTATGGAATTATAAGCTCTAGCATTCTAATGAAAAATTCAACTCAAACAAATTAATTCAATTTCAAAAATATAAAGCCCAATCATAGGATAGTTTGAGATGCTCGTTAGGTTTCCTAGCATCGTGAGCATCTCCTACTTATCTCTGTTTGGCATCGATAATAAATTTCTCTTTGATTAATCCCATTTGATCTTCAAAATAAACCAATCGATTGATAGTCCTTTTCCTATTGAAATCTTTAGAGACAATGATCATTTACCTTAATCGAGAGTTTTTTCTAAGGAATCCCCATTCCTTAGGATGTAATTAACTATGGGGGCTTGTCCTGTAGGGAACTTAATGAACCTGATTTAAAATAAACCCTGTTTTACTTTTTCATGTAAAGTAGGGGAAGAATCTTTGGTACACCTCGAAGACATCCTTAAGAGTCCTTATTTTGGTGATTAGGTCCATTGTAGGGTGGTGATTTCTATCTTACGAGATAGTTCACCTCTCCTCAATATTGTACCCGATCACTCTAATAAGTACATCTGTGAATCTACATAGAGTCCTACTAAAGCAATTTTATATTCCCCTGTGTTCTCATCCTTTATTCTTCTTTCCACCTCAGAAAGGAAAAGATGAATATGATGAGAAGAGTACACTCAGGAATGTTAAAATTTTCCACCATAATTATTAAACTAATAGAGTCAATAGGATCTAAAATAATAAATTAAATGATCAAATAATACATCCACTACAATGATGGCTGTGTTGAATGATGATTTCAATCGGAGGGGATACTTACCATCAAAATATGCTTGTAAGCTCAAATTGAATTAATAAAAATCAAGTATCAATACAAATATAAAAATCAAATAAATTAATAAGTGTTAAATGCTTAAATAAAATTTAATCTTTAAAAACTTAAAGTAAAATCTAACCCAATCTACCTTCCACAATAGTTTGTTGAAGGTGACAAATTAAGAAAACTCTAGCTCACAAAGGAGCCAATATCAAATAAAGTGTTATACTATGTTCACTCTCAATTAATCTCATAATAGTAAAGACATGGCCTGTGTCCTCTAACTACATGGCTTGGCCAGTAGGCTCCATATATGATGCAGTTATGACCAGAGTCCTCTGATCGGGTGGTTATCGCCAAATGACACCATTATATTACAATCATTATTGTAGCCCGTATTCTCTCTAATGACTCTGTACCTTGAGATTTGAATCATAGGGTACACCTAATAGGGTAAAATCCATATGTTAGCCAAGGTAGACTTAAGCTTATCTCCTTAGAAAAACACCACCCCAAGTTTACAAGGATTACTTGGACGGTGCAACCCATGGCTGACAAGGATCCTTCGGTCAGGTTGGGTCAACTACCTCCTCGTAGACTAAGGACCTACGATGTGAGAACCATGGGATCTAGATCGGGCATGTCATTGTATACAGAAGCCAAGTTTCATGTAATCGATACTGATACATTATTTAGAGCTCTCTTGGGTCAGCCATGGTTGCATGAGTATGGTATGGTCCCATAAATTATGCATCAGTGTATGAAGTACATAAGAGGTGGAGAAGAGTTCAGAATTCTTGGCAACCTACAACTATTCTCCATCCTTGAAGCAAAGATTTATGAAGATGTAAAATATTGCATCCCTGAAGAGCCTAAGCTGACAGAGCCTCTTGAGGCGGTAGCATCCACTTCAAGAATTAAAAAGTAACTTCAGAAGGTGAAAGAGTAGAAGCAAAACTGATGAAAAAAAAAAAAGGCAATGTTGATTCTCCCTAAAGCACTTAATTCAACACCTAAATTAAGAAGATCAGTTCTTTATTTGGGAAGAGATACACAAGAAGAAGAAAATATTTTATCAAACCTAAGGGAACTTATAAGCTTTCAAGAAAGGCAAAGTATAAAATAGGTGATTCTGATTCAGACTATGACTTTGAATTTACTAATGAAAATAGGATTCAGAGGGTCGCATCAAGAAGGAAAGCTCACTTGGTAGTATCAGATGACTCCTTCAAAATTATACCCATCCCTCATCAGTATTTTAAAAAAATCACTCCACTATAGATTCATAACATTGAAGAAATGATAACATTCTATGTGCCACTATTGAGTGAGAGTTGGGGAACAAGAACTTTATTTTACAAATCTAAAGTGCCTCAGCATCAAAATTTTGATCGGCCTACTCAATATGAAAACTCTGATGAGATAGTGCGAACAAGAATACCAATATACTATCCACTGAAATTATGAAGAACGATGCATAAGCTTGCAATTCAAATTCGAACTACTAAACATAGAACTCAAAATTTTAACAAGATGTAGAGCCAAAGAAGTCCTCAAGCATCACAAAGAAGTGAGAAGTTTGTCACTAAAGGTCTTGGGTTCATCCATAAATCTCATCAAAATAAAGTTTGTTATATTATAATAGAAGTTGAGATCAAAATTAATAGTGACGAAAAATATGATCTCTATAAAATTCTTCATACAAATGATGAAGAAGTAGAAGTCAAGCCTGCACCTGAAGAACTCGAAGATGGTGGACAAATAGCTATTATGGATGAACTCAAAGAAATCAACCTAGGAGTTGAGGATGATCCCCGTCCAACTTTCATTAGTGTCCTTTACGACAAGAAAAGTCGAAGAGCTAAAAGTGCTACTTTGTGAATTTAGGGATTATTTTGCTTAGACATATGCTGAAATGTCAAGCTTGTCCCCTGATGTGGCAGTTCATAAATTGGCAATCAAGCCAGAGACAACACCTGTTAAACAAGCTACGAGGTGAATAAGATTAGAAATTAAAAAGCTAATTGAAGCAGGATTCATACGAGAAGAAAAGTATCATGATTGGATAGCTAATATAGTGCCAGTGAAGAAGAAAAATAGTCTGATTCCTATCTATATCAACTTTGGGATCTTAATAAAGCTTACCCAAAAGACTTCACACTTCCTATATTAGAATTGTTGGTTGATAATAGATCCAACTATGATATGTTTTCTTTTATGGATGGATCGTCGGGATATAATCAAATCATGATGAAACCTGAAGATGAAAGACATACATCATTTAGAACACTTATTGGCATCTATTACTGCACAGTCATGCCTTTTAGCTTGAAAAATATTGGAGCTACATTCTAAAGAGACATGAAGCATATTTTTGATGAGTTGATTCACTGAAAGGTGGAATATTATGTTGATGATTTGGTGGTAAAGAGCTTAAATCGTAAAAATTACTTTGAAGACTTAAGAATTGTATTGGAGAGAATCAGAAAATATGATCTCAAGATGAATCCTCTAAAATGTGCATTCGTGGTGTCCTCTGGAAAATGTTTTAGGTACATTGTACGTCATAGAGGAATCAAAATTGATCTTGCTAAAATCAAGACAATTATAAAGATACCTTTACCGAAGAGTTTGCATCAGTTGTATTCTTTACAAGGATAGGTTGCATTCATTCAATGATTTATATCAAACTTATCAAGATGTTGTCAATCATTTGCAATGTTGATGAAAAAAAATGCTCCATTCAAATGATACAAGGAGTGCCAAGAGCCTTCAATAGCATTAAAAGCTACTTGTTAAATCCACCAATATTTGGTGCGCCTACTCCTTGGAATCCCCTCATTCTATACACAATTGTATTAGAAGTGTCCCTTGAAGCATTATTAGCATAACAAAATGAAGAAAGCAAAGAGAATGCTCTTATATCAGTCGGAGGTTGATATGAGTAAAAATGAGATACTCTCCGATAGAGAAACATTGTTTGGCATTAATTTTTGCAGTCCAAAAACTTCATCATTATATGTTATCTCATAAAATTACCCTCATCTCAAGGATCGATCTACTGAAGTACTTGATGAAAAGACTAACGTTGATAGGTCACTTAGAAAGATAGGCGGTATTGCTTTTATAATTTTATATCACATACATTCCATAAAAGTAATACATGGATAGATTTTAGCAAATTTTTTTATTGCACATCCCATCCCTACAGACTCTTCTCTTAATGATGATTTTCCTGATGAGAAAATTATGCTCATTCATGAAAGAGAAAAATCACAAATATAGAACATGTACTTTGATGGAGCCTCATCAATCAAACAAGTCTAACCTCTAAATTTCCCAAGGGCAAGAGCAGGAATCTGCATCATCCTCATAACACCAAAGGGAGGAATAATGAGACAATCATATGGTTTGATCGAACCAAGAACTAATAACAAAGTTGAGTATGAAGCATTGATAGCAGGTCTTAAAGAAGCTATTTTCATAGGCATTCAAAACTTGCATATTCTTGGTGGTTCTCATCTTATTAGAAATCAATTGATTGACATCTATAAAATCAACAAGCTTGAGTTACCTTTTTTACCACAAGTGAGTTATTGAGGTTATGAAGAAAATATCGAATGTCATACTAACACGAGTTTCTCGATCTAAGAATAACAAAGCAGATTGCTTAGAAAAATTAGCTAAGGAGATGACAAGTATGAATGGAGATTATGCCATGATCGAGATATTTACTCGTCGAGTTCTAGAGCCAACAAAGTATCAATCCGCATAGGTACAAGGGTTATCAAATTCGACCCAGTAGGATGCGACTCAGGTTGCTCCTCATCCTCCCCAATATCATCAAGGAGTTATACCAAGAAGAGCTAAGCATGACATTGCTTCAGAAAAGCAATGGGAAGCCTTTATAGTAGAAGAGCCACATGATTGGAGGTAGCCCTTCATCAATTACCTTAAAGAAGGCAAATTACCAAATAATAAATCACTGTCAGCTCAAATCAAGAAGAGAATGTTGAGCTATGCTTTTTTCAAGAACATTTTATATCATAGATCCTTTGAACAAATGCGGCTACAATGCTTAAATATAGATGAAGCTAGCAAAGTGATGGTTGAAGTTTATGAAGGACTTTGTGGGGCACATCAGTCAAGTCCCAAGATGGCAGTAAAAATCAAAAGGATGGGCTATTATTGGCCATCTATGATGAGAGACTGTATTGGTCATGCAAAGAGGTTCCATGAATGTCAAGTATATGGGAATATAATCTACCAACCTCCAAATCCATTACACCCAAAAATAGCATCCTGGCCATTTGAATGCTAGGGTACAGATATAATTAGACCGATCGATCCGTCATTGGTCATCCGCTTCATCCTAGCGGTGATTTCTAAGTGGGCTGAAGCTACCTCATTTAAAGAAGTTACTGCTAATCGAGTGATCAACTTCTTCACACATAATGTGGTCTACAAATTTGGAGTGGTGCAGAGAATAATTTTTATAATAGCACAACTTTCAAAAGTACAAAGATTTATAGATTCATCCATCGACACAAAATTGATTGACGATATTCATTAATATATAATCCAAGGGTAAATGGTTTGGCAGAAGCTTTCAACAAGACATTGGTCAAATTTCTCAAGAATATCCTTACTAAAAATAAGAGAGAATGACATACCAAACTGGTAGAGGCATTATGGGCATATCGAACTACATATAAGATGCCAACTAAAGCCACTCCTTATTCATTAGTATTTGGAACTAAAGTGATTCTTCCACTTGAAGTTGAGTTGCTATCACTCTAAGTAGCCATCCAATACAACCTAACTAAAGATCAAAATGCTCATTTAAGAATGGAGGAACTCGATGCACTTGATGAAGTTAGATTGCAAGCTCATCAAAATCTGGAAGTTTATCGAGCAAAGATGTCAAGGGCTTTTGATCATACAGTGCAACCTCAAACATTCCAAAAAGGAGAATTGGTCTTAGTGCTACGAAGACAAATTATTGCTAATAAAAAATTTGATGGCAAATTTGAGCCTAATTGGGAGGACCTTTTGTTATTGAGAAGGTGTATCAGGGAGGAGCATATCAACTCATTGACCTAAATAGCAAAAGACCAATGCTGTCAATTAATGGTCGATACTTGAAAAACTATTATACAAGATAAATATATTGATGTACAATGGAAATCCTCCTGCAAGATAGGGGGCATTTTTTTCTTTTTTAGTATATTTATTTAGGTTGACATCGTGCTTCATGCCGAGATCCCTAAATAAATATACCTACTCAACATGAGAAAAGAAAAAATTTCATGAAATTCCCTATTACATAGGGGGCATGTTTAGATTTCTATACATAGATGAAATCAATGTTACATGTTAAAACCCTCTTAAGATCAAATATATCAACTCAAATATTGATATATTTTCTTAAATTATTTTAGAGCTCTTTCAAAGTGCTTTAGAATTTCCTTTGCAAGATAGGGGACATTTTTATTTTATGTTAATTTTATTTGGGTTAACATTATGCTATATGATGAGATCCTTGAATATATTCTGATTCAGATTAACATCGAGCTTTATGCCAAAATCCCTGAATTTATCTATAATTAGTATTGTTAAAGTTGCAGATTCTTGCAAGAACAAAAAATATCTATTTCTACACATGAAAAGATAGCCCTAAATGTTATAAACTTCTCTCCAAGATTCATTAAATGTCGAAGATCAAGTCAGAAGAACTCCTAATTTTGGAAGCTTCAATCAACTGAGTTGGAAAAACATCAACCTCTACATCTTCAAGTCTAAGACATGGATGGGTTCTAAAGGTTAAACTCAACAAGCCCACAAATAGCCGAGTTGATCATGCTCTCTCACTCAATAAGCCGTAAGAAAAGGCCATAGTGAAAGATCCCTTGCTCATCAGTACAATGATGATAGCTATTCAATCTCAAACCAGATCTAGCTTAGTGACTACAAGCAATCAAAATCCAAGAGATCTTTTAACCTGATTGATAGACCAAGATAATATAAAGAAAACTCTCAATTCAGAGCTGTATCAAATCGATCTTTATATTTCCTGCAGGGCGATATTTCAATCTATTTTTAAATGATCTGATCAAGTACAAAGCACAGAGTAAAGACAATCTCCTCATCAAGTCCATCAAAGCAGAAACTATAGGATCGAGGAAGCAATTCCATAGTTCATACAAAATTGATGGCCAAACTAAAGAAATTTTGTAGTTATTCAATCTATTAAAGCACGCATTGCTAGGCTGATAACTCAACATTATAGATCCAATATAAGCCGGGAGGCAGGGTCAGCTGTATTCACCCATCGAGAAGTCTATCAAAGTAGCAAGCTCAGGACTAAAGACATATAGGACTTCCTGACAAGTCAATTTGGATAAATCAGGTCAATTCTTCATCAAATCTATCAAGCTTAAAGCTAAGACAGAAGGAATTTCATGACTCAAAATAAACAAACCAATTCCTCCATCTAACCTAGTCAAGCATAAAGTTAGGGTCAGAGGGAACCCAAATTCATAAAGATACAAAAGAAAGAGCTCTTCAGCAAACCGATTGAAGCTGAAGTAATTTAAAACTCATGGTTGACACGAAAGATCAACCAATTTTTAAAAAATATGACTCGCTTCATACGTGAATCACATTTGTTGGGGGGCATTTATTGACCCTCAATCTCCACTCCTTTGAAACAGGAAAAGGCTCGCATGATCCCCCCTTTTCTCCTCTTTGTCCAACTCTCTCAACGGCTCCTCAAACGCAGGCACGATCTGAATCTCTCGTTCGATCTCCCTCATTCGCTTAACCTGCACAGATGCATGAGCTCACATTTCCCTCAACTACAAGGAACCAAAAACTTGCTCAACCATTCCCGCTCTTCATTTCAGTCTCCCCTTAGCCGTAGGCGATCCTATCTCCTCAAACCACAGACTCATGATCCCACCTTCTCGCGGCTCCATCTCCCTCATCTGCAAGCCGAAACTTCTCCCGCACAAGGTATTTCCTCATTGGTCTATCTTTCTTTTCCATTTGATTCTCTCATTCCCACCTCCTCCTATTGTCTTATTAGAATCCACATAGCAGGCCAAATGAAAGGCTCATTCTCCCCGTTGATTCACACAAGACCAGCAAACCGAAGCCCTCTATCCTCATCTACTTTTGGCTGTCACAAAGCTATAGTCGAACGTCTCTCCAATCCCATTGTCAGAACCTTTAATTGGCCTCCCCTCCTAACTCCCAAATGCTTACATACTTAATGCTGAACATCCCTACCTCTCCTGAGTCGACACAAGGCCAATTTCCTCCCTCCATCCTCATCCCTATCTCCTGCAGCCCTTGCCTTTCCCTCAAGCCGTAATCATTCCTTCCCTCCTGATTTATCTCGTAACCGAGCCCATAAACCAGAACTTAACAATCCTCCTCACTTCTTGTTTGGTTTCCAAAATAGTATTTAATCTTTTCTCTTTTTGATCATTAGAAATGTGCAACAAAATGGGTTTTGATATGTATGTAAATTATCTGTATATATTCATATGCTTCTTTATTCAGGTTTCAAGACCCTGCTAATGCCCAATAGGGCATTGTGGGTGTAAAGAGACAGTTGTGGTGTCGTAAGACACCCCTCGCTATGCTCAATAGGGTGTACCAAGTAAGCAAAAACTATTAGATGTTGCACCCCTATGCTGAAATGATGTCGTAATTTTGTCAAATTTTTTGGACATAAATTTAAAATTAATTGGATATCAAATTATTTATGAAACCTAAAGTCTTAAAATAAAATAAATTCAAAAAAAAAGCTTAAAATTAACAATTCAAATGAGATTAATTGAATTTGAAACCATCAACTTTTGAGATAGATAGTTAGCAAAATTGAACTTAATTGAGATTAAAATAAGCTAAATGCTTACAAGTGAATATGGACAAAATCATTTACTAGATTTTTGGATCATTTTTGTAATTCACTTTGAAATAATTGAAGGAATTTCAATTGGCTATATTATTGAAGTGCAAAGGGGCTTATGTGAGATATATGGGTGCTTGATTGCAAAGCAAATGCAAAGAATTTGATAGTCTGCCAATGAATATAAATCTAACTTTGTGATGTCTCACTTAAATGATAAAATAATCTCACTAAGCATATAATTGGATCATAAGAGATTTATAGTAAAATTAATAATTAGCTTCAAATATGATGAAATCAAATAAAGTTTATAAGAGATTCATGACAAACTTAATAACTCATCAATGAGCTAGTTTCATAGCTTTTTTTAATAAATATTTAAATTATGTTATATCATGTGTTTGTGCAATAGAAGTAGTTTAAGCCAAATACATTGAGTCATAAAGTGTTAGTTTCAAATGATAAAAGAATCCATACAAATGAGATTATGCTCAGCTTGATAACTCATCTACGAGCAAATGTGGATTTCAATATTTTATACGCTAATATGAACAAGATTTATCATTGATTATTCCAAATATCATGTTCTTGAACAATAATAAACATTACAAAGCTGCTAGATTGATAAATGAAATATGGTTTAATTCACACTAAGCAAGTTGAGAAGTGTCGAGAAAGTTTAAGTAAGACACACAAAGAATTTGATACATAGTCAATAACTATGAATATAATTCTTACAATGTCTCACTTTAAATGATCTAAGAGAAAATCGAATTAGATTCATAATCAAAATCACAAAATGCTTATAGTAAGCTTGAAAGTTAGCATTCAAATACAAATACAATTCAAGCATGACTTAAGCAACAAGGCTTATATTTAATAAGTTAAGTTGAAAGAGGTATAATAGCTTTTCTATGGGTGAGAATGAAAGTTAAATATGATGATTAGCAAAGATATAAAATTCTATCAATATGCATAAGCTAAATAGTCATTTTATTTTTTCTATCAAGTTAAGTATAAGTAAAGTTACACAAGTTTGAATCAAAAATATAAAGTTGAAATCTACGCTACCGGATCTGCAATTCTTTGTACAAGTAGACAGAATGCGATACTAAGTTAAATTCTTCATGAATTATGGAGCTTCTTTCAATCCAAAAATTTAAGAAATTTCATTCTAATTATGATTTTCAAAGCCAATGACTTCATTAATTAGATGAAATCATCTAAGCTATAAATTTCTGCATGTGCTCACACATAGAGATTTAAAGTATAAATTTTAATGTTTGAAAAAGCTGCTCAAGCTAAGTTAGAATTAAATGAAAATAGGAAATTAATTTCATAATTTATAAATAAAATTATTTGAATTACTAAATACCCACATGGGCCTCGACACTACGCTGAATACTTAAATTTAGTGTTTGAGGATGCTATGCGGGTTGCTTCCTGATTGGTCTTAGGACTGGGTCCGACTTAACTAAACCTAAAAATTCAATTATTATAAGAATTTCAATTAACTAAAATATCTAAGAAGCTAATTCTATAGTATGACAATAGATTTGATCATCTATTATTAAACTAATAGAGCCAATAGGATCTAAAATAATAAATTAAATGATCAAACAACTCCCGATGATGGCTGTGTTGAATGAAGATATCAACCAAAGGGGACACTTCCCATTAAAATATGCTTGCAAGCTCAAATTGAATTAATCAAAATCAAGTGTCAATAAAAATATAAAAATTGGATAAATTAATAAGTGTTAAATGCTTAAAAGAAATTAAATCTGTAAAACTTAAAGCAAAAATCTAACCCAATCCACTTTGGCAATAGTTTATTGAAAGTGATAAATTAAGAAAACTCTAGCTGACAAAAGAGCCAATGTCAAATTAAGTGTTATACTATGTTTACTCTTAATCAATCTCACGCCAGCAAGGACATAACCCATGTCCTCTGATTGCATGGCTTGGCCAGTAGGCTCCACATATGATGCAGTTACGACCAGAGTCCTATGATTGGGTGGTTGCCGTCAAATGACACCATTATATTATGATCAGGATTATAGCCTATATGCTCCCTAATGGCTCTATACCTTGAGATATGAATCATAGGGTACACCTGATTGGGAAAAAAACCATCTGTCATCTAAGGTAGACTTAAGCGTGTCTCGTTAGACAAACACCACCCTAGGTTTACCAGGATTACTTGGACGATGCAACCCATGGTCACGGTGAATCCTTGTTAGGGTTGACTACCTCCTCGACTAAGTAGACTAGGATGCGATAGCGGGATGAAATCAATCATGAGATCTAGATCGGGTATGTCATCGTCCAACCATTTAAGTTAATATGATGAATTTCATAAGCTTAAATTTTAAACTCCATTGCTACTAAACGCTATGTATTTAGTGATCTAATGACTAGCCATAATCAAAATTTCTCTCTCAGTATTGGGAGGGGTAATTAACTATAGGTGCTTACGCTTATAAGAAATCTTGAATTAGATCTAAAGTCCTCACTCTCACCACCACTCATCATTAATTATAAATTATTGTTTTTATTTTGCATTATTTAATTTTATGAAATAAGAAAAAAATAAACTACGTATTTATAATATGTTCAACAAAATAACATAAAAGTATTTCATATATTATCTTTACTTTATATTACATTTATTTTTCAACCAACCAAATAATTGAGATCTATTTTAAAATTACAGCAATATAAATTTTTATATAGTACAAATTTAAAAATAGTTCTAATAATTTAAAGCCCATTTTAATGTAATCTATATGCAGATGTCCTAAATAATTATTTTATATAAATTAGAATATTAAAATAATTAATAAAGGAATAAAACAGTACGTAGCTATTTCATAATATCGTAATTAAATATTTAATAAATTTGGGAATACCTTAGCATATCTTTTTGGGCGGTGGACATCAAGAAAATATTACCTGCGGAGTCCAGACGTAGCTTTATATCCGGACTCCAATCGCTATGCAACACGTGTCTAATATTAAAATATAGCTTTTTTTACTTAACATCACTATAACTTGATGACACCATTTATGTTAACCTGGGCCCGGCCCGACCCGTCCTATTAAAACAGCGAGGGGAAAAAAATTTTTCTGCTTCATTCCAGATTCTTTGTCACAGAACAGTTTAGGGATTTTATTTTGCACAGAAATTTTCCTTAGCTCAACTCCCGCTCTCTCCCGGCGTGTGTGTGATCTTCCCTCAGAGATTTGTTACATCTTGGGCATTAAAAATTCAGGTATTATAGGCGACTACATGAGGTATTTCTTCCTGCATTTTTGAACTTTAATTAATTTATGGTTTTCTCTATTGTTCTCATCAAATAGGAGAACATTTGGAATATTTGAGTTCTTTAAAGGAAAGGAGACTGTTTTACTAGTTTTTGGAGATATTTTGCATGTATACTCTATGTACTCTCATGATGGTACACGTCATTATTTTCAAAAAATTTAACTGTGGAGCTTGTCATATGTTTAGTATATCTCATTGTAGGATGTTTGGAGCTATTTCATGAAGGATTTGATAAATTCTAAGGCATGTTTGGATATAATATGTTCAGTAGATGGCATTATAATTTTTTTGTAGATTGCTTGATGGTTGTTTACTTAAGTTTCATACTCTTAAGAGAGTACAGCCCATTTTATCATTTTTTTCAAATTTTTGACCATGCTTGGATATAATATGTTCAGTACATGGCTTTACAAGCAGTTTGAAGGCTGAGTGGTTGGTTTTAGGGATGTTTTGCATGTGTACTCTTTATACTCTCTTGAGAGTACAACTTATTTTTTTAATTTTTTTAGCTATTAAACCCTATTTGGAGTTAATATGTTTACTATATGCCTTTAAAAGTAGTTTGAAAGCTGATTGATTAGTTTTTGAGACTATTTTGCATGTGTACTCTCTATACTCTCATGAGAGTATACCATATTTTCTCAATATTTTTTAGATTTTTTTACCCTATTTGGATATAATATGTTCAATAAAGCCATTACAAACTATTTGGAAGATGATTGGTTAGTTTTTAGGATTATTTTACTTGTGTACTTTCTGTACTCTCATGAGAGTACACCCCATTATCTTATTTTTTTTAGCTATTTAACCTTGTTTGGAGTTAATATGTTTATTAGATGCCTTTAGAAGTAGTTTGGAGGGTGATTGGTTGATTTTTAGGGTTATTTTACATCTATACTCTCTGTACTCTCATGAGAGTGTACCCTATCTTTTTAGTTTTTTTAGCTATTAAACCCTATTTGGAGTTAATATGTTTACTAGATGCCTTTAGAAGCAATTTGGAGGTTGATTTGTTGAATTTTTAAGACTATTTTGCATCTATACTCTCTATACTCTCATGAGAGTATAACTTATTTTTTTAATTTTTTCTAGCTATTAAACCCTGTTTGGAGTTAATATATTTACTAGATGTATTTAGAAGCATTTTGGAGGCTGATTGGTTGGTTTTTAGGATTATTTTGCATCTATACTCTTTGTACTCTCATGAGAGTACAACTTATTTTTTCAATTTTTTTCAGCTATTAAACTCTGTTTGGAGTTAATATGTTTACTAGATGCCTTTAGAAGCTTTGGAGGTATTGATTTTAGGGATATTTTTCATCTGTACTCTCATGAGAGTACAACTTATTTTTTCAATTTTTTCAGCTATTAAATTTTGTTTGGAGTTAATATGTTTACTAGATGCCCTTAGAAGCAGTTGGGAGGCTGATTGGTTTATTTTTGAGGCTATTTGGTATGTGTACTCTCTGTATTCTCATGAGAGTACATTTCATTTTCTCATTTTTTCCAGCTATTTTTTCCTGTTTGGATATAATATGTTTAGTAGATTTCATTACAAGGAGTTTAGAGGCTGATTGGTTAGTTTTTAGTGTTATTTTGTATGTGTACTCTCTGTACTCTCATAAGAGTACACCTCATTTTCTCATTTTTTAGCTATTTAACCCTGTTTGGAGTTAATATGTTTACTAGATGCCTTTAGATGTAGTTTGGATATTGATTGGTTGGTTTTAGAGTACTATGTTATCTCTCAAGAGTACACCATATTTTCTTATTTTTTTCAACTTTTTTACCTTATTTAGAGATAATATATTTAGTAGATGCCTCTACAAGAAGTTTAGAGGTTGATTGGATGGTTTTTGAAGCTATTTTATATGTATACTCTATGTACTCTCAGGAGAGTACATCCTATTTTCTCATTTCTTTTAAGGTTTTTTACCCTGTTTGGAGTTAATATGTTTAGAAGATGCCATTACAAGTAGTTTGGAGACTGATTGGTTGGTTTTATATTGTTTTATGTACTCTGTACTCTCATGAGTACATCTCATTTTTCTCATTTTTTTTCAGCTATTTAACCATGTTTGGAGTTAATATGTTTACTAGATGCCTTTAGAAAAAGTTTGGAGGCTGATTGGTTGGTTTTTAGGGCTATTTTGTATTTATAATCTCTGTATTTTCATGAGAGTACACCCCATTTTCTCTTTTTTTATCTTTTTTTACACTGTTTGGAGATAATATGTTTACTAGATGCCATTACAAGCAGTTTGGATGTTGATTGGTTGATTTATGAGATAATTTTGCATCTCTACTTTCTATACTCTCATGAGAGTATACCCCATTTTCTCATTTTTTTTCCAACTTTTTTAGTCTATTTGAGAAAATATGTTAAGTAGATGTCATTACAAGAAGTTTGGAGGATGAATGGTTAGTTTTTGAGGTAGTTTTGTATCTGTACTCTCTGTACTCTCATGAGAGTATAGCCCATTTTCTCATTTTATTAGCTTTTTTTACCATATTTGGACTTATTATATTTAGAAGATGCCTTTACAAGCAGTTTGGAGGCTGATTAGTTGATTTATGAGGCTATTTTATATGTGTACTCTCTATACTCTCAGCAGAGTACACCCCTTTTTTTCAAATTTTTTTCAGCTTTTTTATGCTATTTGGAGATAGTATGTTTAGTAGATGCCATCACAAGAAATTTGGAGGCTGATTGGTTGGTTTATGAGGCAATTTTATATTTGTGCTCTCAGGAGAGTACAACCCATTCTCTCATATTATTTTTATCTTTTTTACGCTATTTGTAGATAGTATATTTAGTAGATACCATTACAAAAAATTTGGAGGCTGATTGGTTGATTTATGAGGTAATTTTGCATCTGTACTCTCTGTACTCTCATGAGAGTACATCCCATTTTCTCATTTCTTTTCAGATTTTTTTTATCCTATTTGGAGATAATATGTTTAATAGATACCTCCGAAAGTAATTTGGAGGCTGATTGGTTGATTTCTGAGGCAATTTTACATCTATACTCTTTATACTCTCATGAGGGTACAACCCATTTTCTAAAAAATTTCTAGGTTTTTTACCCTATTTGGAGATAATAAGTTTAATAAATATCATTACAAGCTATTTGGAGGCTGATTTATTACTTGTTGGTTCAGTTTTGCATGTGTACTCTCTGTACTCTCATGAGAGTACACCATATTTTTTTAGTTTTTTAAACTGTGGGGCTTGTCATATGTTTATTTTATGTCATTGGAAGATGTTTGGAGATGTTTTATGAAAAATTTGCTTGTTTTAGTAGATATTTTACTTGTGTACTCTCTAGACCTCCATTATGCTGATAATGTTCTCATTAATTGACTTTTCATTTTGAAGTTTAAAATATCTGGGAAAATGATAACTTCCGGATACCACCATTAGCGGTGTTGATAATATTTCATGCTTTATTGAAGTTCTTGATATTTTAATGAGGCTTCATTTGCATCAATTTATTAGGTTGCATGGAATTCAACAAGATTCAGCTGCCATCACTTCAATCCTGTCTTGTTGGGATATAGAGAAGAAAGCACTCTTTTTTGGTGACCAATACATTTCTTTCACCCCCAATGAAGTTGCATTAATTATAGGAATAACAAACAGAGGGGAGAAGGTCATATATAGAAATCCCACCGTCAAGTTCACCAAAGGGATTTTAAGAATAAACTTGAGAATTTGATCGCCATCATTTCAAGAGTTTTGTGCAATACATACATTTTTGCATTCAAATCTTTTTTTATATATCACAACTATAGAGTGGCATCATAATTGATAGCCTATGCCGACGACATAGAGAAATTTGTTGAGTACAATTGGGCAGAAGCCATTTGGGCCTTTCTGGTTTCATAATTTGATGGTATTACATCAAATATTCTGACATAAAGGTGATATGAGCTTTTTATCACTCTTCTAATGGTACATTCTACATCTTCAGGTTTGTATTATTTGATTCTTTGAAATTAAGTTATATAAATATTCATTGAAGATCTAGGCGACAGAGCAGATAGGCATCATAAGGCCACCCTTTCCTTCTGCAAAGCCACATATGTTATGATGGCCAAAAATAAAGGTTGCATATGATTCCTTCATTGGTTTGGAAGGACACCAGGTGATGCAAAATAAGTTTAGTTTATTTATCATAGAATGTATTTACTCATATTATAAATCATCATATTTTTTTATTGGTGTAACACAAGTCTGTCTTTCATTTGAGGACATATAAGAGGAGGAGACCTGGCTCCTTGAAACATTGCCCCATATCCAATAGACAACCCATGTCAAGTTCGATAGCAGCCCCATTCCAAGTCCAAGGAGTGCAGCCCCCACTGAATCTCCATATGTCTCTCCTGGATATTCTCCCCCTTCCAATGTATATAGCCTACCCTCTGCTAGTATCCATTTAGAAAGCTTTATGAGAGGATGCTGTGGCCCTGAGAGAGAGTATCAAGCATCAATAACTGAGAATTGATGGAATTGATTTGGGTAGTCGCTTATGAGGTGGTTGCTTGAAAGAAGGGTCCTAGCATGGGGGAAGCTCATGTGGAGGCTACCATAGGAGAATCTCTTGAGGAGGCTATCATAGGGGCAACACCTATGGAGGCTACCATAGGGGAAGCTCCTATGGAGGCTACCACTGGGGAGGCTCTTGTGGAGGCTACCACATGGGAAGCTCCTATGGAGGCTTCCACTGGGGAAGACCCCTGTGGAGGCTTCCAGGGGAATGGAGGCTAGGGGGGAAGCCATGATGGGTGGACATGAAGATGTTGCACCTCAACATCGAGTGGTGTGAAGGGAGGAAGAGGAAAGTTTTACCTCCCCTCTCACACAGTCTTAGCCTCCACAGGATAAAGTGGTGCATAGAGAGGTATTACTTTTCTTTCCTTTAACCTAATAGTTGATTTCACTTTTTTATGTAGATTAACAAAGATGTTCCAATATCGTGGATGAACCACGTGTATGATTGAGATTGAGAGCATCAGCAGGTATGCATCATCTTAGCAAATTAAGGCTTAATTGATAATGAATCTAACTCTTCATCACTAATTTCCTTGCAGCCAACTAAGGTATATCATATTATTGACTTCTCATTAAAAGATGTCCTACCCAAGCCAATGCTGCAGCTCATTGACACCTCGTGCTCCTGATTTAAGGACAAGAATGTCATTTTTTATTCAACTCATTATGTATACATAAAATCACCTATTCATTTAGTAATGCTCACATTCCCATACTTCTCACATGCGTGATGATAGGATGGGAATATCATTATTGATGAGTTACTGATATATTAGTATCTATCAGATGCACACGTCGATGCCTTCACCTTTTTTACTAGCCGAGAAGTACTCTCTATGTCCTAGGCTATATGTCCCTTATTTGTATGTTTCATGCATGTATACTGCATGTAATTTTGGTAATACGATCCATTCCTAATTTAGATAATTAGAAGCCACTAATTATAAACTTTCTTTTGACTTCTTGCAGAGTTATCCTAAATATGGCCTACAAAAGAAAAGCAAAATGTTCATCTAGCATGTCACTGCAGATAGTGTTTCAAGGACTGAGTTACTCTTACTTTCAGTTATAAATAATCAGCATTGGACACTCCTGGTGGGGCATATTAAATAAGGGACTTGGTATTTTTATGATTTATTGTCAAACCCAACTCATAAGATCATTCTTCTTGATATTGTAAGAATTGTTCTCACTTTTGGTTTGCCTCAAGTGTATGTTTTGTACCTAATTATTTACTTTATTTTTTACTCTTTAGATCAAATTACTTGTCAAAGATGCTAGCTAGTCTTTCTAGAGTGATCCCAGAATGCGAAAGTGAGGCTCCAGTCCAAGAAAATAATGTCGACTATGGGATGTTCGTGTGCAAATACATGGAGGTAGTGATCAACAAACCTCCAGTGGACTAGGCTGACCACCAGGATTGGCCAAAGAAGATGAATTGCTTTAGGGATGAGTTCTCTTACGCTATTTTCTATTTAGGTATGAAAAAATTTATTTGAAAAATGTTGAATTGAAGAAGTTTGATGTGTTGAAAATTAATTGCTTTAGAAATGTATCGAGTGTGTTTCAACTTTTAAACCCTTTTGGAGATAACATGTTTAGTAGATAACATGTTTGGAGCTTTTAAACCCTTTTTTTAGTTATTTTGTCATCTTTTTTTACCCTGTTTGGATATAATATATTCAGTAGATGGCCTTATAAGCAGTTTGTAGGTTGCTTGATAGTTTTTGGTTTAGTTTTGCAAGTGTACTCTCTGTACTTTCATGAGTACAACCAATTTTCTCAACTTTTTTCAACTTCTTTACCCTGTTTGGACTTAATATGTTTAATATACCAAAGCAATTGGTCGATTAGTTGGTTTGGAGATAGATTTGTAGTGATCTCAGTACTCTCATGAGTACTATTTTCTTATTATTTTCTAGATTTCTGTTTGGAGGATATATTTAATAGATTCCATTAAGTGTTTGAGCTTGATTAGCTTTTTTGAGCTATTTTATATGTGCTCTAAGAGCCTTTTCTTATTTTCTTCTAGTTTTTTTGGCCTGTTTGGAGAAAATATATTTAATATATACCATTAGAAGTAATTGTGAGGTGATTAGTTAGTTTGGAGGGATATATGTACTCAGACTCTCATAAGAGTACGACTATTTTCAATTTTTTGGCTTGGAGAAAATATATTTAATATATACCATTTGAAGCAATTTGGAGGCTGGTGGGTAGCTTTTTTGATCAGTTTGGCATGTGTACTCTATGTACTCTCATGAGAGTACAGAGTATTTTTCTTATTTTTTTTTAGATTTTTTGGCCTATTTAGATAGAATATGTTTAATAGATTCCATTAGAAATAATTTGGGGCCTGATTGGTTGGTTTTGGAGGCAGGTTTGCATGTGTACTCTCTATACTCTCATGAGAGTATAGACTATTTTCTCATTTTTTTTTCAAATTTTTTGGCTTGTTTGGAAAAAAATATGTTTATTAAATAGCATTTGAAGCAATTTGGAGGCTGGTGGGTAGCTTTTTTGAGCTATTTTGCATGTGTACTCTCTATACTCTCCTAAGAGTACAGACTATTTTCTCTTTTTTTCAGATTTTTTGGCCTGTTTAGAGAGAATATGTTTAATATATTTCATTGTTTGAGCCTAATTAGCTTAGCTATTTTGAGTGTACTCACTCTCATGAGACAGAGTATTTCTCATTTTTCTAGATTTTTTTTCTGTTTGGAAAGAATATGTTTAATAGATTCCATTAGAAGCATTTTGGAGCTTGATCATTAGCTTTTTTGAGTTATTTTGCATGTGTACTCTCTGTACTCTCCTAAGAGTACAGACTATTTCCTCTTTTTTTTCTAGATTTTTTGGGCTATTTGGAGAAAATATATTAATAGATTCTATTACAAGCTCTTTGGAGCCTCATTGTTAGCTTTTTTTGAGTTGTTTTGCAGGTGTACTCTCTATACTCTCCTGAGAGTACAGATTATTTTCTCTTTTTTTTTAAATTTTTTGGCCTGTTTGGAGAGAATATGTTTAATATATTCAATTAAAAGCTATTTGGAGCCTGATTATTAGCTTTTTTGAGCTGTTTTGCAGGTCTACTCTCTGTACTCTTTGTACTCTTCCTGAGAGTACAGACTATTTTCTCTTTTTTTTCCTAGATTTCTTGGCCTATTTGGAGAGAATATGTTTAATACATTCCATTAGAAGTATTTTGGAGCCCGATTGTTAGCTTTTTGGAGCTATTTTGCAGGTGTACTCTTTGTACTCTCCTAAGAGTATAGACTATTTTCTCATTTTTTTTCAGATTTTTTGCCATGTCTGGACAAACTATGTTTAGAACATGCCATTACAAGCAGTTTCGACATGCACTCCAGTGGATTTAGGGGATCATTTTGAACTAGTTTTATTTTTTATTTTATTTGACACTGATTGTAATTTGAAATAAAATAAATTTGACATCCTAAAAATGCATTTAAAGTTTCAATAAATATCAGATAAATTATATGTATAAAATAATGATATCTAGCAATGATCGAAGGTAAAATAGTTATTTTAAAAAATATTTACATTAAGAATATTTTGAATATTTCCGAAACTACACTTTGTTTGTAAAAATAACAATAAATGATATAGTACAGATAAACTAGTTAATTGATTTTTTAATATAAAATGACAAATTAAATATGTAAATATTTAAATGCAATTGTGGATACCTTTTTTTGGCTTTATAAAATATGTGCGTAATAAGAGCAGTACCGTTTACTCAAAATAGCTTGGATCCAAAATTACAATCATTTAAATCATGCTTTATAAAGATCGTGCATGCTAAGAGCAATTCCATTTACTCCTACTAATTCAGGTCAGAGCTGAAAATCATGCTTTATTTTATTTTGTTTTCAGTTTCTTTTAAAGGAAAACAATATAAGAACGCTACCATTTACCGAAACTCAATGTCACAATCTAATATATTCTAATAATTTATTAAATATTATTTATTATTTTGCTTAGAGAGCTAAAATATAATTGATAGTTCTGGAGAAGCTTTGTATGTGTACTCTGTGTACTCTCCCGAGAGTACACCCCATTTTCCCCTTCTTTGTCAGTTATTTTGCCCTATTTGCAGATAAAATAGTTAGTAGATGCAAATGCAAGTTGTTTGAAGGTTAATTTGCTGGTTTTAAGGGCTGTTTAGCACGTGTACTCTCTGTACTCTCCAGAGAATACACCCATTTTCTCTTCTTTGTCAGTTGTTTTTCCCTATTTACAGATAAAATAGTTAGCAGATGCAAATGCAAGCTGTTTGGAGGTTATTTTGCTGATTTTAGGGGCTGTTTAGCACATGTACTCTCTGTACTCTACAGAGAGAATACCCTATTTTCTCTTTTTCTGTCAGTTGTTTTGCTCTATTTGCAGATAGAATAGTTAGTAGATGCAAATGCAAGCTGTTTGGAGGTTATTTTGCTAGTTTTATGGGATGTTTAGTACGTGTAGAGTACACCCCATTTTCACCTTTTCTGTCAAATGATCTACCATATTTGTAGATAAAATATGCAGAAGATGTAAATATAAGTTATTTGGAGATAAAATATTCAATAAATTTTGGTTATAGAATGCAGAATCCGTTGATGTGAATTTTCAGTGGTTTATACTACAGAATATCACCGCCATATTAAAAACAAAACCAGTAGATATCAAAGTACAAAGGTTAGTCACCAAGTACAACATACTATCTACTAACTGACACATTTTCAATCAAATTGATATTAAAGTATGTACAATCGAAGAACACACAACTAAATGATATCATGCATTAAAATATTTTTCTGTAATGATATCCATCATCAGCTTAGTGTACCCTTCAGACGACTGATTAATTGTTGAGCTTGAATTAAATTCCTAGAATAGAATATCGTATTAGTTAATGATATGTAAGAGCATGAATGACGAGTTCTCCATGCATACCTCTGAAAAGTACTCTGGCATAACAGAAAAAGGTGTTATAATGGGTGACCCTACATGTTCTCCACCCATCTCAGGTTGTTCTTGGTCTACAAAAAAAAATATAATGGTTTAAAGTTTAAAAGAAATATTTAAAGACTATAACTTTAGAGGCAAATAAAAAATTACTCTTGTCTTTCTTGTTTCTCTCAATATCCCTTCAGCCTTGCATTTGAAACACCCTTTGGCCGTTGCTTAACTGGATCCTTTAAAATGTCATTTCCTTTATCTGTTGTGATTGACTCCCTCTTCTTAGTTATTCTATCAGTTGGAGGTGAATTCCCACATAATATAGAGTCGACATTATTAGATAATTTTTTAAAGGATCCGAGCATATACTCATCAACTATCTTATTACCTTGTGCTCTGGTACTTATTTGATATGCATATCGACTGATGTGGTTCCAAAAAGGAATACCAATTTCATTTGCATCATTGCCTTGCACATCTTTTAAGTTCCTATAAGCACTGTCAAAGTAGATATCCCTCTTTGCTCTGGTTGACCATCGCATGAGAAGATACTTATCCATAATGCGCACAATAACTTCCTGACTAAGAACTCGGATGTAGTGGGAACAAAGTAATCCTATCATTTCAATTTTTTTACAACTACAAGTTACATTTAGGCATGTCTTGTCGAAATAGACTGTCCATATTTTAGAAGCATGTTTATTTTCTAAGTTTCTCACAAAATACTCCATGGGATTGTCATCTGACACATTTGTTGTTAATCCTCCAACTCCATGCAAAAATTCTTCCTCAAACATTGTATAAAGCTTTATTGTGTAAAATATAGCGACTTATTTCAAAGTTGGACTGGTCTTAACAACGGGAACAATTGTTGACTGACTGCACTTGAAATCTTCATCATGTTCATTCCGGCGTTATGTGCCCATAACCTTCTCTAATCCCAAGAAATAATTTGTGATTGAACTTGTTGGTTTAGAGATTCCATGACATATATTATTTGTGGACTCACTGCATTGCATTGACAAGATACTCATACAGAATGAGTCTTTACATAATGTGGTGGACCACTTGCATCTAATTTTATAAAGCTCAAATAGTCAAGTATGATCATGCAAATTGCCTTCATCCAGCATGGTAAACTAAGTTTGCTCAAACTCTTTCTGTGAGTCACACTTGCTCATGCATATATAAAACAGACTTTACTATCTTATTACTATTAAAGCAATGTACTTTTGAATGAGCTTTCTTCGAAATATGTCATTGGCACAACCTATGGTGAGTATGCAATAATGCAATTTCGATAGCTCTCATCATTGCCTGATCTTGATCAATGAATATTGTTACAGGATGTCTGTCACTCATTAACCTGAGAAATTTTTTGAATAGCCATGTGAATGACTCAATTATCTCTTCTGATAGAAAGGCTACTCCAAATAAGATATTTTTCCAGTGGTGATTCACTCAACAAAAGGGGCACAAACAAGATTATATTTATTGAGTCGATAGCTTGTATTAAAAATTATGACATCCCCAAAATAATCATATTCTATCCTTGACATGTCATTGCTCTAAAAAAAACTAACAAAGCTATCTGACTCATCAACTTGGATATCCCATGCAAACATCCCATCCTCCGCTTGCCTTTCCTTGAACAGTTGTATTAATGCATTACTATCACCATTCGCAATCCTCGATCTTCTCGCTTTTTAGATGAATTGAAAGCATCTCTTTTTGTGAAGTTAATATTCTCCACACCACCAACTTTCTCAATTAGATAGCTAAGCGCATTAGTGCTCTAATTCCGGCCTCTATCATTGTCTTCAATATAGCCGCCTTCTCATCGCTGATGCCTCTGTATGATCTGAGAAGATGTAGGTCACCCGACTTTACCAATGAATGATTATGACTTTCTATATATTTTTAACCTTCTAATTCCCATCTAAATCAATAGAAAATCTAATCATGGACAATCACTTTGTATGCTTTTCTAGAATTTGACTCAAGCAAATTGATGACTTTCTTTTACTTTTTTGCACATAAAAAATCCTTTGATTTCAATTTCTTGGAGTTTGGCCAATAACTAATCCTTCCTAACACTAAACTCAGTTAGATGTGCATAATCACAGTAAAATGCATACGCCTCCTTTTCATTGTGAATAGTGGTGTTAATGAGTTTCCCTATAATTGGGCTATTAGACATAATAGCTTCATCATTGCACCAGTCATTTATCTCATTCACTTGCTCAAACATAAATATGTCACATGCAAAATAGCTCCAAAAATCAAAAAATTCTTCAAGAAATACCTCCAACCAGATTACAATGGGATATACCAAACATATGACAAGCCCCACAATTATAAAAATTGAAAAAATGGGGTGTACCCTTATGAGAGTACATAGAGTACACATACAAAATAGCTCCAAAAATTAAGAAATTCTTCATGAAATATCTCCAAATAGATTACAATGGGATATAGTAAATATATGACACGCCCCACAATTGAAAATTTAAGAAAAATGGTGTGTATCTTCATGAGAGTACACTGAGTATACATGCAAAACAACTCCAAAAACTAGCAAATTCTTCTTGAAACATCTCCAAACTTATTTCAATGGGATATAGTAAACATATGACATGCCCCATAATTGAAAATTTTAGAAAAATGGGAAGTGCCCTTACGAGAGTACACATGCAAATAGCTCCAAAAATCAAAAAAAGTTCTTCATGAAATACCTCCAAAAAAATTACAATGGGATATACCAAATATATGACAATCCCCATAATTACAAACATTGAAAAAATGAGGTGTACTTTTATGAGAATACATAGAGTACATATACAAAATAGTCCTAAAAACTTACAAATTCTTTATGAAATACCTCAAAACATCTTACAATGGGATATCTTAAACATATGACGAGCCCCATAGTTAAAATATTGAAAAAATAGGGTGTACCTTCATGAGAGTATAAAGAGTACACATACGAAATAGCTCCTAAAACTAGCAAATTTTTTATGAAACCTCTCCACACATCTTCCAATAGGTTATGGTAAATAAATTGCAAGCCCTACGATTAAAATTTTGAAAAAATGGGGTCTCTCTCACACAGAGATTATACGCAAAATACCCAAAACTAGCAACTTCTACATGAAACATCTCAAAACATCTTATATTAGGTTATGATAAACATATAATACCTTGTTGAAAAATTGAAAAAAATGGTGTACTCTCAGAAGATGAGAACACGCAATACCTCAAAACTAATCAATCAGCCTCCAAGCCTCCAAACTGTTTTTAAAGGCATCTAGTAAACAAATTAACTCCAAACATAGTTTAATAGCTGAAAAAATTGAAAAAAAAAAAAAATAAATGTCATGTAGAGAGAATCTGACAGTAAAATAACCCTAAATACCAACCAATCGCCTCAACCGCTTCTAAAGTCAAGTAAACATATTAACTCCAATCGATTAAATTAAAATGAGAAAATATCTCATGAGAGTATTAAGACTACATATAAAATAAATCTAAAAAATAACTCCTCCCAAACTGCTTATAATAGCATCTACTAAATATATTATATCCAAACAAGGTAAAAAAGCTAAAAAAAAACTGAAAAAATGAGTTGTACTCATATAAGAGTATATAGAGTACACATGCAAAATAGCTCATAAAATAAATAAAGTTCTCTTACAAAGAACTCCTAACAATATAAGAAATATATATTACATAAAAGAATTTCAAAGAATATCACTAACAAATCCAAAAAAAATTGTACATATAAAAAGCGGGAAAATTCTAGATGTATTTTTTATTTAATATATCATCCGCTAAATTGGTCGTAATATCATCAATGCTACAACTTCCAAATTCGTTCTCCGTCTTCACGGTTCTTCCCGAAAAATGAAATGAGATTTTTTGTTTTTCTCTCAGAGCTCGGTTTGTCTGAAAAAAATATATATTATGTCATAAATCTATTTATATATTACTTTTAAATTTCTCTCGTGCATTCACACGCCGTTTCTCCCGCTATTTTAACGGGCTGGGCCAAGCCGGTCCCGGATTAATGTAAACGATATTATCAAGTTATAGCGCTGTTAAATAAAAAAAAGTTATATTTTAATACTGAATAAGTATTGCATAGCAATTGGAGTTTTCATATAAAGTTAAGTCAAGATTTGGCACGTAATATTTTCTCGTGGACCTCGGCTTCAAATCCGCAGGCTATTTATACGGAACATTTGAATTTAGGTTCATGTTAGAGCAGTAATGGCACGCATGAAATTGCTTTTTGTTTTTAGAAAATTAGCTTAATGAGCAACGACGGTTTTTACTTTATTTTTATTTAAATAAAAAGACAATAAAGGCCCAATTACAACTTGGGCCAAGTGGGAAACCCACAATACATTGACAAGTAGACGAAATAACAAATTATAATGCTAACGAAAATTAATCTATATAAAATAAATCAGAATAATTGAAAGAAGCATGCTTTTAACATTCAATAATTTGTTAAGATTTCATTCAAATTTTGCTTTATTATAGATGCGAACTTAAAAGATTATTATATTAATAGAATTTTAAAATTATAAATAATACAATATTGATATGAATTTGTACATGTTTTTGACATGCGGTGAACATTGATTTTCTAATAATGCATGATTCTATTAGCTTCGAAATTATCTTTTTTTTTTTCTCAATTATTAATTTAGGGGAGTCACAATAATGTGTGACAATTGACAACTCCACTGGGCCTCCACATATGTTGTCTATTTATTACGACTAATTTAAAAAAAAAAAATCATAACTTTTTAAATACATATCTAATTGATATAAACTCAACCCTTAATTTAGTGATTAGTGATTCTTGTTTACATAGAGAGGACAATTGACTTAATCAGAAAAACATCATAATCTTATTTGTAGCCATGAGTAGCATAGTCTAAATAGACCTTATAGACTTGAGAGATATTTTATAGAAGGATAAATTTAAGTCAACTTTGATTAATAGGGAGCTTTGTATCATATTAAGTGCATCTTATCTTTCATAACTCTAGACTGAGTCATTAGAAAATTTCTAGGCATTTGTTGTAATCATAATTTAATTTTATGATAAGCCACCCAATCAACAAGCTTTATCATACTCATAATTTATTGTAAGCTAGATATAAGATTTTTATGATTTTATTTTCTTGTGAGCTCAAGGTATTTTAAATTTTTTGCTCCTCATTAAATTTGCGTGAAAGATAGAGGGGTAGTTTCTTTAAGCTTAAGGTGATAGATTTTGTTTAAATATTTTTTTAATTATTTTTAAAAATTATTAATATCTTTATTAGGATTTGAGTTTGAAATGATCTATTTTAAAATTTAAGGGCATTAGAATTGTTGCATGTAGAAAGATTTGCATTAATAGAGTGAGGGAATTTAATATCTTAGTCTTGCACAAAGATTCTACACACACAGAAACAATGTTTGAAAGACACAAGAATTTTTACATGAAAAATTCAATAAAGAAAAAACCATGGTGTCTAGCCTAGTTGAAATGATTTCACTATATGAGTGTTTATTATAATTATGGTATTGTCTCCAAATTTGGAGAATGTAAGCTTACAAGAGTATGTTTCTACAAAAAAATATAAGATTAGTGATAAAGGCTTCGTTTGAGGTGATAGTCTAAAGACAATGACTCAATGGTGATAGTTGAGCGATGGTTGGGCATTGGCATCCACGTTCTTTGGTCGGCTGCAATATCGGGCATCATTAATAGTGGCGATACGATGCGATCTGGCGGCTAGCGATGATGACAATGGTGATTAGACGATGGTCTGAAGGCGACAACCAATGGTGATTCAACAACTGTTAGACATTGACTATAATATGGTGATGGTGACTGGGAATGATCTGATGGTGGTCTAGCAGTGATATAATGACAATGGTTGGACGGTGGTCTGGCTATAGGGGCTGGCAGTGATTTGGCGATGGTTGAGCGGTGACGACGACCAGCAGCAGCTACCAGTGGTGATCTAACGATGGTGGCTAGATAGTGGTCCGATTGTAAGATGCGGTCGAAGATGGTTGGGTGGCAACCAACAACGGCATCAATAAAATATATGATGGTCAAATTATGCTCCAAGATTTTTTAAGCGTCAATGCTCTCTCCCTTCTCTAACTTAGATCATTTCATGTGAAGAATAATGAGCTATTTATAGATTATGAGTGGTATTTCTTATAACTATAAGCAAAACCTAAGCCACTCCAGTGGACGACTCAAAATGATTCTCTTAATCATGAGATCTATTTTAAGCATTTGTTTGATTAAATAAAGTTAAAATTAAGAGATCTTGAACTGATTAGATTCATCTTGTGGAGACACCCAATTTGACTTTAAACATATCATATTTGGAAGTTATTCAAAGATCCAAATGATATTCCAAAGTTTTCAATGTATATTTTAAGTGCTTGATCTAGATTAGTCTGGACTCAAGATCGGATTGCCTTTGATCTGATCAAACTGTTTATATCACTCTATGATGACTAAAAGAGAGTTTAAAAGATTAAGATTTTGATTCTAAGAGATGTTCAACAAAACATATATCAAGATTCGAGTTTAAACTAAGGGATTTTTTTAATTACATATTAAGAATAATAAGAGTTCTTTTGATTGAGATTTTCAATCAATGTGTCTATCCTCAGTGGTTGTTTAAAGATGTATACTTCTAATTTGAGATCTTGAATATACTAGTTATGATACAAAAATGTTTTTTTTTCACCTTTGAATGATTACATTAAACCACTTTGAACTTTTTACCTTTGTTCACTTGTTTATAAAGGATTAGGTTTAGGTTTACATAAAATTTCAATTTGTACATTTTTTGCATTACAATTCTTATCACTCTACCTTATATGAAGAGTATAGAGTCTATAAATTAAAACTTAAGGCTATATCTTGTGGGTATGTTACTAGGAATTTGTATTTTAAAATTATTTTTTTAGAGTGAGGGTTATAAAGGCCTTGCGCAAATGAATAATGAAAATTTTTAGTAGATTTTAAGACCAAGTATTTGATTTTTGGGACATGGTCAAATAAGTTTAGTATATTATCCCATTAGAAAAAAATTAAACTTATTCTTCGAGAAAAATCTTATTGACTCTAATCGTTATAACAAAGAGGATCAAATTTATGAAGTGACAATTATGTCACGTCTTACCTACTAGGTAGGATAGGTAACTTGAGAGTGTATGTAGCATGATGAGCTTGAAGTTAACTTTGAAAAAGAACTTACACATTGCCAAGGTGTAATTGCATATCCTTTAGATCACTTGCATACTGTTTAAGGTGGGGATGCTTCTAATTTTCTTGATTTTTAATGTGAGTAGTATTTTTTTAATCTTAGATTTATAGATAAGCTTGTTTATTAGAACATATGCACAATTTAATTTTAGTGATTTGATGTGTTGTTTAGAATGCACACATATTCTTCAATGTGCTTATATAGTTTTCAAAGTATAGATATTGAGTTAGAGGTGCCTTTATAATAGGATAGAAGCCTAAAAATTCTATCAATTTGATTATTTATGTAAATATCTTATCACTTTATTATACATAGTTCTACATTTTGATCTTTGTAGATCACATTATGTATGCTTGTATGTCATTGGATGTGGATCCAATTGTGATTTATTGCAAGTTAAAGCCCATTACACATTTTAAACAGTCATAGTTATGTTTCAACGTAGTTCATATTTCTTTACAAGTACATGCTTAAAAAATATTTTTCTTCAATCGCGAATCAGCCATATAGTCAATCAATTTTTTCAAAACCGCTGGCTCAACCAGTGAACCAATTGATTTTGAAAACCACTAAGTTTAATTAAATTATTTAAATATATTATATAATTATATTTAAACCTTAACTAACAAAATATATAATTTAAATTTTTATGAAAAATTTTATAAATTTTTAACTATTTTTATTATTAAAATGAGTTTAACTTAAATTAATCACAATATATCCATCAAATATGTTACAAACTCATACTTGTAAGCTCTACTTCCTAATATAACAAGTGCTACACTATGTTCCCTTATGATATGGGATTAAAAAAGTTGAATCTCGAGAAATCTATTGAGTTGGGTTTAGGATTTAAAAATTTGAATTATATGATATGAGATTTAGTAATATCTGGGCTTTAAAATGTAAGAATATTAGGATAATATTTTAATTTTTAATTGTATGTTTTCATTATAAATTATATTAATCATATAAATTTTTTTAAGAATATAAAATTTATAATATTATTTGTAAATATTTTACATATTATATTTTATAAAATTTCTAAAATATTTTTTATGTTATAATCACATGTTGTTATATCATAAATTAAATTTATATTCATAAACCTATATCATCAAAATTTATAATTTTTAAATATACATATATCATGATTATAATAATATGTTTAAATATTTTCTATATTATATTTTTTATATTAGTTATATTTTACTAGACTTTTAAAATATTTTTTAATTCTATATTTTATATTTTTATTATAAATTATAATTTTTATAAATTATATTCTTATGATAAATTATATTTATTTTTATAAATTTATATTATATTTATAAACACTACTTGTGTCGGTCCCAAGGAGAGATGTGAAAAGTGGAGGGTTGCAATAGGTAGTCGACGGCTAGTGTAAAACTTTTCGAAATAATCATGACATGAATCCTTTAAAATATTATGTTAATGCTAGGACGTTCCCTAGATGCGACGTGATGTATGTGAATCTGAGAGAAAAAATAAGAGCTGTCATGGTGCAGTGCAGTGTTAAATAAGCAAGGGTTCCCACATTATGGACGGATGAGAGCAAAAAAGTTAGTTCATGAAACTAGAATTATGTTAGGAACTTGGAATATAGGTACTCTTATACATAAATTAATAAAATTAATAGATATTATGGTTCATAGGAAGATAAATATTTTATGTGCTCAAAAAACTAAATGGGTTGGGGAGAAGGCCAAGAAGATTGATAGTTTAGATTTTAAACTTTGGTATTCAGGTAGAAGTCGAATTAGAAATGGCGTAAGTGTGATTATAGATAAAAATTTGAAGGATAATGTTATAAATATTAATAGATGTGGAGATAGAATTATAGTTTTAAAGATTATTATTGATACTAAGATTATCAATGTTATAAGTTTTTATGCTCCTCAAGTAGGTTTGGATGTAGGCTCAAAATAAAATTTTTGGAATGATTTAGAGGTATTAATACAAAAGATACCTCTTGAAGAAAAAATATTTATTGGAGTAGATTTAAATAGATATATTGGGAGAGTGGTAGAATATTTTAAAAGTATTCATAGTGATTATGAATTTGGAGTGACTAATGAAGAAGATATGACTATATTAGATTTTGCTTTATTTAATGATTTTATAGTTGCTAATACTTTATTTAAGAAAAGAGATAAGTATATTATTATTTATAAAAATGGATTTAGTAAAATACAGATTGATTATTTTTTTATAAGAAAAATAGATCATTTATATTATAAAGATTGTAAGGTCATTCCAAGTGAAAGTTTAAATACCCAATATCGATTGTTAGTTATAGATTTTAAGATGAAAGATTGGAAGATGAAAAATAAATCAAATTATTGTCCTACGATTAGATGGCGGCACTTAAAAGACTACAAATAAAAATATTTTTAAGAGCAAGCTACAAGAGCTTAGAATTTGGGATGTTCATAAGAAAGCTAATGTTATGTGAAAAAAAGTACCAAGAGAAATTAAGCAAGTTTTAAAAATATGCTTAGAGAATAAAAGGAAAATCTTATTTTTAATAAAAATTATTGGTGGTGGAGTGAAATGTGCAAAAAAAAAAAAAAGAAATAAGAAGCATTATTATAAACTTGGTTTAGATATAAAAACTCAGAAAATTAGAAAATATATAAAGTGGCCGTAGAGATTCTAAGAAAGCGATATATGATGCAAAAAAAATTAGCTTTTAGTGATTTATACAATAGATTAGATACTAAAAAGATGAAAGATGTATGTATAAGTTAGCTAACCAAAGAGATAGGAGAAATAAAGATGTAGCTCAAGTAAGTTGTATTAAAGATGAAAATCATGAGTTCTTTTCTTAGAAATGGATATTGAAAATAGGTGGATGAGGTATTTTGATAAACTTTTAATGAAGGATCTAAAATACGATTGATTTTTAGCAACCTAAATACCCTAAACAAAAAATAGAGAATTTTATTTTATCATCAAATTAGTAAATCTAAGATTGAGAAGCTTTAAGAAAATGAAATGTGAAAAAACAGTAGGACCTGATGATATTCCAATAGAAGTGTGGAAATGTTTAAGAGATCAAGGAATTTCTTAGCTTTAAATTTTTTTAATGTTATTTTAAAGAATAAAAAGATGTCAGATGAGTGGAGAAAGAGTTTGTTGGTTCCTATATTTAAGAATAAAGGTGATGCACAAGAGTGTGCAAATTATAGAGGAATTAAGTTAATGTGTCATACATTAAAATTATGGGTGAGAGTAATTGAGCATAGGTTATGATGTGATACAAAAGTTTCTCATAATCAATTTGATTTCATACCAGGTAGATCTACTATGAATGATATATATTTGTTAAGAGGTTTGATGGAGAAGTATAGAGAAAGCAAGGAGGATCTACATATGATATTTATTGATTTAGAGAAAGCTTATGATAAAATTTCAAGAGTTGTTCTTTGGAGAGTTCTAGAAAAAAAAGGAGTTAATATTGGTTATATTCAAATCATTAAGAATATGTATACCAGAGTTGTTACATGTGTCCAAACACAAGGAGGATTGACAAAATATTTTTCTATTTTAGTTGGATTACATCAAGGATCAGCTTTAAGCCCTTATCTATTTTGCTTTAGTTATGGATGTTCTTACTAGACATTTACAGGAAGATGTGCCTTGGTGTATGCTTTTTGCTGATGACATTCTTCTTGTTGATAAGACTAGGAGATAGTCCAAGAGAAACTTGAATTATGGAGGTCAACCTTAGAGTCTAAAGGTTTTTTGTTTAAGTAGATCTAAAACTAAATATATGGAGTGTAATTTTAGTTGTAGAAGTTCTAGTGGTAGTGTAGTGACATTGGGTGAATAAGTCATTAAAAAGAGTGAGCGATTCAGATATTTAGGCTCTATTGTTCAAAATGATGGAGATGTTATTAGTAGAATTCAAGTTGGATGGTTGAAGTGGAGGAATGCATCTGGCCTACTGTGTGATAAAAAAATACCACTTAAACTTAAGGAAAATTTATAAGATGGTGGTAAGATGATGATATGATGCAGAATGTTGGCCAATAAAAGAGAAGCATAAGACTAAGTTAAGTGTTGCAGAGATGAGGATTCTTAGGTGGATGAGTGGCTTTACTCTTAGAGATAAAATGCGAAATGAGTATGTTTGAGAAAATGTTGGAGTAGCTCAAGATGGTTTGGCCACACCGGTTAGGAGAGTAGATGCATTAGATTTGTCTTATGTTAAGAAAGGTAGAGGTAGACCTAAAAAGACTTGGTTAAGATGTATAAAAAATGACCTTAGTATACTTGAATTAAATGAGAATTTGACACATAATAGGATACAATTTAGATGAAGGATTCATGTAGCCGACCCCACTTAGTGGGATAAAGGCTTATTGTTGTTGTTGTAGGAAAAGCATAAGATAAAGTTTCATGAGAAGTACTTTGGAAAGTTCTAGAAAAGAAAGAAGTTAATATTGCTTATATTCAAATTATTAAGAATATCTATACTAAGTTGTGACTTGTGTTCAACATAAGGAGGATTGACCAAGTGTTTTTCTATGTCAACTAGATTACATCAAGACTCACCTTTAAGCCCATATCTTTTTATTGTAGTTATGAATATTCTTACTAGACATTTACAAGAGGATGTACTTTGGTGTATGCTTTAGTTGATGATATTTTTCTTGTTGATAAGACTAAAGTGGGAGATCAAGGGAAATTTAAATTATAGAGGTCAACCTTAGAGTCTAAAGGCTTTTGTTTGAGTAGATCTAAAATTTAATACATGGAGTGTAATTTTAGTTGCAAAAGATCTAGTGATGTGGCTGTGATAATGAGTGATCGAGTCATTGAAAAGAGTGAATGTGTAGGATATCATGTATATTGTTCAAAGTGATGGTGAAATAGATTTGCATGTTATTGGTGGAATTCAAGTTGGATGGTTAAAGTGGAGGAATGCTTTAGGTCTATTGTGTGATAGAAAAGTACCTCTTAGACTTAAGAAAAAATTTCATAAGATGATGGTGAGACCTGCAATGCTTTATTGTGAAGAATGTTGGTCAATAAAAGAGAATTATTAAATTAAGTGTTGTAGAGATGGATATTTTTGTGGATGATTTACTTTACATAAAGAGAATGCCAAAAAAAAATGTAGTTGAAAAGATTGGAATAACTCTAATGACAGAGAAGATTAGATAGAGTCACCTCTAATGGTTTGGTCACATAAAATGTTGGCCATCTAATGACCCAGTTAGGAGAGTATATGTATTAGCTTCGGCCAATGTTAAGGTAGAGGTAAACCCAAAAAGATTTGGTTAGGAAATATAAAAAATGATCTTAAATGTATTAGAATTAAATACGAATTTGACACTTAATAAGACACAATACAGAAGAAGGATTCATGTAGCCAACCACACATAATGAGATAAAGGCTTGTTGTCATTGTTCTTGTTGTCATTGTTGATGTTAGTCCAAAAGTATGCATTGAGAGGGATAAAAACTCAAAATTTTCTTTATTAAACTATGAAAAAATGACATTATTTGTGATGTTTTAAATTTATTTTACATCTATTTCATAAACTATTTTCAATACATTATAATGCATTTAGTACTATACTTTATCAATATTTTCCATTTTTATGAATATTATATTAAAGAATGCATAGGTTGCTAATTTCGCTTAATTTTTTGAAGAATTAGCATATTTTGTATAAATGAACTTTAAGAGTAATTTGTTGTTTATTGTATGCCCTATTTTCACAAATGTATTTTACATTTAATATAGTATTTTATGATTAGCATCTTCTAAATTTTAGAGCACAATGTTTTAAAATATACAACAAAATGTACAACAATTTGTATAGAATTTTCATATAAAAACTTCATTTTGTAAGAATAAAATTATAATTTAAGCTGAGAAAATGGTTTTGTGTAAGGAGTTTTCTTCTTCCAAAATCTTTGCCAAAGCTTATTTGATTATAAGGGAGAAGAAGAGGGAAAGTCTGAGATATAGAAAGAGAGATGAAAGATAATCTTTAGGATTAAAGGTCTTAAATCCCCGTTTAGGAGTGCTGTAGCTGGAAAAATTATTCTATATTTACCTATATTTGATTAAATTGTTTTATTTTTGGTAGTCACTTATATTTCATTTACATGAAATTTAGAAATATCAATACATGTGGTATTTTGATAACTTTGTTATTTTATTATTCTAATAATTTATATATATATATATATATATAAAAGCTAGCCTTAAGGTTTGTCAGAACAATTCTATTTTTCACGTATAAAGGTAAGTAGACAAGCTTTCCTAAATTATGGGGACTGCGTGTTAGCTCCATTTCTAAAAAGGATGTGTAAGTTTAACTTGATTTAATATTTGCTAATTATAGGCTTGAGGTTAGAAGTTTGATATTTTGACACCTAAAATATCTCTAAGAAATGCCATCTAGTCTTTTGTCTACAAACTAAAAATATTTTTTACTAGTATAAAATGAAATGGTGGTAATTATTCTTGTTATTCTATTTATAATATACGATATATGTATGATTTATTTTGTTATCTATTATAAACTTTGAATTATTTAATATGGCATAGCATATAAACTACTATCCTCACACATACGGCATATTAAATCATTTGCACCTAAATTTTGGTATTAATTTCATCTCATTCAACCCAAAATATTTTTACAAATTTATTATGCTGACTTGCACTCATACGCATTATTCTCTTTCGTGTATTGAATTCAATTTTATATTTTTCATGACTTGTTCGGCTTATTGCTCATCCTATTGTACATGTATGTCTTATGATTATAGAAATAATAAGGCTCTAATTAAGTATAGTCTTAATTTTGCTATTATTAGTTGTTTTTTAAGGGATTGAAGATGACATATTGTATAATCATAAAATTATATTTTAGTAAGGTGTACTTTATGCACCAGAAAATAGATAGAATTTTATTTAAAATTCAAGTTGATAGTTGAAACTTAGAAATACAATTTATACATTTATGATAAAAGAAGATTTATTATATAAGATGCTACGGTAAATGAGTGGCTTACTCAAGATAAAATAAAAACAAATATATGAAAAAATTTAAAATAATGTATGTTGAGAATTAGATGTTTTGGCCACATAAAGTGTTGGCCGTCCATGACCCGGTTAAGAGAGTATATGCTTTGGATTTGACTTTTGTTAAGAAAGGTGAAGGTAGACCTAAAAAGACTTGGTTAAGTTGTTTAAAAATGACTTTAATATACTTGAATTAAATGAGAATTTGACACATAATAGGACACAATGGAGAAGAAGGATTCATGTAGTCGACCCCATATAGTGGGATAAAGGCTTGTTGTTGTTGGTGTACTTTATGCACCATGATTAATGTACATAGTTCTTTTGACATGAACAGATCAATTGCATAATACAATTATATTTAATTTATTCTACTTATATTATTTTTTGATGAATTATTAGTGGCTTTGCATTGATTTGTATATAATAATATTTATAATTTTATTCAAAATGGTTTCTAAATATTTGAAGAGAAATATATAAGCAGTTTAGATTTGAACTAGAGTCCTCTCCTAGATCCAATCCAATTTGATTCGCACACTATCATATCATGTCAAATATTCACACACAATATTTAATGTCTCATCAATAGCAAAAATACTTTTGTATAATTGCATGTGTAATAATTTATCATTAAATATATAGTAAGAGAAGAATAGAAGGATTAACCTAAGTTTGATATAGATGTCACCATCAGGTTATTTTCACAAAGTATTAGTTCATCTTTAATGCCTTCCACTAAGGTATTTATTATCTCTTTCACTGAATTTTGGTATATTCATGCTTATTCATTTTTCTGTTGTACCTAGGATTGCCATATTGCTAGCATCCACTTAGATAATTTTAAGAAATGCTTCTTTTATGATATGCACATAAATCAAATATTTTACTAGCTTTAAAAGAGTGATACATCCAATATATCTCTTCTTGTAAAGTTTAGTATATGGATAGAAATATGATTTTCTTTATGTTAATAATTGAGAAGGAATACAACCACATATTCCAAAGATGTAGCTTAGATGTGAAGAAGAAGATAATTTTAATGCTATCATTACTTTCTTCTCTTCTCTATCATAAGAAATTTCTCTCTACTGTGAACAAAAATATTTTCTTTCAATATAGCTGAAACTATCTTTTAGAGTTAAAGCTAAAGTTTTTTTTTTTTTTTTTTTTTTTTTTTTTGTATTGGAGAACACATAGAAGAGTTTAAAAATGCCATCAATATTTTTTATCCACACTTAGGTCATGCATTGAAAATTTTACATTTTTATTAGAATTTTAATATTTAAAAATAAGATATATGATAATGAAAAACTTATACTCGATAATATTTCCAACCATTTTTTTCTTTAAGTTATCATATTTTGAAACCTTTGTTTATCATTTTGTTGTCAACATGGTTAAATATGTCTTTTAAAATATACATAATTAGATAAGACTCTCCTATATAATTGCATAGATAATTTTTATAATTGTTATTGTTTGTATGATAACTTAGAAAATGTCTATTTGTTATTTGATAATCATACAACTTGATTAATGGTAATATTTATAATTATACCAATTTGTTCTAAAAATATGTAAGAAAATTTTAACTTTAAAAGAAAAATTGGACCATTGAAAAGAATAAAAATAAATCAAAAGTTAATTTAATTTATAGCCATCAATATTTATTAGAGAATTGAGAAAAATACCTTAAAATAAATAATATAAAATAACCTCTTTCTTTGACCAGTTTGATGAAAGATGCCACTCATGTTAAAGATGGTCTAATCTTAAATTGTTGCTTCTCATATTTCTCAACATTAACTATGCTCTTGAGACCATCATTCAACACACTTACTCCCATTTTATTTAAAAAATAAATTGATATTAACTCACAACATGAGAAGGAAGAGAAAGAATTAAAGATTTCACTGCTAAAGAGTGTGATGGATTTAGTGAAGATCATCATCACAAAACCCTAATAAGAAGAAAGAAGGCATTATAAGAGAGCTATAAGTTACACATATGTTAACACATTTAAAATTTCATTAAAAAATAATATTATTTATGGTCATGCCCTTTAAGGGTGATGCTACAATGGAAGCATTAGAGACCCATGACCTTATTAATCCAACACACATAACAATTGATATTTTCTTAATTAAAACCTAAACCTAACCCTTACCCATCCCTTTTGAGTATTACTAGCATCCCACCTTCACCATCCTTGATGCCTCTTTCATTATCATTGACACCACATCCACATGACTTCACTGACACCACCTTTTCCTTCTACAAGTCCTAATGACTTCCTCCATTCTTTGTCTTCTTTGTCCTTGACATCACCTTCATATTATATCATCTGAATGACCATGAAAGAGTACAAGGAATATACTAATAAAAAGAGTCATACAATCTCATGATCATGATTTCTCTCAAACAAAGCTAGAGAATAAAATGAATAAACATAATCCAAATTGATTCCATAAATTCAAGTGTTAGTTAAATATAATATTGTAAAGGATGTAGGGTATTACTTATTTTATTATCACTATAGACCTGACATTAGAGAATATGGAGCAAGTAATAACTTTGACAATTACCAATTTAGAAATTCTAAAAAGATAGATAAATTTTAAGTTCATATTGATCATATTAATAATGGCCATAATATTACTTTAAAATGCATTGATTCAATGAATCAAGATCAGCATATTAGTTTGGGTTACACAAAATCTTATGATTGAATGCATTGAGATTATCAAACATGCTTGGCAATAAGTATTGTGTGGCCATATTTTCTCTTGTACCATGGCTTAGCTTTTATAGACAAACTAAGAATTCTAGAAAAAGAATATATTTAGAGTTGTTGCTCCTTTTAAAAGCCATAATAAAAGTATAAAAATTGTTATTTTAAGAAATGCTATGAAAAATAACAATTTTATTTCTCTTAACATTCAAAAAGATAGTATATATCTTGTTGCTATTAAGATTATAAAATTTATCATTAACAAAATAGGAAATGAGTTATTCAAAATTTCATTGGATGGTTCTCAAGATGCATCAATCAAAGAATAAGTAGCAATTATAATATGTTTTGTTGATATTAGAGATTTTAGTATTGAGTGTTTTGTTATGATTATACATATTAATGAGACTTTTGCTTCTACATCTAAGAGAGAAATAAAATGTTTTTTTATAGAGTATGATCTAAGCATTGCACAATAACAAGATCATGGTTATAATGAGTAAGCAACATGCATTTTGAGTTTACTGGACTAAAATTTTGATCACGAAAGATAATTATTCTAATCTTAAATATATAATTTTGTACATCGATTCTAACTAACATTAGTTGCAGTGGTTAAAATTTAGTACATATTGCTTCTCTTTTCAACATAATCTTTAAATTTCATAAATATTATTAGAATTTCAAATAAAATAAGAGATGTTATATAAGAAACATAGCTCAACACAATTATTGAGAAATTACAAAATAGAGCACTAGTAATTGATAGCGGACTGAATAAGAAATTTATTTTTTAAGAATCACGAGATACTCATTGAGGTTCACACTATAAGACACTCATTAATCTATTTATATTATTCAAATCTATAATTGAGATTTTTGAGATAATCATATAAGATGATTTAAGTAATAGCTAAAAAGGTGAAGCATATACAATGCTTGATTTTATATGATATTTTAATTTATTTATTATTTGTATTTGACGAAGTATATATTAGGGATCACAAATGAACCTCTCAAGTACAACTAAGGATCATAGTATCATAAATATCATAAATGTTATGAGTTTGGTTAATGTTTCCAAGCAAAAACTTCAAAATATGAAATATGATGGACAAACAACTTTGATTAAAGATATTAAATTTTTTTGTGCAAATATAATTATTTTAAATATGATTGAGATATTTTTAATACATAGAAGGTCGATGCAGTATGCTCAAAGAATTGCAAATCTATGTTATTATTAGGTTGTATTTTACTTTGTGATAGCAACTTCAACAATATAATAATTAATTTAATAAGATAAATATTGAATTACTTTTAGGTGTAGCACGTTTGAATCTATGTTATACATCCTCATCTTTTGATAAAGAATAGTTGATATATCTCACTAAATATTATTCTTTATATTGATTAAATATAGATCTCATTATATTAAATATCTAGGGTCTATTTCAGACAGCTTAAGTTATATAAAAAAGTATTTGTGAAGCTATTGTAGAAATTATTGTTTGAAGAACCTGTGACCAGTGTACAACTTTTTTTTTTTTATTTTAAAAGTCAAATCACAACTTTTTGATCGTCAAGTAGGTAGCCAATTAGATTAAAAAACACAACTTTTTCAATACAGATTTTTCAAAACATAACCTCACTATAATTATGTTGCTCTCCAAATGCCTATGTAGTGAGGTTTGAACTCCACCGCAGTCAGAATGCTCTCCCAAACACAAATTGAAATTTTATCACTTACATGAGATCCAATAATGCTTTTTTGAAGGCTACAAACATTTGAAAAGATTATATAGACTTCATAAAGACTATAAAATGATAGTTATATTTTGGTCTAATTGTTTATAAAGCTTCTCTCATATTACCAATTGCTATGGCAATAAATGAATAAACATTCTTTGTTATAAATTTTAAAGATATCTATATATAATATTAAAAAGAATATATACTAAAATTGATAACGAAATCATTATATAGCACTGTCAAACTATGATGACTTCAAAGGTGGAAATTACAGGTGAAGCATTTATTTATAGTTTTTTTATCAGCATCCTTTTTTTTAATCTTATTATATTTAAACTCTAATAAAAAAATTAAATTTGTTAGTGCTAGTCTTAAATTTGCATGAAAAAAACTTCATGGGCCCTTAGTGCCCCCGTTATAATTCTGCTAATGCTAATATCTCCACTTTGTTAAATAACATTAAATCTCCCTCATTAAATACTTGAAAGACTCCTTAGTTTTTCTCTCTCTCTCTCTCTCTCTCTATCTCTCTCTATCTCTCTCTCTCTCTCTCACACACATATTTATTTGTATGAACAACATGCAAACATCATCTTATAAAATGCCTAATTATTAAATATAACAAATTTAGACCTTAAATAGATGACAATAGGGAACATATTTGTATGAAATTGATGAAAATAATAAATCAGACATTCATAGATATTAAATAAAAACTTATAAAAAATATATAATTAAATTTTTAAGGGGCTATTTAGTTGTTTGAAAATGAAATTTCATGTAAAAAAATATTATATAAAGTGAATATAATGTTATTGAATTAATTTCAATTATTTAATTGAAAACCCTACATATGCATGAATTTATTTGATGGTGGCTCGAAGGGGTAGAGGAAGGTGGTGAGTGGCAATCGACGATATCGTTGACTAGTGTTGATGGGTGTAGAGACGATGGTCCATAGTGATAAGTCTTGTCGGTGATTGTGTTGGGCCTGATGCGATACGCTACCATGACCAACAAGCAGTGATATGGTGATATGGCTCAAAGGCAACAACGGGTGATAATTTTTACTTTATACTGAATGATGTATTTAAAATTCATTCAAATTTGAGCAAATTTTAAATATTAAAATATTAAATAAAATCTTATTTTAAAGTATTTCAAATACACTCAAAATTATTTAAACTTTTACTTTGCAGTAGTCTATATTCTCAAAAAAATTACAATCTTTGTATTTATTTTATACTAAAAATTCAGCCACCCAAATAACCATGCACTAAATAAAGCAAAATCTCAACAATTATTTCCTTGCTCTATTAGCTAGTGCTGTAAGCGATGAGCGTTGTGTATAAAAGTATGGTGCGACCGCCACCACCGACTAAGCGGCCACTTGCATCTTAAGAGGATTATTATTTATTGTCTATATAATTGACTTTTTAAATCAATTTAAAATTACTGGAGTTAACATTATATAGTGTTGGAAATCTTACAAAATAATACTATATAATTATGAAGCTATAATTTAAAAAAAAAAAAAACAAGATAACAATACAATCATAATTATTAAATAATTTACCTGCAAATTCGTTCAAATATATATATATATATATATATATATATATATATATATATATATATATATATATATTTGAAAAATAGAGGAATGTTTTATTTCATTCTTTTTTGAAATATTTAAACAAACCTTAGACTTTATAATTGGAAATCTAAAGTTAAGATGCTTTGCATATTTTTATTTCTTAGAGGAAGATATTTTACATCTTTTAAAGGTCTGAAATAAAGGCAGTACATTAAGAACACCTGGCTCTAAATGGTTCGCAAAGCAACCTGCACGATATTTTATTTTATTTTATTTTTTGAAAATACTGCAAGATATTTTATTTTCTTGTTAAGGTGAGGAGCCCGCAGTTGACGCCGTGGCCAGCACAATAATAAATCTTATCCTCATAAATGCGTTAATAAAATATTAATATTGTTTAAATGATTAGCATAAAAAAAATATTAATAAAATTAATGTAAACTAAAAAAAAAATCTGAACTATTTATGCTTTGTCCATATAATTAAACAATATGTAAATTTTATTTCGTTTAAATATTTAGTTGGTTGGATATTATTTAAATGGGGGGTGATAATCCAATACAGTAAAATTCAAATTTAATATTTTAATAATATTTTTAAAAATTTTATCAACTAAATTGGTAGGCAATTAGATGAATTAATATAAAATTATTTCAAAAAAATAAAATAAAACTATAGTATAACAATCATCTCATTTATTGCTAAACAAAGATTTAAACATGGGGAATCGCTTCGTGCTTCTGTCCCTTCATCTTTTGCTAGGCTCGCGTCGTTCCAAAAACCAAAGGGGAACACCTCACTATACGATCGCGCACAGTAACTGGAAGTCCTATTACCCCTAAGGTCAACTTCAATTCATCAAATCTAGGTTCATCTCGTGTAGTGATTGTGGACTTGTACAAGGATATGAAGTCAACAATTTATGCATCAGACTCAATTGTGTCTTTTGTAGCATGCATTTCCATCCGTGTCGCAATTGATTCGGTCAGCTACGTGTCTGGACGGAAAACTATCTTCGGTCTCTCAACTTTACTCATGGCAATCTTCTGGCCGCCCAACGAGCTATAATATCTTTTTTTTTCTCATTGCAGCATTATCTTAGTGGGATGAAGGCTTGTTGTTGTTGCAGCATTACCCTTTGTCCTATGATGGCCAAATAGTTGAGAAAAACTAGGTTAAAATCAAGCTGAGTCGAGTAAAACATATTATGGATTAAATTTAGAAAGTTGTTCATGCTAAGCTCAAGCTTGAGCAAGATTTCATGTATATGCTTATATTTGACTTATTTAAAATTTTTATGATTTAGCTTAAGTTATATTTATCATCTCAAAATTAATCAAAGGAGTGCTAAACAAGCTAATAAATAAGAAAAAAAAAGAGTACTCGACTTTCTAAATTAACATATATATTTATAAATATAAATTAACAAGAAATTTAATATCTAAAATTAGTGTCTAGCAAATTGACAACAATCAAACAAACATAATTAAAAAATGATAATAAATAAGAAATGAAGAAGTTTTTTTTTTACACATGATGATTATATACATACAAACTTATTTATTAAATTTATAAAACAGATTGCAAGTAGATTGACTAGTAAATAAAGGAAATAATTTTAAATTAAAAAATCTCTAAAATAAATATAAATACTTCTTGGGATGAGGAGCATTCCAAGATCTCATAGAAGTTAAGATGATTTACTAAAATAAAAAAACATAAAATTGAGCAGTCTTAAATTCTATAAATGATTGACTAACATCAACAAAATTTAAGACGTTTTTCCTATAACTTGTACTCGTTATTAGTAACTTGCCTTGTGACGATTATATATTCATTGTTTTGTCTTGACTTTCATAAGTTTATAATGATGGTAAAAAAATATGACAAAATATTTATTTTAGGCTCAATGGATTGATCTAATAACTATTAATACAATCTTTTTTATCAAACACGTATGTAATCCTCTCATAATATGGGCTACTTGTCTTTATTGATGTTGTGTGCATCAAGATTCAGGTAGGTAAAGTGAGAGAATTCGATGCTTTAGTGTTGCACGAAGGTTCCGCACACATGAAAAAAGACTTTGAGAGACACCAAGATTTTTATGTGGAAAATCCAAGAAGAGAAAAACTATGTGGCTTAACACACTTAAAAATAATTTCACTATATCAGTAGTTATTCTAATTATTATTTTGTCTTCAAAGTTGGAGAATGATAGCTTACAAGAGTAGATTTTACGAGAAGTTTTATTGGATCAACGACGAAAGCGTTGCTTGAGGTGGAATTTTGACGATCCGATAACAATCGAGCGATTGTTGGGTGGTGGTCAGCAGGGGTCCAACAATGGCGATGGGGCTGTGGTGGTCTGGCAGCTACAGTCAGGAAACGTTGACCGATGATGGTGGCCCGAAGGTGACCCAATGATGATGGCTATCGGTGGAAATTGGCGGTGACCAATAGTGGTGGTCGGCAATGATCCGACAATGCTTAGGCGGTGGCAACTGGTGGTGGTTACCAGTGGCGGTGATCGATGGTGATCCATCAACAGTCAGGCAGTGACAATTGGTGATGGTAGCCGGCGGCGGTGGCGGCTGGCGGTGACTAATAGTGATGGTTTGCCATGATCCGAACGACAAGCGGTGACACGCGGTGATCGGTGATGGTCAATGGTGATCTAATCGAGGCATGACAATTGGTGGTGGGTGGCGGTGGCTGGCATAGTGGTAGCGGCGATGTCCGATTATGCTTTGGGATTCTTCAAGATCAGAGCTCTTTCCCCTCTCTAGATTCGGTCCTTCAAATGAAGAATGAGGGGCTATTTATAGATTATGGGAGTGATATTTTTTATAAATACAAAATCTGAACCGCTCCATCGGATGACTCAAAATGATCTCTTTGATCATGAGATGTATTTTAAGCATTTGAATGCTTAAATAAAGTTAGAAAAAAGATCTTATGCTTGTTAGATTCATCTTATCAAGATGCTCAATTGACTATAAACATTCCATAATTAGAAGCTATTCAGGGATCTGAATGATATCCTAAAATTTTCAATTATATCTTAAATGCTTGATCTGTGCTAGTTTGAACTTAGGATCGGATTGCTTCTGATTCTATCAAGGTGTTTTATATCAGCTTTATGATGACCAAAAGAGAGTTTGAATGATTGAGATTTTAATTTTAAGTGATGTTCAATAACACATACATCAATATTCATATTTGAACTAAGAGATTTTTCAATGATATATCAATTAATATATTAAATATTTCATATTTTAGAAAAATTAAAAAACAACTAGTGAATCATGATCATATGGGACTTAATCTCTCTAATTTTACTCTAAGCATACATTCAAGTTTACACTCCAAGCGCACTATTAAATGTATGTGTTGGTTGTTCCATAGTAATATCTAATTCTCCTTTTTCTAGTTGACTTATTAATTTTATATATTTTATATTAGTCACATTCCACTTTTTCAACATCATTTTGTTAATTTTATCATAGGGAAGTATTTTGAAAATTCAAAAGTTTTCTCTTTTCCTCTTCAAAAAGAAATTCTCTTAATCATCATCATTAACAACTTTCACAGTCTCTACTTTAATAATATTTACAATCACATCAACTATTATATTTGCTTCATTATCAACCATGGCTTGATCATTAGAAGAGTCAATGGTAGAATCTATGTTTAGTGGTTAGAAATCAAAGCTAGGGATTGTTAACTATCAAAATATTAAGATATGGCCTGAGATATACCTAAGATTTAATATTAATCAATTACACAATTTATGTGAAAACATTATTATAGCATATAAACTAAATGCCAAATTCATGATAACATTTAATAACATACAACATATAAAGAACTAGTGACTTTTTTCCATGTGGATATTGGAGGCTTGATTTATGAATCTTATAAAATATATTATGTTTGATATTCTTTATTATTTAACTTTTAATTTTTTTCTTAATGTTATACCATACTTCAAAAGTTAAAGATATTTTTTTATTACAAGATAAATAAAAGAAATAAATTATTATGCTCTATGAAATAGAAGAAAGAGTATCAACTATTTATTTTGAATCAATGGTTAAGATTTAGGGAAAAAATATAAAATCAACTTTATGTAGAAAAAACATGTAGCTTAATATATGCTATCATCAAATCAAATTAAAACTAGAAATAATTATGACATTTAAAATTCTTATAATTCCTAACCACCTCTTGTCCATTTGTGGATAAGATGACATGCTTATAGAATATTCATTAATAACTACCAACTTTATATGACTAAAGAAGAAAATTTTAAAATAAAAGTGGAGCTTACATTTTATGGTACACTCACATGAATCATGATCATTGATAAGAAGTATGAATGCAGTGGAACTCAAACTTAAGAAAGGAGGTAAAATTAAGAAAATAAGTGATGGGAATTAGGAAATAACACTATATTAATGAATACAAATATATCAATTAAAAATAATTAAAAATGATTTAATTAAATTTTAATTAAATAATATGGGAGTTATCTGTACAATTAAAATCAGAATTTTTAGAAGTTATTAAATAGAAAACAAGCTAGTTCACAAACATAAATAAATAATTTGTATTATATTTAAACTTAGTTTATTTTGCCTACAAGTCTTAAAAAAGAGTTAAAGTTAATTTAATTTATAACTTGAATGAACTTAAATGTGTATTAGTCAAACAAAAATAGAGTTATTCATTAAATATAGTTGTTTATTTATATCCTTAAATTAACTTTTGACCATTTGGTTATAGCTTTAAATGCTACATAAATTTATTTCTCATAAATATTTAAATAAGTAGATTTCCTAAAGAATGAAAAATGATAATGCATAAATTTGATATATGCCAAATTCAATTTTAATATTTTAAAAATAATTTTCAAAATTGTTATCATCTAAGCTAATGGAACTCATAGTTTGGTGAATCAGTATAATTTTTTCAAATATAAAAGAATGGCATTTACTTTCTCAAATTTATTAAATTATCTTAAAAAGAAGGTTTAAATTATTTCATATAAATTTTTTTTAGTGTAACATTACTCTTTTTTCCTTTATTTTCATCTAGAATGAAGAAAAAATCAATTTAGAATATCCAAATCAAATTTTGATGTGAATGACTTCTAAAACCTTTAGAGTTGTTTGAGATTATTGCATATTGTGATATCATTATATTGGAGAAAATTTATCATTTTAGCATTATATGAAAACTTGACATACACATAAATAAGAGTGTACTCATAAGATATATGATGTTTTTCCCTTAAAAATTCATGAAAAAAAAAATATGTAACTAATTGTGAATGATAATTTAATAAAAATGTCCTTTGTCATAATTAAAAATGAATTTTCTTATGATATAATAAACATGAATCATAAGATATTGCTTATATAATGAAAGTAAAAGAAATCTTGAGATATTGTAGTTATTGTTAAAAGATTTATTGATGGCATGTTTGGTAGTTCTCCTTATAACATTGGAGAGTAGTGGCCAAGAATGAAAGCATGAGGCTTGGTATAGGTAATAGGTGTACATGATAGTGGAGGTTACATGTATCTGCATTGGTGTTAATGACATGCATGAGTGCTAGTATTCATTGGGAGTATTTTCCATCATCACCATGATAGATATATACCTTATTGGTGATAGCAAAAATTAGCCTTATTAAGAATGATGAGCATCAACATTATTAATAATGTTTGATGTCAATATTATTTTTAATTACAATTCAACCTTATTATCAACGGTGAGTGTCAGTCTTACTTGATGGTGGGGATGGTAGGAGTCACCATGATTGCTATATATGATAGATATTGACATTAGTTGTGATAATGAGTGTCAATCGTGGTGGTGATTACGAACATTTGGTGCTAGCAGGTAGAGTGTTTGATACTTTTCTTTAGAGTTCTTATTATATATCCTTAGTCTACATAGATATATGAAAGTAGAACTCATTTATTTTTTATTATTTCAAAGAATAATTTTAAATTATTTGATGATTATACAATGTTATTTAAGTATTACAATACCTTAATGATATTACATTAAGCAATCATGAGCATAACGAATTTGTCTCATTGAAAGACTAGTACTGAACTATAAGCATGCAAGAGCTGGATTATGCTTGGTTAATCAAATGGTCTCATGGAGTTTCCAATTATGCTTCCAAGTGATTAATTTTGGTCAATGTGTACTTGATCAATATATATTCTTGATATTATTGCACTTTCAATGAAATATTTGTTTCAAGTTTGCTAACAATATATTTTGGATTATCTTGGAGTCAAATAGGAAAGTTTATAATTTATTTGAGCATTTTGAAATTTGTAGTTTTTTATCAAGGCATGTGCTTGCTTGAAAATAATTTTTGGTGAAGTATTAATTCCCCTATTTTTTAAACATCAAAATATATAAAGTGTAAAATCATAACTTTGAAAATTTTTCTAGAGTCGATTGATCATGATTTCATGCTTTAATGAAATTACATATTATTTAGGACAAGAACTATTGAGAAACATAATTTTTTAACTCTCCAAATTTATTTAAAACTACTTGTAAAAATTCTTTTTAAGAGCTATAAGTATTAGAATTTAGTTTTAAAAGTTGGGCTAAAAAAGTGGACCTAGATACATGCATTGAGGCATGTATAGATGTCTTCTCACTATTAGTGATGGGAAGCACATGCCTAATGCCCATGTGAGGAGTGATTTTGAGTGTTTTTGTAATGATTTTTTGTATTTAATAAATGATTTTTTAAAAAAAATTTTAAAAAAAATGAAGAATAATTGTTTAAAAAGTTTAAAAAATTTATAATTTTATTTAAATTATAGGAATATTTTCTCTCTCTTCTCTTCTCCTATGAAATTCTTCTTAAGGATCTTGGGACAGATTGCAGTTTTTCTTATTATGCTATATTATTTCACCAAAAAGAGACCATAAATATAGACAATGAATAAGGTTTAATCCAAAAGGGAGCGTCGAAGATTCATAATCCTTGTAGTGACGTGATATTTGAGGTTCAAAACTCTTGTTGCAAGGTTCCAATCTTTCTTTAAAATTATATACAATTAACTATCCTTTTATAAAGAATTATAATTAAGGATGGAACAATCTGGTGGCCTTTTATCAATGATCAATATGATGATGATGCTAAAGTCAAGTTAGCATAAATAAATTTGAAGGTTCAGTTGAGAACCTGATTTTGCATGTAAGCTTCATTTTACACTATTTTTACAAAAAAATATTTTTGGTCATCATGGTTGAATTTTTTCAACTCCATGATCTTTGTCTTTAAATGCTTCCTCTAAATAAACTTATGGCACAAAATTCTATTATTTTGAATTTTGAGAGATGTTTTACTTATGAATTCCAAATGCTAAAATTATAAGATTTCTAAATTTAGTGAATTTTTGTGATCGAATAATTAGAAGTAATAAATCTTGAATTTTTATATATTAATGTCATTACATGGTATCGAATAAGTTTTTTATACTAAATGTTAACTTTGTAGTGGGATAGAAAATTCAAAAAGTACTTTTAGAAAATTTTCCTATTTATTATATAGATCTTAAAAAATTTCTAAGATCGATTTACTAGTTAACTCGGCTAAAAATTTTTGATTGTGATCTATTATGTATATTGATCCTTCACAAAAAAAAGTAAAATATTTTAATGATTTTCATAGAAAAATTTAGAGGTGGCTCTTAGCCATTAATTCTTGAGCTAAGTTATTGTGTTAATGGAAAACAAAAAGAATCAATATGTAGTCAAAACAAAAGTTAATGCTAATGTAGTTATTCAAAAACTCTTACTTTAGGAATGTTAAAGATTTCTCACTATACTAACTAACTACATTGTAAGAGTATTTAACTTCTAGAATCATGTTGTGTTTCCATTATTGACAACTATCCCTTTCTTATTAGAGTTTTCAACCAATGTTTATATCCAAGACTTAAAAGAAAGTAATTTCTCTTCATCAAATAAATAGAGAGGATCAATGATTGATGGATTCATAAGCTTAGAGTTAATTCTCCACCATATATTAATACAAGATAAATAATCATTGGCAAGGAATAAGTTTAGAGTTAATTCTCCACCATATAAATAAAATTTTTTACTTAATTTAAAATTTTGATCCACATCTATATCTTTATTCATAATAATAATAATAAATTTTGTTAATGAGCACCTTATTGATCTTTTAACACAACATTACTAGTATTATCTTCCTAAAAGAACTCATCACATCTCCTCTCTAACTCTAGGATAAGTCCATAAGCTTTACAATGTAATGATATGGCATATGAAGTCATAGGCTACATTTAGGTTAGCTTTCTAGCTCGATGCGGTCTGAATCGCACTGTATGTGGTGTTTGAGAAATTATATTTTGGTTATATTTTGAAGAAGTTGTGGTGAAAAAGCTGTAATTTTTAACTTGATTTGATAGAATGTGATGGTTGCCAAAAAAATTATGATATAATTTTTTTTGAAATAATAAAAATTATAATATCTACTGCAGCTTTTTATATAATAGTTTTCTTTGTATCATCTCTGCCATTATTTTTTCAGACAACTATAATTACCTCAAAAAGACTCATAGTATATACTAGGTCAATTAGAGCATTCTTTATAACGAAAATGGCCTTGTAATGGATTATATCTTTCTTCATTTCTCGCAGTATCTATGGGTTTTTAGATCTATGGGTGTCTAAAAAGATATTCTCATCTTTAATCAAGCTAAGTATCTTTTTTTGTCATGGTTAAGAAGGACATTGTATATAATATAACACAAACCCAATTATTACACATCATTGCACTTAATGCACTTAATGCACCTAATAGGTATCTATTCCCCTTCTCTTAATGCTCATTCTTATGAAATGCTCCTTAGATTAAAACTCTACCTAAGCTGATCATTAGTGTAAACTCCACAAATTCATATATTATATTATTTTCTTTAATATTTAATGCAATAGAGTATCTCTCATTCTCCTCATTCTCAACCATCATTAGTAGTAGTCAATGAAATAGAGCTCCAACCAATGAAATTAAATATCTCAAATATTTTAGTCACTTTCTTCATAACTCTATATGTGACATTAGCACTTTAAGACCTCTAAATAGATATGATTAGTGTCAACATCCACACACATAGTAAAATAATGATTTGAATGATTTAATTGAACAAAAATAGACTAATTGATTCATAATTGAACTATGATCGAAGTATCTTCAAATGTAGATTGAAGCATGATAGAATAATGTTCAGCTCTTGCTTGAACTTTGTTTAAACATTACTTGAACATTGCTAAGACTTTTTGCAAACCTAATTTGGACATTGCTCGTACTAATTCAAATTTTATTCTAATAATGATTGAATAATATTCAAGTCATCCTCTAGCCATGATTGAACCATTTTTGTAGCTTCTTTGAACAATATTCAAATTATCTTCATATAATATTAGAACTTTGCTTATATCTTGTTTGAATTATATTTGAATAATATTCAAGCCTTATTTCAGTGATGATTGAATTTTTTTTTTTTCAAATCACATTCCAACCTTGTTAAAATTTTGTGTGAACCATAATAAAATATTATTCAAAGATTTTTTTTTTTAATTTCATTAGTAACAAAGTTTGAAGATGACTCAAACAATGTTATATCATGTTCATATTATACAATGTGATGTATACTATTATTTTGATTTTTTGATTTGACTATGATGAGTGTATTTAGAGTTAATGATCAAATATATAACATTACTAATCTTATATATAACTAAAAGTGGAGACTTTACTATAAAACTTTGTTGGAAATTGTTTGTATATACTAGAACTCAAAGAGAAAGATTTGAATAGCTTCTTATTAAAAAAATTTATGCAACTTTTGAGTTATCATTTCAAAATTTATTTTTATAAAATAATAATATGTTTAGAAATAAATTTTTTAATATAATTTATAAGTAAAAAAATGCTAAACATTTCTGATTAATTTAGAATAGTAGGAGGCATATCATGCCCAATTTCCCAACATTTATTGCACTTAAAATTTTCAAATTGACGGTCACTGGAGGCTCTGTCATCTTAAGTTGACGTATTACTTTGAACGTTAACGATCTTAATAAATGATTAAAAAAATTGAGTATTTATGAGAGTTATTTTAAAAATCTTAAGCAAAAGAATGAGATATTTTCCATATCGTTCCCTCCGTGGCCCACAAATTCTCCGCGCATTTGCGCGTCGTGGGACCCCACCGAGATATTTGTAAAAGCATACGGTTCTCGCCCTTAGTTACTACCAAACTCTGCCGCTTACACAGATCACCCTCCATTTCTATAAAGTTCCTTCGGTTGGCCTCTCACAGTTGTGAGAGGGCGAGAGAGAGAGAGATGGGCGTCAAAGGAAGTGGAGGAGGAGATGGCCGCAAAGGTGAGAACTTTGGGAAGAAGCGCTCGAAGTGGTCAATGGAGGACGAGATTGAGATGGATTGGGAAGTGGGAGAAGGGAAAGAGGAAGAAGTGGAGGCTATAACACCTTACTACTATGAGCCGGAGATCTGTCCGTCGGCTTCTTTGGTCGTCGCCGACGCGCTGGAGCCAGATTTCCCAGTCATATATGTCAACGCCGTCTTCGTGAAGGCCACCGGATACGGCGCAGAAGAGGTTCTTGGCCGGAACTGGTAACTTCATTAGATTTTGTTGCTCTGGTTTATTGACCTTGCTTTTGGTTCAAAGATCTCATCTTTGGACTAATTTTGTTAATATATTTTGTTTTTTGTGATTTTTCTTGGGTTTTATCTTTGTAATTTGATTTATTTAGGTGTATGGCGGTGGGAGAACAGAACAGATGTTCTTTGGTTTTCTGTAGCTTTGAACTCCTCATATGAGTTGTTTTTTTTTTCTTTTTTCCATTTTATCTTTTGGTATGTTTTAGAAGTATTAAGTTTATTAACTAGCCATTAGAAGGTATTGATATTCCTTAGGCATCATCAGGGCTTTGTTTGAGATTTAAAATTAAAATTTTAAGTTTCTTATTTGAATTTTTTTCAGGGATTGTTTTTATTTTCCCAACTATGCTCTTTTTTTGTTCTTTGATATATAAAATTTGCAAATTATTCTCGAAATTGGATATGTTTATTTTAATTTATGTATTCACATGTACATTTAAAATTTGATATTTATAAATATATTTCATTTTCTATATATGAAAATGTATATTTAACCTAAAAAAATAATGATGGTATTATTTTGAATGTAATATTAAAGATTTTAGTGTTATTTATATAATATATATGAAATATGTGCTATGTTTGTAAATGCCCTTTTTTAAAATTGTTAGTTTTGTGTTGTGCTATTATGATTTAGTTCAATTCGGCCTGTAATAATGTTGATAATTTAATTTCTGCTGTTGGAAATTCAGTTTGCTTTGCATTGCAGCAGTGTACCGCCATTACAGTGGTTGGTGTTTACAGTTTTATCTAACAGCCATTCTCCATCTCTGTTGTTAGTTTCTGACTTTTCCTAGTTGGGTTTGTGTTTTAAAGCTTTAGTTTACCTGTTGTGAGAAAACCTCAAAAGTATGAAAACTAATAATTTTGTATTTTAACCTTCTGCATTTCATTTTTTTTTTTTATTTTTCTGATAATTTAATGTGCCACTAACCTTGTTTAAATTGGACCTGAGCTTGCATGTCCAAATTAATGCAGCATTTTTTATTCCACCATTAATTTAATGGAAATTCTTCTTTAGATTGTTGCTGTTTTTCTAGCAGGCCAGTAACTGTTAATAACTTAATTCTAGACCCCTCTAATGTCTCTCTTGTAAAGCTTTGTTTGAATTGAATGAAATCTCTCTAATTTTGGCGTTGAGATAAATTTGCAACAACTGAATAAGCTTTTCATTTCCTTTCACTCAACTTCCTTGCATCCAAACATATCCTAAATCAATAGGATGAAGAGTATCTTAAGACTGAGTTCTGTAAGTTCATTTCTTTTTTTTCTATCCCTGTGGCACAAATCTAATGTAAACTTCTTTCAGCCGATTCTTGCAGTTCCGAGACCCATGGGCACAGAGACGACACCCTTTAGTTGATCCCATGGTTGTGTGTGAGATCCACAGATGCTTAGAGGAAGGGATTGAATTCCAAGGCGAGCTGCTGAATTTCAGAAAGGATGGCACTCCTTTGATTAACAGGATGAGACTCATGCCTGTGTGCGATGATGACGGCATTATAACTCACATCATTGGCATTCAACTCTTCTTTAAATCAAACATGGACCTCAACAATGTGACATATCCAGTCTACAAGCAAGCATCTCAATGCAAATCCAATCCTGACAAGATGAATTTTCCTACATCTGAACTCAGCTGTAGGAGCCAGCATCCTCTTGACTACTGTGGTATTCTTCAGCTGTCTGATGAAGTGCTAGCCCACAACATCTTATCTCGTCTGACACCCCGTGATATAGCTTCTGTTGGATCAGTTTGCACTAGAATGCATCAGCTAACAAAAAATGAGAACTTGAGGAAGATGGTGTGCCAGAATGCTTGGGGTAGAGAGGTCACTGGTAAACTGGAGCTGAGTAATAAGAGCCTAGGATGGGGCCGACTTGCGAGAGAACTGACGACACTCGAGGCTGTGACATGGAAGAAATTTACAGTAGGTGGAAAGATAAAGCCTTCACGATGCAATTTCAGTGTCTGTGCTGTAGGAAACCGGCTCGTCCTATTCGGTGGGGAGGGAATCAACATGCAACCAATGGATGACACATTTGTCCTCAACCTCGAAGCAGCGAATCCCGAATGGAGCAGGGTGGAGGTAGCCTCTTCCCCTCCTGGGAGATGGGGGCACACATTGTCATCCTTGAATGGTTCATGTCTTGTGGTTTTCGGAGGATGCGGACAGCATGGTTTGCTAAATGATGTGTTTGTGCTCGACCTCGATGCCCAACAACCAGCTTGGAAGGAAGTTGCAGGCGAGACTCCTCCGCTACCGCGATCATGGCACAGTTCGTGCACTCTCGATGACTCTAAACTTGTAGTATCAGGTGGGTGCACGGCTGCCGGTGTTCTTCTTAGCGACACATTTCTGCTGGATTTCACCAAAGAGAAGCCGGCTTGGAGGGAAATCCCTTCCAAATGGACGCCACCATCCAGGTTGGGACATAGTCTCTCAGTTTATGGAAGAACTAAGATTTTGATGTTTGGTGGGATGGCCAAGAGTGGTTCTCTGAGATTGAGATCATGTGATTCTTATGTGATTGATTTGGGTGAAGATGAACCTCAATGGAGGCAGTTGGAGACCAATGCTTTACCAGGAGACACTCCACCGAGGCTCGATCATGTTGCAGTGAGCCTGCCTTGCGGTAGAATCATCATCTTTGGTGGCTCCATTGCTGGATTACACTCACCTTCGCAGCTCTTTATACTTGATCCATTGGAGGAGAAACCGGCATGGAGGATGCTCAGTCTGCGTGGGCAGCCACCAAAGTTTGCCTGGGGACATAGCACTTGTGTTGTCGGTGGAACGAGGGCTGTGGTGCTTGGAGGTCACACTGGAGAAGAGTGGGTATTGAATGAGCTAAATGAACTCTGTCTGGCATCAGCCGGTCCATGACAGAGAAGAAAGGAATAGAGTTTATTTCTACATTCTGTAACTTGACTTTCTCGTATGAAGTGTTCTCTTGTGCTTACTCATCACTCAGGATGAGTGGTGCTGTGTATTGCTTCATAATTCAGTGAATAGTTTCCAACAGAAATTGAAATCTCCCTTACATATAGATTTACTTTCTCTTTAAATGATGACTAATAGATTATTTTTTCTACAGTTATATGTCAATGTGGATAGTTTTGAGACTATCATAACTTTTCTCCCTTTCTAAATATTTTTCACCATTACTTGTGAAGTTGGAGAAATTATTATGTTAACTTGATTAATATCTCTGCAAATGTTAAGCTATATGTGATTCTAAAGATTGTAAAGTGTAGAACATCTGTTTGTTAATATTCAGAAATAAAATTTTACAAGTTAATTTTCTGTAGAAACAGTTTTGTTTCTAAAGTCTATCAAAGACAAATAACATAGCTTCTGGTTGATGAATCTAATCTGATTTGAAGTTGACGCATGATGGATTGAATCAGACTTTTCACTTATACGAGTCAAAATCCGACCCAAAATTCGATGATGCAGCTACCGAGTAGTCTCAACCAATCATGTTTTTAGCGAAGATAGCTTTGATTATCAATGTAAGAGTATTTCCTATTTACGCGAAGATAGCTTTCGGTTTCTCTGCTCCTCTGCCGCTTAACATTTTCTTGCAGGATTTGTAGCTCAAGCTTGCTTCAGCTTAGCTAAAGACTGCATCAGATTGATATCAAAGCGAACAGATGGTAGATGATGGTAAGCGGAGGTCGACCAATGGAGATCGGGGCTTTGAAAACCTTTGGTCTCGACAATTCAGCTAGAGCAACGTCTGGACTAAGTGATGGATGAGTTCGGACAATTTAATCAGGACATCCGGCAAGAGCTACGTCTAGCTCGAAATGGAACGGCGGTGGAGATCCGGCAAGGGTTAGGACTGATCACCTAGAGAGAAATCTCAATGAGGCCGGAATGCATGAACATTGGCGTGTAAGGAATCTAGGCTGAAGAGCAATCAGTTCGGAAGAAGATGAAGCGCAAGACCACCAATCCGACATTTTAGATTCGGATTATGAGAGTGAGCCGGCGTTGAGAAGAAATGCCAGGAACTTCGGCCGCAATAGAAGATTTGATTATCATTCTAGCAATGAGTACTGACCTAAACTTGACATTCCAACATTCGACGGCAAATTGCACCTCGAAGACTACCTCGATTGGGAGCAATCTGTTGATAATTTTTTAACTACACTGATGTGCGACCAGATAAACATGTACAGTTTGTAGCTTGTAAATTTAAATGTGGAGGGCAGCTTGGTGGAATCTATTATTACAGAATCGAGTGCATGAAGGTCAATGATCGATTAAAAGCTGGAAGCGTATGAATCAGCTTTTATGGAGCCACTTCTTACCAACAGATTTTGAGCAAATGCTATATCTACAATATCAACACTGTTGGCAAGGACTGAAATCAGTAAATGACTACATAGAAGAATTCTACCAGTTGTGTGCTCTGAACAATCTAAATGAATCACCAAACCAACTGGTAGCAAGATATATTTGAGGCTTGGAGGAGTCCATTCAGGACAAGTTAGAGCTGAATTCCATTTGGATGTTGTCACAGGCCATTAACATGGCTCTTAAGGCAGAACAATAGTTGACATGACACCTTAAGGGTAATACATTGAGGCAACTAGGCATGGATCACATTGGAGATATTTTGAAACAACCATATGGTAACCCGAAGGCTACGACTACACCTCCTATATCCCCGTCCAATGCTAAACAAGCCATACAAGGCAACCCCATGACTAATAAACCGGTTGGAACTGGAAAGAAGAATCCATATGTTAAAACAAACACTCTGAAATGTTTTAGATGTTTTCAGTTTGGACACAAATCAAACGAGTGTCCTACCAGAAAATAGTTACAATATGTGGAGGGTGAAGGAGAATCTGATTCCATCAAAGAGGTCACTACGAACAAGTTAGAAATTGAGGAGCTGGAAGGAGATGAAGGAGAAGTCCTTGCTTGTATGCTTGCAAAAAATTCTTATGGCTCCTCGACAGACAGTTCAACCCCAACGACATGCCATTTTCAAGACTAGGTGCACCATCAATGGGAAGGTATGTGATGTTCTTATCGACAGTGGATGTTTAGAAAATATTGCTCTAACAGAGTTGTGAAATCACTTGAATTAACCACTACTAAACACCCTTACCCATATAATATTAGTTGGGTATGGAAGGGTATTGACATCCTAGTGTCTAAAATGTAATCTGTTACATTCAGCATAGGAAAAAATTTTGATTGTCAGGTGTTATGCGATGTATTAGATATGGATGTATGCCATCTAATTTTAGGTCGTCCCTGGCAATACGACGTCGATGCCATATATGATGGCAGAGCTAACACCTACTCGCTCATCTAGAAAGGGAAGCATTTAAATCTACTTTTGTTGACCTCCATGTGTGATACATCAGTTGAATCGAGCTCAAAATTCAAATTCGATGGACTTTTGATGTAACTGCAAATCGAGTGAGATTTGGCTCAAACCACCTATTCGATGAAAATAGTGTTTAAAGTCGGGTATAATTTTCTAATGGAATAATAGATAAGACACTACCCAGATTTCACTCGTTTTGCGAGAACTTTGATCTGGATTTCCTATGCAAAGCCCATAGTTAATTACCTCCCACAAGTGAGAGAACTTTGATTAAGACTAGTCATTAGATTAAAAAGTAGATAAGTAAGATATAGAGTTTCAAAATTTAAGATATGAAATTCTTCATTTTAGCTTAAATGGATGGTTGGGGAATGATGTACCGATCTAGATCTATTGTCATTATCCCGCAATGCACCCCTACTTAATAGGAGGTAATGACCAACCTAGAAGGATCTCATCAAGAACACATAGTTACATCGTCCAAGAAATTTAGAATTGAGTGGTGTTTGTTTCAGAGCAGGCTTTTACCTTGGGAGAGTTGTTTATCTATCAAGTATACCCTATGATTCACAACTCAAAGGCGAGCCGGAGCATAGACACGATCGTGATCGTAATATAATGGATACCAAACCACGGTCGATATTAATAATCCTTTTCATCAGCCTCTGCCCACGAGCTTCGAGGACAGTCACGTCACGGCGATTGATTGAGAGTGAACATAGCAGAAAATTTGATTTGACATTGGCTCCTTTGTGAGCTATAGTTTTCTTAATTTGTCACCCCCGACAAACAGTTGCGGAAGGTAGATAGATTAAGTTTAGTTTAAGCTTTTAATGATAGAGTTTCATTTAAACAATTTTAGATTGATATTTGATTTGATTTAGAAAATTGATTAGTTAGCATATATTTAAGAGTTTTAGATCCCGGTTAACTTAGCTGGATTAGATCTACTATCACTCGAAATCAGTTTCAAATATTTGGTGATTTGAAACTCTTATTATAGGTTTTAGGTTTTGTTAGCGACCAGTCTAAGAGAAAGAACCCGAAGATCCTCGACACTTGAATTTAGGCATTCAACGTAGTGTGCACACGGGTTTATTTAGAATAAGTTCTAAGACGCCAAAGTTTTAATGATAGCCATTTAAGGCTTTGCATTCTACTTAATTTGATTTGAAAATTGATTAATTTGGATACATTAAGCAGCCTTAGATCTCGAACTCAAGCTTTACCAATGATGACATCTACCGTCACCGACGTAATCAGCTTTAGATATTTCACTGATTTGAAACTCTTATTATAGGTTTTTAAGTTTTGTTAACCTGGATCCAGTCTTAAGACTAAATTGAGAATCAACCCGCGTAGCATCCTCACACACTTGAATTTAGGCATTCACTGTAGTGTCAGGGCCCATGCGGGTGTATTTGAGAATTTAGGTAATTTTGTATTTGAATTATGAGATTGATTTTCTATTTTCTTTTCTTTCCAACTTTACAGCCTTTTCTATATTAAAATTTACATTTGAAATCTCTAATGTCCGCACGTAGTATTTATAGCTAATTTCATCTAATTAATGAAATTATTAATTTTAAAAATCATAATTAGAATGAAATTTCTCGATTTTGATTAAAGAAGTTCTATGATTTTATAGATTTTGATTTAGTATCTATTTATGATTTTGATTTAGTACGCTTACTCTACTGTATGAAGGGTTACAGTCCTATGGTGAAGAAGGCATTTTGATTTAGATTGTAGTTTAACACATTACTTGCACTGTGTTTACTTGTTGAGTTTTTGTAATTCTCCCAATTTGGTTGTGCTCAATTTACATTAATTTTGATAAGTTATGTCGATTTCAATATTTGTTGCTTTAGCCCCACTTATGCTTATCAACTAGCATAGTAATTGCCTCCATATTTGTATAAGAGTTATTAAACCTAATTTGGATTCATCATTAGATTTTGAGTTTATTGTAAGTTTGTTATGAGTATTATCCCCAAATTCCAATTCATTTTAATTTTGAGAATTTACAAAGAAAAGATAACTCATTACTTTCCTTTAAGCCATGTAGAATAGTTATTAGAGTTTATGAGTTTAATATTCGCTCTCCCAAATTTTATTTAGATTTTAAATGAATATTCTATTCTTTCCAAGATTTTAAAGGTTTAACCCTTTTTATTTGAGCTATAAAATTAGATGCAAGTTTTCTATTTAGCTCTAAATTAAATGCCTATTTCATTCTTCTAAGTCAAGATTTACGAAGCAAAGCCCTCCAGGCCATTCTCGTGTGGGGTGCATCGGTGTTTTGCTTACTCTGATGATGATGGTGTTAGACCACAACCGTTTTTTTTATCTCGTCGCTCAAGACACAATTCAAACCCGAATACATAAAATAATATATAATCATCTATTTTTTTTTAAGTCAGAATTAAATTGACAAATTTCTCCCAGATCATCCGAGGTGGTCGATTTTGGGGGGTATTTTTGACGCTTCAGCTGTTGATAGTTGTCTTGACCACGATTTTATCTCGTCGGCTATGCGCCAAGATCTTCAAACCCGCGCCACAATGGTAGTTCATGGCTAAAGATTCAGCAGTCCATTTTCCTTCCTTATAACAGCCTCTAACACCTATAGAATTGGCATTTTCCTAAGTCTCTTTCTGCGGGTACTCAAGTGCATCTCCGTAAACCTCACTGGTGCTTGTCAATAAAAATCGTGCCCCAGTTCTCTTTGCCAAGCCCAACATGTTCAGGGCCCCCATACATTTGTCTTGATTGTCTTGATTGGATTACGCTTGTAATAAACAGGAGACGCTGGACAGGCCAAATGGTAAATCTGGTCGACTTCAACGAGAATTGGCTCAATGACGTCATGTCGTATTAACTCATATCTTGGATTACCATAATGATGGATGAAATGGGATTATTTTTAAAATAGCAATCTTATGATTATTATGGCATCTAAAAAAAAAAAAAATAAAACAATGTCACGCTGTAATTGACTGACCACCTCTTTTTTTTTTTTTTTTCTTTTTAACGGCGGGAGAGAGAGAGAGAGAGAGAAGAGAGAGAGAGAGAAAGAGAGAGAGACAGACCTTTTTTTTTTTTTAACGACGGGAGAGAGAGAGAGAGAGAGAGAGGGAGATTTTATTTTTATTAATTTTTTTTAAATAATATAATTATTTAAAATATATAATTTAAAATATTTTTATAAAATATTTAATAACTTATAATATTTAGTTATTACTTTATTTATATATATAATTAAATATATAATTTAAAAAATATTTTAATTATATATATAAATTTATAAATTTATTTAATATTTTTATTAATTAATATAATTATGTATAATATATAATTTTATTAATTTTGTTAATATATAATATAAAAAATATTTAAAATATATAAATAAATAAATAAACAAAAGAATAAATTATATAAATATTTTATAAACTATATAAATAAAATAATTATATATATATATATATATTTATAAATTTATTTAGTTATTTATATATTTAAATTATATAAATATTTTAAGTTATATAAATAATTTAAATAATTTTTATAGAATATTTTTAATTATATATAAATATATATATATATATATATATATATTATATTTATTAATATGTCTTTAATAATAATAATAACAAAATATAAAAAAAAATATAAAAATAAAAAAAATAAATAAATAATTTTTAATAAATAAATAAAGAAATGAATAAATATATAATAAATATATATATATATATATAAATAACTAAATATTTTATAAATATATAAATAACTAAATATTTATATAATTTACAATTATTTATTTATTTATTTATTTAACTAATTATATATTTTAAAGAAATAAATATTTTAAATAAATAAATAACTAATTATATATATATATATATATATATATATATATAACTATTTATTTATTTATATATTTTAAATATTTTTTAAATTATTTATATAACTTAAAAATATTTATATAATTTAAATATATAAATAACTAAATAAATTTATAAATATATATATATATATAATTATTTTATTTATATAGTTTTATAAAATATTTATATAAATTTATTCTTTAATATTATTTATATTATATATGTAAATAACATATATTAAAATTAAATAAAAAAATTATATATTATACATAATTATATTAATTAATAAAATATTAAATAAATTTATAAATTTATATATATAATTAAAATATTTTTAAATTATATATTTAATTATATATAAATAAAAATTAATAATATATAAATATTTAGTTATTAAATATTTTCTAAAAATATTTTTTAAATTATATATTTTAAATAATTATATTATTTAAAAAAATTAATAAAAATAAAATCTTCTCTCTCTTCTCTCTCTCTCCCGTCGTTATAAAAAAAAAAAAAAAAAAAAAAAAGGTCTGTCTCTCTCTCTCTCTCTCTCTCTCTTTTCTCTCTCTCTCTCTCTCTCTCTTTCTCTCTCTCTCCCCGTTCTTTACAAAGAAAAAAAAAAAAAAAAAGTTGGATGATAGTAGTCCGTTTGACGACGACAGGCCATTTATATATTTTTTCGTCTAAATAACAGAATTTTTGTAGCTAAGCTATTTTAAAATAATCAGATAAAATTCCTTTCTCCCGTAGTAGTATACGATCACGCTATTCCCCATCTCGATCAATCTGTCCACCAGATGGCTGCCAACGAAGCCTGACCCACCCGTCACCAGAATCCGCAATGCCGGCTTTCTCATCCCCACCGGTACTATTGGCCTCCCCCGTTTGGAACAGGAAGAAGGTGGAGGCGATGACGACGCCGAGGAGTAGGAACAGAATGTGCTGTTCGTGGAGAAGGTAAGAGGTCGCAGACCGAACAAATGTGGAAGATCGCTGCGGCGACTTTGAGGGGTTTAACGCTGAAGCACTCGTGATCTGGGGCTGCGGTTTGGAGCTGCCTTGTTTGCAGCTTCACCGTGGCAGAGAAGGAATCGCCGGAGACCAGAGTTCCGGCGATTAGGAGAGGGTAGTATCGGCCACTAGAGAAGCTTTCGCCACCGGTGATTTCAGCAACTCTTGGATAACGTTGGTGTTGGTTCGGCTGGGTATCGGAAGGCTACCGTGAAGGCATTCTCAGTTTTCCGCTCTCAAGGTGATTGGCTCGATGCTTGTCCATTGAATTTCAGAGATTGTAGCAGCAAAGGAGTTCCACTGTTGACTGCTCTAAAGAAAGATTAGGAGAAGACGAAGAAGTAGCAGAATCCATGAGTAGGATTGTCGCTACATGGGAATGAATAGAGAGAGAGAGAGAGAGAGAGAGCCAGGAGGGATGGAGATAAGCAAGGGAGGAATTACGTAGGTTTCTTCATACATGATTTGGCCAGAAAACCGAGAAGTGCGGTTTTCTTTTGAGGAGAACAGTTGCGGAGAGAGCAGGAACGGAAGCCTCAACCAAAGGAGAAAATATTACATAGGTCTGGAAACTTTAGTGGGACTCAATCGCGTGTCAGGTAATTTTTTTTCGTTTTAGAACAGTGTTTATGGATGGATAAACGGCGCGTTTATATCCACAGCCGACCAGCCATCGTTCGAGGAGAAAAAAAGAGGCAGGCGTGTTGACATTCCTCCATGGACAGGGCTTTCTCTTCGACTCACTCTCGATCGGGAGCGTCCGCCATATCGGTGATTTAGCAAATCTTGAATAATTTCCAAGGTGTGGCATTATGGTATTTTAGTTCACTTTAATGAATTTAGAGTTTTCTCATTCTCGTCGATGTGAACATTTGAGTTCTTTAAATGAGCGAGATGTATTTTAGTAGTTTTGGAGATATTTTGCATGTACTCTTTGTCTTGTCAAGATAATTTCGTTATTTTCAAATTTTTGAACTATTAGCCTTGTGAAATGTTTAGTATATCACATGGTAGGATGTTTGGTCATATTTCAAGATGAATTCTGTGGCTTGATTAGGGATGATAGTATGTTCAGTCGATGGCATTAAAATTTGTTTGTAGGTTGATTTTTGGTTGTTTGCTTCAGTTTTACATGTGTACTCTTTATACTCTTAGAAGAGTACAACCCATTTTGGCATTTTTTTTAAAATACTTCTGTCTCTATTTGGATACAAAATGCTCAGTACATGGCTTATGAAGCAGATTGAAGGCTCATTGCTTGGTTTTTATGGGTTTTTTACATCTGTGCTACTCTGTACTCTCATGAGAGTATATAGCATTTTGGTCATTTTTTTCAGTTTCTTTGGTCTGTTTGGAGGAAATATATTCATTACAATCTATTAGGAATAATTTGTAGGCTGATTGGTTGGTTTTTTAGTGTTATTTTGCATATGTACTCTTTGTACTCTCTTGAGAATACAGACGATTTTAGCCAATTTTTTCCAGTTTCTTTGGCCTGGTTGTTTAGATTATGTTCATTACATTCCAGTGGAAGCAATTTGGTGGCTGTTTGGATAGTTTCTTAGAGATTTTATGTACTCTCATACTCTCATGAGTATAGATAATTTTCTCATATTTTTACTTTATTTTGCTGGATGGAGAAATATGGTCATACATTCCATTAAGTAATTTGTGGCTATTTTTGGTTTCTTTTAACTTTGGTTGTTGAGATTATGTTCATTCATTCATTTGGAAGGGATGTTTGGATGGTTTTAGAGATTTTTTACATCTTACTCTTTGTACTCTCATGAGAATCTGAGTATTTGGTATATATTTTCATTTTTTTGGACATTATTCATTACATTGGAATAATTTGGTGATTTGTTTAGATGATTTTGGAGTTTTTTTGTTGTTTATCTCTTGAGGTACATATGATTTTCAATATTTTTTACAATTTATTTTACGGATGGAGAGAATATGTCATTACATTATTGAAGCAATTTTGTGGCAATTTTTGGTTTCTTTGGCAGGTTAGATTATGTTCATTACATTCCATTGGAAGCAATTTGGAGGGATGTTTGGATAGTTTTGGGGATTTTGCATCTGTACTCTCTGTACTCTCATGAGAGTACAAAGCATTTTGGTCATTTTTCTAGTTTCTTTGGCTTTTTGGAGGAAATATGTTCATTACAATTCATTAGGAACAATTTGGAGGCTGTTTGGTTAGTTTTTTAGTGTTATTTTGCATCGTACTCTCGTACTCTCTTGAGAATATATGATTTTATTTTTTTTCTAGTTTTTTGGCTTTGTTTGGAGGAAATATGTTCATTACATTATATTGTAAGTAATTTGGAGGATGTTTGGATGGTTTAGAAATTTACATCGTACTCTCTACTCTCATGAGAGTCTGAGATTTCATTTTTTAATTTCTTTGGCACGTTGAAATATGTTTATTACAATTCATTAGGAATAATTTGGAGGCTGTTTGGTTAGTTTTTTAGTATTATTTTGCATCTGTATTCTCTATTTGGATGGTTTGTGATTTCATATACTCTGTCTCGTGAGCAGTATTTGGTCTTTTGGTTTTTTTTATCATTGGAGGAAATATGTTCATTACAATCCATCAGGAATAATTTGGAGGTTGTTTGGTTGGTTTTTAGTTTTATTTTCCATCTGTACTCTTTGTTTGGTTGGTTTTTTAGTGTTATTTTACATATCTACTCTCTCTTGAGAATACAGCGATTTGTCATTTATTATTTCTTTGGCTTTATTTGGAGGAAATATGTTCATTACAAATCAATTGAGAACAATTTGGAGGCTGATTGGTTGTTTCATGGGATTTGCATCGTCTCTCATTGACTTTTCATTTTGAAGTTTATCATATCCGAGTAGGATAACTTTGAGATGTACCACCATTAGAATGGTGTTGATAATATTAGCATGATTCTTGATGAAGTCATTGACATTTTAAAGAGGCTTCATACATCAATTCATTAGATTCCAAGAATTGAAGACTCATATTACCAATCTGTCTTCTTTGGGAGATAGAGAAGCTTTCTTTAGGTGGGTCCATTCCTTTCACCCCGATGAAGTTCGTAATTGTAGGGATGCTAAGCGAGGAGAAGGTCTTATGGCAAAATCATTTTCATGATTGATTCGATTGGGATAAGACTATGCTTGAGCATGCGGATAGCTCGTTGCCTGTGGCACAGTTTATGCAGTTGTACATACATTTTCTGCTGTCAAATCTTTTTTTGTATATCATATGTGGCATCAAATTGATTGCTTATCTTGATGACATAGATAAATTCTTTGAATACAATGGATAAGATTTGGGCCTAGTTTCAATTTGATGGTATTACATCAAGATTCATACAGAAGACACTGTACATGAGTGATTTGTCTTCTTATGGTATGTTATATCTTGTTATGTATTTGATGCATTGAAGTTAACTTATATAAATATTAAGTGTAGATCGGGCCACTTTGCACATAAGCATCATGGTGCCATCTCCATTTACAAAGCCACGCATTATCTTTGTGATGGTAAATAAAGTTTCGAGATGAAGCCTTCCTAGTTTAGGAGGACAGGGTGACATATAATAATATCACTTAGTTTATATAAGAATGTATTTATTTATGCTATAGTGTCACATTTTCTTATCGGTTGAACAGTGCGCCTTTCATTGGACATATCAAAAGAGGAGACCACAATCATTTTCCCTTGATATCTGTACATGTTGAGCGATATAATCCCATTCTAGTCCAGTTCCATTTGAATCTTTATATGTCTCTCCTGATATTCTCCCTCATCATTTATCGCCCCTCTGTACTACCCCCCACGAGAAGGCTTTGATGGAGAGGATACTTGCATTTTGCCATTTCCACTTTTGCTTTTTGAGAGGAATTGTTCTATAACCTTAAGCAAGTTGGATGCTCACAGTTACTTTTTATGAGTTTTGGCGTTTTGCATGAACCTTCTCATATTCTCCTCGTACTCTCGTACTCTGTACTCTTTTACCTCTGTACTCTCACAATGTACTCTCTAGACTCTGGACTCTCATGTACTCTTCTCTCATGGGTGTGATATAATATTGTTTACGATTTTATGATGATTTCTTTACTTGTTTGGAGAAAATAAGCTTTTGATATTAAATTATATCATATTTTAAATTGGATCAAGCGAAAAGTTAAAATTTATATTATCTAAAATTACGTTATACTCGATACATTAGAATGTCTTCGAAAGTATCACGGGAGAAGCAATATAAACTACTTAGCATGTGAGCGTAATATAAGTAGAACGATTATTAAACTTAATTCTTTAATAAAGAAATTATGATCTTTAAAATTTGGTAGAATTTTGTGAATGCATAAAATTACTTTCTAGTAGAAATCATGCTTAAAACCTACTTCTCTGAAACATGTATATAAAATAGACAAAATAAGCGTGATGATGCGACAATATTTATTTAAATTTTGAAGGCGGTCTTGAACAAATTCTATATTTTAAGATGAGAATTTTTCAAATAATGTAATAGCGAAAGTATCATGAATTAAATTAATATTATTGATAAATTTATAAATAATTACTAATATCATCGTCTTATATCATCTTCATCAGAATTTTTTTCTTACTAAACTTGTTGATAGGAACATCGGCTTATCAAAATTGAAATGCATGCAATAAAATCATTTCATAAAATGTAAGTACTTTATAGAGTATATATCAAACTATATAATGCGCATGAAAATCACTCATCCTTGTAAGAAGGTAGACTCATCGATCAAAAGCGTAATTTGGTAAAATATGAAATTTTATTGCCCGATAGGATTAATAGGGGTAAACTCATGTACTTTAAGAGCAACAAAGCGTGGTGAGAGAAAAAAACCAAGCGAAAATAATTGACCCATATTAAAGTCTATTTGGACCTTCACGGTTTTGAAGTTATATACCTCTCTACTCTCTGTACTCTCAAGTCTAAGCATTTTACATTTTTTCCACTTTCTTTATTGTTTGGAGGATGTAAGTTCTTGGAGATCTTGATTCAAAGTAAATTGTACTCCATAGGCGTGCAAAATCTCAGAAATTACTAAATACAATAAACTCAAATATGAGATAGACTAAGTGTATTTGAACAAATGTTTGATTATGAAATAGGCTGGTTTCTTCAAAATTGACCAATATTAATACCTAAATAAAATTGAAATATGAGATTATTATGTATCCATTAAGTTGAAGATGCTTTTATATTGACTTAAATAGAATAAGTATATATAGTTGATTAGTAAATCTTAGTCATCAAATATCATAATAAACTAATTCATTTTCAAGATAAATAGATAAATTTTATAATAATAGTCGTTTAAGAATAAAGATGCTCGAAGAATGTCATAATGAAGAAATGATTACGGTCTGGAAGAAAGTCATTCTATTCAAATCGAGCGTTCTAAGAATCCGTAGGTGATGCTGTGCTGTTAAGTAAAAGAAAGTCATCTTGGAGACTCTAAAGCATTGCGAAATGATCCACATCGAAGAACACATAACTAAATGATATCGTACATTGAAATATTTTCACTGTAATAATATCCATCATTAACTTAGTGTACCCTTATTGGTATGATTATTTGAGCTCAGTTGAATTCGGTAGAACATCATATCGGTTAATGATTTTTATAGATGATGTGCTATTTTGTGTACCTCAAAATACTCGCATAATAGAAAGGTGTTCAATGGGTGACAAAACCGTTTTCGTCTTGTATTTTATACTTTGGTTTCTGTACAATAAAAATAGGATGGTTTGAAGATTAGCATCAATATTTTAAATACTAAAAATTAAAGGCAAATAGAATTACTCTTGCTTTCTTGGATCTCTCCAATATCCCTTAAGACTTGCGTTGGAAACACCCTTTGGGCGTTGCTTAACTTGGATCCTTTAAGATGTATTTTCCCTTATCTGTGGTTGACTTCTTCTTCTTAGTTCTCTGTCGGTGGAAGAATTACATTATAATTGACATCGTCATTATAATTTTAAGGATTGAAGCATATAGTCCCACTCTATTATTACCTTCACGCTTATTTGATATGCATTCTAATGTGGTTCAGAAAATAATGCCATTAGCATTTCTATCTGCCTTCCATATCTCTTAATTTTATATGCACTATTGATGTAAATATTTCTCTTTGCTCACGGTAGACCATCATAGAAGATACTTATCACGGAATGCTACATCTTCACTAAGAACTTCGTCTGATGGGCACAAAGTAATCCCATAATTTCAAATTTCTTACAATCAAGTTACATCTGGGTAGTCCCATTGAAATGGACCATGTTTTGGATGAATTTTTATTCTTTAAGTTTCTCACCAAATACTCCATGGGGCGTCATCACCATATTCTTGATAGGCCTCTAACTCATGCAAAATTCTTCTTCAAACATAGTATAAAGCTTTTTGTATAAAACATAGCGACATATTTTAGAATTTGTCTTAAATAATGAAATCGATGTTGGTACACTTGAAGTCTTATCATGTTCATTCAGCCATGTCTCCATAACCTTCTCCAACCCCGAAATAATCGTGAACTTGTTGGTTTATAGATTGTAACATATTGTTCATTGACTCACTACATTGTAAGATGCCCATGCAGAATGAGTCTTTGTTGAATGTAGTGGACCACTTGGATTTAATTTTATAAAGCTCAGAAGACAAATGATCATGCAAATTGCCTTCTTCTAGCATGGCAGACCAAGCTTCTTCAAACTCTTCCTCTGAGTCACATTTGCTCATGCATGCATAAAATAACCCTTGTACCCTCTTATTACTATTAAAACAGTGAATCTTGGAAAGAGCTTTCTTTGAAATATGCCATTGGCACAAGTATGGAGTATGCGATACTGATTTGATAGCTCTTCGCCATAGCGATCTTGATCGATGAATATTGTTGTAGGATGTCATCACTCATCAATGAAGAAATGTGGAATAGCCATGAGAATGACTCAATCGTCTCTTGATAAAAGGCTACTCAAATAATATATTTTGCGATTCATTCCAATAAGAGGGCACAAATAAGATATATTTATTGAGTCGATAGCTTGTATCAAAAAAATTATCACATCACTAAAATAGTCATATTCTATCCTAGACATGTCATTGCTCCAAAAAAAACTTGTAATCACTTCAAACATCTCCCATGCAACATCCGTCCATTGCTTGTCTTTCCTTGAATATTTGTATAATGCATTCTTTGTCACCATTGCAATCCTCGATCTTTTCTCTTTCGAATAAAATTGAAAGCATCTCTTTTGTGAATCCAATATTCTCATGCCACCAATTTTCTAGATATGGAATGCATCGGTTGCTCTAGCCTCTGTCATTATCTTAATCGGAAGCCTTTTCATCGCTAATGTATCGTGTGATCACGAGAAGATGTAGGTCGTGAGCTTTGCCAACGAATGATTATGACTTTCTATATATTTTTTAACCATCCATTCCCCAGTTAATAGATCTAATCATGGCGAAGCACTTGTATCATTTTTTGAATTTTGCTAAGCCGCTGGATGTGATTTCTTCCGACCGCTTTTGCACATAAAAAAATCTTTTGATTTCAATTTCTTGAGTTTGGCCAATAACTAGTATGGTCCTTCAACACCGGCCGCTTTGATGTGCGTAGTCACAATACAATGCACTTCGCTTTCGCTCAACAAGGGTGCCAAGAGTCTCACCCAAAGGGTCATTAAACATCACGACTTCATCGCTACATTGATCGCATTCACCGCCTGCATACCTCCACATAAATGTGACATGTAAAATAGCTCCACAAAAAAGCATATTCTCTCCAAACAGGCTAAAGAAAGTGAAAGAAATAAGCTAAATACTGAGAGTACAGAGAGTACAGATGCAAAAATCTCCCATAAACCATCCAAACAGTCACCAAAATGCTTCCACTGGAATGTAATGAATATAATCTGAACAACCAGACCAAAGAAATTGGAAAAAAATGACCAAAATTGTCTGTACTTTCAAGAGAGTATAAAGAGTACAGATGCAAAATAAGACTAAAAAATCAACCAAACAGCCTCTAAATTATTCCCGATGGATTGTAATGAACATATTTCCTCTAAACAGGTCAAAGAAATAGAAAAAAATGACTAAAATACTCTGTACTCTCATGAGAGTACAGAGAGTATAGAGAGTATAGAGAGTACAGAGAGTACAGAGAGTACAGAGAGTACAGATATAAAATAACACTAAAGAAGTAACCAAACAGCCTCTAAATTGTTCCTAATGGATTTGTAATGAAGATATTTCCTCCAAATATTCTCATAAAACTAAAAAAATGCCCAAAATACATCAGACTCTCATGAGAGAGAGAGTACACATGCAAAACTCTTCTAAAACTAACCTAAATAGCCTCCAAGTTGTTTCTAATTAATGAATGTAATGAACATATTCTCCAGACAGCCGTGAACTCATGAAAAATAATATGAAATTGGTCACTCTCATGAGATTACAGAGTATACCCATGCAAAGTGATCCTCAAAACAAGTAAAGTCCTCTTGCAAAGAACTCCAAACAAAGAAGAAATATATTAAAAGAATTTCAAGGAATAACACTAAGAAACCGTAAAAAAATTGTACGTATACAACGATTGAGAAAAAATACCGATGAAACATAAATAATATTATATCAAGTTACCCATGAGTTTAGAAGAGTACATAGAGTATAAAGAGTACAGAGTATGGAAAGTACATAGAGTATAGAGAGTACAGAGAGTATAGAGAGAGTATAGAGGAGGTACAGGGGCTTGCTCGGTAAGGCTTCTTTTGCTTTGTATTTTTTACCTTCAAGATGCTCTTTAATTTCTGGAAGTGCTAACCTCATAGCATTCCCTCTATGCCATAAGACCTTCTCCCTCTATTTGGCATCCTTATTATCACGCAATTTCATCGGGGTGAAAGGAATGCGCCACCCAAAAGAAAGCTCGCTTCTATGTCCCGAAGACATGATTGAGGTAATATTGAGTCCGAATTCGTGGAGTCTAATGAATTGATGCATGAAGCCTCAGAAATGTCAATGACTTCATTACTAAAGAGTGTTAAAGATATCAAACACCGTATAGTGGTGATCGCATCTCAAGTTAATCATTTTCCACATAAACTTCAAAAAAATGACAAAGATGATAAAATCAACCATAAAAACCAACCAAGTTATCCTACAAAATTGCAAATAATGGATTGTAATGAACATATTTCCTACAAAAGGCCAAATAAACTGTAAAAATATTGGCAAAATCATCTGTACTCTTATGAGAGTACAGAGAGTACAAATGCAAAAATCTCCTAGAAACCATCCAAACAGCTATCAAATTGCTTCCAATGGAATGTACTGAACTTAATCTCAACAACCAGGCCAAAGAAACTGGAAAAAATGACCAAAAATTATATGTACTCTCATGAGAGTACAGGGAGTATAGATGCAAGAAAACACTAACAAATCAACCAAACAGCATCCAAATTGTGCCTAATGAACATATTTCCTCCAAACAGCCAAAGAAATAGAAAAAATGACCAAAGTCCTCAGAGAGTGTGAGAGAGACACAGAGAGTACAAATGTAATAAAAAATAATCTCAACAACCACCAAAGAACGGAGAAAATGTCAAAATCATCTCAGACTCTCAAGAGAGATGCAAAATAACATTAAAAAAATAACCAAACAACCTCCAAATTGTTCGTGATAAATTCTAATGAACATATTCCTCCAAACAGGCTAAAAAAATTGTTTCTAATGGAATGTAATGACCATATTCTCTCCATCCAGGCAAAATAAATAAAAAAAAATCTCAGATTCTCAGACTAGAGAGTACTGATGTAAAAATCTCAAAATAATAAGCAAAGTCCTCTTACAAAGAACTCCAAACAGTGTAGGAAATATATACTAAATAAAAGAATTTCAAGGAATAACACTAACAAATCATAAAAAAATTGCACATATACAACGATTGAAAAAAAATTACTGATAAATTTTTATTTAATACATCCTTAGCTATTTTCTCAAGGCCATAACTTCCAAATTCGTTCTCCATCTTCATGGTTCTTACGTAAAAAGGAAATGAGATTTTCTCTTTCTCTCGAGCGGTTTTGCAAGAAAAAATACACCCCTAAACCCTAAATCTAGACATATATTTCTTTTAAATTCCCACGTATTCCAACGATGCTTCTTATCCCATTGTTGAATGAGGGCGCGGCCAGATGGGCATCGCCATCCATTCAGCTTAAGCTAAACGAGAAAAAAATACCGGACATGTGTCGGATTGGAGTCGCGTAAGCGGACTCGGATGTAATATTTTATCCAACCAGGGAAGATGCGGAGCTTGCATAAAGCTCGTGGAGGAGGAGCGATTTTAGGTTTTTTTAAATTATAAGTTAATTAATATACTAATTAACTATAATCTGAATTTTACAATGATAAAAATATGTAGTTAATATATATATCTCTTTTAGATTATTGATATTCGACGAATGGTGAGTTTCTATCAGTCGCTTGATTTGAGTTGGCATCACATTGAGTCCATTTCAGCTCAAAATACGAGTCGTCATTTTTGCTCGCTCGATTTTCACGCAGACTCATCCGAATTGAGTGCGAATAGTCTTATTTGATAGATTTTGATGTTTCGAAGCCAATGGTGTGATCAATTTCATGAACGGAGGTCGTTTGAACATTATCGCAGCTTCCCGACTCCGATATGCATGCAAGCGCATTGATGACTCGAGTGCTTGATCAATTGATCATTAAGTTGTGCTATATTTATATCCTGACCAATTTTAATGTTTTGAATGCGATGAAAAAGTTTGTTCATCAATCAGAGGTCATTTGAATTGATTTTAGTAACGTCTAGTATATTTCAGCCTCAATTTGCGCATTGCCACTGCTGATTATTCGACATTGGCACAGACTCATCCGAATTGAGTGCAGACAATCTCATTTGATAGATTTTGATATTTTAAAGCTAATGACATAATCAATTTTACAAACGGAGGTCATTTGACTTATGTATGGTGCCTCTTTCGATATGCAAGCATGTTGTGGCGACTCGGCTTGATCAGTTGATCATTAAGGTGTGCTATATTAATATCCTGACCAATTTCAACATTCTGAATGCGATGACAAAGTCCGTTCGTCGATCGAAGGTCATTTCGATCATTTTTAGTGACGTCCAGTATATTTTAAACCTTGATTTACGCACTGTCACTTTCGAAGTCTGTCGAATTTGATTCGTAGGCTTGTTTTGATTTATGACACACATATGGAGGTCAACAAATGGCCCCCAAAAATGTGATTCGCGCATGAAGCGAGTCACATTTGTCAAAAATTGATTGACCCTTTGGGCGATCATTTTAGCATTTTAGCTTGATTGCAATAACTACAGCTTTTAATAGATTTGTCATTAGTATGCTTCCCTATTACGGACATGCTAAGTGGCCGACTTGTAGAATCGACTTGTCGGATAGAAAAGAGTTCTTACACCATCTACTATCTTCTTCAATAATTTTGTTGAAGATCTCTTTCTTTTTTATTTGCAGATTTGAGCCTCCTTCGATCCTAGCTCTATGCTTTGTTGGGCTTGATGGAGGAATTGGTCTGCTTGTTTTAATGAAAGACTCCGCGGGGGAATCGGTTTATCCGTACTTGATCGGATTTGAAATTCCTTTTATCCTAGCTTTGAGCCTGACGGACGTGATGAAGGACTGACCTGATTTATATCTATTGACTTGTTAGGAAGTGTATACACTCCATGAACCATGTACTTGCTGCTTTGATGGATTCGCTGGAAGATACATACAGATGACCCAGCCTTCCGGCTTATATAGGGTCAATGTTGAGTTATTAGTCTAGCAATGTGTGCTTTAACAGACTGAATAACCATAAAATTCATTTAGTTGACCATCGACTTTGTATGAACTATGGAATTACTTCCTCGGTCCTGTACTTTCTGCTTTGACGTACTTGATGAGGAGATAGGTGTTAATTTGTGCTTTGAGCTTGATTAGATCATATGAGAATAGATTGAAATATCACATTGCAGGTAATATGAAGATTGATTTGAGGCAGCCCTAAATTGAGCATTTTCTCAGCTTACCTTGATTCGTCGATCAAGTAGAGAGATCTCTTGGATCCTAGTTTCTTACAATCACTAAGCTGGATCTGGTTTCAGATTGAACAGCTATCATCATTGAACTGACGAGCAGGGGCTCTTTCACTGCAGTCTTTTCTTGCGGCTTGTTGAGTGAGGAGAGCGTCAGCAACTCGACCATATTTAGGCTTGTTGAGTTTGACCTTTAGAACCTACTCGAGTCTTTGACTTAAGCTGTAGTGGGTTGATGGTTTTATCATCAGACTGATGAACGGGAGCTCTTTCATTGCGGCCTTTTCTTGCGGCTTGTTGAGTGAGGAGAGCATCATCAACTCGGTCATTTGTGGGCTTGTTGAGTCTGACCTTTAGAAATCATCCATATCCTAAACTTTAGGAAGTAGTGGTTGATGTTTCTCCAACTCAGTTGATTGAAACTTCTGAAATCGGGAGTTCTTTTGACTTGATATCTAGAATTTGGCAAGTCTGAGAGATAAATTTCTTGACATTTAGGGCTGTCTTTTTATGCATAGAGATAGATTCATTTTGTTCCTACAAGACTCTGCAGCTTAACAGTTATAATTATGGATATATCCAGGGATTTCGGTGTAAAGCTCGATGTCAACCTGAATGGGGATATATTTGAGGATCTCGTCTTATGGTACGATGTCAACTCAAATAAACTTGATATAAATTAAAAAAATGCCCCTGTCTTGCAGGGAGAATTCTAAAATACATTTAGGAGAATTTTCAAGATGAAAGTACATAAAAACATCAATATTCTAATTGATGTACCCTAAAAGAGATTTTAATATACAACATTGATTTCATCTATATATAAAAATCTAAAAATGCCCTCTGTAAGGGAATTTTCAAAATTTTTTCATCTGTATGTTTATTTAGGATCTCGCATGAAGCACGATGTCAACCTAAATAGATATACTAAAAAAAATGCCCCTGTCTTCTGGGGGGATTTATTATCCAAAATATGGTCATCAAGTATAGTACTTTTCAAGCATCGACCATTAATTGGCATTGGTCTTTCACCCTTTAGGTCGATGAGTTGGTATGCCCCTCCTTGGTATACTTTTTCAATGACAAAAGGGCCTTCCCAATTAGGCTCAAATTTGCCACCAATTTTTTGATTAGAAATAACCGGCCTTCTCAGCACCAAAATCAATTCTCCTTTTTGGAATGTTCAAGGCCACACTGTATGGTCAAAAGCCCTGGACATCTTTGCTCGATAGACTTCTAGATTTTGATGAGCTTGTAATCTAACTTCATCAAGCGCGTCGAGTTCCTCCATTCTCAGACGAGCATTTTGATCTTCATTTAGATTATATTGATGGCTACTCGAAGTGAAGGCAACTCAACTTCAAGCGGAAGAACTGCTTCAGTTCCAAATACCAATGAATAGGGAGTGGCTTTAGTCGGCATCTTGTAAGTAGTTTGATACGCCCATAGAGCCTCTACTAGCTTGGTATGTCATTCTCTCTTATTTTTAGTAAGAATTTTCTTAAGCAGCTTGACTAATGTCTTGTTGAAGGCCTCTACCAAATCATTCGCTCTTGGATTATATATTGAAGAGTATCGCCAATCAATTTTGTGATCGAATGAATCTATAAATCTTTGTACTTTTGAAAGCGTCATTATCGAAATTATTGTGGCACACTAAATCTAGACTACATTAAGAAGTTGATCACTCCGATAACATCTTTAAATGGGGTAGCTTCAGCCCACTTAGAGAAATAGTCAGTCGTTGCTAGGATGAAGCGATTCCCAGCTGATGATGGTGGATCGATTGGTCCAATTACATCTGTACCCCAACATTCGAATGGCCAGGATGCTATTGTTAGGTGTAATGGATTTGGAGATTGATGGATGAGATCCCCATGTACTTGACACTCATGACACTTCTTAGCGTGATTAATACAGTCTCTCTCCATAGATAGCCAATAATAACTCATCCTTTTGATCTTTACTGCCATCTTGGGACTTCACTGATGTGCACCATAAAGTCCTTCATGAACTTCAACCATCACTTTACTAGCTTCATCTACACCTAGGCATCATAGCCACATTTATTCAAATGATCTACGATATAAAGTGTTGTTGACGAAAGCATAGCGTAGCATTCTCTTTTCGATTTGAGCTACTAGTGATTTATTACTTGGTAATTTGCCTTCTTTAAAATAGTTGATGAAGGCTTGCCTCTAATCATGTGACTCTTCTACAACAAAGGCTTCATACTACTTTTCTGAGGCAATGTCATTCTTAGCTCTTCTTGAAACAACTTCTTGTTGATCTTGGGGAGTAACGAGTGATTGAAGGGACCCTGGTCAACCTAAAGTTTAGGTTTTGTGATGATTTCAGGGTACAAATCAAATCAGTTAATAAAAAATACTATTTAACATCACCAGTAGAGCTATTCTTATTCATCCATCTCAAAATTTCAAATTTATTATAGGGTAGAAATACTCACTTCTGGTTGTAAGGTTAGTTGTATGACTTGTGATTCAGATAACAACTACTGAGCTCGCAGTTTAGTGTTTCTTCTCCTTTGCCTTCTACTCAATTTTTCTCCGTAAGAGGGGCTTGATCATACCTTCCTAGAAAGGTTCAGCGGTATGGCCGAAACTTTCTGCCTAGTGAAGGTTCTCTTCAAGACTGGCACCTCAAAATGAATCAATCTTTTAAGTACAAATGCTCTCTTTTGAGGAACCTTAGTAGCAGTAGTGGTCATTCCAATTGTCCTCCTCCATTGCACAGGTTGGTGTGTATAATATGCAGGTGGAGGATTATTTATAGTGGTGATGGCTGGGAAGTCCACACTATCAAATTGAATGATAGCTCCAACATCCCCAGTATTAATTACAACATTAGCCAGACAAATATTGGCTCTCCGACCTAACTGCATGATAAACAGTGTTATGAAGATCCATCGATATACAGAACAAACAGATTAGTCATAAAAATATGATTAATTTAAATTTAATTTCATTGATGATTGATTTTAAATATCAATTTTATCATGCTCCACTGCTACTATAGCTTAAATTTGACTAGCCAAAGATGGAAAAAGAATCCTGTCCCCAGCGGAGTCGCCAGAAATCTGTAGGCTCCAAAAATTCGCCACCGACCTATTTGATGAAAAGAGTGTTTAAAGTGTGTCGGTGTAATTTTCAGAAGGCAGAGATAAGACACTACCCAGAGATTTCCCCTCATTTTGTGAGGACTTTAGATCTAGTTCTAGGTTTCCTATAGGCGCAAGCCCCTATAGTCAATTACCCCTCCCAATACGTGAGAGAGAACTTTCGATTAAGGCTAGTCATTAGATTGCTGAAAGCGTAGCGTATAGTATCAACATATAGAGTTTCAGAATTTAAGATATGAAATTCTTTATTTTAGCTTAAATCGGATGGTTGGGGGAATGATGACGTGCCTGATCTAGATCCCATTGTTCACATCCAAGGCGTCCTAGTCTACTTCGAGGAGAGTACCCAACGATGATCCTCATCGAACACATGGGTTACGTCGTCCAAGAAATCCTTGTAGACCTGGGATGGTGTTTGTTTAAGGAGACAGGCTTAAGTCTACCTTAGCTGACAGAGGGTTGTTTATCCTATCAAGTATATCATATGATTCACAACTCAAAGGCGAGCCATTGGGAGCATACTGACGCCGATCATAATATAATGGAGGCCAAACCACCCAATCGAGGACTCGGTCATAATTACTTCATCTGTGGAACCTACTGGCCAAGCCAGCAGCAGAGGACACGCCACATCCTTACCGGGCGAGAGATTGATTGAGAGTGAACATAGAATACTTGATTTGACATTCTCTTTGTGAGCTATAGTTTTCTTAATTTGTCACTCCCGACAAACAGTTGCGGAAGGTGGATAGATTGAGTTTAGTTTAAGCTTTTAATGATAGAGTTTCATTTAAACAGTTTTAGATTGATATTTGATTTGATTTGAAAAATTGATTAGTTAGCATATATTTAAGAGCTTTAGATCCTGTCAACTTTGTTTAGCTGCTAACAAAGGATTAGATATCTCCACATAAGCTCAAATATTTCACCGATTTGAAACTCTTATTATAGGTTTAGGGGATTGGAGGTTTTAGCTTACTCGACACTCTGGGAGTGGTGTCAGTGACACCACGTGGTCTTTTCATCTCCATGCCTCGAGCACAATGAGGCCTTCAAACCTGCAAAGAATACATACAATGCAATATATAATCATCCCCTCTTTTTTTTCTAAGTCTAGAAATTAGATTGAGCCTCCGGTGTCCCCGTATAGTCTATTGAGTGTTTTGGCTTGCTCGGTATGCCTTGCTGAGCATAGAGAGTGGTGTCTTACGACATCACAGCCAGTCTTTTTCATCTCGTTGCGCCTTGCTGAGCACAACGAGGTCTTCAAACCTGTGCCACGATGGTAGTTCATGGCTAAAGATTCAACAGTCCATTTTCCTTCCTTATAACAGCCTCTAACACCTATAGAATTGGCATTTTCCTAAGTAAGTCTCTTTCGGGTACTCATGCCTCTGTAAACCTCACTAGTGCTTGTCAATAAAAAATGGAGCTCTTTGCCAAGCCCAACATGTTCGGCCCCATACATTTGTCTTGATTGTCTTGATTGGATTACGCAGCAAATGGAGATGCCGGACGAATAAATGGTAAATCTGGTCGACTTCAACAAGAATTGGCTCAATGACGTCATGTCGTATTAACTCATATCTTGGATTACCATAATGATGGATGAAATTCTGCTTTCTCCCGGTATAGCAATTATCGATGACGATCACGCTATTCCCCATCTCGATCAATCTCCAGGATGGTCGCATAAGCGACCCACCCATCACCGAATCAATCCTTTCTCATCCCAACCGGTACTATTGGCCTCTCCCGTTTGGAACAAGAAGAAGGTGGAGGCGATGACGACGCCGAGGAAGAGGAACAGAATGTGCTGTTCGTGGAGAAGGTAAGATCGCATCAACAAATGTGGAAGATCGCGGCGACTTTGAGTTTTCAAGCACTCACGATGGGCCGCGGTTTGGGGTCGCCTTGTTCACTTCACCGCAGAGAAGGAATCACCCAGACCGAGTTTGAGGAGAGGGTAATATCGACCAGAGAGCTTTCTCCAGGTGATTTCGAACTCTTGGATAACGTTGGTGTGGTTGGTTGGGTATCAAGGCTACCGTGAAGGCATTCTCGAGCACCTTCTTGAGGGTAATTTTAAATAATTTAAAATAAATTAATTAAGTATTAATAAAAAAATTTAAGAATAGGTATAGCCTATTAGTGGACGACGCCACGCACGCCGTCGACGATGGCGTTAGAAGAGTGGCCACCACCAATTGGGAGGCTTCTCAGATATCCCGCCATTAGTGGCGAGGTTGATACGGAGCCGGTTGCCCACTATTTGGGCGACCGCCCCATATCATTAGTCGACCGCCATTTATCTCCTCGATTTTGCTCGATTCTCCCTCAAACTCCGCTCTCGCCAGGAACTCACCACGGTCCCCTCTTGGAACTTCGCCGCCGCCATAGATCGACGGCTTGCATTGCGTCCTTGTCCGTATTCGATAGAAACTTTTAGTTTTTCCCGGCATTCGCTTTGACGACGTTTAACTACTTCCCTCTCTCATTTACCAGCGGTTGGAAGTCAACTTTAGCTTTCGGCGATGATTCTTGCAGCTCCATTTCAGTTGAGGAAAATTCCTTTGGATTCTACATTTTTAGCGACATCCTCGTCGTTCTTAAAACACACGAAATCACTTTATTTATCAATTTATTTAGGTGTTAAGTAGCCAAAAGTAGTATTAATTAGGGTGTTAATATAAAATTCTCATTATTCATATAACTTATTTTGCAAGATGAATAGAGAATTTGTTTATTGATTCTTTTTTATGGAGGCAACCGGTATCGATGAGCAATTCGTCAAGTTATGTGGAAGGTCGAATCGCCCAGTTAAGGTTCACGCCACAAAGACCTTACCGGAATTGAAGCAACGAATTATGAGAAGCTTGCACATTGATCCGAAATACGTACTCTAAGTTATCCGGTAGCGGATTTATAGTGTCTGTCATATCGGCGATGGCGTTCGGGTTACACTTAACTAAGCTTCCGCCAAATGTTGGTGTTGTATGTCAAGTGGAAGATGTTAATATTGCATCCACCTCACCGATCCGTAGTAAGGTAGATATACCGCTAACACATACAGTGATTTCATCGCAAGAACATCCCGGGATACAACGTTTGATGAGTTTATTCCCAGGTAGTATATCATCATAATTTATCTGATTATACTTGTAATAATTAATATGATAATTAGTTCTGAACTTATAAGTTATGTGGCGTGATGATGTCTTTTACCGTTGATGAACCGTATGTGCCCGAGAGCCGCAATGGAGATGAGTATCGACTATGAGTAGTGGCTCAAGTGAGTCCGAAAGCGTGGTATTAATGATGATGACCGCTCGTTGCCAACCATTTGTATGAATATAATCCGAAAAATCACTCATTTCGCAATATTGATGAGAGTCATATGTTGTCCACAAACCAGTATGTCGATGTGTAAAACTACGATTGGGACAACGAGTTTTACGGCCCATCCGACTAAACCGCCTCTAAAAGATGAAATTGAAATTCCAAATGACATTGTCGAAGGTATGTGTTTTGTAAACGGGTATGCAATTCTATCATTGGGTGGTCCATAGTAAATAATGTTCAATTGAACGACCTAACGAAGAACTACACGGTTGTATGTGTATGACGATAGTCTAGAAGGCCCTGTAAGTGGCGTTTACATTGTAGCCAGATGATTAGGGGGTGCTTGGAGAATATCAAAAGTTGGTGAAAATCATAGATGTGTCAATGCGTATGCATCCGGTCATGCATAGTTCAAATTTCATAGCTTACATCAAACTGTGATCGGCATCGATTGATCAAGCCTGAGAGATTATAGGTAGAATGGAGTAAATTCAATGTTAAAGTTTAGATATGAAAGCATGGGATGCAAGACGTAAGGCAATAAAAAAGCAATATAATGGAAGAGTCTAGGACTCTCGCCTTTATATGGAATCGCTAGTACTTTACCCGGTACGCCTATGAATTCAATCTACCGACGCAACATTTCTAGACTTTTGGGCGTTTGGACCTTCAATAATGGGATGGAGTTCGAGACCGGTGTTGAGCTTAGACGGTACTTTCTATTGGGCAAGTATCGGGTACATTATTACAAATGTGGGAATCGGCGAATAATGGGTTGTTTCCTCTTGCTTTTATTGTGGAATCAAAGAATGTTGATTCGCGGTTGTGGTTTTGCGGCTTGCATGATGTGTTACCCGTAGTGTCTAGTAGGCGTGATTTGTGCATAATATCGATAAACATCTTTTTACGCGTGGATGCAAAGAGATTTTTTGGGGCGGTATACTAGGATGAACCTCGGCGGTGCCTGCCCAATGGTGGTCTCCTAGTCGCCGACGCCTAGCTAGCGGCGGCTCCTCGCCATGTGCATCTGAAAAGTAGAAGATTATAGTTTACAATCAACGCTACCGCAAATTATGAGAAATAACGCGCTAAATAAAAGTAGAAGATTAGTTTTTTGATTTTGACCGTTTTCCATCAATATAATAACCCATTGATATGATGGATTCCAATCTTCGCTACAAATTTCTAAGAGCTCATAAATAATCATATGAGATGGCAAAATCATGTATAGAATTTTGATAAGGTTATAGTTTCACTAAAGAACAACCATTTATAATGTTTCATAATAAATACAAATAAAAGAAAGAATAAAATAGGCAAGCCATACACATAAATACATGTGGAAACAAACCCTCATGTGTCAATGGCTAAAGATGCAATAACAAAGAAATTGAGAGAAATGACAAGGTTGTGTGATAGATGGAGTGGAATTAGCAGAGCAATGAAGTGGGAAAAAACACTTGGAAACAAAAATGAGTAGAAATAACAGTTAGGGATTAATAAGAGGTAGAAAACATGACATAACCAAATTTTATTAGAACATGTTGAGAATGGAGAACACAAGATCAAAGAGATTCACTAAAGAAGTAAATACAAGCACAAAATCAACACACAAAGTTACGTGGAAAACCCCAGGATGGGAAAAACTATGGGTGCAAGGAGGAAAACTTCACTATATAAATACAAGGAGGAGAGACACTCATATAGACTTACAAGAGTGTAATCACTCACAATATATGAGCACTCACAAGAGTATCTTACTAATTTCTTGGATACTTTAAAGTGACGATGACTATTTATAGTAATAAAATTCTTTCCCAAAATTCTCTGAATGTGCTTAAAGTTCCTTCAAAATAATGTGCTTAAGTTCCTTCAAAATCTATAAAATATCGTCTTCTAGAATCATCCAGTTCTTGAACATATGAGTAGCTTCTAGAATCCTCCAAATAGTTTTTGAACATTCTAGAAGCTTCCATAGGTTGAATTCAAGTCACACTCTAGAACATGTGAAATGTTAGCTTTTGAAATTCCTTCCATCAACCTACAGAAAATGAGGATTCAACTATTTTTCAAAATGATGCAATTTTAAAGAAATCCATTTTTTTCTAATTTTTATTGATCATCTTATTGAAGAAATGACAAAAAAAATGATAGAAATAAAAAGAATAGGATAAAGAAGAATGGAGCGATGAAAGACAATGTGTGCAGATCAGTGATAACAAGAAAAAATACCTAGAAGAAGTCGTGTGCAATGGGACAAAAAAAGCATGCTGCGGTGAGACCTCCCGACGGCCGAGTTCGAGAGAGGGGAGGACCGTGCTCGGGCGTAGTTTGGTCGAGTTCTGGCGGAGCGGAGTTTCGGGGGTCGAATCGAGCAAAACCGAGGAGATAGGGCCGATCGGGGGCGATCGGCCCTAATGATATAGGCCTGCCCAATTAGTGGGCGACGCTCCCTATCTGAAGCGTCGCCCGGCGTGATATCTGGCGAAGTGGGCGTAGCCACTCTTTCATGGCATGGCAACGTCGAGCGGCGTGGCATCAATGGACGACTATACCTATTCTTAAATTTTTTTTTATTAATACTTAATTAGCTAATTCACATTTTAACCGTACTTAATTTAAAAAAATTGCCTCGCCAAGGTGATTGGCTCGATGCTTGTCCATTGAATTTCAGAGATTGTAGCAGCAAAGGCGTTCCACTGTTGACTGCTCTGAAGAAAGATTAGGAGAAGAGAAGTAGCAGAATCCATGAGAGTCACGAGGATTGTCGCTGCATGCAGGAGACGTGAATAGAGAGAGAGAGAGAGAGACGGAGGGAGCAGGAGGGAGATAAGCCAGGGAGGAATTACGTAGGTTTCTTCATGCATATGCATGCAGTTTTTTGGCCAGAAAACCGAGAAGGGGGCTGCGGTTTTCTTTTGAGGGAGAACGGTTGCGGGAGAGTTAAGCGGGAACGGTTAAGACTTAAGAGCCTCAACCAAAGAGGGAGGAGGCGGGAGCAGTTTGCATGCAAACCGTCTGTGGAGGAGGAGCTGTTTTAGGTTTTATTTTAAATTTTAAGTTAATTAATATATTAATTATGCTAATTATTATACTAATTAACTATAATCTGAATTTTACAACAATAAAAATATATAGTTAATATATATATCCCTTTTAGATTATTCTGATATTTCGGACGCAATGGAGAGTCCATTTTATGATCGGAGGCCGTTTGATTTGAGTCGGCGTCAGATTGAGTCCATTTCAGCTCAAAATGTGCATCATCATTTTCGCTCACTCGATTTTCACGTAGACTCGTCCGAAATAAGTGCGAATAGTCTTATTTGAAAGATTTTGATGTTTCGAAGCCAATGACGCGATCAATTTCATGAACGGAAGTCTTTTGAATATCGTCGCAGCTTCTCGACTTCGATATGCGTGTAAGCGCGTTGATGACTCGAGTGCTTGATCAATTGATCATTAAGTTGTGCTATATTTATATCCTGACCAATTTCAATGTTCTAAATGCGATGGAAAAGTCTGTTCGTCGATCAGAGGTCATTTGAGTTGATTTTGGCAACGTCTAGTATATTTCAGCCTCGATTTGCGCATTGCCACTGCTGATTATTCGACATTGGCACAGACTCGTCCGAATTGAGCGCGGACAATCTCATTTGATAGATTTTGACATTTTGAAGCTGACGACATAGTCAATTTTATGAACGGAGGTCATTTGACTTGCGTCGACTCCTCTTGGCTTCAATATGCGTACAAGCATGTTGACGACTCGAGCGCTTGATCAGTTGATCATTAATTTGTGCTATATTTATATTCGGACCAATTTCAATGTTCTAAACATGATGGAGAATTCCATTCATCGATCGGAGGTCGTTTCGACCATTTTCGGTGACGTCTAGTGCATTTTGAACCCTGATTTGCGCACTGTCGCTTCCGAAGTCCGTCGAATTCAATTCGTTGGCTTGTTTTGATATATGGCACACATATGGAGGTCAACAAAGATAAACTAGACATTGCTAGAATCAGTTGAAATGACTTTCAATCTATAAATGGACTTCACCATTGCGTTCAAACATCAAAATTAGTCAGATTATAAATATTGCATAATCTAACGATCAATTGATCAAGCAATCGAGCCATCAACGTGCCTACATGCATATCGAGGTCAGGAGGTTACGACGATGCCCAAACAACCTCCGTTCATGAAATTGAATATGTCGTTAGTTTTGAAACATCAAAATCTATCAAGTTAGATTGTTCGCACTCAATCGGGACAAATCTATGTGAATGTCGAGCGATTGGAAGCGACGATGCGCATTTTTAAGCTGAATTCTACCCGATGTAACACCAACTTAAACTAAACAGCTTTCGATCACAAAACAGACTATGCCGCTGCGTCCGGAATATCGGAATAACCTAGATTGACATATATATTAACCATATAATGATGTCGATGTAAAACTCATATTAAATTTGATTGAACGCTTAAAAAATAAATGAAAAAGTCTATTTATAACCTAATAGCCCTAACCGACACATCTCACTACCCATTTGGCCTAATCGCTCCACGCCTGCTCGATCCCTTGCTCGATTCTACCTTAGGCAAGCTGCTTGAGCCCTATTTCCTCCCTTCGCTCGGTTCTGCCGATCCTCCAAGCCGATCAAACGTTCTATCTCTTCAACCGTTCCCTCCCCCATTCGAACTCATCCTCAACTGTTCCCTCTCGATCCCTATTTCTATTTGTTCGAGCCTCCAACTGCAGGAATTGACTCTTCCCTTCTCTTCCGCTCCTCATTTTTTCGGTCAAAGCAAGCCGCAAGGAAACCGAAGCTTGGTGATCTCTTCTCTCTTCACTCGATCCCTTCAATCCCGTAAGCCCCTTTCTCTCTTTAAATTCTCTAGCCAAAATTCTCCTTTGGCCAAACTCCCTCTAGCGAACTTCCCCTTTGGCCGAACTCCTTTTGGCCGAAATTCCTCATTTCCTCCCTTGGCCAAAAATACCTTCTCCTTCCCTCATTTCTTTTTGGACGAATTCCTCTTAGCCGACCTCCTATTTCTTACAAGCAAGGGTAGCCGAGAGGCAACTCTGTCATCAAGCAGGTTCCTCTCAGTATACCTCCTCACTTCCTCCAATAATCGAGAGCATAGTCACTGAAATACCCTTCCAACCTTTCCTTTTTCCACACCCGAAGAAGAACACCATCATCAGGTGAGTTCTTCTCTAAGTTTTCGACATTTCCATCACTCGCAGCCTTTTCCCTCTTTGCAACTTTCCAATACTCTATCGACTTCCCTGCTCGCACTACCCATTCCTTCAATTGCTGCTCTTCCAATGTCAATGATATAGTGAAATAATTGTGGATGTGTGATGTGAATGTGGAAACTATATATAAGCATTTGTCTTTTTGCAGGTTTGATGGCCTCGTCATGCTCATTAGGGCTTGACGAGATGAAAATCGGTCGATGTGTTGCAAAACAGCAACCATCACGCTCATCAGGGCGTGACAGAAAAGCCTTCAAAATTGTTAGATCATTTGAAATGTTTAGAAATTTTGTCAAATTTTTAGACTTAGAAAAAAATGAAAAGAATTAAAATTCATAAAAAAAAAAAAAGAGAAACACACAAATAATGAAACAATATGAAAGTGCAAAGTCCCAAAATTAAAATTAATTTGCAAAGAAATCAAACTTGGAATGATATTTATAAAGGATTTAATGATGCGTAATAAACTTGAAAATGATTTTCTCCATGGATTTTAAATCATTATATTTTATGTGAGAGAAATGTAAAGTGATCTTAACTAAGCACAAGTTTAAAGAGCTTACATAGAGCTTGATAGCTCACTTAAGAGCAAAAATATAATTGAATTGATAATTTTCCAATAAACACAAGCTAAACTTCATAATGGGCAATTAATGATGTCACTTCTCGTTGAGCAATCAAACATAATCAAATGGATTGCTTGAGATTTGTGATAAACTTGAAATCTCCTCGATAAATGTGTCTAATCCAAAATATATGAGCATGTGTGCATCTTAAGCCAAACTTGTGCTTAAAATTATTACACTAGAAGTCCGTTAATGATCTAAAATAAAATATTTTCTGCGTGTCATAAAAAATATTCCTCATATTGAAATATGTTCAAATGATACAAAATTTCAAGTGATTGAGTTGCACATGCATATTGAGATAGTCTAATACTCAAATTATTGCATCAATAGGCTCGCAAATAATCTGGAGTTGCAAGTCAATTGAACACATATTTTGAAGCAATTTTGTACTCCTAATGCAGCATCGAGTTTTGGGCAAATAATGAGATGACTGTTATATATGCATATTTTATGAGAAATTAATTCAAATATAATACTTCAGAAAGAGTTCAATTTTCTCTTGATTAATTTACATGCTTTATAAGAAGTCTCTAAAACTAAGCTTCAAATGCCTCTATAAGCATATACATCTTCTAAATTACATAAAATTCAATGAAATTGAAAATGAATTCTCATAGGCCGCTTTATCTATCGGTGAAGTCATAAGTCCCACTTAATCAATCCAATCCTCCTTACAAAATAGGAGTTGATAGGATTGATTCTAAATCAAATGTTCAATTACTAAAGGATGATTTGATTTTTTTACATTTTGCATATGACCATCAAAGGTCTTGATAGAGAAATTTCTTTTAAAATTCGAAGCTCTCTACTTTGATATGAAGAATATAATCACAAGTTTTAACTATTTATCCAATCCTCTACTAGTAAGTAAGCAGAGTTGATAAGGTACATTACCCCAGTGATGATTGTGTTGATTGTAAATTTCAATCAGAGGGGTTCAATCCCAAAATAAAATTATCAAATTATAGTATGAATGCTCAAATCATTCATACCCCAATGATGGCTGCGTCGAATGGTTATTTCAACTCGGAGGATACTTCCATCAAAAAAGTGATTTTAATTTCAAATTAAACTAACCCAAATTAAGTGTTAAATCAAATGAGAAATCAAATATATTATTAAGCTACAAATGTCTAAATGAAATTCAATCTCTAAAAACTTAAAGCTAAAATTCAACCCACCTTCCATAATTATTTGTTAAAGGTGACAAATTAAGAAAACTCTAGCTCACAAAGGAACCAATGTCAAATCAAGTGTTCTACTATGTTCACTCTCAATTAATCTCACACCAATAAGGATGTAGCCTGTCTCCTCTAACTGCATGGCTTGGCCATTAGACTCCATATGATGATTAGTAAGTCCTCCATCGTGGTTTTGGACTCCATTAAATTATGATTACTCATTCGTATGCTCCCCAATGGCTCTTGCTCTTTGAGTTGTGAATCATAGGGTACATCTGATAAAGTAAAAAGCTCTCTGTCAGCTAAGATACTTAAGCTTGTCTCCTTAAATAAACACCACCCCAGGTCCACAAGGATTTATTGGACGATGTAACCCATGTGTTGCTGATAAGGATCCTTTTGGTTGGGTCGACTCCTCGACTAAGTAGGACTAACCCGGATGACGAACTAAGAGATCTAGATCAGGCACATCATCATTCCCCCATCCATCCACTTTAAGCTAAGATTGATGAATTTCATAAATCTAAAAATCAAAACTCCACATGCTGCTACTATATGCTATGCATTAAGTGACCAAGTTTGCGCCTATAGGAAACCTGGAACCAGATCTAAAGTCCTCACCAAATGAGGGCGAAATCTCTGGGTAGTGTCTTATCTACTATTCCATCTACCTTCTAAAAATTACACTGACACTTAAACCATACTCTCTTCATCATTGCGAGAGGTTGGTGGTGATTTTTTGGGGCCCACAAATTTCTCGCGACTCTGCTGGGGACATGATTCTCTTTCCATCTATGGCTAGTTATATATATGCTATAGTAGCAACAAAATATATGAAAATTCAAAACACAAAATGGTGATTTAAATGTGTAATAAATTCAAATTACTAATGTATGAGACTTTATGTTGAATAAATTATTCTGTAGAGTATATTTTTATTACACTATTATTTTGTTCTGTAGTGCCTCTGCCTTTTGAAAGTATGGGGTGAAATAACAATTACTAATTACTAATCTCCATCTTTCACTTTCATGGAATGGATTTACAGAGCACTCCTTTCACCATTCAGCTAGGGCGTGGTGCAAACATATACTTAGCTTATGCCATCATCAATACAGGAGATGTTGGAGCTATCATTTAATTTGGTAGCTTAAATTTTCTAGCTATTATAGCTGCAATGCCTAAAGTACCCAACTGTGGTGCACTGGTCCGAGGCCATGCTGGAAGGCCTCAGGTTATTGAAGCTCATACTCGTCATGCTGCCAACCAGTTCAACAACCAACCATTGTTAAGGAGTTCTCTCGATAGAGAACTTAGCTTTTGAAAGATTGGGTCAATCTGAAGCCTCGTGATGAAAAGAACCGTCAGTGAGCAAATGTATTTAATGCCTCATGGTACAATTATTTTGCCAACTGAAACCTTTGTACCTGGAAAGCATGATCATGAAGCTTCCTTATTAAAAAGAAGATTAACTAGAAGGAAAAGAAGAAGAAGAAATGCTGAGCTGAGGGCTCAACAGATCCTACTTGAATGACCTAATGAACAAACAATATTGCCACCAGAAATGAGTATTCCTACCCATAACAACTTTGATAACATAAAATTGGTAAAAAGGAACAACTATATTGGTGAGGTGAAGCCATCCTTCTGGGCTCAACAACATCAAGCTCCACCACCATAGAGGAGACAATATGAAACACTGTCCTCTATAATACATAAAGTTCTTAAAGTAGCCAAATAAAGAGGCTTGATGAAAAAAAAATTTCAAGGTCTGTGATGATTGAAAATATTGAAGCCATGCCAAGGAGGTTTCCATCTCTTATGGTAACTAGTCATCGAGTCAAGTATGCTTCAGCAGTGAGCATTAGAGTGTGACACTTGGACCGTATGTCCAAGAATCCCTCCAAAGGTCGTGAAAAGAGCAGGATGGATCAAGGCCCCGTAATGAAATTCAGAAGGAAGAAAGAGGTGTGACATCTGAGCACATATTTAGAAATCCACCTCAAAAATAACTTATCAGAAGTGGATACCTAAAAGAAGGGATATCACTGATAAAAGACATGATAGTCGACACCTTGGAGAATCCTCTAAGGGATCCCATCGATCGATTCACCCCTGAGAAGGTTGACTTTGATGTAGTCTCTAATGGAAGAAGTGTTTTTCCATACACTGAACCAGAGATCCACTTGAAATGTTGATCAAAAATTCATGTACAAAAAGAAGGCGATGAAGAGAACTATGGAAGTGGAAGTCGTCTATATGGTTAGAGATATAGATGAACTTTCCACTCAGCACCATCAGCATAATATGGATCCAGGGAACCTAAACCTAAATTCGATGTTTATAAAGGAGAGTCTTCACATAAGAAAGTAGAAGATGGATCTCCAATCTCTGCTAAAGAAGAAGAAGAAGAAGAAGATCGAAATGAGAAAGACATCATGGGTGTTGAAGCTATTTTTATCATTGAACTAGGAAATGATCAGCCTGGTACACACTTTTACAGTTAACGTCGTCGATCAGCCCTAGCAACAACTATCCCTGCAAATGCATAAGAAGAAGGATAGTCAAGTTCTTCCCCTGAAGATGAGCAGAGAGTAGAACAACAATAAGAGATAAAGGAAGAATAATAGCTTATGTTGATTGATGCCATGGCTAGAGAGAAAGACAAATCGTCAAATGGAAGTCAAAGATAAAAAATTTGCGGTACCAAGATGAATGATGTGATACAAATGAATATCATGATGGATATATTGTAGAAGAATATCACATCAAATTTAGCACCTTTGTTTCTAATCAACGTAGCTAATAATACAACTTATACCACCACCTCTAGCACCAAGCTCTATAGTACATGCTACACAAGCGAGGAATGAAGTTAACCAACTACCTCTGCAGTCGATAATTCAAAATATGGCTAGAACACCTAGAACGGTAATAGCTCATATTAGAAATAATACTCACGAAAATATAAAGACATTTATAGCTTCAGAGCAAGCTGAAAAGTTGAAGAGTAAGGGTCTCCCTTACCCAGCTAAATATGATCAAGTGTCGTACGCGAAAGGTTACTCAGTTCTGAAGTTTAATACTTTCAGTGGGCTTGGTAACCCAAAGCAACATATAGCCCAATTTAAGGCTACTTGTTGTAACACATGGGGGAATGATGCACTGCTTTTCCTTCAGTTCATCAACAACTTAACCTCAGCTGCTTTCAAGTGGTATGTAGAATTGTCGAATGATTTAGTTAAACCTTTTGCTGAGTTAAAGATAATATTCGTAAAGAGGTTCGCCAGTGCAACCAAGAAAATAACAATCGCCGACCTTGCCTTGTTGAAGAGGAGAAAAAATAAGTCAGTGATAAAATTCATAAGCCGTTGGCGTAACCTAAGTATGAAATATGAGCAATAATTAGAAGAAGAATATGCGATCCAATTGCTAATGGGCAATATGGATGATAAAATGGCACCATTTTTATGTATGACATCAATTACAATATTCCAAGACTTGCTTGATAGGGTGGCCAAATTTGAAAAGCTGAATCACCCTAAGTCTGAAATATATACAGATAAATCAAAGAGAAACAAACCTTCAGACTCAAGGAGAAATGAAACTCATGTCGCTTCCTATAGCTCAAGTGGTGAAAAGCGGGTAATCAATAATGCGGATAAAGAAAAATAGCTAATGCACAATGATGATAAGGAAAAGATGCTTGCCATTCTAATCCATAGCTAAAATTGGTATTGGAAGGCAATGATAAACCTCAGACTTTTTCATGTGGTGGATAGCATCCAAAATAAGTAATAAGAGATGATGAGCGATTATGGCCATCTCTTATGGAAAAGATGAACAAAGAATATTTCTTGACAAGTGGCTAAATTATTTTGAAAAGTAGTCAAAGTCGGTCTATAATTAAATTAAAAGGCCAAGAAGATGATCAAGTCAATAATCCAAATTACTCCCTATCATCGATGATCACCATCCTATTATGTCTTCAAAGATTGGCTACAAAGAAAGTATCGACGAGGTGAATTTACATTATATAATAGTGTTCTAGTCAACCCAAAAAGAGAATCTACAAGGATGATTATGTCTTCTTCTGTATCATCCATTAAAGATAAAAAGAAAGAAAAATTAGTTGAAAGAATGAAACAAAGCTCTAAGAAGAGTGAAAATATTGAAGTATGTCCTAGTGTTAATTGGAAATCACCACTTGAACCTATATTAGACTTAAGAGAGATGCCTAAACCAAGTATTTGGCTTCTCAGATTTTAATAAGGCTACTTCATCAGGAGTAGTCTACCAAAAAATGCCTCATAAATCAAAGAAGTATTAAGAAAAAGAAGATCAAGAAGAAGACTATAACTCAAAATTTTATTAACAATTTAGAGGAGTATCACTAGCCGATAATACAACCATTTAGGCTTGCAAACTTTATGCCTAAACTCTGTATTGTTGAATCGGATGAATTAGATAATGGTGAATCTTATCCAGTAGAGACATACCGAATCATTTATGTGATATCAGATGTTCTTCAGCTTCAGTTACTTCAAAATGACAAGGGTAATCGAGGCTCACCAACCCATCAAAATTCTTATCAAAAAAATAAGAAGAGCTTGAGGAGTTAACATCTGAATTCTGTTTAATGACCCAATAAAAAGATAACAGTTTAGATGAATATTTATGTTTCCCCAAAGGAGAAGAGTCAGACTCATCGATATCATCATATATGAAATGTATGAAGTTAAAAAATGAGTCTAGCCCTTTTGATCAATCATCTAAAATAAAAAGTGAATTTGAAGAAACTACCTCTTAAGAATCGAAAAGACAAAGTGATTCAAGTTATTGAGAAGTGATAAAGTCTTACCACCTTCATCAAAGAAGGGAATGTAAATAAAGACAAAGGAAAACAAATTGAAGTCAACGAAGATATCATTCCCAAAAATCCTAGAATAAAGCCCAAATCAAGTGAAAAGATAGATTATAATATTCTATCACATTGAGAAAGATCCTCAATTGAGTAATGATCTCTTGATGTCAAAAGACCTCCAAGAAACTTTGATACATGCTCTCAAAGATCTAGAGAATTATGAAGCTTACTTTGACGAAAAATATATGACTAAATCATTGCAAACTCAAGATCTCCTAGTAATCATATTTTCTGAAGAAGGTCTTATATTGGGAACAACAGATCACAACCATCCTCTATATGTTACCATAGAGAGTGATGACATCTAATCAATAGAATAGATTGATTCTTCTATCAATCTTATGAGTCTAAAAGTATTAAGAGGATTATCACTTGATATCCAACATCTTGGCAGATAAGTTGATGGTTCATGGTTTCAATGAGAAAGGAAAAACGGTTCTTTATTCTACTCAAGTTTCGTGGATTTATATACGAAAAGTTTCATGTAATTGATACATACATCCTTTAGAGCTCTCTTGGGTCACCATGGTCGAGTATGGCATGGTCCCATCAACTATGCATCGTATGAAGTATCTAAAAGATGGAGAAGAATTTTAATGGTAACCTACAATCATTCTCCGTCAATGAAGCAGAGATTTATGAAGACACAAAAATATTTCATCCCTAAAGAGCCTAAGCCAACAGAGCCTCTTGAGGCTGCAGCATCCACTTCAGAACAAAAAAATAACTTCCTAAGGTGAAAGAGCAAAAGCAAAAAGGAAGAAAGAAGATAATGCTGACTCTCCCTAAAGCACTTGATTCTACATCTAAATCAAGAAGATCAGTTCCTCATTTGGGAAGTGACACACAAGAAGAAGAAAATATTTCTTTCAAACCTATGGGAACTTATAAACTTTCAAGAAAGGCAAAGTATGAAATAAGTGATTCAAATTCAGACTATGACTTCAAATCTACTTATACAAATAGAGTTCAGATGGTTGCATCAAAAAGAATAACTCATTTTCCAGTGTCAAAGGTCTCCTTCAAAATTATACCCATCCCTTAATAGTGCTTCAAAGAAATCACTCCACTGGAGGTCCATAACATTGAAGAATTGATAACATTCTATGTGCTACTGTTGAGTGAGAGTGGAAAAATAGGAACTCTATTTTACAAATCTAAAGAGACTCAGCCTCACAATTTTGATCAACCTACTCAACATGAAGATTCTGATGAGATAGTGCCAACAAGAATACCAATATACTATCCACAAAAATCACAAAGAATGATGCATAAGCTGGGAATTCATATTGGAACTACTAAACATAGAACTTAAATCTTTAACAGGATGTAAAATCAAAGAAGTCTTCAAATATCATGAAGAAGTGATAAGTTTGTCACTAAAGGTCTTGGGTTCATCCACAAATCTCATCAAAATGAAGTTTGTTATAATATAATATAAGCTGAGATCGAAACTAATAGATATGAAGAAGATGATCTCCATAAAATTCTTCTTACAAATGATGAAGAAGTAAAAGCAAAGCCTACACCTGAAGAACTCAAAGATGGTGGACAAACAGTTACTATGGATGAACTCAAAGAAATTAACCTAGGAGCTGAGGATGATCCCCATCTAACTTTTGTCAGTGCCCTTCTACTTGATGAGAAAGTTAAAAAGTTGAAATTGCTACTTTGAAATGTCAGGGATTACTTTTCCTAGACATACTTTGAAATGCCGTGTTATCAGGTACAGTTCATAAACCCATTAAACTAGATGTGATGCATTAAGCAAGCTCCTGAATGAGATTGAGATTGAAGAATAAGTAATTTAAACTAAGAAGGATCAAGCAAGCTTCATCGAAGAGAAGCAGATTGGATAGCCAACATTATCCTAGTTAGGAAGAAGAATGACCAAATTCGTGTCTGTATTGACTTCTGGGACCTAAATAAAGCATGCCCAAAAGATGACTTTCTGCTTCTAATGTCAGAACTACTAGTAGACAATACTTTCAACTATGATATATTCTCATTCATAGATGAATCATCAGGATACAATCAAATCAAGATGGCTCTAAATAAAGAAGCACACATCAAGATGCCATATATATCCGCTACAGCCATGCTTGATTGAAGAATGCTAGAGCTATACTAAAGAGCCATGATGCGTATTTTTGATGAGTTGATTCACCAAAAAGTGGAGTATTATGTTGATGATTTAGTGGCAAAGAGCTTGAATCATGAAAATCACTTTGAAGACTTAAGAATTGTATTGGAGAGAATCAAAAAATATGATCTCAAGATGAATCCTCTAAAATGCACATTTAGGGTGTCCTCTAGAAAATTTCTCGGGTACATTGTACGTCATGGAGGAATTGAAATCAAACATGCTAAAATCAAAGCAATTGTAGAGATACCTCCTTCGAAGAGTTTGTGTCAACTCTATTCTTTACAAAGATAGCTTACATTCATTTGTTGATTTATATCAAACATATCAGGATGCTGTCAACCATTTACAAAGTTGATCAAGAAGGATGCTCCATTCAAATGGGACAAGGAGTGCCAAGAAGCCTTCAATAGCATTAAAAGTTACATGTTAAATCCACCAATCTGCGCACTACTTGGGAAGCCTATTCTATATACAATATTAGAAGAGTCTCTAGAGCATTATTAACAACATAATGAGGAAAATAAAGAGAATGCTTTTATTATATCAAGGTTGATAGAGAAATAAGATGCTCTCCGATGAAAAGTATTGTTTGGCATTGATCTTAACCAAAAGCTCACATATATATTATCTCACAAGATTATCCTCATCTCTAGGATTTATGTGCTGAAGTACTTGATGACAAGACCAGGATTGACAGGCCACTTGGTAAGATGGGCAGTATTGCTTTTATAATTTGATATCACTTACGTTCCACAAAAAGAAGTAAAGGGATAAGTCTTAGCAGATTTTTTTGATGCACATCCCATCCCCGCGGACTCTTCTCTTAATGATAATTTGCCTGATGAGCAAATTATACTCATTCATGAATGAGAAAACTCACAAATTGGAGAAATGTACTTTGATGGAGCTTCATTGATCAAACAATTCCAACCTCTAAATTTCTCAAGGGCAAGAGTAGAAATCGACATCATCTTCATAACACTAGAAGAAGGAATAATGAGATGATCATATGGGTTGACCGAGCCAAGAACTAATAATGAAGCTGAGTATGAAGCATTGGTAGCAGGTCTTGAAGAAGCTATTTTCATAGGCATTCAAAACTTACATATTTTTGGTGATTCCCAGCTTATTATAAATTAAGTAATGGGCATCTATAAAATCAACAAACTTGAGTTAGCTTTCTATCACAAGCGAGTTTTTGAACTTATGAAGCAAATATCAAATATCACATTAACTCGAGTCTCTCGATATGAGAATATCAAAGCAGATTGTTTAGAAAAATTAGCTAAGAAAATGACAAATATGAATAGTGATTATATCATGATCGGGATATCTACTCAATGAATTCTAGAGCCAGCAAAATACTAATCCTCACAGGTAGAGGGGTTATTAAATTTGAGCAGATGCGACTTCCCTCATACTCCCCAAAATCAACAAGGAGTTATAACAAGAATAACTAAGTATGATATTACCTCAGAAAAGCAGTGTGAAGCATTTATTAAAGAAGAGCCACATGATTGGAGGCAACCCTTCATCGACTACTTTAAAGAAGGAAAATTATCAAATAATAAAATACTAGCAGCTCAAATCGAGAAGAGAATGTTGCTCTATACTTTCATCAATAATGCTTTATATCATAGATCCTTTGAAAAATGTATAAAAATACGATGAAGCAAAAAGTGATGGTTGAAGTTCATGAAGGACTTTATGTGCAGATTAGTCCCAAGATGGCGAAGATCAAAAGGATGGAACATTATTGGCCATCTATGGTAAGAGACTGTATCAATTGTGCTAAAAAGTGTCATGAATGTCAAATACATGGGAATATAATCCACCAACCACCAAATCCATTACACCCAACAATAGCATCCCGACCATTTGAATATTGGGGTACAGATATAATTGGACTAATTGATCCGCCATCGTTAGTTGGACACCGCTTCATCATAGCAGTGACTGATTATTTCTCTAAGTGGGCTGAAGCTACCCCATTTAAAGAAGTTACTACTAATCGAGTGATTAATTTCTTCACGCATAATATGATCTATCGATTTGGAGTGCCAGAAATAATAATGACTTTCAAAAAATACAAAGATTTTATATATTTATCGATCGACACAAAATCAATTGGTGATATTCTTCAATATATAACCCAAAGGCAATTGGTTTGGTGTTTTAACAATTCAAGAAGATCCTAAAAATAAGAGAGAATGACATACTAATTAGAGGCATTATGGGCTTATCAACTACAAGACGCCAACTAAAGCCAATTCATATTTGAACGGTAGTTCTTTGCTTGAAGTTGAGTTATCACTTGAATATTATCCAATACAACTAACGAAGATCAAAATTCTCATTTGAGAATGGAGGAACTTGACACGCTTGATGAAGTTAGATTGCAAGCTCATCAAAATCTAGAAGTTTATCGAGCAAAGATGTCTAGGCTTTTGACCATATGGTGTGGCCTCGAACATTCCAAAAAGGGGAATTAGTTTTGGTGCTGAAACGACCTATTATTTCAAATTAAAAATTTGGTGGCAAATTTGAGCCTAATTGGGAGAGCCCTTTTGTCATTAAGAAGGTGTATCAAGGAGGGGCATACCAACTTATTGACCTAAAGGATGAAAGACTAATGCCGCCAATTAATGGTTGATACTTGAAAAAGTATTATACATGACAAATATATTCTCAAGATACAATAGAAATCAAAGAAATTTTTTTTAATATTATTTAAACATCGTGCTTCATGCTGACCCTTAAATAAATATACTTACTCAAAATGAAAAACATTTTCATAAAAATTCCCCTGTTACACAGGAGGTATTTTAGATCTCTATACATTGATGAGATCAATGCTACATGTTAAAACCCTCTTAAGAACAAATGTATCAACTCATCCATTAATATATTTTCTTAAATTATTTTAGAGCTTTTTCAAAGTGTTTTAGAATTTCCCCTATAAGATAGATGGCATTTTATTTATATTTGAAAGCATAAGACCAAATCCTCAAAAATATTCTAATTTAGGTTGACATTGAGCTTTACATCGAAATCCCTGAATATATCCATAATTGTTTTTAATAAAGTTGTTGGCTCTTGGAAGGAACCAAAAGAATCTATTGCTACATGAAAAGACAACCCTAAAAATCAAAAATTTCTCCCATATTTGTCAAATTTTGAAGATCAAGTCAACCAGAGGGGATACTTGCATAAAAATGTGATTTTAATTTCAAATTAAACTAACCCAAATTAAGTGTTTGTTGACCTCATTTTTAGAATAAGCTCTCAACCCCTCCATCTTAGACATAAGACTTCTCTTAGACTTTAAGAGTTCCTTAGTCTTAAGATACATCTAGTGATAGGTGGACACTCAACCAAGCCCTAGAGAAAGAGCCATAGAATAGGTCATGCCTGGGGTGTTAGAAAAATTTGCCTACATAATATCACCTTTATTTCCTTCCTTCAAGTCAAACTTCAAATCAACATCAAACCTAAATCATTCTAGCTAATTGATTTTCTCCAAACTCAAATCAATGCCATATGATTGAAACCCATGATTGAAATCCATGATTGAAACCCATGATTGAAATTACAAATTAAAATATTTCTGTCCTTAATTTCCTCTAAGGACTTAGAAATCATCTTCAAATCAATTCAAACTCATGAAATTTTTCATAATTCATTTATATTCTCATTTATATTCACATATATAAATGAAATATAAATTTAAATCAATCAAACTAAACTAAAAAAAAAAACAAATCCAAAATTCAAATTCCTAATTCAAAATTCTTCTTAAGTCCTTAATTTCCACTCTTAAGGACTTAGCCTAAATCATCTTTAAATCAATTCAAACTCATGAAATTTTCTCATAACTCATTTATATTCACATGTATATATAAAATATAAATTCAAATCAATCAACTTAAATTAAAAAAACATCAAATCCAAACTCCAAATATTTTCTAAGTCCCTTAATTTCCTCTTAAGGACTTTACCTAGATCATCATCAAATCACTTCAAATCCTTGAAATTTTCACATAACCCATTTATATTCTCATTTATATTCACATATATAAATGAAATATAAATTCAAACAATCAAAACCACTTCCAAAAATCAAACTCAAACTCATTCAAAATCCAACCTCCTTTCAAGTCAAAATCTTGAACTTAGTAAATCAATTTCAAATCGCCAAACTTGATTTTTTATTCATGATTCAATCAAAATGAATCTAAATATAAATACACTTATGGTGAAAAATATTCCCCTTCATCTATCCTTTTGGAGAGATAAATGAAAATTGAAATATATGCCTTTTCTTACACCACATGTAGATGTTCTTATTGGTGATGTGACATTGAGAGAGGTGTACTATCTAAAGATAAAAGTCACCCTATAATGGACCTAATCACCTCAATAAAGACTCCTAAGGAATATGGGTGCATATGTACTGAGATTTTTTCCCCTACTTTACATGAAAAGTAAAGTAGGTTTATTTAAAGTTCGTTAAGTTCTTAGGGCAAGCCCCATAGTTAATTACATCTTAAGAATGAGATTCTCAAGAATACTCTGATTAAGGTAAATAATCGTTCTAAAGGATTTCAAGGGACTATCAAATTAGTTTATTTTGGAAAATCAAGTGGGATCGATCAAGAGGAGGGAGTTCTTATCGAAGCCAAATGGAGATGAGTAGGGGATATTTAGGATACTAAGAAGTCTAGTAAACATCCCAAACTATCTTATGGTTGGGCTTTATATTTTTGAAATTGAGAAAAATTATTTATTTGAGTTGAATTTTTATTAGAGATTTAGGGCTTATAATTCCATAATACAAGGTTATGAAAATACCTAAGAGGTGAGGATTGATGCTTATGGTCCATAGAAGGGAGAAGCAACCTCACAACCTAAATCTAGGGAGCTTTGGTGTGGGCCAAAAGCACGACCTAAATCTAAGACGAAAAAGGGTTTTCGATTTTCCTCCACAAGAGAGGATGAACTACATTACTGCTTGGACTTACAACCATCTGGGAGTGGCCGCCAACTAACTCCTGCTATGATTTTAAATACATGTAGGCAAGTCATATGCTTTATGCAAGATAACTGGGCTATTATTTATTTGGAAAGAGACTAAGTCCTTAAACTCACTCCCTAAAGAGACTAGATCATGTAAGGGCATGCTTCAAATGACCTAAATCTAATGAAAATCATATACATTTTACTTTCATTTCTTGAACAATCATTTGACTCAGGCTTATAGGATTCATATGCCTAATGCATGAGAAATAAGATTGTGGGCCTAAATCAGCCAGAAGGGGAGAAGTGTATTTCCACCATGGCTCTCAAAGGTCAAGCCAAATTCTTTGGTATGGGTGGAAGACCCCAATCAAGAGTGAAACAAGATGCTGTTGTGCATGATGTCGTAAAAGAAATACACATCTAGCTAAGGGGTTGCTAATTCTTTTATCTTGATTTTAACTTAGGCTTTAAATGAGGTTATAAGTTATTTATTTTTAATTTTGAGTTGATTAATTTGGCAGAAGATTTATTTTTCTCTAAGATCCTATCGCCATCCAGGCCATACATCAAAGCAAGAAAAAACTAGAAAAAATATGCCATTTCTAATGCACAAGCTAAACAAAATATCAAACATTTTATAAAGCTAACAAAAGAATAAAAGGCCAGTGTGGTGCACCACAAACAAAATAAATTGGGTAAATTGAGCTCTACCCTTACACAACTCAGATTATAAATGAATTAAATATAATTAAGCAAGAAATTCATTGTTATGGGAGTCTTCAAGCTTCATTTCTTCATTCTTTTTTCTCTTTTCTTCTTTCTTCTTCTTTCTTTCTTTTTTTTCTTCTTTTCTTCTTCCTTCTTTGGTTCATTCTTTGATGGTGGGATGATCTAAAGGTTTTACATGGTACATAAGATGTAATATTATGACCAATGCTCATCCTAATCCCCCATAACAATCATTCTAAAATCTTAATCATAAAAATACATGAAAAAGGAAAAAAATCTAACTAAAACTTGCAAAACAAAGATTAGCTAAACAAATCACAAATTCTCAAGCATGTATATAAACAAATTGGACATAGCACCCCACACATGGGTAATCGAGTCCATCTGGCCTATTTTGGATTATGCTTAAGGTATAAGCGACCTGCACAGCAAAAGCATTTATATTTTTATTACAGCACCCATTAAGCATAATCCCCTGCATAAGATAATGATTAGACTAAATTTTCCAACCATTCATTCTACACACATACACCCTAACATCCAGACTAAAACATCACATCACAAAATAAAATAAACATTAAACCATGCACCGTCCTGACATAGGACTAGAAGTGGTGGTTTAGCCTAATGTGTGTGCCATGTAAGGTTTGTGTGGTATGCTTAGCTAGGCTTTAAGGTTAGGATTTTCCAAGTGTGAAAAGGTTCAACTTAGAAGGGTGGTCTCATTTAAGTTGTTTAGTTGATATGGGTTAATTTTATTTCATGATTTGATTTGGTTTGAATGAACCTACTTAATTATTAAAGGTTGTAAAAAGAGAAAAAGAGAAGAGAACTTCACTTTCCTCGTCACCTTAAGTGATTTCTAAGATAGATTCATTAAGAATTTTTGTTTGGTAAATATTTTATTATGCATTTTAATTAATCCTAAGTTTAGATTTTCTCTAAACAAACCTATTCAAAAGAAATATTTTAAGATTAAGTGAATTACTATCACAAAACACACAACATTTTATTTTTTTCCCACATGTGTATAACATGCACATAAATGGATCCTAAGAATATCTATACATGCAAATGGGAATCTTTGGCATACTTGATGATGAATTCCAAGTGAGGTAACTTAAAGAAATTTAGAATGCTTCATGTATGCATGATTTTGTTAAGTAGAATAGAGTGATTCTTTTATCCATTTTTCATATGCACATTTACAAGTATAAAAAAGACATAAGTGAATGACACATTGTTAACTGTGGTGTAAGGTACAAGACCTATATACTTAAAGCCTCAAGAATTGTAGACTAATATACTAATTTTCTTAAATACATGCATATTAAAAAAAGAAATGCATGGAAAGAGAATGCTAAAAGTTAAAGAAAATTTGAATGTTTATGATGCATGATTTTCATTAAGTAGAAAAGAGATTTTCTTATCCATTTTCATTCACATGTATGTAAAAGACATAAGTGAGTGCATGCCATTGTTAACCAGGGGTGTAAAGTACAAGACCTACTTATTACTTAAAGCCTCGTAACCCTGGGTTGTCGACTAATATACCATTTTTTTCTTAAATACAAGCATATGTACAAATAAATGAATGGAAAAGAAAGATGCAAAAGTTTGTGTTGGTTGATTTATTTTGTTTATGCAATTTATATGTGCAAAAGTAGATTCCTTCTTAAGTAATAGTATAGGAATAAATAGAATGGAATTAGCAAGTGTTATGTTCTTTTCAAATGAACTATACACTTTGTCAAATCTATTCAAAACTATACTAAAGAAAAGAGAAGGAAGTACATAACATCTTCATATTTATATCCACATGCAAGCTTATAAATAATTATAAGTAGCACTCTTTCTTTATATTTTATTTATAGATTTTGAAAATAGTTTTGAATTTAATAGTGATAATAGCCACTCATATTTTAACTTTAGCCAAAATATGTAATTTAACCTAAAGAAAATATTTCATTTTGAATTTGATTTTAAAAAAAATATGAATGTTTGAGACTCATATGACATACACATTTAGCATGCTAGAAAAGAAATAAAGTGATGTAAGCATGTAATTTCATTCACTTTAATTAATTCTTAAAGACAATCTTATGAAGTAAGATCATTTAAAGAGAATCAAAAGTTGTTTAAAGAGACTTTCATTTTGCTTTTGAGTTTGATTTGAATTAGAAAATGTGAGAAGGTTTTGGTCCTTACCCATTCTAAATGTGTATATTATTTTAATTTAATTTTTTTACGTATTGCTTTTGGATTTAGGTTAAGGTGTAGATTAAGTTCATTAATTACCCCACTTATTAACATATTTAATCAAATAATTATGAGCCAATGTATGACATAAAAAACCAGAATTTAAATCAATGCATCCTAGGAAAGAAAGGTACCTGCAATTGGCTCACAATTAATGATTAATTAAGCTAAAGGGTTTAATTTAAGTACTTTCATAACCTTTCCCACACATGGGTTAGGTATGATTTCCTTAAGTTTACTTAGGTTATTGAACACCTAAGTATCTACCAAGAAGGATTGATTAAGTTTGGATTTTGTTTTGAGAATTTGATTTGATTAATTAAGTAGATCATTAGTTGATTAACCCTTAATTAGATTTGGATTAAGGAAGAAAGGGGTTTAGGGTAAAGCTTAAGGAAAATATCCAAAAATCATTCCATAAACCTCCTAATCACTTAAACAAAGTTTAATTATCTTAATCAAGGAATTAAACCACTATTCACATGCTTAATTAACCTTAATTACATTAAGAGAGTGATTAGAGGTTCATTAATTAATTTTCCTGATTAACTCATTAATAAATTCAAAGAAAATTAGGAGAGAAGTCATCCCACTAAACATGCCAAGTTTGGAATTAATTGAAGTCATTAGAGTAATTAGGTTATTAAGTTTTAAATAAACCTAATTAAGGAAAATCTACTATTCAAATTCAATTAGAAACAATTTTATTGGATTCTCCTTCAAAATATCTTTAAAATGAACCTGAGTTTGTATTTTTTTAGATTTTTCTATAATTAGTTATGAATTTAGGAAGTTTCAATTGATTTAAGTGATTTTTATGAATTATGCTAATTTATTTTATTAAAATAAATCATTTGACACTCAAAATTTAATATCCTTTAATCCAGAGGTTATTTTAACTTGTGATTTTTATGATAGGTGTATTTTAACATCAATTTTAATCTCTAAAAATTTCAACTTAATCTGACATATATTTTTGATTTAATTAAAGAAATTAGATTTTTACTAAAACTTAAATTAAGTTCAAAATACTTGCAATTTAACGATTTTGGGTTTATTGGATTTCTCTCAGAAAAACAAATCCAACGAGCTCTTATTTGTAATTTTTGGTTAAGTATTTTATTTTCTATAAAGTTTTGAAAGTTTAGGTAATTTAAATTAATTTTTTAAATTTAAAATCCACGCACGTAACCATGGCGCCAATACCGATATGATTGGGCGGTGCCGGTATGCGACGCGACGCCGCGGCACGATGCGCGTTAGCGAAGAAGCGAGACGGTCAATGGCGAGCGACCTGCTTGGACCGTCGATCACCGATGGTCAACGGTCGCATAATCGCGACGATGCAGTGATCGATCACGTGAACCATGATCTGATCGATCGTATCAGCGCGATGGCCCAAATCGTGCAATCCACACGAGATATGAGCCGTCCGATCCTGCAAACCGCGGGATCAGATGGCAGCTGTAGCCCCGTCGATGATGAACAGTAAGAACATACTTTTTTATAAAGAAAAAATGAGATTTCTAAGTAAAAACTTGTCAAAATGGACTCATTTTTGCGTCAATTCACACTAAAAAAAAAAAATTCAATTTTCTAATTGAGATGATTTAAAGTAAAAATGCAGGATTATCTAGGATAGATTCCTAAATATTGCATAAAATCTATCGCAAAAATGAAAGATCCTAAGGCCGGCTATAATTTTTGAAGGTTATCTCACTGGGGATGATTTTCAGTGATGGTGGTGACTCAAGCGCGCTGTCAAGTGAGGGAAGAAGCCTTGGACTAAGTTTAGATCCTCGCCTTCACGTTGAAACGAAGTTTCCTCCGGTGATCGTCATTTCCTCACCAAAATCCCCTTAGTTTTGGAGTATTTCTCTCCAAAATGAAGTGGATGATTCCTAAGGGCTTTTGGGAGCTCTAGGAGGAGGAGAATGAGAGGAATGAGGGTTTCTTTTAGCCACTCAAGCTTTAGAATGAAAGGTGAAGTGAAATGAACCTTTTTTAATTTTGTTTAAAATTTTGGGTCCAAACTCATGTCACTTGGCTTGGGGTGGTTGGGAATGGAAGAGAATCATCCTAGGTGCTCCTTATGGTTGGCTAAGGCATGGAAAGTGGCTGCCCTGAAGGACAAGTGGGTGTCCTAGCTAAGGGGAGGTGAGTGTCCTTCATGCCAAGTGTTCCAATGGGAGAGGTGAGGTAATTTCACCTCCCCATGAGTCATGGGTACCCCAATGACTCTTTGGGTCAGAAAATTAATGTCCTTGGTACCTATGTGGATCAATGGATGAGTGCTAAGTGGCCAAGGAAGAGAAATGACCACTTGGGAAAGTGTCTTTTCTCATGGAATGCCCAAGACCCAAGGGCAAAATGGTCATTTGATATTGAATTTGATTTGAGCATATTTAAAATAAGATAAAAGTAAGTTGGACCAAATTTCATGTCATTTGAAGTTCATTTGGTTTAATTTGGGTTTTAATTTGTCAAAGTCAAAATGGTTAGGTTGACCAATTGGTCAAATTGGGTCAAACCAAGAGTTGGGTCAAGTTCAAATCACTATTTGGAGTATATTGGTTCAATTGGTTTTAATTAATTTGGTTTAATTTGGATTTAATTTGGATTTTGGCCAATTTGATCCTTTAGGTCAATTTTTGGGCTAAGTTGAATTTTGCAAGAATCATGGCTTGGTTTGGGTTTGGTTGATCTATTGAAATGGATTGGTATCTTTGTTTCCAATAAATTTGGTTTATATTTGATTTTGGCTTGATTTAACTTTTTAGGTCAAGTTGGGTTTATGGTCAATTGAGCTAGGTTAGATCTAGTTGGCCAATTGGTCAAATTGGGTTTAATTAAGATGTTGGTCAAGTTCAATAATCAATTTGGAGTAAACTTGAGCTATTGGTTGCAATCAATTTAGTTTAGATTGTAATTTGGCTAGTTTGGGTTCATATGGGTTAAAGGGTTGACTAGGTCAGCAGGCTAGGTTGACTTGGTTTGACCCAATTCATGACAGTTGATTAACCTATGATGATCAACAAACATGACATGAAGTTTGGATTGGCTTAATTTATTTTGATTTGGATTGAATTAAATTTTGGTTCATGTAGGTCAAATTGGCCACTTTGGGTCAAGTGAGCCAATTAGGTTTAGTTGGCTTGATCAAGACTTGATTCAAGTTTGGTTGAACTCACATATGGATTTATGATTGAAATATGAATCCATTTGCAAGAGATTTGAAGTCAAATGGATTTTGATTCATTTGACAATTCCAAGTCAAAGGATAAACATGAGTTTGACTTGGGTTTGATTTTTTGAATTTAGTTTTGGTTTGATGATTAGAGTTTATGTTTATATTTAGATTCATGATTTTAGGAGTGATTTAACCATGAAAAAAAAAATCAAGGGTTCGGCTTGATTTGAGTTTGATTTGGCTAAGTTCAAGATTTTGACTTGAAAGGCTTAGGTTGGATTTTGATTGAATTTGAGTTTGATTTTTGGAGTTAGTTTTGATTGTTTGAATTTATATTTCATTTATATATGTGAATATAAATGTAAATATAATTTGGTTTTGAGAAATTTTCAAGGGTTAGTGATTTGAAGATTTTCCTTAAGAGAATTAAAGACTTAGGAAATATTTTTGATTTTGGATTTGGTTTGATTGATTTGAATTTATATTTCATTTATATGTGAATATAAATGAGAATATAAGTGGATTACAAAAAATTTCTAAAATTTGAATTGATTTGGATTTGATTTGAGCTAAGTCCATGAGATAGAATCAAAGATTTGGAATTTGAATTTGGATTACGATCATGGGTTTGATTATTTGGAATTGATTCATGATTTGAAAATTCTGAATTTAATTGGAGGTGATAAGTTTAGAGTTGGTGAGGAAGGAAATGAGGAGTTGGTTCAAGCTATAGGGAGACAAATTTTCCCAACACCCAGGCATGACCTATTCATGGCTAACTCTTTTAAGTCTCTGCTGGGTTAAGTGTCCACCTAATCACTAGATGTTTCTTAAGACTAAGGAATTTATAAAGTATAAGAGAAGTCCTAGATGGAGGGGTTGAGGTCATTCAAATGAGGTCAACAAGGGCCAATAGGTGTGGTGTGACTAACAAGGAACACCACATGTATTAGTGTTGACGAAATGATCAACAATAGAGATCTGGCTAAAAGTGACAATCTCCTAAAGGTGTTGAAGCTGGTGCAATGTGGCTCTACTTATCGACATAAGAGAGAAGGAGAATCCAGGGATATAGTATGTGAACCTTTCACTAGGAAAACAGTTCAAATCATCCACAAGGGATGAGAGATTTGATTTGAGATTTGGGAAGAAATTTGATTTGTTAAGTTTGGGAAGAGGGTTAAATTTGTTATTTTTTATTATGTTTATTTTGACTCCACGGATGTGAATTCTCCTGGAAGTTGAAGTCATCCACAAGGGAGGGAAGGTTGTGAAATCCATGAGGGATTAAAATTCTAAGTTTGCTGGGGAGCTAGAAAGATTTGTATCTCACTGAGGGTGGAGAAAAAGGTTGGATTTGTATTGATTAATTATCTTTATTTTGATTATTTCAGATTTTTAATTTTGGATTTTGAAATGGACCTTGTTGGTTTATGATGGACTGCACCGAGTAGGATCCATGGAGGCCTAGACCTAACTTAGATTTACTAATCCAAAGGGGTAGTCTACTAAACACATAGTAGGACTAGCCAACCAAAGGGGGCCTTTTGTGTACCTACAGGAAGAAAGCATAGTTTACATCCTCCAAAGTAGGGATGGTTCTTTGGGGTGATCCATTTGCAGACGGTGAAACCAGGTGAAATGCCGACTTAGATCTCTCTCAGTCAAGATTAATTTCATTTTTCAAATTTATTTTGAATGGGTTGTTTGCAATGGTATCTTGAGCCATGGAGGCCTAATTCAGTAATCCAAAGGGAATAGTCTAAGGTAGCCAACCAAAAGGGATGCCTTTCGCAATGGTCAAGTCAAAGTGGACTCACATCTTGAAACAAAACCACTGATGGGTTGGCAATTGATTAGGAGTGACTATTGAGTGAATGCCAGACTTAAATCAAATCAAAGATAGTCAAAGATTTCATTTTAGATTTGTTTGGATGGATTCCATTGGTTTCGATGGATCCACGAGAAGGAGCTTATATCATCCTAGACCTTTCTGCTTGAACAAAGGGAGTAGCACGATGGGAGCTATCGGACCAAAGGAGTGCCTTTCAATTTCAATGATCAATTCAAGGGAACAAAGGGACTCACATCTCCCACTACCATTAGGTGATCGGTTGCTTTGGGCAATGAATCATTGGCGGCGGATTTGTAGTCATGCTAAAAGAATGTCAGTCTTACATTTTCCAAAGTGGAATGACCGTTAACGTGCTTGTGGCATCAGGACCAAAATCGACCTAGTGGTTATCTCAATCGGTGGTGCAGTTATGGAGATTATAGGTTGGGCTTAAATTCTAATCCACAAGTGAATTATTTAATTAATTTTATTTATTTGTTTATCATGGACCCTATTTGTTTATGGATCAACTGAGAAGGATATCTTAGATTTATCTGAGAATTTTGATTCTCAACCACAGTGGCTACTTGGAAAGGGGATGTCAATCCAAAGAGTAACAGTGTCTAAATGGGGTATGAGGACATGATCCAAATAGATTAGATTGGAGGGGCTGCTAAGGGCTTAATCCAAAACCGGAGAAGATGACATGGTTGTCATATATCAAAAGGTATTTTGGTGTCCAACTCAAGGAGAAAGCTGAGAAACTCCCCAAGAGTGGTGTATCCATTGGGTGAGTCACTTGTCAACTAGCATCAACCAACCTAAGGTGCAGATTTGCAATCAATCCTAGGAAGAAAGCTTCACATCCTCTTTAAGTGATTCTTTGGGATAGTGTCTTCTCAATAGGTGCCATCCACTAGGGTGAGCGAATCGGAGGACTTATATCGACTCAAATATAGTCAAGAGGAAAGGAGCTTCTGGGGAACTTATCCTAGGCCTCAAATATACTCGACCTAGTAAGATCATGATGATTAGTTTAAGAAGAAAGCTCGGGGGCTCACATCTTCTTAAACAAAATGAACATGAGGTAGCTTACTGGCTAGGCAGTGAAGTTTATCATACTAACAAGGCACTTGTTGGTTTGCAATGGTCAAGTTAGGAAGAAAGCACAGGGACTCACATCTTTCAAAATAAGGAACCAGGGGTGACATATATAAATGTTAAGCAGCTAATGAGTGAGTGCCACAAGGGGTCTGCTCTCACATCAAAATAGCCTGAGACAAAAGATATGTGTTTATTTTTTTATGCTTGTGTTAAAGGGAATAGGACGCCTCTTCGGTTATCTCACACTAACCTTAAACACGCTTAGGATATTTGATGAAGTGGTGCCACAGATGGAAGATGAGATTCCCACCAAGAAAGGATGCTGCTTAGGTTCTTTCACACCTAACTTAATTATGCTAATCGAAATAGGATGCCTCTTGGGTTCTCTCACACCTACTCTAATAGTGCCAAAAAATTGTGTTTAATTATGTTTGTGTCATGAAAGAAGGATAGGATGTCTATTATTCACCTACCTTAAATACATCTGGGTTGCAAGACAAAAAAAAGCAAAAACACTTCAAGAAGATTTTGATGGAATGGAATTAGGTATTTGTTGATTGATAGAATTATTTTCAAACATGATCTTTTTCATGGGTAATATTTCTTTAGATAGAGCCCATTAATTGGAAGCATCGGGTGTTCCCCTTTACAATTATTGAGCTGATAATTCCTATTTGGTAGGCCTTTTCTATGACATAGAGGCCTTCCAAAGTGGTTCAAAATTGCCTCCCATATTTTGACAAGCAATAATTGGTCTCCTTAGGACTAACACAAGTTCTCCTACTCGGAAAGACCTAGGACGAACCAGCTTGTTGTGAGTTTGAATCATTTTGGCCTTGTACAACTAGAGGTTCTAGCGCCCGTGCGACTCTCCTCAAACCTTTGAGCTTTCTAACGCAACTTTGCTACTCTATAGTGATCTTGCAATGCTATCGAGTGGGGACTTGAACTTCTAAAGGTAGAACAACTTCAGACCCATACACTAAGGAAAAGGAGGTAAATTGAGTTGGAGTTTGGTATGTGGTGCGGTAGGCCCACAAGGCTTGAATTCATTCCACTTGTCTTGTTATCATCAAGAGTCTTTTTTAGTATTTGGATGAGAGTTTTGTTGAATGCTTTCGCTAAGCCATTTTCTATGGGGTAGTAGATGGTGGAGTATCTCCAATCTATACTGTGCCTTCTAGCAAAGCTATTGATCTTAGTGTTTTTGAATGTAGTACCATTATTGGATATAATTTATCGAGGCACCCCAAACCTATATACGATATGATTCTTAAAAAATTGAAGCACATGTGGATGATACGAGTGGGGCGCCTCCTTGAAAGAAATAGTGTGGAAGCTAAGATGAACTTATGACTCTTGGAAGAAGGAGGATTGATGGGACCCACAATGTCGATACCCCAACACTCAAATGGCCATGAGGCCAATATAGGGTGAAGAATATTGGGTGGTTGATGTAGGACCACACCATGTACCTAACACTGATGACATCTTATAGCTACATCCATGCAAGTTGTAATCATCGAAGGCCAGTAGCATCCTAGTCACTTGATCTTCATCTTCATCTTCGGATTAGATTGATGTGCTCTGCATAGACCTAAATGTACCTCAATTATAATGCAACATGTTTATTCAAAACAACGAATCCACATTTGATCAAAGGATCATAGTATAGGTGCCATCAACGAGAGCATGAGAGAGAGCTCTTTGTTTCACCTTTGTGACTTTCTTGAGGTAGTCTGTTCAAATAGTCTATGAACCTCCAATCCAGCCTTTGTCCTTATAGGAAACGGCTAACCTCCCCTTCAAGAGGAAGTCTCGATGAGTTCACATCAATAAGAGATAAGATTTGTCTATTTGAACCCTTATTGAATGGACTCATCTTCCGACATGCCAATTCTTGGCAGCCAAAGGCTCAAGCATCGCTTCTCTCGCTGAGGAACCTTGTAGATGGTGACTTCAGGAATTTGGGCCAACAGCTTCATGGTATACTCGTGGTAATGACGAAGCTTGGGTTTGAGAACTTTGTAGGACCCATCAATCTAATTGATGACCAACTGAGAATCCCCAAAGATGTTGATGCTCTTGACACTGATAGTGATGGCTAACTCGAACAAAGTCTTATACTCATATTGTTGGTGTGGGTTGGAAAGATAGTATGAGAATCTCATCACATCATAGTTTAGAGTTAGAGAACTATTCCTACCCCTTTCTTTCCTGAAGAGTAGATCATGGTGCTTCCCTTTATGAAAAGAAGTCGCACCATCAAAATACATCTCCATCGGGTGGCCTCCCTAAGTTCATGATTTGTTCATTAGGGAGATCATCCACTAAGCGGAGGGAAGTGGGTGTTGCTAAGAAAGCTAGTGCTTGCCCTTTTACCACAGCAAAATGTGATATCAAAGCTGAGAGAATCATGGACCATCATGCCAAACATCCGAATAGCATTGGTGTCATGAGATTGTAGTGGATTGTTCGAAATCAAGTTCACCTTATGAGAAAGCATATAGTGTAGCTTTTGGGAGGCAAAGATCAAAGCTAGGCAATGTTTCAATAGGTGGATAGTTCACTCGAGAATCGACGATGGTTGAGGTAGTAGAGAGCCTTCCTTCTTCGCTTGGCTAAAAAAGCGAGAGAGTCATCCAATGCAAAGAAGTGTAGAGGATGAGTTGCCGTGATAGGGTGCTAGAACCAGCCTTCACCAAATACTGCTTGATATCTTCAAAGGCATGCTAACACTTATCATCCCACTTGAACTTTGCATCTTTTTTGACATGTGCTGAGAATGGCTTACATCTCTCTGATAGGTTGAAAATAAAGTGTCTTAGATACCCCAGCCATCCTTGGAAAGATCTAAGTTGAGTTAAACTCTTAGGAGGTGGCATTTCTAAGATAGCTTTTCTGATCTATTTCTATTCCCTGACAACAAACTTAAGGAATTTCCGAAGCTACTCAATGCACACTTGGGATTCATTTTGAGATTATATTATCTTAACCGCTTCAAAACTACTCTCAAGAAAGATGGTCTTCCTTTTCTTGCTCTACTAGATCATCAACATAACACTCAACCCGATGATGGATGAGTTCATTGAAGATCGAGTCATGGCCCTGGGTATTTAACACACCATTTTAAGGCCAAAATGCATGTCCCTATAACAATAGATTTCGATCGGAGTTTGAAAAGCGTTCAGTTACATGTGCTCACTTGGTGCAAAATTTAGTTCAAAACTAGATGACCCATTCAAGAAAATTACGTAGAGATGGCTGATGTCCTGGTATAAGAAGAAAACTATTTCATGTTTATTTAAATCTGTCATGCTATCTATGAATTTGGCCATTCTTCTTCTTAACTAGGATGACAGGTAACTAGATAGGAATTATTTTCTTCCACAAAACCGGATCGATCAATTTCTTGACTTTATGATGTTGTTCTAATTGCATGCATTTAGGAGCTTGCTTAATAGGGGTAGTCTAGGATCTATTGCTAATTATATAGAGATAATCCAGCAACTCTTTATTACTCCATAAAAGCGGTCAACTTCATCAATAGCCTAACTAAGTCATTGGTTTCTTCTTCATTCAATAACAAACTGATGTATGTCGGGTCTGAATTTTCTTCTATCCCGAGGTTGATTTCTTTAAGTTTGTCAATTATTAAATGGATCTCTTCTTCAAATTCTAGAGGTGCATCTTTGATTTGAAGATCATCTAGATCATATGAGATTTCTAAACATACATTCTCATAAGAGTTGGTGTTGTGTGAAAAGAATCTATCAGATTTCAAATGATTGGTAACAAGCGATGTCATCATCATTTGGACCCACTTTATCTAGTCTGCTCTTGATTGTGCTTCCATGCCGTATTATTCCACGCTTTTCAAAGTATTCGACTGGACCATGAGGAACCAAACCTTTTTGTATAAGATTATGAACACAATACGAGTAAAAGTCAAACTACAATTCCATTAATTCTTTAAAAGTAACCTCCTCAAGTTCTACATCAACTTCAGAACTTGAGGATGATGATCCAAAAGAATCTCTTTTGCTATCAAGACTTAGGGGCTTCCTACTAAACCTTCAACTTTTTAGGGTGAAAGTGTGGTTAGAGCTAAGGTTCCCAATTGCTGCCTAATAGTCTCACATAAACCTGATTCGAATACTTTGCTTTGTTTGGATGTCTGGTCTTCATCACTGTCCGGCGCGAGTGTCACCTCCAATGAAACTCGTTGAGAGAGGTTGGCTGGTATGCTAATCACATTAGACTCATCCTCCAAACTAGATTCCAATCCAATGTAAATAGTAGGGTACTCTATGAACTAACATGACCCTGTTGGTGATGGCCGAGAGGGTCTTCACCTGAACGCCTCTGTTTTGCCTCTACCTCACTGTGGAGGTTGAGTCATTCTACCCACATGTCCATATGATGGGGAATGAGCGTGGGTGGAATGTGATATGTGGATCTATTTCTTTTTCAATTCCCCTTTCTTGTTCACTTGGATTTTCCTTTTTCTTTTCTTTTTCTTTTCTTTTTCTTTTTCTTTATTTTTTTGCTTTTGAATTTGAGTTTGAATTTTGTCCAAGTTCATGAGAAAGGATATTTTGAGGAAGATAGTAGGTCACATCTTCATATATCTCAACCTCTAACTAAAATGACTTTTCATCTCATTTGACACAATCTTTCAATCCCATCTTCTTCATGCATGGAGGATGAAATTATCTTGTTCTAATGTATCCAAGGCAGAGTAAGCGATGAACAAAGTATTTGAATCAATTATGAAAACTTGGTAGTCTTCCAATCACCTACCTCCAAAGGTAACACTATAGAACTAAACCGCTCACCTTGTTCATTGAATCCTCTCAACATCAGATCTCTAGAGTGTGGAGATGTTGATCTTCAAATAGGTGACTCATAATGTTCATGCACCTGGATGAGAACTCGTCAGAATCATGTCATTTAATGTAAAGGGACGGTTGTGCTCCAAGTCCCCCAAAAGAAGGTCTTCATCTGTGAAAGTGTTTCCCTAAACTTCTCTAGAATAATGTGCCTCCTCACCAATAGCGGTCAACTGAGCTAAGCATATCTCAGGATCAAGGAGAGCCTTGATTAGTAATTCCCTCATCTCTTTGGATAAGACAAGGGCATCATATATGCTTAGCTTAGATGACAACTTTCTTAGGTGAGAGAGGATAGTGTCCTTGGCTCCTCCACAAGCATATCCAAGGGTGGAACATCACGTGGAGGGGCTTCTGATCCTAACCAATGACTTATTTCCCTCATCTTGAGGTCTTGGAGGTAGAACCTTGCCACTTCTGAGGTTGACTTGGTGATCTCTTGTGGCGGGGGAATGGAAGGTTCTACGCGTGGGCTCACCTACTTCTCCTATGGGACCCTCGAATTAGATGATTCCAAGTCTATCTCAAGAGGTGAACCCATAGAATTCAGAGTAGGAAAATCCAACACTAAATTAGAAAGAGGAAGATTGAAATTGTTATAGTTATTTTGACTTGAAGAGTTATCATTAAGAATAGAAATAGACAACCCATCAGAAGTGACACAGATGTAATTCAAACTAGCTTTATTCTTCAATTTCTTGGAATTGTTTGGAGGTACAAAGTAGAAATTAAGTTAATTAAGTGGGTTAAGGGATTTTATGCCCTTATTTGCTGATACAAGTGTTCTATTAGTAGAAGAAGTAGAACTAGCTGAAGTGGAAGAAATAGTGTGGAATGGTTGGGTTGGAGGCTGGATTGATGGGAAGCACCATGGGCTATCTAGGCGACACATCTTTGCTATTGCTCCCCCTTTCCTTAAGTTGGCTTGGGCAAATTGCAAATATTCTTTGATGTTAAAGGTTTGAGCTGACTCAGGCACCTACAAGGAAAGTTTCTTGATTTTGGAGATAATTTTCTTAGAGGTTTTGGATAAAAAGATATCCCAACCTTCTTTGGTTTTGGAAGGATCGCAGTCATCCCCAAGGATTATCCTAATGGAACTAGATGGTTGTTCCACAAGATATTCCTTCAGGATGACTATAACACCGATCTTGAAGCTATGTTCAAGCCATTCCTTGAATGTAAAGCAATCCTCCAAAATATGACCTAGCATGCGGTGGTAGGGGCAAAAGTTAGGATCATTGCTTTTGCCCACTTCCTCCAACCTTCTAGGTTCGGGTAGTTGAAAGTCAAGTTTTTTTAAGAGATTCTTAAAGTTATTTTTAACTACCTCCCTCTTAAATGAGTATGGTTTATTTAATTTATCCATAAGAGTAGGTGGATGGTAGCTACCTGGTGGTGGGTATGTGTCATTTGTTGATGATGTGTGGTGAGGAGGTGGTGCGGTGGAGGCTACTATGGAGGCTGGTAAGCTACCTTGGTGTAGAGAGGATGGCGTGAGCAAGGTCTCTCAAATTTCTCTCTGACTGGCTGTTTCCCTTTATTTACTACAATCACTGCCCCAAGCTTCTTCTCATATATCTTCTGTGGCTTTGGCTTTGTTGGTAGATCTGAAGAAGGCAATTGTTTGGCTTCTCCTTGCAAGCTAGTCGCCTTATTGATTAATTTCTCAAAAGTTTTGATGGTGAAACCTTTGAGCATGAAGGCGATCGGGCCATGGATATTCTTAAGCAGAATCTCGATGGTATGCTATTCAGACATCTGTGGTTCACATTTCATACTCAAATTATGCTATCTGAGAATGTAATCAATAAGGGACTCACCATGGTTTTGTTAAGCCATAATGAATCACAAACAGTGACCCTTTGCTGAGCTCCTGGAAACCTCTTGATGAAGAGTTGCTCCAAGTAAGTAAAGTCTTCTTGTATTGGATAGTTGACATACCAATCAAAAGCTATCCCTCTAAGCTATTGATGAAGAGATGGAAGAGTAAAGCATCACGCCACCAATGTTGCAGCTTGCATGATGTTTACCTCGGGTTTCCACTACCATCAAAACTCTTGAAGGAAAGGGCATTAAAAAGGATATGGATTGCATCAAATTCCTAGGGTCTACCCTTTAGAACGATGATCCTCCTTGGGCTTGAGCCAATGCTTCCTTCACGCTCAACCATGGACTTGATATCTTTTCTGTATGGAGGTCCACTACCTTCTATACATGCTGGTGTTACCTTGCTCTACTAGAGGTAAAGTCTTGGCTGGGTCCAAGACATGCACCAACTTTAGCTAACTAGTCTCAGTTGTGGTAGGATGAACTATTGGGGCTTGGTTTTGCAATGCTAAGATAACTGCTAACAGATCCTCGAGCCTCTTTGCCATCCTTTCTATCTTTTCATCTTTCTAATTAAATCTGTGCTAGGAGGTGTTGGGTTGAGTGGGCTGTGTCTTCTTGCTCGGGCTCAACACCTTCCATAATCTCTGCTCACGAGGAGATCCTCGATATACCATACACACCCGGTTGAGCCTCTCGAGGCCCCTCTATAATATGCTTCCCCTTGTGGGGAATGATAGATCTGAGATCAAATAAAGCTCCAAAAAATGGCTCGCCTACGACGCATGAGCAGTGTGCATACGACCTCCCTAGAAGCACTGATGGTCTGTGGTGAGGTGATGTATCCTCCTAACATCTCTCTCACCAGAGAGAGGATGTAATTGGTTTCTTGCGGTGGTGAAGTGATAATAGAACTCATGACCAGGATGTTTACCTCCATCTCCAGGGATCCGTGTGGTATCGCATGCGGTTCTTGTTCCTTGTGTCCTGGTAGGATGGGAGGTGAGCTCCATACTCAAAAGTAGGGAGGCAAGCCACGAGACCGAGCCTTACCCTTAGAATTACAGATGGAGTGCCCAACCACCTAGGTGCTTGAGAAACCATGGGCGTCGGGAGCTGGGCGATGCTTCTTGCTTGACCACTTGCTCACATGGGACTTACTTTTCTCTTCAGCGAGGAGACATCAGTTGGAAGGTAGATGTCGGATGACTTTGCCCGGTCAGGTCTCAATGTTGTGAGGGGAGTGCCCTCACGTAATCTCGCTCCCTCAAATCCCACCAAAGTGGATCGATGTGTATGGTCCGGGGAAGTTGGCCAGCCAAATATACCATGGGGAAAAGTGAAAATGAACTTAGAATCGCCATCTCGAACAACTATAAAAAGGCGAAAAAATTGAACTCACATCTTCTGGCGTAAGAATCACATAGGAAATGAGTTTGTATTAGATCTCTGTCTTTATAAATTTTTGAATTTGAATTGAAAATTTGAACCCACATCCAACAACATGAAAGTGTTAAGTGGGGTTCAAATGGATTTGAGAATTTTTGATTGAAAGAGGAATTTTGAATATGAATCTAACTTCAACAAATTTAGGTATGTTGAAAGATGGATTCAAGTATTTTGAGAAGGATACTTCTATAGGTTCATGTTTTTTTGAATTTAGATCTTGGTTTGAGGACCCTTTCCTTTAATAAATTTGAGTATGTTAAAGTAAGGGTCAATTGATTTTATTTTTGATTGATGATTTTGGAATTTTACTTAACAAATTTAGGTATGCTAAGTAAAGTGTTTTGAAAATGATTGTTTCTTTTTGGTGAATTGTTGTTTGATTTTCGAAAATTGGAATTCCTACTTAGCAAATTTTGGTATGCTAAGTGAGGAACCCAAGCGTGTTTTGTTTGATTTTTGAAAATAGGATTCTTAGCAAATTTGGGCATGCTAAGAAAATTCTAAGTATTTCATTTATTTCGAATATTTTGATTTTTGAAAGAGTAGGATCCTTAGCAAATTAGGTATGTTAAGGAAATCGTAAGCATTTCATTTTTGTTTTGATTTGTTTGAAAGTGGAGACTTTACTTTAACAAATATGGTATGCTAAGGTTGAAGTCCCAATTAGTTTTGTGAAATGGAAATTTCACTTAGCAAATTTGAGTATGCTAGGTGAAGTTCCAAAATGTGTTTGAAAATTTTTGATTTTGGGTTTGGAGACTTCACTTAGCAAATTTGAGTATGCTAGGTGAAGTTCCAAATGTGTTTAAAAAATTTTTGATTTTGGATTTGGAGACTTCACTTAGCAAATTTGAGTATGCTAGGTGAAGTTCCAAAATGTGTTTGAAATTTTTTAATTTTTTTTGGATTTGGAGACTTCACTTAGCAAATTTGAGTATGCTAGGTGAAGTTCCAAAATGTGTTTGAAAAAAAATTTTTGATTTTGGATTTGGAGTTTTCACTTAGCAAATTTGAGTATGTTAGGTGAAGTTCCAAAATGTGTTCAAAAAAAATTTTGGATTTTGGATTTGGAGACTTCACTTAGCAAATTTGAGTATGATAAATGAAGTTTCAAAATGTGTTTGAAAATTTTTGATTTTGGAATTTGAAGACTTCACTTAGCAAATTTGAGTATGCTAAATGAAGTCCCAAATATGTTTGAAATTTTTTTATTTTAAATTTGGAGACTTCACTTAGCAAATTTGAGTATGCTAGGTGAAGTTCCAAAATGTGTTTGAAAATTTTTGTTTTGAATTTAGAAACTTTACTTAGCAAATTTGATTATGCTAAATGAAGTTCCAAAAATGTGTTTTGAAAATTTTTGTTGAATTTAGATTTGGAAACTTCACTTAGCAAATTTGTGTATGCTAAATGAAGTTCTAAATGTGTTTTGAATTCTGAAAATATGATTGTTAAGTTTTAATTTTTGTTGAAGTTTTGGGTTCCTGGCGCTCCAATAAATTTGATTTGGAAAGATGATTGTTCATTTTATTTTGAAAATGAAATCTTCATCAAAATGAATTGAAAGTTGATGTTCATTTGCCCTTTTTAAAAAATTTTGTTTTATTTGAAAATGAAACTTTCATTCAATAGGTGTGAGTGTATTGAATAGAAAGGTTCATGTGTGCTTCTTGAAAACTTTATTTTTAATTTTGATTTTAACTTTTGGAAAGATGATTGTTCATTTTATTATGAAAATGAAATCTTCATCAAAATGAATTGAAGGAAGATGTTCATTTGTGCTTTTGGAAATATTTTGTTAGTTTTATTTTTGAAAAAATTCCTACATGTAACAATAATGAGAATTTAAATAAGGGTGATAAATTTTTTGTGGAAAATATGTTATTAAGTGCATTTTTGAAAGAGTGCTTTTTGAAAAGCAATGTTTTTATGGAAAATTTATTTTGTCTTTATTAGTTTAGAATGAACCTTCCTTTCATAAAAATTATAAGGAGGAAGTCTTTAAATGCTTTCCTTTTAGTTACATCTTTTATTTTTACCCATTGGATAATGAGGGGTTTTAACCAACACATGAGGTCCTATCTAAAGATGTTGGCTAACTCAACTTAAGGATGGAATAAGCTAAGTGCCATCAGAAAGAAAGATAGTCTCAGATTCATACCAAAGTATAAACCCACTATCGATACTTGAAGACAATGATCATTTACCAAAGATGGAGAGAGGAACCATCCCCAGTGGAGTCACTAGAAAAATATGTGGTGAAAAAATATTCTCTCTTTCATCTATCATGTTGGAGAAGATAAATAAAAATAGAAATATACGCCTTTTGTTGGAACACTACGTAGATCCAGAGATATTCTTATTAGGGTGATTGTGTAAGACATTGAGGAGAGGTTTACTATCTCGAAAGATAGAAGTCACCACCCTACAATGGACCTAATCACCTCAATAAGGACTCCTAAGGACAATGGGTCTACATATGTACCAAAGATTTTTCCCCTACTTTACATAGAAAAGTAAAGTAAGCTTTATTTTAAACCAGATTCGTTAAGTTTCCTATAGGGGCAAGCCCCCATAGTTAATTACATCTTATGTAATGAGATTCCTCAAGAATACTCTAGATTAAGGTAAATTATCATTGTCTCCAAGAATTTCAATAGGTAGGACTATCAATCGATTAGTTTATTTTTGGCAAATTAAGTGGGATCGTTCAAGAGGAGGGAGTTCTTATCGAAGCCAAATGGAGATGAGTAGGGGATGTTTAGGATACTAGGAAGCTTAGTAAACATCCCAAACTATCCTATGGTTGGGCTTTATATTTTTGAAATTGAGGGGAATTATTTGTTTGAGTTGAATTTTTATTAGAGATTTAGGGCTTATAATTCCACAATACAAGGTTATGGAAATGCCTAAGAGGTGAGGATTTATGCTTATGGCCCAAAGAAAGGAGAAGCAACCTCACAACCTAAATCTAGTGAGCTTTGGCGGGCTAAAAGCATGACCTAAATCTAAGACAAAAAAGGTTATTCGGTTTGCCTCCACAAGAGAGAACAAACCACCCAACTACTTGGACTTACAACCACCTAGGGATGGGCACCAACTAACTCCTATAGTTTTAAATATACGTAGGCAAGTCTTATGCTTTATGCAAGATAGCTGGGATGTTATTTATTTGGAAAGAGTCAAAGTCCTTAAACTCACTCCCTAAAGAGACTAGATCATGTAAGAGCATGCTTCAAATGACTTAATTCTAATGCAAATAATATTACATTTTACTTTCATTTTTGGACAATCATTTGACTCAGGCTTATAGGATTTATATGCCTAATGCATGAGAAATAAGATTGTGGGCCAAAATTAGCGAGAAAGGGGGAGGTGTATTTCCACCATGGCTCTCAAAGGTCAAGCCAAATTCTTTGGCACGGGTGAAAGCCCTCCAATCAAGAGTGAAACAAAATGTTGTTGTGTATGATGTTGTAAAAGAAATACTCATCCGGCTAAGGGGTTACTAATTCTTTTATCTTGATTTTAACTTAGACTTTAAATGAGGTTATGAGTTATTTATTTTTAATTTTTAGTTGATTAATTTGGTAGAAGATTTATTTTTCCCAAAGAGCCAAATCATCCGATACATCAAAGAAAGGGAAACTAGGAAAAAATATGTCATTTAATGCTAAACAAAACCTCAAATATTTTATAAAGCTAACGAAAAGAATAAGTGTGGTGGGACCATCAAACTTGAAAAAATTGGGTAGCTCTATCCTTATACAACTGGATTACAAATGAATTAAATATAATTAAGCAAGGAATTCATTGTTATGGGGTCTTCAAGCTTCATTTCTTCATTCTTCTTTCTCTTCTTCTTTTTGGTTCCTTCTTTTGGATGGTTAGAAGGTGGATGCTCCAAAGGCTTCACATGGTACATAAGATGTAATCTTATGACCAATGCTCATCCTAATCCCCCATAACAATCATTCCAAAATCCTAATTATAAAATTACATGAAAAAGAAAAAAATAAATCTAACTAAAACCTGCAAAAAAAAGATTAGTTAAACAAACCACACATTTCCAAGCATGTATATAACCAAATTGGACTTAGAACCTCGCACATGGGTAACCGAGTCCACCTGGCCTATTTTAGATTATGCTTAAGGGTATAAGCGACCTGCACAGTAAAAGTAATTATATTTTTATTACAGCACACCTTAAGCACAATCCCCTGCATAAGATAATGATTAGATTAAATTGTCCTACCATTCATTCTACACACATACACCCTAATATCCAGATTAAAGCATCACATCAAACCATGCACCGCCCTGACATAGGACTAGAAGTGGCTTAGCCTAATGTGTGTTCCATGTAAAGTTTGTGTGGTATGCTTAGCTAGGCTTTAAGGTTAGAATTTTCCAAGTGTGAAAAGGTTCAACTTAGAAGGGTGGTCTCATTTAAGTTGTTTAGTTGATATGGGTTAATTTTATTTGATGATTTGATTTGGTTTGAATGAACCTACTTAATTATTAAAGGTTGTAAAGAGAGAAAGAGAGAGAGAACTTCTCTTTCCTCCCCACCTTAAGTGATTTCTAAGGTAGATTCATTAAGAATTTTTGTTTGGTGAATATTTTATTATGCATTTTAATTAATCCTAAGTTTAGATTTTCTCTAAAAAAAACCTATTCAAAAATAAAGACATTTTAAGATTAAGTAAAGTGAATTACTATCATAAAACACACAATATTTTATTTCTTTCCCACATGTGTATAACATGCACATAAATGGATCCTAAGCATATCTATACATACAAATGGGAATCTCTGGCATACTTTATGATGAATTCCAAGTGAGGTTACTTAAAGAAATTTGGAATGTTTCATGTATGTATGATTTTGTTAAGTAGAAGAGAATGATTCTTTTATCCATTTTTCATATGCACATTTACAAGTATAAAAGACATAAGTGAATATGATGCCATTGTTAACCAGGGGTGTAAGGTACAAGACCTATATTATTTAGCTCAAAACCCCTGGGTTGTCCATTAATATACCACTTTCTTAAATAGATGTGCATATACAAAAAGAAATGCATGGAAAGAGAATGCTAACTGAGTTACTTAAGAAAATTTGAATGCTTTATGATGCATGATTTTCATTAAATAGAAAAGAGATTTTCTTATCCATTTTTCACATTCACACATGTATGTATGAAAGGCATAAGTAAGACGTCACATTATTAACATGTAAAGTACAAAACCTTTATTACTTAAAGCCTCAAGAACTATTGTCAGACTAATATACCATTTTCCTTAAATACAAGCATATGTATAATAGAAATGAATGGAAAAGAAAGATGCAAAAAGTTTGTGTTAGTTGATTTATTTTGTTTATACAATTTATATGTACAAAAGTAGATGTCCTTCTTAAGTAATAGTATATGAATAAATAGAAAGGGAATTAGGCAAGTGTTATGTTCTTTTAAATAAACTATACACTTTGAAATCTACTCAAACCATACTAAAAGAAAAGAGAAGGAAGGCTACACTATGCACATCTTCATATTTATATCCATGCAAGCTTATAAATAATTATAAGTAGCACTTTTCAGGGTATTTTATTTATAGATTTTGAAAATAGTTTTAATTTAATAGATAATAGCCACTCATATTTTTTTTACTTTAGCCAAAACATGCAATTTGACATAAAGAAAATATTTCATTTTGAATTTGATTTAAAAAAAACATGAATGTATGAGACTCATATGACATACACATTTAGCATGATAGGAAAGAAATAAAGTGATGTAAGCATGCAATTTCATTCACTTTAATTAATTCTTAAAGATAATCTTATGAAGTAAGATCATTTAAAGAGAATAAAGTTGTTTAAAGAGACTTTCATTTTGCTTTTAGTTTGATTTGAATTAGAAAAATGAGAAGGTTTGTTGGTCCTTACCATTTAAATGTGTATATTAATTTAATTTAATTTTAGGTGAGAATTTTATGCTTTGGTTATTATGGTGTAGATTAAGTTCATTAATTATTATATAATAACATACTTAATCAAATTATGAGCCAATGTATGAAATAAAACTACATGGAATTTAAATCTTAATCATCAAGAAAGATATACCTAATGCAATTCACAATTAATGATTAATTAAGCAAAAGGGTTTAATTAATTTTCATTAATTTCTGATTAACTCATTAATAAATTCCAAGAAAATTAGGGGAGGCAGAAGTCATCCCACTAAACATGCCTGAGAAGTTTGAAATTAATTAATAAAGTCATTAGGGAGTAATTTGGGTTATTAAGTTTTCAAATAAACCCTAATTAAGATAAATTTCTTGTTCAAATTCTATTAGAAATAATTTTATTGAATTATTCTCTGAAATATCTTTAAAATAAACCTAAGTTTGTATTTTTTGGATTTTTTTACAATTAGTTATGAATTTAGGAAGTTTCAATTGATTTAAATGATTTTTATGAATTCTACTAATTTATTTTATTAAAATAAATCATTTGACACTCAAAATTCAATATATTTTAATTTAGAGGTCATTTTGACTTGAGATTTTTATGGTATGCGTATTTTAGCATCAATTTTAATCTCTCAAAATTTAAACTTAATCTCACATGTATTTTTGATTTAATTAAAGAAATTTGATTTTTACTAAAACTTAATTAAGCTTAAAATACTCACTAAAATTTGGGGATTTTGGGTTTATTGGAATCCTCTCGGAAAGACGAATCCAAAGAGCCCTTATTTGCAATTTTTGATTAAGTATTTTATAATTTATAAATTTTCGAAGTTTTAGGTAATTTAAATTATTTTTAATAGAAAATCAGCGGCGTAACGCTGCCATGTGGCATGCATTGGACGCGGTGTGCATGGCACGTGCACGCCACACGATGCTATGCGATTCGTGCATAGTGTTGCGTCACACGAAAGAGCGGGAAGACTGGTTAACATGCGGAAAGTGACCCGCGGTTCGCTCTGGACCATCCAATCACCAATCGGAAGGTCCATATCAGATCGCGCGACCCAGAGGCCAGGAACGCACGATCGACGTGCAATCTGAGCTTTCGATCGAGTGAATTGCGCGATCAGACGGTCCAAATCACATCAGGAGATCCAAAGGCCTAGATCGTGCGATCCACATGTGATCCGAGCTATCCGATCCCACGAACCGTGGGATCAAACAGCGGTTGTAGCCCCGCCAGTGATGAACAGTAAAAATGGATTTTTTAAAAAGGGAAAATAGGATTTCTAGGTGAATACTTATCCAAATGGGCTCATTTCCGCATTGATTCACACCGAAAAAATTCTATTTTCTAATTGGGATGATTTAAAGTAAAAATACGGGATTATCTAGAGTAGATTCCTAAAAATCGTGCAAAATCTATCACAAAATGAAAGATCTTAAGGCCGGCTACAATTTTTAAAGGTTCCCTCATTGGGGATGATTTCCAGTGGAAGTGGTGACTCGAGTGCGCTGTCGAGTGAGGGAAGAAGCCTTGGACTGAGCTTAGATCCTCGCCTTCATGTCAAAACGAAGTTTCCTCCGGTGATCATCATTTCTTGGCGAAAATCCCCTTAGTTCTGGAGTATTTCTCTCCCAAATGAAGTGGATGATTGCTAATGGCTTTTGGGAGCTCTAAGATGAGGAGAATGAGAGGAATGAGGGTTTCTTTCAACCACTCAAGCCTTAGAATGAAAAGTGAAGTGAAATGAACCTTTTTCATTTTTTGTTTAAAATTTTGCTCCAAACTCATGTCACTCTTGGGGTGGTTGGGAATGGAAGAGAATCATCCTAGGTGGCTCCCTATGGTTGGCTAAGGCATGGAAAGTGGCGCCATGAAGGATAAGTGGGTGTCCCAGCCAAGGGAGGTGAGTATCCTTCATGCCAAGTGTTCCAATGGGAGAGGTGAGGTAATTCACCTCTCCATGAGTCATGGCTACCCCAACCACTACTTGGGTCAGAAAATCAATGCCCTTGGTGCCTATGTGGACCAATGGATGACTACCAAGTGGCCAAGGAAGAGAAATGACCACTTGAGAAAGTGTCTTTTCTCATGGAATGCCCTTAACCTAAGGGTAAAGTGGTCATTTGATATTGAATTTGATTTGGGCAAATTTGAAATGAGTCAAAAGTAAGTTGGACCTTAATTCATGTCATTTGAAGTTCATTTAGTTTATTTTGGGTTAATTTTACCCATTTGGGTCAAATCGGGTCAAAATAATTTAGGTTGAGCAATTGGTCAAATTGGGTCAAACCAAGAGTTGGGTCAAGTTCAATTGACTATTTGGAGTATATTGGTTAAATTGGTTTCAATTAATTTGGTTCTATTTGAATTTAATTTGAATGTTTTCCAATTTGATCCTTTAAGTCAATTTGGGCTAAGTTAACCAATTTGACCCAATTGACCAAATTGGTTTGAATCATGGCTTGGTTTCGGTTTGGTTGATCTATTGAAAGGGAATGGTATATTTGTTTCCAATCAATTTGGTTTATATTTTATTTTGGCTTGATTTGACCTTTTAGGTCAAGTTGGGTTTATGGTTAATTGGGCTAGGTTGGATCTAGTTGACCAATTGGTCAAATTGGTTTAATTGAGGCTTTGGTCAAGTTCAATAATCAATTTGGAGTGAACTTGAGCCATCGGTTGCAATCAATTTGGTTTAGGTTACAATTTGGTTAGTTTGGGTTCATGTGGGTTAAAGGGTTGACTAGGTCAACGGGCTAGGTTGACTTGATTTGACCCGATTCATGATAATTGATTAACTTATGATGATCAACAAATATGACATGAAGTTTGAATTGGCTTAATTTATTTTGATTTGGATTGAATTGAATTTTGGTTCATGTAGGTCAAATTGGCCACTTTGGGTCAAGTGAGCCAATTGGGTTTAGTTGGCTTGATCAAGGCTTGATTCAAGTTTGGTTGAACTCATAAATGGATTTATGATTGAAATATAAATTCATTTGCAAGAGATTTGAAGTCAAATGAGTTTTGATTCATTTGACAATTTCAAGTCAAAGTATAACATGAGTTTGACTTGGGTTTGATTTTTTGAATTTAGTTTAGGTTTGATGATTGGAGTTTATGTTTATATTTTGATTCATGATTGTAGGATTGATTGAATCATGAAAAAAAAAATGAAGGGTTTGGCTTGATTTGAGTTTGATTTGGCAAAGTTCAAGATTTTGACTTGAAAGGCTTAGGTTGGATTTTGGTTAAATTTGAGTTTGATTTTGGAGTTGGTTTTGGTTGTTTGGATTTATATTTTATTTATATATATGAATATAAATGAAAATATAAATGGGTTATGAGAAAATTTCAAAGGTTCGAAGTGATTTGAACTTGATTTAGGCTAAGTCCTTTAGAGGGAATTAAAAGACTTAGGAAAGATTTTTATTTGGATTTGAATTTTGGATTTGGTTTGATTGATTTGAATTTATATTTCATTTGTATATGTGAATATAAATGAGAATATAAGTGGGTTATAAGAAAATTTTTTGAATTTGAATTGATTTGGATTTGATTTGAGCTAAGTCCATAAAATAGAATCAAAGGGCTTAGGAAAGATTTTTAGAATTTGAATTTGGATTTCAATCATGGGTTTCGATTATTTGGAATTGATTCATGATTTGAGAATATCTATTGAAATTTATTCAAGGTTTAATTTGGAGTTGAAGTTGATATGAGTTTGGAGTTGATTTGAATTTCACTTGAAGGAAGGAAGTGAGGAGTTGGTTCAACATAGGTAGGCAAATTTTCCTAACACCCTTAAGACATGGCCTATTCCTATAGCTAACTCTTCTAAGTCTCTAGGGCTAGGATAACTGTCTACCTAATCACTAGATGTGTCTTAAGACTAAGGAATTCTTAAAGTCTAAGAGAATTCCTATGTCTAAGATGGAGGGGTTGAGAGCTCATTCCAAAAATGAGGTCAACAAAACTTCAATCACTTAATCAAAACTCAATTCAAAAATCAAGCCAAAATCTATTTCATGTTCACCCTTTGAACTTGAAATTGCAAATGAATCAAAATCCATTTGACTTAAAACCACTTGCAAATGGATTTATATTTCAATCATAAGTCCATATATAAGTTCAATCAAACTCAAATTAAGCTTTGACCAATTCATTTGACTCACTTATGCTCACTTGACACAAAGTGACCTAAAGTACCATTATGAGCTAAATTATAATCCTAACCAAATTGGATTGAATCAAACTCACCTAAGCCTCTCATTATGATCAACAATCATCATGAGATGATCAATCACTCAACTTGGGTCAAACTAAGTCAAACCCAAGGGTTGACCAAGTCAACACTTAGCCAAAATGAAATCCAACATAGCTAAAATCCACCATAGGCCAAATTTATTGAAATCATTGATCTAAGTTCATTTATGATCAATGTTTGACCATGTCAACATTTCAACAGCCCAACCTAGCCCAATTGGCCACTTGACCCGTTGACCCAACTTGACCTAAAAGTCAAAAATGTGTCAAAACTTGATCTAAGCCAAATTGATTGAAACCAATGGTTCAAGTTCATTCCAAATCACTTGTTGAACTTGACCAAAGCCTCAATTGTCCAACTATACCTAACCTAGCCCAATTGACCTTGAACCCAACTTGACCTAAAAGGGTCATATTGAGCCAAATTCACACTTAACCAAAATTCATTGGAAATAAATATACCAATCCACTTCATATGACTAACCAAACCTAAACCTACCCATGACCTAGCTCAAATAGGTTAAATGGGTCAAATTGGTCAACTTGACCCATTTGACCTAAATGAAGTCATATGAAACAAATTCAAACCTAAATCGAATTGAATCAAACCAAAGCCACCAAAATATTTCAAATGGTCATATGAACTTGATCTAACCTTGGTTTGACCCAATTTGACCAATTGGTCAACTTGACCCAAGTTGACCCATTTTGACCTAAATGGGTCAACATAAGCCAAACCATACCAAATGAACTCCAAATCCAATGAAACTTGGCCAAACCTATTTTCTCAACATACCAAACATACCCAAATTCAAAAATCAGCCAAATGACATTTTACCCCTAGGCCATAGAGTAAATTTTGGCCAATTCCACTTAAAATCCTCATCATACCTACTTAATACTCTCCTAATAGATTACGTGAATACTAGGAAGGGTGGTGCACCCAACCTAATGTGTTTGGGTTAGCAAAACTTGACCGAATGGCAAAACTGACCATCCCCTTGAAATGGCCACATGGGAATCATGCCTCCACTTGTTTTGAGCACATGGGGAGTTCATATTCCCACTCCTCAAATCGAACTCAAGGACAGTCACAACAAACCCTCTGAATCAAGACAATTAGATCAAAATGGCAAGCCTATGCTCGGCCGTCCAATTGCCAAAGGGGGAGATATACTCCCCCTAATTCATTTAAATATTCATAGAGCCATAGTTGATTGAGTAAGAGGGAGTCATAGGAGCCATTTACAAGTGATCCTAAGCTTCTTAGAGAGGATTTGAAAACTTAATTTCTCAATTTTCAGAGTTTGAAATTAGGGGAGGTCTATTGGAAAGCCAATTCACTCCATACTCAAAATCAGTGCAATTCCCTTTGCACACTCCATCAGTGAGCTTAATCGAGCTTTTCCAAGCTCTCTTCCAAGTTCTTGAAGCAAGGGGAGATCCAATTCAATCAAGGTTGAGCTCAAAGCAAGGAGGAGGTTACCCATAGGAAGATCCACTCAACCTCAACCCCTCAAACTTTCAGTAAAGCTTCGTCTCAACCAGGCGAAGCTTCTCCAAGGGAAACGAGCACCGATAATCACCTCCAGTGAGGTTAGCCATTTTTCAAGCATTAAACTCAATGCGGTGTGGAGCTTTGTGAAAGAAATGTTAATCTCATAGGATCTTGACTGTTGGATGTAATCTTCTATGCATGTTGATGGTGTGGGTAAAATTTGGGATCAATTTGAGCTCAATCGAGCTCGGATCGTCCCCTAAAACATGGACGGCCTCCATTGTTCATAGGGGAGATCAAGGAAGGATCTCAGGCCATCCATCCGCACATTTTAGATGGACAGTTGAGATTAAAACATGCTATATATTTATTTTTAATCCTCTAATCTACAGCTTTAATCTCAGCCGTCCGATTCTTGATCGGACAGATGAGGAGAAAGCATAGCGCCCTACGTTATTAATACGTGACATTTTAAAAAATGTCGAGGCGACAAGTGTAAAGTGCACGCCGCGTCAGCTGCATGCGTGGCGCCACAGGATTAAATAATTTGATTAAGGATTTATTTAATTCCTAATTAATTACCTAAGTTTCTAAAATTCATATCTCAACATTGAAAAATCTAAAAAATATGAAATAAATTGCATTAGAAAGATAATTGAACATAGAGTATTCTAAAATTGATTTTGAATAGTTCTTTTCTCTGAATTTGAGTTTTATTGGGAATGTTAATTTGCTAATTACTCTCTAATTAATCTCAAACTTCTTAGATAATTAGAGGGATCATTCATGCCTCCCCTAATTTTCTTGGGATTTATTGGCGGCTTAATTAGGGGAATTACTAGTTCATTCCTTAATTACTCCTTAATGTAATTAAGGTTAATTAAGGTTATAATTAGTGGTTTAACCATCTGATTAAGTTGATTAAGGTATGATTAAATGAATAAGAGATTTTGGGAATAATTTTGGGCATTTCCCTTAAGCTATTCCTTAAACCTCCCTTTTCTTCCTTAATTAATCCTTAATTAAGGGTTAATTCACTAATTACCCCTTAATTAATTTCACAAAATTCTAAAACTTTCAAAACTCAATTAATCCTTCTTGGGTAGATGCTTAGGTGTTCAAGAGCCTAAGTACAATTAAGGAAATCAAGATTCAACTCATATGTGTGAGGGATGTTTTGAAATTACTTAAGTTAAACCCCATTGCTTAATTAATCATTAATCATGAGCCAAATTACATTAGGCCATTTCCTTCCTAGGTGGATTACAAATTTAAATTCCTTGTGAGGTTTATGTCATCTCATTGGCTCATAATTATTTGATTAATTATACTAAGATGGTGTAGGTAAGGGGTAATTAACATGTTTAATTCATACCTTAACCTAATCAAAATATAAAATGAATTTAATCACCTAAAAATTGAACAAAAATATCAAACACATGTGGGAATGGGTTAAAAACTGCAAACTTACCTCACATTTTTCAAATTAAATCAAACTCAAAATCAAATAAAAATCACATTAAACAAACTTTGATTCACTTTAAGTTTTCTTATTTCATAAGATTGCCTTTAGGAATTAATTAAGGTGAATGTGTTTACATGCTTTCATTACTTTAGTTCTTTCCCAACATGCTAAATGTGTTTGTCATATGATTTCATACATTCATGCTTTTCAAAAATCAAATTTAAAAATGAAAATATTTCTTTTATGTAAAATTGCATATTTTGGCTAAAGTAAGAAAATGAGTGGCTATTATCACTATTAAATCCAAATTATTTTTCAAAATATATGAATCAATTATCAAAACTGAAAGTGTGTTACTTATATCTTACTTATAAGCTTGCATGTAAGTAAAAATATAAGGATGTGCTTAGTGTAGTTTTCCTTCTCCTCTCTTTTGGTATAGTTTTGAATAGGATTTGAAAAGAACACAATAATTGCTAAATTTCATTTTATATTCATTCCTGTGATATGACTTAATAAGGACACCTACACTTACATATATAAATTGCATAAGCAAACCAAAATAAAATAAATACAAACTTTTCCATTCATTTCTTTTGTACACATGATTGTATTTAAGGAAAGTAGTATATTAATCTGGACAACCCCGGGGTTATGAGGCTTTAAGTAGCCCTAAGTGGGTCTTGTACCTTACACCCTTGGTTAACAATGGCGTTGTACTCACTTATTCCTTTCATACATTCATATGTTCATGTGAAATTGGATAAGAAACCCCTTTGCTACTTAATAAAAATCATGCATCATAAACATTCAAATTTTTTTAAATGAACTACTTGGCATGCATCATAAAGTGTGCTAAACATTCTCATTTGTATGTATAGATATGTTTATAACTCATTCATATGCATGTTATACATGTTGGGAAAGAAATGAAGTGATGCATGTTTTGTGAATTTAGTTCATTTTACTTAATCTTAAAATACCTTTCTTTTTTAATAGGTTTATTTATAGTTCATCTAAACTTAGGATTAATTAAAACATATAATAAAGAATTCACTAAACAAAATTAAAACATGAATCCACTTTAGAAATTACTTAGGTTAGGAAAGGAAAGAGAAGTTCTCTTCTCTTTCCCTCTCTTTTTAACTTAGTAATTAATTATAGGATTCACTTGAACCCAATCAAAATATAAAATAAAATATTCAAAATAGCTAAACCATTTGAATGAATCCCTCCTCTAAGTTGAACATTCTTCACACTTAGAAAATTCTAACTTAAGGCCATAGCTAAGTATACCACACAAAAAGCACACACATTAAGCTAAGTCACAACTTCTAGCTTTAGGTTAGAGCAGTGCATGGTTTGATGTTTGCTTTTATTTTGTGATATATGTTTTAGTCAGGATGTTAGGATGTATGTGCGTAGAATAAATGATAGGATGATTTAGTTTAATCATTATTTTTTGCAGAGGAATGTGCTTAAGGGGCATTGTGATAAATAAAAATATAAATGCTTTTTGTTGTGCAGGTGCTTATACCCCTAAGCATAATCCAATAGGCCAGGTGGGCTTAGTCACCCATGTGTGGGCTGATAAGTCTAATATACATTCTTGAGACTTGTGTGGTTTGTTTAGCTAATCTCTATTTTGCAAGTGTTAGTTAGATTTACTTTTTCTTTCCATATAATCTTTGTAATTAGAATTTTGGAATGATTATTATGGTAATTAGGATGAACATTGATCATAAGATATTATCTTATGTACCATATGAAGCCTTTAAAGAAACCACTTTCCAACCATCCAAAAGAAGAAACCAAAGAAAAAAATAGAAAAGAATAAGAAAGAAGAAAAGAAGAATGAAGAAATGAAGCTTGAAGATAACAATGAGTTCCTTACTTAATTGTACTTAATTCATTTGTAATCTGGGTTGTATAAGGATAGAGCTCGGTTACCCAATTTGTTTTGGTTTGTCGTGGTACCACAATGGCATCTTATTCTTTTCGATTAGCTTTATAAATTGATTGATGATTTATTTAGCTTGTGCATTAAGTGGCATCCTTTTCCTAGTTTCTTCCTTGATTGATGTATAGCCTAGATGTGGATTAGGCTCTTAGAGAAAAATAAGTCTTCTACTAAATTTAATAATTCAAAATTAAAATAAAGAACTCATAACCTCACATAAAGCTTAGGCTAAAAAATTAAGATAAAAGAATTAGCAACCTTTAGCTAGATGAGTATTTCTTTTATAACATCATGCACAAATACATATTATTTTTACTCTTGATTGGAGGGCTTCCACCTTTGCTAGAGAAACTTGGCTTGACCTTTGAGAGTCATGATGGAAACACACCTCCTCCATTCTCGCTGATTTTGGCCAATAATCTCATTTCTCATGCATTAGGCATATGAATCCTATTAGCCTGAGTAAAAAATGATTATCTAAAAATAAAAATAAGATGAAAAATTTGAATTGCATTAGGTTCAATTCATTTGAGGCATACCCTTACATGATCTAGTCTCTTTAGGGAGTGAGTTTAAGGATTTAGTCTCCTTCTAAATAAATAACAGCCTAACTATCTTGCATAAAGCATATGACTTGTCTACATGAATTTAAAACTGTAGGAGGAGTTAGTTGGCGGCCACCCCTAGGAGGTTATAAGTCCAAGCAGTCGAGTGATTTGTCCTCTCTTATGGAGGCAAACCAAATACCTATTTCACCTTAGATTTGGGTTATGCTTTTGGCCCTCACCAAAGCTCTCTAGATTTAAGTTATGAGGTTGCTTTTCCCCTTTATGGGTCATAAGCATAAATCCTCACCTCTTAGGAATTTTCATAATCTTGTGTTGTGGGATCATAAGTCCTAAATTTCTAATAAAAAACTCAACTCAAACAAAATAATTCAATTTCAAAAATGTAAAGCCTAATCATAAGATAGTTTGAGATGCTCGCTAGGTTTCCTAGCATCATGAGCATCTCCTATTTATCTTCATTTGACTTCAATAATAACTCTCTTTTTGATCAATCACATTTGATCTTCTGAAATAAACTAATCGATTGATAGTCTTACCTATTTAAATCTTTGGAGACAATGATCATTTACCTTAATCGAGAGTATTCCTAAAGAATCTTATTCCTTAGGATGTAATTAACTATGTGAGCTTGCCCGTGTAGGAAACTTAATGAACTTGGTTTAAAATAAACTCTACTTTACTTTTCCATGTAAAGTAGGGAACGAATCTTTGGTATACATGCAGACCCATTATCCTTAGGAGTCCTTGTTAAGGTGATTAGGTTTGTTGTAGGGTGGTGACTTCTACCACCTTCTATCTTTCAAGATAGTACACCTCTCCTCAATGTCATAAGATCACCCTCAATAAAAATATCTGTGGATCTACGTGGTGTCAAAATTGCATAAAAATAAAAATATATATATTTCCATCCTCATTTTATCCCGCGTAGAGTGAAGATGGAAATATATATCTTATTCTTTAGAAATTCATCATATAAAATTTCACCATAGTGTTAAATCAAATGAGAAATCAAATATGCCATTAAGCTACAAATCTCTAAAAACTTAAAGCTAAAATCAAACCCACCAACCGTAATTATTTGCTAAAGGTGAAAAATTAAGAAAACTCTAGCTCATAAAGGAGCCAATGTCAAATCAAGTGTTCTACTATATTCATTCTCAGTCAATCTCACGCCAATAAGGATGTGGTCTATGTCCTCATCATTGGCAGGTAGGCTACATGATGCAATTATGACCAAAGCCCTCTGATTGGGTGGTTTGGCTAGTATGCTCCATTATATTAGGATCATGACCGTAGCCCTTATACTCTAATGGCTTTGCCCTTTGAGTTGTGAATCATAGGATACACCTATTAGGGCAAAAAATTCTTTATCAACTAAGGTAAACTTAAGCTTGTCTCTTTAGACAAACACCACCCTAAGTCAACATGGATTTCTTGGACGACGTAATACATGTGTTCGATAATCATTCTATTGGGTTAACTACCTCCTCATTGCTAGGCCATGACAACCCGGGATGATGGAACCGTGGTATCTAGATCAAGCATGTCATCATTCCCCCAACCATCCTTTTTAAGCTAATATTGATGAATTTCATAAATCTAAAAATCAAAACTCCACATGCTGCTACTATACGTTATACATTAAGAGATCAAATGACTAGCCTTAATCGAAAGTTCTCTCTCAACATTGGGAGGGGTAATTAACTTTAGGTGCTTGCGCCTAGGAGACCTTGAACTAGATCTAAAGTCCTCACCAAATGAGGGCAAAATCTCCGGGTAGTGTCTTATCTACTATTACATCTACCTTCTGAAAATTACACCGACACTTAAACCATACTTTCTTCATCATTGTGAGAGGTCGATGGCAAATTTTTGGAGCCCACAACTTTCCATGAGCAACTATCCACAGATAAAGAAATCCATTGAAGCTAAAACTTCTGAGGTCATCAATGGTAGTGGACTGCTTACTGCTTACAAAGATGTCAAAATGTTATTTGTTGTACTAACCAAAGAATTTTTTTTGGGTAACAGACAGCTTTCTTACAATTATGCAGCCCATGTTAGATGAACTTGAAGATCTCTGCTCTCTGGAACTGCCTTTAGGACTTCCACCCTTATGCCATATACAACACTGCATTGACTTCATATTAGGTTTTTCTCTATCGAACCTAGCTCACTATAGAATGAGTTCTTAAAAAACTAAATATTGCAATTCTTTGTGGAAGAGTTACTCCAAAAAGAACTAGCATGAGTCCTTATCTGGTGTCAGCACTTTTGGTTCCAAAGAAAAATGGATCGTGGAGAATGTGCGTGGACAACAAAGCCATCAATAAAATCACTATTAAAATTTTCAATACCACGATTTGAAGATTTAATCGATCATTTATCTGGTGCCATAATTTTCTCAAAACTTGATATTAGAAGCGATTAACATAAAATCAAAATTTGTCCAAGCGACGCGTGCAAAACTACATTCAAAACTCATGAAGGGATATATGAATGGAAGGTAATGCCATTTGGACTGTCCAACGTGCCAATACATTTATGCGTTCTTGACGAGGTACTTAAACCATTTATGAACTCCTTTTGTGTAGTATACTTTGATGATATCATGATTTATAGCCCTTCTATCGCTGAACATCTTACACATTTATACAAGATCTTAGAAGCTTTACGGGCACATCATTTGCATTTGAATAAAGATAAGTATCAATTTGCTAGCCATTCGGTACATTTCCTGGGATACATTATTAGTGTCAAAGGAATTCATGTAGATCCGATGAAGGTTGTCATCCGTGCTTGGCCTCAACCCAACTCCTTCACAGAAATTCGCAGCTGTGGTATTTTAATTTGGAGTCATAGGGACACTATGAAAATCTTAGGGGGTACTTATTGAAGTGATCAGTTACGATTTTAAGGTATGATGTACTATCTCAAAAGATAGAAACATCACCATACAATGGACCAAATCATCTAATAATGACTCCTAAGGTAGATGGGTCTACATATGTACTGGAGATCTTTCCCCTACTTTACTTGGATAAAAAAAGTAAGGTTTATTTTATGCTGGGTTCTATAGTTCCCTATATAAGCAAACTTTCATAGTTAATTACATCTCAAGAAATAAAATTTTGTTAAGAATACTCATAATTAAAATAGTCAATAAGTATCTCGAGGATTTCAAAGCTAGTATCAAAGGATTATGTACTTTTTTTAGAAATCAAATGGGAAAGTTTAAATGGAAGCACTTATTTACAGATTCCATAGGAAGACAAGTAGGGAGTACCTAGGATACTATGAAGCTTAGTGGATACTCTGATCTACCTTATAATGAGATGGGTCCTCGATCAAGATCTCATGGTTCCGTCATCCCGAGTAGTCATAGTCCATAGTCTATTTAGCTAGGGGAAATAGTTTGTAATGGAAGAATCCTAGTCAGTAGCCATGGGTGGCATCATTTAAGTATTCTTGCAGACCTTAGGTGATATTCATCTAAAGTGATAAATTTTAAGTCAATCTTAGCTAATAGAAGGATTATTTTTTTATTAAATATATCCCATAATTCATGGCTCAAGGAGCAAAGCCATTAGGGAACATACGAGCTATTGTCGTGATCGAAATATAGTGGAGCCATACAAAAGCCAAGCCACCCAATCAGAAGGTTCTAATCATATTTGCATTTCATGTGGTTTCATTTGAAGGTAAAATCATGCAGACAGAGAGTACAAACCATGTCCTTCCTAGCACAAGATTATTTGAGTATGAACATAAATATATTTAATTTGACATTAGTTATTTGTGAGCAAAGATTTTCTTAACTTATCATCATTGGCGAATAATGATGGATGGATTGATTATTATTTATTTTAAGTTATTTTGAATGATAAATTTAATTCAATTTAAACATATCCCCTTCAGATGAATTTGATAATCAATATAGCTATCAAAGGGAATGATTAAGTTTTATTGACTTGGACACTCAATCATAAGACCCAACCGAGAAATTAACTTGTACATCATTCTCAGACATTTAATTTAGATTTTTATACATGTGTCGGGGCATATACGGGTATTTTTTTTGTAATTTTCTATTATTGATTTTGTATTTTTAATTTAATTCTCAAATTCAGTTTACGCTGTCTATTCAGACATTAGGATTGTATCATGGAACTTTAAATCTGTACATATGAAAGTAATTTAAATTTATTTTATGTTCATTAACGAAGCATCCTCAAACACTGAACTTAGGCAATTGTTGTTGTGATGGGTCCCTTGAGGATATTTTAGATATATTTTTATTGAGCACATTAGTACTGAAAATATGACACCTAGGTGTCTATTAAGATAATGCCTCAACGTTGGGAACATAACATTTAGGCGTTTGATAGCGCTATGGCATTATCGAATTTGCATATTGACATCGAGTGATTAATATTGTAGCATTCTAAGGTAAGTATTCATGTTGACAAACTGATTAACACCTAAGTGTTGATCATATGATGCCACAGCGCTAGTCAAGAGTTGGTTCAAAAAATAGGACAGACAAACATTTTAGATAGAAAGGACAAACTTTTGACTAGCACTATGGCGTTACATTAATGCCTGACACAGTTTTCAGTTATAAAGTTAATGATAATGAATACTCTTTTTGACCAGCGCCTCAACGCTAAATGTGACAACCCCAGTGCTGGTTCCTTATTTCAGATGTCGAGACCTGTAGTGTCGCGATGCTATGTCTGGTTTATAAATAGACCTTTAAGCTATGAAGATTTTTTTATTCTACAATTCTTCTCTCTAAAGATCTCTTAACTCTCTTTCTCTTTAGCTTTCTCTTAAGTCAAATCAATCATGCTGCTCAAGAGGCTTATTAGTAAGAGAAGGACAACTTCAGGTGAGGCTAACATATTTGTTAGCATAGAAATTGAAGAGAGGTATCAGCAGGCCTTCACCGACAAGCATCTCATCCTAGGAAGGAGCATCTACAACCCGGGTGGGAGAGTAGGAAGGGTGATCAATGAACGTGGTTGGGTGAAACTAGCCTACGAGAGTAGCTCTTATGTCAATCCCGTAGTGTGGGAGTTCTTCGTCAATGAATGAGCACCAGAATAATAAAGTATTTGTTCAGGGCAAACTGGTCACTTTTGATAACACTGCCATAAATGCATATTACGAATTGCCAAATATGGCTTATGATCAATATCTTTACTATTATAATGAAAGCATAGATTTTGATGAAATTCTTGATTTTCTCACTGGTAGAAATGTCAATGTCCAGTGAAAATGACAAGAGGAAAAGATTATTAATTTTCTTCTTCTGGCTTAACGACAAAATCTAAGGCTTAACACTATTTCATTTCTATCAAGCTGATGCCAACTGGTAATATCAAAGAGGTGACCAAGGATATGTTAGTTATGAATTTTGTAATTCAAAGGACTTTACAATTGGTATAGGGAAGATTATTTATAATTTTATTTGTAATATGTTTAGAAGAAGTACTACTATAAAGTATAATCATCCTTCTCTTATTTATGATTTATGCACTACGACAAGTGTGTTAGGGGAGCTTGAGTAAGAAGTTCAAAAGGCTCTTCTACCAAAAAGGCTTATTGAGGGGTTTAATTGAAGGTATGAAGTGGGGGAGAGCTCATGTGCTCCACGACCTCGACCCCAAAATCCTCTAAACCCTTAAATGAGCAAATCTCAAATTTAAGGAGAAATGTGGGTGAGAGTTGCCATAGGTAGTGGGCTTTAGAAAAAAAATATTATTTTATGGATCATCAACAAAAGTAGTTTTCTTGTATGGCCCAATTCAATGCAACACTAGTCCATATGTTTGAAAATTGTGATCTTAGGGATCCAAGTTAGGGTTATTTTCTTGCGACATCTCAATATCCCCCTTATGTAGCTACTTTGTCGGAGCCAAAAACAGGAAAGAGAATGATTATGATTACTAATTTTCCCCTTTTTATTTTGTATTATCTCTTTTATTATAATAATTTTTGTAATGGATTTTTTCTATTTAAAAAAGATGCATTTTTTCATTTTTAACCATTTATATTTGTCTTTATGGAATGCTCTAGGATTAAAAACTTTTTTAAGAATATTTTATTTTCTTCTCAACATTAAGGCTCAACACCTCAATGCTAGTAAACTAGTGCCTCAATGTTGTTACGTTGAAAATTTTGATTCAAAACATGAGACTTTAATGCCTCAGGGCTATATTTATAGCACCACGACATTGTGGGTATAATTTAGATTACGCTGTGAATGTCTTAATATTGTTAATTGAATGTAGGAACATAGTTCCTTGGCGTTGTGATATTAGTGCCATGGCATTATGAGATACCTGCCTAAGCTTAATTTTTTTGAGGACTTAGCGCCTCTGCACTATACTTATAACGCCATGGTGCTATGGGTATAATTTGGATTGTGATATAAACACCTTTATTTTACCATTTGAGTTTCAATTATGATAACGCAGTGCCTCAGCACTAGAATATGCATGTTTCCTAAGGACATAGCGCACACTGGTATAATTTAGATTATGTTGTTTAGTGATGTCTGAGATTTAATGGTTTTTTTTGAAAAAAAATCAAAATTTTGGTGGCATAACACCTTAGCAATGCTATATTTTTACTAATTTAGTGCAGAACACTCTTCTCTTTTATTCTGGATCCAAGATCGACAGAGAGAAGATTTTATTTAACACTGGAACCAAGTTCAATGGTGGAAGATATAACGCATCAGCCCTGAAAGGATGGCATTGCGGCGCTGCATAAGAGATAAGGGACCCAAAAACTTAGTACGATGGTGCTAGATGGCAGCGCCTCGACACTAATAGAATTGCATCTAAGCTCGAGAGCTTAGCGATGCGACATCTGATTTTTGGTGCCTCAACGGTATGAATAGGGTGTTCAAGATTTCATTCTCGAGAACTTGGCACCTCGGCGCCACGACGCAGTGGGATGAAACACCTATATTGAATTGAATTCTTGAATATTTAACAAATTTTTTATAAAAATTCAGCATAATGCCTCAACAGTGCTAAATTTTTACATATTTTAGTGCAAGCGCACTCTTCTCCCTATGGATCCATGATCAATGGAGGGAGGGTGTTCTTCTCGCGTTGGAGCCATGTTTGATGGTGAAGGTCTTCAACGTTCAAGATTTTGAAATTTTGAAGTCTTAGGGGTCATTCTTTTTTACTCCGGAGCCAAGATCGATGGAGATGCGCTCTCTATTCTCACAGGATCCAAGATCGACGATGAAAATTTGGTTAAACTTAATTGTCAGAGAAAAAATTGCGTAAAACATATATTATTCCAAAAATCTTTTACTTGGAGTAAACTGGAGATCGTTCTTGTAGTTGTGAAAAGCGTGCCTATAGAGAGCACAAATCACCGGAGCAAGAACACTTCAAGAATACCAAAGAAAATGAGTGGAAGAAGAAGAAGAAGAAGTTGGAGGGGGATACTCTCCCCTTATCATAGGTAATTTTCCTCTAATGGGTGATTTTTTGCTACTGTAACTATTCCCCTCACTCTCCCAAGTAGTTATTATTATTGGGAGACAGTGGTTTTCTTGATTTTAAAAAACAAGGATTTGTAACAGCGCCACGACGTTGCCGTTAATTAGGAAATCATTGGAAGTGGTTTGAGCTTCTAGATTCTTAAGTTCGGAAACAATGCCTAGGCTCTATGATTTTAGGGCCGCGACACCCCATGTCGGGATGTATAGTTTTCATCAATTCATTTTTTTATTCATTTTATCATTCTTTTTTAGATCAAATAGAATTTGATAAATCTATGCATTAAGGATAAGCTAACTTTCTCGTAGTGCTTCACCCTGACAGCATTCCATACACATAAAAGTCATTGATAGTCCACATAAGTGTTGTTTTCTTTTAAAAGTTTTGTTTTGCAACAATATCATATGTCAGTACATCAATGTCTCATCAAAAATTTAGCTCATATATCAATGATTGCAAGAAGACATCAATCTTTGTTTTGGAATTATGTGTCCAAAGAATAATCAAAGTCAAGAACATATAAAGAGTTATCATGTATATCTCTAGTGATAAATTGTATGGTGTAACTATCACTGGTCAACATGAATATGATGATGCGAATAAATGATATAAAACCATCAGCGACAAAGGCAAAGTATGTTTTTTGGCTTAGCTACAAAATCTAGATAAGTATGATTGAAATGCTTCCACACTTCTTTGTCCGATTAATGACACAAAATATATAATGCACTTGGTCTATTGTAATGTCACATGTATTGTGTTGTTTGTATGGAAGCGTATAGTCACTGCAAAGGTGGAGTTAGCTGCAAGTAGAACAAATGTGCAGGGTACATCTTTCTATTTACATTATTTTTAATGTGTGACTTAAACCCAAGTGCTCCGTAAATTTGCATTTAATATCATGTGTGTTGTCTTCGTAATATTGCATATAATCATTGACACAACATTTAGTTTTTTCTGAGCTCAGACCTAGCTTTGACACCAACTTCTTTGATCTACATAAATCTTCAAGAACCAAGTTTTCCTATGAGTTTGTCTCTTTTAGCAGCCTTGCAAATTGGTTAAAGCATTCATGTGGCACGTTAAATTAAGTTTTAATACTTAGCATTCTTATGGCCACAGATAGCTCAATGTTGTTTGTGCATACTTTGCACAATGATCGTTATGCTACTTTTAGCATGTCATAAAACCTATGAGCTTTTTTATTAGGTGGCTCCTCTTCTGCAGGTACTATGTTCTAGCAGCATCATAAACCATTTCTTCATAAGTTCGGCAATAATTATATTCACCTGAAGGGCACCGCCATCAACATCAACATATGGCTCGAACTCATCATGTGAAGTCTAGAACTAATAATTTGGTTGGAAACACATGCAATACAAGTCCACTATGACTTCATCTGGCATTAAAAAGCCTAACTCTTATGTCTCTCACATGGACATCGAAACTTTCTTAAGAAATATAAAAAAAAGTTGGGATTCCCTGTGTATGAAGTGCTCAATGCCACTTGAGAATTATCAATTAATCCTTTTCTAGGATGCACTTTATTGCACATCCAAGAATGCTCACTATGGATATTCATAAGCTGGGTAAATTGAAAATTGTGAAAATTCAATGAACATTCTATCTCAGTTACATAAGTAGTATTGATTGTATAATAAATAGTTAATTTCATGTAATACCCTAAGTGTTTTAAGTCATTTGCTATGAATTTTTTACAACTTCTTGGTAGTTAGTCGTAATAGTCAATAATCACCAAATGCATCTTTTTACAAAACTTAAACCGACACATATTGTGAAATTGACATAAATGCATAAAAAAATTTGAAAATCATATAATTAATAATTTTATATATTAAATTAATTAGAACAATAATTAGGCTTAAATTTCTAAAATAAAAGTTACAAAAAAAATATAAAATCAAACATGTGCAAATAAAGATCTACACATAAATAGACATTTTAAAATAAGAGTTAGCAAATTCAAATGAATTTGGAGAAGTTTTAACCTAACAATTATAAAAATCTCTTAAAACTTCAAATTCTTATTTCTCACAAACTAATGGATGAAATTATGAAAATTTATAATAGAAGAGATAGGTATACCTTCAATTCTATGAAAAATCAAAAGAAAATAGACTCATTTCGGATGCAAATCGGCAAGCCCTAGCTCTATTTCATTGCCAGCCGAGAGAGAAAGAGAGAGAGAGACATCGGGATGAAATGGCTCAGGTGGGTGGTGGCGGATTCATCAAAAATTCATTTGAGTTTAAGTAATTCGAGCACGACGTCCTCTACGATAATTCCATTGAAAATGTTTTCGGCTAATATATTCATCGGTAAATCAGCCAGTAATTTTCAACAGAAAAATCAGTCATAAATGCCGCTGAAAATTTACAGTTTTTCTGTAGTGATATAAGCTCTTTGTGGTTGAGTTAAAAAAAAATAGTTTGCGTTTGCTTTTTTAATTTCTGTAATTTGATTTTCAATCATTTACTTACTACAATCTTCTATTAGAATAACTCACTATGCTTTAAATGATGGGTTGCATGTGATAAAAGATCTCTTGAGAAAGAAAAGAAGATCTACTTCTAAAAATCATATTATTTGGTAAAATTTGAATATTGAATCAATCATCATGAATATGTCAGTTTATTTTAGTAAAAAAAAAATTACTTTTTTCCGACAAAATGAGAAAGAAACTTATATAACTTATTTTAAAAATAATTCATCTCCATCTTGGTAGTGCCATAATATTTTAAGAAGATACTCATTGTATGTAGTGATGATCCACGATTTTGACGTAAAGGCATTTATCCTTGGGCGATATTATGAGACCGATATAAGTATTTTTCCTGTAATTATTAAGAAAATGTAAATTATGTCTGTCTTTCAATTTGTAGGCTTGATCATTGAGGTTGACAATGAGTTATTTTATTTTCTCAACTAGCTTTAGGTTTCCCCATAGTGCTCAATAGGTTTTCATAAGCTTTTCCTCTTCCTCTTCTCTCTTCATTCTTAATGGAGACATCTTCATAAAATGCTTTATCGCACCTTTGTCTTTTAATTGATTTCACTTATCTCATTGGTCACATACATACATACATACATACATACATATATCCTAATTATGCCAATGTTTTAAAGTTCAATTAATAAGTATATTAAATTATTTTAAAATGTTATTTAAATAATTTTTATAAGAAATCTTTATAATTTTAAAATAATTTATATTATTACAATGAGCTTGAACTAAATTAATCATAACATATTCATCAAATCATCATCCAAGTATGTTATAATCACATATTTTAAAGCTCTACTTCAATATAAAAAGTGTAACACTAAGTTTTTTTTATGATGTAGAACTAAAATAATTAAATGTGATAAAACTTATTGAGTTGACCTTTAAGATTGAGAATTTTAGATTATATTATGTGGATTATAGTAACATCAAATAGGCTTTAAAATATAAGAATATAAGAATGATATTTTAATTCTTAATTTTTATATTTTTATTATAAATTATATTTTATAATATAAAAAAAGCTTTTTAAAAATATTAAATTTATAGTAATATTTAATAAATATTTTACATATTATATTTTATAGAATTTTAAAATAGTTTTTAATATTATAATCTTGTATTTTTATATTAAAAATTATATATATAATCAAAATTTTACATTTTAAATATTTTTACAATACATATATCTAGATTTATAATAATATTTTCAAATATTTTATATATTATATTTTTACATTAATTATATTTTACTAAGTTTTCAAAATAATATTTTATATATTTTATATTTTATTTACTTATTATAAACTAGAATTTTTTTATAAATTATATTCTTATTATAAATTATAATTATATTTATAAATTTTAATATACACTTATTTAAATTTATAATACACATATAATTATATCTTATTGAATTTTATATAAATTTTAAAATTTATAATTATTAGAAATATTATTTATATACTTGTCCTATTAATTTTTTTTTAAATATTTGTATTATTTCATCATTTAATTAGATTGATAGTAACAATTTTAATATTCATTATATCATTGATTTAATCCTGATTCAAGTACGGTTGAATTATAGAATCTTAATCCTTTTTTTCTTCTGTTTGAATGTCTAGTTTGATTTTCACAACTTTAAATTATACTGAATTTTCCTTATTTTTTCTTCTGTATCTCGATCAACATATGATCAAATGTCAATGCAGGTTCCCCTCAATATCATTGAGTGTGGTTATCGGCAACTCAGGTCCCCAATTATCTTTTTCATTTTCCAGCTGTTAGATAATCCTTGCTTTACCTAGCTCCATAAGATGGAGTACATGCCAGCTACTAAGATACTCGCGACTAAAAGCCAGTGTTCATGAGAAAACAAACATTTCCAATGCCTATTAGATACTACATAAAGAAGACAATTCTGTGTTCACACCTGTTGTGCCACCCTGAGCTTCTTGTGCATATTAATCAGGCAATTTTTATAAATTAAGTATGATTAGAAACTTAATTAAGTAATTAAGTATTAATAAAAAAAATTTAAGAATAGGTATAGTCGCCACTAATTAGTACACGCACATCGGTTTGGCCATGGCCGCGTAATGATGCCGGCCGTTCACCACTACGGCCAGATATTGAAGCCGCCCAATTAGTAGGCGACCGCTTCAGATTAGCCTACCAGCACCGCCAGTTAATTTTTTTGAAGATGTGAAGCCGCCTGAGACGGCTTCGTTATTTTTTGAAGTGATTTTTCCCTAAATAAGTAACATCGTCACGGTTTAGGGCTTGAAATGGTTCGTGATCGCATCAAGTTGATATTAGTTTAATGGATGACAATCATATGAAGTTAACCAATTCATTTCAGAAATGGACAAATAATAAGAAGTTAATTATGACATAACCAAATTTAACATAATGACTCTCAAGTTTTAATGAAACAGATAAATAAAACGTAAGATGACACAAAAGTATATTGTCCTAAACCCTAAACCGTGACAACCGCTCTTCCCGCCGGAATCGCACCACCCTGTGTGTACCGGTCGTGCACGAGATGGACGCATCCGATGGTGGCCTAGATGGCTATGTCGCCGACGCCTAGGCGGTGCTCCTCGCCATCGCATTCGCCGAAAAGAATCGTAAATATAATAGTGTTAATATTATAAAATATAAGTAGTGCATTACAACCGGAAAGAGAAAGATAAGCATTATCCTATTGGAAAATGTACCGTCGACTGTTAATATTATGAGGGCACGATGACCTGTAGTGACCAGCTATTTTACATATGCTACAAGTTTTGCTACTACTACCTACAATTTCATCCATTGTGTTTTTGAATCTATTCGTACGAGGTCGGCCTGACCTTCTGTGAAAGTTAGGTGGTAAACACTAATCCATGCTCTAATCGAGAGATGGCCAATCGTCGATCCGGTAGAGTATGAAATTCATTTAGGTATGTCGCTTATATATTGTAGTGTAGTGACACACACGTGAGATAGTTCAACCGTCAAATCCTAATGCAGAATCACATGTGGGCATGACAATGATATATGATCGCTCGCCACAATTACAATGATGAGGCCATTATTATCTAGCAAATCAACTCAATGATCGGTGGACCAAAACCTCGATCTCACGGGTTGATATTTACGTGTTCAAGGAAATGCCTTGCCTCCCTTTCAGTATGTTATAATAGTGGAGATCCTTTGAGTATAAATAGACAAGCTGACTTCCTCTTGCTGAGTAGCAGTGGGTAACCGTTTCATGAACAAGGCTACTAAGTTGTAATAGATAGCAGTGATTAAAGCCTGAATCGGTAAACCACGTGCCCGTTTCAGAACACCATTAAAACACTCAGATGTATTCGTTGTCATTATCCCATAACGCATACCACCATCGTGCACAAGGGACCATTTTATGGTCACGCTACAAGCCAATTGTACGCTTTCTTTGACATTTTAATATCTAACATTAAACGGTTGAACTGACGAATATCATCAGTGTTACCTGCCATATACATCTTTTGGCATAGAAACTCAACATCACCAATCCCCAACCTGCGTACGACCTTTTTAAAATTTTCACGCAAATGGCGCAAACAATATCTATGAGCTGCCCACGGAAAAATCTCTTTGCATCCACGTAACAGACCAACATGTTTATCAGATATTATGCACAAATTACGTCTAGTTGACACTACAGGCAACACATCATGCAAGCACAGCAAGAACCACAACCACGAATCAACATTCTCTGATTCCACAATAGCAAAATCTAGAGGAAACAACCCATTATTGCCGTCGATTCCTACGGCAATAATGTACTATACTTGCCCAACAAAAGTACCGTCTCTCAACATCGGTCTGCAAAGAACTCCATCCCATTATTGAAGGTCCAAAAGCCCAAAAAAGTCTCTGGAAATGTTGCATAGTGGTAGATTGAATTCTGTAGACTGTACCATGTACAATACTACAAACTGATTTCATATAGAGAGAGTCCTATAGACTCTTCCCACCGAATATTGCTTTTATTGCCTTTACAGATCCCATGCTTTCATATACAAAACTTTAACATTGAATTTGACTCCATTCTACCTATAATCTCTTTAGGCTTGATCAACTGGGTGCGATCGGTATGATGAAGTACGCTATGAATTTTGAACTACACTGCCGATGACCGGATGCATTTACTGCATTGACACATCTATGATTTTCACCAACTCTTGATATTCTTCAAGCACCCCCTAATCGTCTGCTGCTGCTACAATGCAAATGCCACTTACAAGGCCTTCTAGACTATCGTGTTGTACATACAACCGTAGTTCTTCCTGTTAGAGGTAACTGCTTTGGAATTGAACATTATTTACTATGCACCACCCAACAATAAGAAATTGCAAACTCGCTTTCAAACACTTACCTTCAACAAGGTCATTTGGAATTTCAATTTCATCTGTTAAAGTGCTTTCTGGATGTCAAAGTAAACATCGTTGTCCCACTCGTAGTTTCACACATCCGACATACTGTTGTGGACAACATATAACTCTCACAATATAAATGAGTGATTTTTCAGACATGACTTTATATTCTCAAGCGAGCTTCTAACCCGATCAACCTAAATAATCACTAATATCCCGCCGACTCACTACTTGAGCCACTACTCATACCGATACTCATCTTCGACGTAGGAGGCACATACGTTCATCCAACGATACAAGATCGCCATCGCCACATAACTTATAAGTTGAGCAACAAATTATCATATTAATTATTACAAGTATAATCGATAAATTTTGATGATATACTACCGAGAATTAACTCATCAAAGTGCATATCCCTGAGTGCTTGGCGATGAAATCGGTATGTGTTAGCGGTATATCTCGACCTTACTACGGATCACCGATGTGCAATATTAACATCTTCCACTTCGACATATAACACCAACATCGATGGGAAGCTTGCTGTGTAACTTCGCAAACGATCGCCGATATTGATACTATAAATCTACCCACCGGATAACACTCTAGTGACGGTGCTCGATCAATGTGCAAGCTTTCATAATTGCTTCAATTCGCAGTGCGGACGCTGAACCTTAACTGGACTATTTACCTCCCACATAACTTGATCAATTGCTCATCGATACTCGCCATAGAAAGAATCAAATAAAAAAAACTCTCTATTCATTCTTGCAAAATAAGTTATATGAATAATGAGAAATTTATATTAATCGGCACCCTAATTAATACTACTTTTGGCTACTTAACATCTAAACCGCAACACCAACATAAACCTAAAAATCAAATCCCAAATAAATGTCTAACCATACAACTCTAACCCTAGCACACGACTTAATTTATAAATTGATAAAGAAAGTGATCGTGGTTAAGAACGACGGAAGTGCTAAAAAATGTAGATCCGCGAGAATTTTCCTCAAACGAAATGGAGTCGAATCGCCGAAAGCTAATGTTGACTTCCAACGGCTGGTAAATGGGAGAGGGAAGTCGTCAAACAATGTAAAAGCGGCTGTCGGGAAAAAAAAAGAAGTTTCTATCGAATACCTGGACAAGACGCGCAATGCAGCGTAAATCTGCCTACCGGTGAAGTTCCGAGAGGGGAGGACCGCGGGGCGGAGTTTGGAGCTCTACCGGAGGAAGCGATTTGCCAATCGAATAAACTAGGAGATATCGATCGCGGCCCATATTAATATGTCGGGCTGGCCGAATTAGTGAACGGCGGTATCGCCACCAGTGACTAGCCTCAATTTCACGTGGCACGGCCACGCCACATCAGAACCGACGTGGCGTGGCCAGTCGCCCACTAATTGGGTGACTATACCTATTCTTAAATTTTTTTTATTAATATTTAATTATCTAATTAAGATTCTAATGATACTTAGTTTAAAAAAATTGCCAATTAATCATGGGGCCATGCAACAAGCTCTCACCAGCACCACCCCATTCATCATCTCGTTTGCCTCAGTGTGCAGTTGGCTGTGAGCTCAAATTCGACAATTTGAGGCATGAGCTTACGTTCCAAGAGCAATATTTTCTGCGACGAAGATGGTGCTCAGACATTAGTCATGATCGTTGTAAGAGGATTGAAGGCACTTGCAAAAACTGGACACCCTTCTTTGTCACTATCCCAAGCAGAAAGCACGCGAACGCATTGCCTATCAACCCCTGCAAATCACTCATTTTTGTAATAGCTAACTGAATAGATCCCAGCAAAAAGCCTCATATCCCAGCCTAAAATCCGTTGTCAGAAAATTCCAAGCTCAACCGCAAGAGCAAACACAGCGTTTGCTACAGCACCAATGGAACAAACCATTCCTGTGAGTCATAGTTTTGTAGGGTATGATTTCAATGTGTTTTAATTAAAATAATTTTTTAGTCACACAGTAAGTTAATTACGCATATGAAGTGAAGTCATTCTTAAGAATTTTATTTAACTAATTAATGATATTTATGTATTACTTGCAGGATTATGAAGGAAGACCAGCTGAAGCTGCTAACTAAAATCATGAATATGCCCTCAATCCATCTCAGGCTTCTTGCTGCTTCGTTGTTGGCATTAGTTACAGTGCTATGGTTCTCCCTTCCTTCGAATCAGGCAAATTCCACAAAGGGACCTTCGTACAAAATCATCATAACTGCACCAGTTACAGCCAAGAGCTCCAATGACCTTGACAGGCCATGCCTTCTTCGAATTTTCAACTTCTCCATCCTATTAATTTTGTGAACAGTGTTTATCAAGCAAATTCCATGGTAAAGCTAACTTCAGTTAGGTATATAACACCTAAATATAAATAATTTTAGAAGTTTCATTATAAAACACCTTAGAAGAAGACCAATAACAGAAGCAATGGCGGGATTAATGTTTTCTAGAGCAGAATCAAAGCCTGCTGAGGTCATCTAGGCTCCCATCAAATAAAAGCTTTGATCAAGAACAGGCCTATTTAAAGATGGGAATAAGAGCGTCAGTAAAATTAGCAGGGCTCAAATAGAATTTATTATTTAAGGAGAAGTGGGAAAAGATCTTAACTATAGAATTCCTAGTGCCATAACCTTGAAGAAGATGCGGAGCGTCATCTTCGTACTCCCATTTTACACTAGAGGGAAAATTAGAGAAGTGAAGTCGACAATTATTCTTTCAAAATGTAAAGTTGTAAGACTGAAACAGTCTTCAGCAACTAAATTAGTGGTGAAATCTGGAGGAGGTGGCTAATAAGGGGCATTAGTCATCATTAGATTTTTATTAAACTTTTAATATTATATTTATGTACTAATTATTTTGCCCCCTTAAACTTAAATTACTTATAATAATTTAATATATATTATATTATAAATTTAATTATCATGCATATAATAGTTTAATATATCTTCAAAATTTAAACCAAATAATATGATATTATTTGTTTAAGAAGGCAAAATTATTTTATAAAAAAATAAGAAATAGATATTCTAGATATGTATGTATCTTACTCTAATTTGAAATCATTTATGTTATAAAAAAACTGTATGTTAAAATATTATTAGTTAATATTTTAATAGCCATTTTAGATATATATTCTAAGAGATAAATAACAGATAAAGAATATGTTACAGAATTATTGATTCTTAATTTAATATTAGATTCTCAAGATGAATATCGATCATCAAAATTATTGATATTTGTTAACTTGAACCTAAATTTTATCCTGAAGTTTTCACAAATATAAAATCATTATGCTTAAATGTTCAATAGAAGCTTTTTACAATTAAAGATCACTAAAATCATTTTTTTTATTATTTTATAATTTTTAATTTATGTCAAATATTAGTTAAAAAAGAAAAATTAATTATATATTTTTTTATTGATTGATTGATTAAATTGATTATGACCTTCCATGTTTCAAATGCAATAACTAAATAGAGAATCCCTTCGGCTTTGGCACTTGGCAGCGCATCAAGAATTAGTGGACTTTTTTGCTTGCAAACAAAGAAATGAACTGTTGACTTTTTTGCAATGAAGAATCTTAGTTGATAACAAGCACTCGCCTGGCCACTATAAATGAACTGTTGACTTTTTTGCTTACAAACAAAGAATGTTGTTCGATAACCCAATATAAAAGATACCAATCCACCGCATCAAGTCAATAACTAATGGGAAAGAATATTTAAATTTAAATTTGAGATCATTTAAATTTTAAATTTAATAAATTTATAATCAAATTTAATATCAAGACTAGGTGGACTAGTAATATTAATTAAGCACTCAAAATATAAATTGTTTTTTGAATATTAGTTGAAAGATAAGATGATAGTCAAATTTCATATGATTATTTTCAAAAAGAGTTTTTTGATGAAAGGAATCTAATGAGTCAAGATTATCAAATTTTGAGGTTATAAAGACTTATATGTTGAAGGAATGGCATATGATCGAATGAATCAATCTATCATTTAATGAAATATTTTAAGATTTTAATTAACATTACCAAAATGCTAAAGAAGGGGAGCCAAACCTCATTCTTTATATGTAAGAGTGCTAAGACCTAGAATTGAAATGAAAGAGAGAGAGAGCTTGGATATCTAGAGAAATCTAAAGTTCTTACCAATGATCGATAACAAAAATCATCTCTGTCATTCAATTGTTATCGTCTAACTATCATCTCTCAATTACTATCTCTCGATAGTCACCTCTTAACCATTACCTCCTAATTGTTACCACTTAACTATTGTCTCTTGATTGTCATCTCTCGATAATTATCGCCTGACAGCCGTTATATGACTATCATCTCTCAATTATTATTGCTCGATTGTCATCCCTAGACTATCATATCCTAACCATCATTCCTTAATTATCATAACTTTTTTGTTATTTTTTGATTGCCATACTAGAATACCATCCCCGACCAATTTCGTCTAACCACACTATTACTTGACCATCATCATCACATTTTGCTTCTTTTCAATAATCTCATGTGTACTTATAAAAATGCTCCCATCTTTTTAATCATCTTATTTAATTACTAAGAGAAAAGACATTTGCACCCTCACATATATAGTAGATTATTTCTATTATTAAGTTAGATTTGATGACTTTTTTCTTTTGAGTTTTTTATGTAATAAACTCTATTGTCCCCTCTAAAATTATTCTTTTATTTGTCCGTGTGTGCTAAATATTTATACAAAACTAAGATATTAATCTCAGAATTCTACAAATATTTCTCCAATAGCTAATAGCTATGCTCTTAATCAAGGCATCATAATCTAGCTAGCAAAGGCAACCAAGGCTTAAATATAAAGGATAATTTTTTTTCTAGGATGGAGAAGCATGAAGTTTGAATATTTTATTGCTTATAAGAAACTACCCAACAAACAGTACCATCACAATATGATGAAATTCACCTACTAAAATATCAACAATGTGATAACACTAGTTAATTTAAGGATACCCATATAGGGCTTCCTAATCACCATACTTAAGTTTCTCTACCACCAAGGTATCATCATAATCTCCTTAACATTACAAATTCAAGTCATTACTCCCATCCAATCCATAATCCCTTAGCACTGTTAATGGTCTTGGCCCAATCTTACTTTATTAATGCCTTTTATGGTATCATAAGAAATGTACTTTAACATATCATTCAAGAAAATGTTCCTTTGAGGGATAATAATCAACTTATTACATATCAAAGCTTTCAATCTTCTCATCCAATCGATATTATTCATTGTCATCCAATTTTAATAAACATCAAGTTCTCTACTATTTTCCATCATAATGGGTCATATGATCTTAATTATTACATCAATTATTATAGGACCATTATGCACAATCAAAAGATTTCTGGTGCAATTCTCTATGAGGTCTTCCTGGTCATGCATACGAATTAGACTTGTACTTGGTTTCATTCTTTCTTTGGTGAGATGATTCATGCATTCATTGATCTCATTATGCTATACATCACAAATTGAGATTATTAAATATTTCTCCCATCTTTATTAGATTCACCTAAGTTAGGAAAACACCTTTAAAAAATATTTTCAAAAATTCTATTTAGAATCTCATCAAATTTTACAAGTAGATCCTAAATTATCTTGAGATATTTTTTTTTTGGAGATCATCATACAAGGCTTTCTTAGTCTTCATTGGTGAGAGCGATCATTTATTTCTATTTTGATCTTATCCTTCGAGTCGAAGCATGAATAACTATTGGTGGTGTCAACATTAGTCATAAAAAATTATTCAAAATTTTTTGATGTAATAAATTTACAACAAAAATTAATTGACCTCGTCAATTATGAAAGCAAAAATAATCAAGATATCAAAGATGCTCTTTTGACCAAATTCAACATGAGTCATCTAATTACACCTCACAAAATACATCTAGCGTTATTATTGTAATAGTTAAAACTTTGTATAGCTCAAGTAAAAAATTATTGAAAAAATTCAAATGGCATAAATCATAATTATATCATTTTTACCATTCTAAAGGACATTTAACAATAAGGTGTAGTTATATGAAGAATGAGATTAATCATTCAATATGCTCAAGCAACTTAGGTTATTTAGAAAAGAATTTATAAATTGTTAACCATAAAATAAATAAAGTTAATCAAAGTCATGATAAGCTAGGCCTTAGTTGAAAAATAAGCTTTATACAACAACAACATGGCTTTATCCCACTATATGGGGTCGGCCTTCTTCTCCATTGTTTCCTATTATACGCCAAATTCTCATTTAATTCTAGTAAACTAAGATCATTTTTTATTCATCTTAACCAAGTCTTTTTAGGTTTATCTCTACATTTCTTAACATAAGGCAAATCTAACACTTCTATTCTCTTAACCGAGTTCTCGACAGTTGACACTTTATGTGGCCAAATCATCTAAGATAGCTCTCTTTAATCTTATCTACCACTCGAGCTACTCCAACTTTAGATGGAGAAGCATGAAGTTTAAATATTTTTTTGCTTATAAGAAACTACCCAACAAACAATACCATCACAATATGATGAAATTCACCTACTAAAATATCAACAATGTCATAACACTAGTTAATTTAAGGATACCCATATAGGGCCTCCTAATCACCATACTTATGTTTATCTACCACCAAAGTCTCATCATAATCTCCTTAACATAACAAATTCAAGTCATTACTCCCATCCAATCCATAATCCCTTAGCACTGTTAATGGACTTGGCCCAATCTTCCTTTATTAATGCCCTTTATGGTATCATAAGAAATGCACTTTAACATCTCATTCAAGAAAATGTTCCTTTGAGGGATAATAATCAACTTATTACATATCAAAACTATTAGTTCTCTCACCTGATTGATATTATTCATTATCATCCCATTTTAATAAACATCAAGTTCTCTATTATTTTCCATCATAATGGGTCATATGATCTTAATTATCACATCAATTATTATAGGACCATTATGCACAATCAAAAGATTTCTGATGCAACTCTCTATGAGGTCTTCCTTATGCGTATGAATTAGACTTGTACTTAGTTTCATTCTTTCTTTGGTGAGATGATTCATGCATTCATTGCTCTCATTAGGCTTTTCATTATGATTTACATCACAAATTAAGATTATTAAAGACTTCTCTCATTTTATTAGATTCACCTAAGTTAGAAAGACACCTTTAGAAAGTGTTTTCAAATATTCTATTTAGAATCTCATCAAATTTTACAAGCATATCCTAAATTATCTTGAGATATTTTTTCTTGGATATCATCATACATGGCTTTCTTAGTCTTCATTAGTGCGAGCAATCATTTATTCCTATTCTGATCTTATCCTTCAAGTAGAAGCATGAATAACTATTGGCAATGTCATCATTAATCATAACAAAGTGTTTAAAAAATTTCGAGTAACAAATTTACAACAAAAATTAATTGACCTTGCAATTAAGAAAGAAAATAATAATCAAGATATCAAAGATGCTCTTTTGACCAAATTCAACATGAGTCATCTAATTACACCTTGCAAAATACATCAAGCATAGTTATTGTAATAGCTAAAACTTTGTATAGCCCAAGTAAAATTCATTAAAAAAATCAAATGGCATAAAATAATCATAATTATATTATTTTTACAATTCTAAAGGACATTTAACAATAAGATGTAGCTATATGAAGAATGAGATTAAGCATTTAATGTGCTAAAACAAATTAGGTTATTTAGAAGAGAAATCTATAAATTGTTAACCATAAAATAAATGAAGTTAATCAAAGTCATGATAAGCTAAGCCTTAGTTGAAAAATGAGTTTTATATAACAACAACAAAACTAGGCTTTATCCCACTATGTGGGGTCAGCCTTCTTCTCCATTGTGTTCTACTATATGTCAATGTGGGCTCTAAAAAATTCGTCACCGACATCTTGATAATATTGAATTGAAGACAGTATGAGTTAGAAGTGTAAGTGTAATTTTCAGAAGGCAGATGGAATAGTAGATAAGATACTACTCATAAATTTTGCCTACATTTTGTGAGGACTTTAGATCTGGTTTCATCTTTCCTATAGCCGCAAGCCCCTATAGTTAATTACCCCTCTCAATTAAGTGAGAGAACACTTTTGATTAAGGCTAGTCGTTAAATCACTTAATGTGTAGCATATAGTAACAACATGTGGAGTTTCAAAATTTAGATTATGAAATTCATCATTTCAGCTTAAACTGGATGGTTGAAGGAATGATGACGTGCCCGATCTAGATCCCATGGTTCTGTCATCCTAGGCCATCGTGGTCCCTAGTCTACTTAGTTAGAGGAGGTAGTCAACTCAACCTTACCAAAGGATCCTTATCAGCATCACATGGGTTACGTCGTCCAAGAAACCCTTGTAGGTCTGAGGTGGTATTTGTCTAAAGAGGCAATCTTAAGTCTGTCTTGGCTAATAGAGGGTTGTTTGCCCTATCAAGTATATCCTATGATTCACAGCTCAAAGGGCAAAGTCATTGGGGAGCATACGGGCTACGGTCCTGATCATAATATAGTGGAGTCTGACTAGTCAAATCGCTCGATCAGAGGACTCTGATCGTAACTGCATCATTTGTGGAGCCTACTGGCCAAGCCACACAGTCAGAGGACACAGGCCACGCCTTATTAGCAAGAGATTGATTGAGAGTGAACATAGAGATTGATTGAGAGTGGACATTAGTTTCTTTATGAGCTAGAGTTTTCTTAATTTGTCACCCCCGACAAACAGTTACGGAAGATGTATAGATTGAGTTTTGCATTAAGCTTTTAATGATAGAATTTCATTTAAGTAATTTTTAGATTGATATTTATCTTAAGTTAATTTGATTAATTTAGATATATTTAAGAGCTTTAGATCCTATCAATCCTATTTAACTCCTAATAGAGGATTGGATTTACTATCACCTGACAGAATTAGTTTCTCAGATATTTTATTGATTCGAAAATTTTATAATAGATTTTTAGGTTTTGATAACCTGGACCCAATCCTAAGACTAAACCAGAAGCAAGTCACAAACATTATTGACACTTGAATTTAAGCATTCAAAGATACCTAGCCCATGTGTGTATTTAAGAGCGCCTTAATTAACTCATTCTGTTCGCTTGTACAAAGTGTTGCGAATCCGGTGGCATTTCGTGTTTTAAAGCTATATATTTAAAAGATAGTTTAATTTTTTATTTTAAAAGAAGATTTAATAAAACTCCAGAATTTTACTGGAAAACCTCAAAAAGAGGGAAAACCACTGGCCTCAAAGAAAAGCTTCCACTATGTATGCTTTTAGAGTACAAGATCTTCCCGACAACGGATTACAGATTTGTATGAAGAACAAGTAAATACAAGTAATACATAATGTTGATGACGATGTTGACGACGATGTTGACTAAGTTGACGACGATGTTGATCTCGATGACCGACGATAGTCGCCGCGGATGATGACCGCAACAATGGTCGACGATGGCAGGATCCGGCGGTGGCGCATGGCGGCGGCGGTGGTTGACGACCGTCAGTATGATGATTGCGGATTGAGGATCTTCTCTCTCTCTCTCTCTTGCTTGCCCTCCTTCTCCTTCACTTTGCCTCCCTCATATATAACGAGGCTATTTATAGATTGGAGGAGTGGCGCCTCTCAGAATACATGCAAAACCCGTACCACTCCACTTCATCGGACGGCTCAAAATGATCCCCTTGATCATATGATGTATTTCGTGCATTTGAATGCTCAAATGATGTCGGAATTATGATATCTTGGGCTTGTTAGATTCGGCTCGTCAAGATGCTCGATTTGACTATAAACACTCCATGTTTAAGAGTCGATTGATAATAAATGCTTGATCTCTGTAGTCTTGATTGATGCTTTCGATCAAGATGCTTTCGACTAGGAATTTTCGTGGTCATATCGTTGCCCTATTTTGGATGATATTATCTCGATCATCAAAAAATATGTGTCAAGTACTTCAAAATAGCAAATTCTTCAACGAAATCTGCAGGTCCATTAACCATACATTTTGAGAGAACAGATCTTCACGCATACAAGATTATGACTACTATGGAAGCGCATGCAAATGTGTAGTATGGATGCGATTTCGTTACGGACCATCCCGGTGCTAACAATCAGGCGGACTGGACGCCGATACGCTGAAGGCTATGAAAGCGCATGGGCTCACCGGGCCCATGCCGCTGGGGCAGCGGTCTCTGTCATGGGACGGGTCGGCTGAAAACTGACGCCACGCTACCGGCTGGTCGTCATCGGGTCGGCGCTGGTTGGTGGGTCGCTGAACTGATGCGGCCGAACGGGTCGATGCTGGTCGCACCGGACATTGATCGCTGGAGCTGGTCCGCTGGTCGAGCGCTGAAGGCGCTGGTCGAACGCTGGATGGTGGGTCGCAGCGACCATGCGCTGGTCGGAAGGAGGACCGTCGGCTACGCCATACACGATCGAGCTGGCCGCTTGACGGTCATACCGAGGCGCCAGAGACCTGCGGTTCGGGTTGAGGCGCTGGTCGCTGAGCGGACCGGACCGACGGTCATGCTCGCGCGAAGCACCTGGATCCGATGCTGCGCCGGGCGCGCTGAGGCTGATCGGGCGGCTGGCCATCGCGGCGTCGCTGACCGGAAGGCAAGGGCTACGCGGGGTCTCGGCCCACGGGTCCGAACGACGGTTTTGACTGCTGCGCGGTTTTAGCGGTTTTACCCTTTTTCCCCTAGAAAGGGTCTATAAATAGCCCTCTAGGGCTAAGGGAGAAGGCATCTTCTCTTCTCCTTTAGAGAAGGTCGTTTGGAGGCGATCAAGACCCGCGGTACTTACGTTGTTGTTCCAATTTTCCCTCGAAGAGGCGCGCCAACCGCCATGACCGGCTCGAGGCGATCAAGACCCACCTGCATTTACGTTGCCGCCCCTCGAAGAGGCGCCAACCGCCTTGACCGTCCGGTTTGAGGCGATCAAGACCCACGATTTACGCCGTTGTTCGGTTTTCCTCGAAGAGGAGTCAACCGGCGGACCGTCCGGGTTTGAGGCGATCAAGACCCACCTGATTACGCCGTTGTTCGCTTTTCCTCGAAGAGGCGCCAACCGCCTCGGACCGTCCGGTTTGAGGCGATCAAGACCCACCTGTGATTACATCGGTTCCCTCGAAGAGGCGCCAACCGCTGACGGACCGTCCGGTTTGGAGCGATCAAGGAGACGATAACCGGAGATCTGGCAATGACGATGCACGGCGGCGGTGGCCAGCCATAGTGGTTGACGGCGGTGACTGGCGGTGTTGGTCGGCGACGGGTGGTCGGCAATGAATCGGCGACGGTAGTCGACCACCAACGGGGAGGTTGGTAATGAATTAATCGGCACGGTGAATGACAATGGCGATCGCCGCCCAGAATCAGGGGATGACCAACGATGGTGGTGACCAGCGAGATTGCCGGTGATGGCGAGGGCGACGGTAGTGGCGGCGGTGACCTGGGGTGGTTGGCTGACGGGTGGTACGAATTACCGACGATCCGACGGTGGCTTACTCGCCTCGGTAGTCCGGGGATGACCGGCGACGCTATGGTGACCGGAGAAAATTGCGCCGTGGTGGTGGGTGACGGCGATAGTCGGCGGTCGACGGGGTCGGCAGCAACCCGACGGTACTGGCGACGCCGGTATTGGGGATGACAGCGACAATGGTGGTGACCGCTAAGATTGCCGCGGATGGTCGGCGCAGTAAGGACCGGCGATGGTACGCGTAATCGGTAGTCGGGCGGGATGACCGCGATGATGGTGGTAAGCCGGAGACCGGGCATGGTCGGCGGCAGGACCGACGACCAGCGGAAGGTGACCGACTACGTGGTTGGCGGCGACGAGGGTGGTCGACGGAATGACTCACGAGATCTTTGACCTATCCGGTTGTTTGTTAGAGTGTGACTATGACGCGTTATCCCGGTAAAGAGGTCGATCAATCCGCCGAGATTTTGACCCATCCCAGGTTGTTTGTCGAGTGTTACCCGATGACGCTTAACCTCGTGGAAGAGGTTGCATTGAATCCGAGATTTTGACCCATCCGGGTTGTTTGTCGAGTGTTACCCGATGACGCAACTCGTGGAAGAGGTTGCATTGAATGGCCGAGATTTTGACCCATCCGAGGTTGTTTGTCAGAGTGTTACCCGATGACGTTAACCTATATGGAAGAGGTCGAATTGAATCCGCTGAGGATTTTTGACCTATCCGAGGTTGTTTGTCAGGGTGTTACCCGATGACGTTAACCTGTATGGAAGAGGTTGAATTGAATCCGCTGAGGATTTTGACCCATCCGGTCGAGTGTTAATCGATGACGCAACTCGTGGAAGGGGTTGAATTGAACTGCCGGTGATTTTGACCCATCCGAGGTTGTTTGTCAGAGTGTTACCCGATGACATTAACTGTGTGGAAGATGTTGCATTGAATCCGCTGAAGATTTTGACCCATCCGAGGTTGCTTGTCAGAGTGTTACCCGATGACGCTAACTGCATGGAAGAGGTCGAAAATCCGAGGATTTTGACCCATCCGAGGTTGTTTGTCGAGTGTTACCCATGACGTTAACGCGGAAGAGGTTGAATCAATCCACCGAGATTTCACCCATCCGGTTATTTGTCCGAGTGTTACCCGATGACGTTAACTCGTGGAAGAGGTATCATAATAAGATTTTGACCCATCCGAGGTTGTTTGTCGAGTGTTAATGGCGACGCAACTCGTGGAAGGGGTTGAATTGATTTCGCTGAGGATTTTGACCCATCCGAGGTTATTTGTCCGAGTGTTACCCGATGACGTTAACCTGTATGGAAGAGGTTGAATTGAATCCGCTGTGGATTTTGACCCATCCGAGGTTGTTTATCAGAGTGTTTGCTCGATGACGCTAACCTGTGTGGAGTAGGTACAAAGTTTTGACCTATCCAAGGTTGTTTGTCGGACTCGACGCTAACCTGCGTGGAAGAGGTTGAATTGAATCCCGAGGATTTTGACCCATCCAGGTATTGTCGTGTGTCCGATGACGCAACCGTATGGAAGAGGTCATGGGAAGTCCACCAAGGTCCTTTTGACCTTTCCTGGGTTGTTTGTCAGAGCTTTTGCTCGATGACATTAACCCGTATGGAAGAGATCGCAGGAAGTCCACCAAGGACGTTTTGACCTTTCCTGGGTTGTTTGTCAGAGTGTTTACTCGATGACGTTAACCCGTATGGAAGAGGTCGCGGGAAGTCCACTAAGGACGTTTTGACCTTTCCTGGGTTGTTCGTCAGAGCTTTTGCTTGATGACATTAACCTGTATGGAAGAGGTCGCGGGAAGTCCACCAAGGACGCTTTCCCGAGTTGTCGAGTGTTTACCACGACGCTAACCCGATGGAAGAGGTCGAATATTTGTATGAACTTGTAGCCAGAGTTGACCATTGATCTTTGCCTTTTCGTTGGTGTTGCTGACTTGCTTATCCTTTGAGATTAAGAGTTGCCCCCCAGTTGGGGGTATGTTCGTATGAGTCGATTGATTCTTTTCCAATTGACGTGGTTATCCTTGTTGAATGGGCCTTTCGATTTCTTATTTTCATGGGACCGTGCTCAGTATTCCTTGGGTGCTTGATTATCCAAATTATTCAGATGTGCATTAATAGCCTCATCAGCGAAGATTTGTGCTTCCACACGATGAACTAAGTCGGCATATGACCGGTGTCCGCATGAGTGATGAGTAAAAGGCCGACGGAGCCCTCCAAGAAAAACTCCTCTTAATAGTTCAGGCGAGCTTCTAAGGAGAACCGGAAGTATTCTTTAAGTGATTCACTCGCTCGTTGAATGCCGGAAAGATGGGAGGAATCTTTAATGATTCTCCGGCAAATGAATTGTTCCAAAAAAAACCTTGGCGAAGTTTCAAAGCCGCGGATGGATCCCCTTGGAAGGGAGTAAAACCAAGTGCGAGCTTGCCCCTTGAGGGTAACGGGGAAAACCTGACAAAGTAACATGTCAGGAGCTCGCTGGATATGCATGATGGTCCTGTAATGGTCGATGTGCTCATGCGGGTCAGCCCCATCAAAAGAATCAATGCTCGGAAGCTTGAAAACCACGGGAATTGAGTGTTGAAGAATAACTTCAGCTAAAGGTGATGATTCCTCATAGCCACGGTGAGGAGGACGATTTCTGCCTTGAAGGTGAAATTCATCAGATTAAGCGTCGACTTGCACGAATGTCATGACGAAAGGTGATTAACGGATGAGCATGTGTGAAGCTATCAACAACAATCAGTGGATTAGCAGTCGGTTGAGTTGCACGCGATGGATGAATGGAACTAGCAATGTCAAGAAGTTCAGCATCACGGTTTGGAGGTGGTGGAACTTCAGCGTCTAAGAGAGTAGCATATTGTCCTCCTGCAGGTAATAATCGATCTTTGTGTGCCGTGATGGAGGTTGTTGTGTTCCTCAAAAGTCGGATCATCTTATTTTGAGACTCTTCCATTCGGCGCATAATGCTCTTCTCTAAAGAGATTCGTCGTGTTCGCCAATGGGTCATGCCCACTAGGGGGAAGTGGGGCGGAAGCTTGACGTCCCTGGTTCAAGGATTGGTTTCGAGAGTGACGGGAGTTAGAGCGAGAGGCTCCGGTGTTACGAAGATTGCGCCTATTGGCCATGATGTAGGTGTTCGCAAAAAGTATGATTGAGGGAGTCTTTTCCCACAGACGGCGCCAAACTGTTGCGTGCGGAAAATCGAGCTCGAATCGACTCAGATCAAGCTATCGGAGCATGAAAATGGATCCTGATCCACCAAATGGTCACCAAAACTAATATATTTATAGTCAGATTGAGCGGCTCGTCAAGACGAATCCAACGAATCCAAGATCACCCAATTCCGACATCATTAAGGCACCCAGATCATCAAAATACACCGCCGATCGAGGGATCGACTGGCCGTCCGATGGGAGTTGGAGTTTTCCACGACAAGGCCCGCCACTCCCAAAATCTATAAATAGAGCTTCATTCTCACCTTAGAGAGGACCGACCGATTTGAAGACCGAGTGCTCGAGAACCACCGACTGACGACATCTATCACCATCAAGCCACCACCAGTCAAGATCGTGAGCTCGCCTCTGGAGAGAGGACTAGAAAAGACCGGCCTCCTTTCTCCGAAGGTCAAGAGGTTGCTTAAGATCGTTCGGGGAAACTTCTCCCTTGGGTTGGAGTTGACCGATATTGTATTTTTCTACACTCGAATATTTTCGCTCTATAAACACCAACTAACCAAGCGGACCAGTATCTTTGAACACATAGAAAGTTCTGAGCAAGGCCCCGCGTGATTTTTTCCTTAACGATTTTCCACGTATAACCCCTCGTTCATCCTCGCCAGTGTGTTGGATAATTTTTTGGCTACGAAAGATCTCGCATCTACCCAATAAAATTCAAAGACGCAACAATAATAAATATAATTGCTTGTAAATGGGCGACTTACTGCTTACATGATCAGTTATGCAACTAGCACCTATGCGATAGCTTAGGTGGCAATTGAGAATAATATTATTAAATTAAAATTTATAAAATTTAATTTTAAATCAATTTGATAATTTAATAAATTAATAATTATTGATACTCATCTCAAAATAAATTAATTAATTTTGATATATTTAATATTTTAAAAACTATTAATTTTTTTAGTTAATTAAAAAAAATTAATAATTTAATAATATTATGTGCATTATATAAATGCAATAGTTTATCTTAAATAATTTTTAAAATGGTTTTATTAATTAAATTAACAAATAATTATCTAAATTATTAATTAATACTTAAATTTTATATGAATGAACAATTACATCTATATATTTGCACATAATAGTATTAAAATATTAAAATTTTAACAAGTAACAAAGAATGAAAATTAATAACTTATTGTTGCGTGCTAGAAAATCAGTTGCGGTAGAGTGAAAGTTTACGCCTTAGCTTTGTCGTGAAATCCAAAGACACACAATGTATTTAAAGAGTTTAACAAGAAAACTCCGAATTTTACGTGGAAAACCTCAAAAGAGGGAAAAATCATGCCACCCAAGAAAAAAAAGCTTCCACTATATATTTGTTTTGAGTACAAGTTTTCCGATAACGGATTACATAATTGTATATGAGGGCGACAATGGGAATCCCAAAATCGACAACAATAGCTATACCACGTCGTAGCAGTAGTAGCAGAGGATGGTGAATTGTATGGAGCAATCACCGGTGGAAATGCGGGAACAATCTGCAGTAGGAACAATCACAGAAATGCAGAACAATCACTGGTAAAAGTCCTCATGATGGAGACCGAGATTGGACAACGGCGATCAATCGGGCGCGTGGGTGGTTGACACCGCGTGGCGTCGCGCTTGGAGGATCTTTAGAGCTCTCTCTCTCTCTCGCCTCATATGAGGAATGAGGGGCTTTTTATAGATTAAAGGAGTGGCGCCTTTGTAAATACATGCAAAACCTGTACCACTTCACTTCATCGGATGGCTCAAAATGATCCCCTTGATCATATAATGTATTTTGTGTATTTGAATGCTCAAATGATGTCGGAATTATGATATCTTGGGCTTATTAGATTCGGCTCATCAAGACGCTCGATTTGACTATAAACACTCCATGTTTAAGAGTCGATTGATAATAAACGGTTGATCTCGGTTAGTCTTGATTTACGATCGATTGCTTTACGCCAAGATTCGCTTCGACTAGTGAAATTTTCGTGGTCATATCGTCCTATTTTGGATGATAATATCTCAATCATCCAAAAATATATATCAATATTTGAAAATAACAGATTCTTCAATGAAATTTGCGGGTCCGATAACTATACATTTTGAGAGAACATATCTTCACGGGAGCATAAGATTATGATCAGAAGCGGCGTGCCGCTGGGTACGCGTGGGCTCAAGATTTTGGGATTATGGACCCATGCGAATATTTACGGGCGCTTGCAGCCACAAGGTTTCAGGTTGGATTACGCAGAAGTCGCAAAAAATCTAGTAATGCGCTTTTATGGGTCGAAGAAAGTCTCTGGCCTATGGGTCCCAATAGACCGACGGGCAATGGAAAGGTCGGACGGCAGCTTTGGACAATTGAACGGCCCATGAGGAACCGCAATGAATGCCGGTCGCGCGGCTGGCTGACATAATGAGCGGGTTGAAGGGTCACGAGAGCTGGTAAGCCGCTGAACTGTCGGGCGATAGTTCTATGATTAAATCGGGTCGCAGTCGAAAGTTCGTCGCGAACAACAATGAGCGAGAAGCGAACGCGGACGAGTCAGAAGTGTCAGCGACCGCTACTACAAGACTGAAGGCCATGCAGACGATCGGCGCTCAAAGATGGTCTGGTGCTGACAGAGAAAACGTCTATTTTGGCCCGTTTTGGCCCGTTTTGAACGGTTTTGGGCAGTTTTAGACGTTTATTTTACCCTTCTGCTCCTAAAATGGGTCTATAAAAACCCCCCTAGGACCAAGAGAGAAGGCACCTTCTCTTCTTTTTGAGAGAAGGTCATTTAGAGGCCAAGCGGTGGCAGCTTTCCCTCGAAGAGGCCAACTCGCTCATTTGAGGGCGATCAAGGCCCACCTGCATACATGCGTGTCTACGCTTTTCCCCGAAGAGGCCAACCTGCACTCGCCGGACCGTCGGGTTGGAGGCGATCAAGCCCGCATACATGCCCTCGTGTCTCGAAGAGGCATCAATTGTACTCGTCGGACCGTCCGGGTTTGGAGGCGATCAAGGAGACAATAACTAGAGAAGAGGGTTGATGGCGATGCACGGCGATGGTGGCCTGCCACAGTGGTTGGTGGCGGTGACCTACGACGGTGGTTGGCAAGGATAACCAGCGACGATGGTGGTGACTGGCGGAGATTGCCGATGGTCAGAAGGACCGGCGACGATAATGGCAGACGACCATGACGGTCCAGGGGTGACCGCCACGTGGTTGGCGGCGACGGGTGTGGCAGCGCAACGACGCATGGCGACCGGGCGCCGGTAGTGGCGATGACCTGACGATGGTGTGCGAAAAATTGTCCGATGGTCGATGGTGGTGACCGGCAGCATGGTGACGGTGGTTGGCGCCGACGGGTGGTCGCAACAATCGGTGATGGTACGACCGGGCGACCGACATCCAGAATGGGCGGGATGACCGGCGAAAATTGTCGGCGATGGTCGGTGGTAGTGACTGGCGATGGTATTTAGCGGTGGTGACCGGCTAAAGTGGTTGGCCAACGGAGTGGTCGACATGATAATCAAGGCCGATCGGCGTCAGCGAGAATCCGCTGGATGACCGGCGACGCAGTGGTGACCGTAAAAAATTGTTCATGATGGTCGGCAGAGGACCGGCGGCACGGTACAGTGACCACAATGGTTATACCGACGGTGGTAATGCAGAACAACCGTGGTGATCGGGAGACTAGCGAATCGCGGATGATGCGTTGGTGGTGACCGGCAAAAATTACCGGCGGCGATCGACAAGAGTGACTAGTATGGTAGCATGACCGCCATACTGATGAAGGGTGGTCAGAAAGAATCGGCGATGAGAATGACCAGCGACCGGCACGGTAGTTGGCGGGATGACCGCCGACGATGTGATCGGCAAAAAAATGCCGATAGTCGGCGCTGACCGAGGTGACCGACGACGATGAGGATTTTTGACATATCCGAGGTTATTTGCGAGAGTGTGACTCGATGGTATTAACCTCCATGGAAGAGGTTGAATTGAATCCGCTGAGGATTTTGACCCGTCCGAGGTGGTTTATCAGAGTGTTACCCGATGACGTTAACCTGTGTGGAAGAGGCCGTGGGAAGTCCACCAAGGACCTTTTGACCTATCCTAGGTTGTTTGTCAGAGTCTTTGCTCAATGACATTAATCTATGTGGAAGATGTTGAGTTGAATCCGCTGAGAATTTTTGACCTATCCGAGGTTGTTTATCAGGGTGTTACCCGATGACGTTAACCTATGTGGAAGAGGTTGAATTGAATCCGCTGAGGATTTTTGCCCTATCCGAGATTGTTTGTTAGGGTGTTACCCATGATGTTAACCTGTATGGAAGAGGTCGAATTGAATCCGCTGAGGATTTTGACCCATCCGAGATGGTTTATCAGAGTATTACCCGATGACGTTAACCTGTGTGGAAGAGGCCGTGGAAGTCCACCAAGGACCTTTTGACCTATCCTAGGTTGTTTGTCAAAGTCTTTGCTCGATGACGTTAACCTATGTGGAAGATGTTGAATTAAATCCGCTGAGGATTTTTGACCTATCCGAGGTTGTTTGTCAGGATGTTACCCGCTGACGTTAACCTATCTGGAAGAGGTTGAATTGAATTCGCTGAGGATTTTTGACCTATCCGAGGTTATTTCTCAGGGTGTTACCCGATGATGTTAACCTGTATGGAAGAGGTCGAATTGAATCTGCTGAAGATTTTGACCCATCCGAGGTGGTTTATCAGAGTGTTACCCAATGACGTTAACCTATGTGGAAGAGGTCGTGGGAAGTCCACCAAGGACCTTTTGACCTATCCTAGGTTGTTTTGAGTCTCGACGACGCGTTAACCTATGTGAAAGATGTTGAATTGAATCCGCTGAGGATTTTTGACCTATCCGAGGTTGTTTGTTAGGGTGTTACCCGATGTTGTTAACCTGTATGGAAGAGGTTAAGGAATCCACCGAGGATTTTTGACCTATCGAGGTTGTTTGTCGTGGTGTTACCCATGACGTTAACTGTATGAAAGAGGTCGAATTGAATTGAGGATTTTGACCCATCAGGTTATTTTTTTAGTGTGTACCGATGACGCTATCTGAAAGGAAGAGGAATTGAGGATTTTTGACATATCCGAGGTTGTTTGTCGGTGTTGCAGATGACGTTAACGTATGGAAGAGGTGAGAAGTCCACCAAGGACCTTTTGACCTATCCTAGGTTGTTTGTCGAGATGGCTGATTAACGTATGGAAGAGGTCAATTAAAATATCCGTTTGTGGTTGTAGCCAAAGTTGCTCCTTAACCCTGGTCTCATTTTTCCATGAGTATGAGTGGAAAAACATAATTTGCAAAACTATATCTCTTTTCAATGTTGAAATATCCTCCAACTTTGACTTGTTTCTTATGATGTCGATTAGATGTTTAACATCTTTGAGATTAAGAGTTGCCCCCGCTTTTGACAAATCAATGAACGAAGTTTGATGAATTTTCATTCTTACGGTTCCTTAAAAGCTTGAAATGCTCCACCTCGATGGTGGTTTTGATCTTGTTGGGAAATTTGGTCGTCATACAAGATGAAATAATGAGAATCAGTTTCCCACAGACGACGCCAAACTGTTGCATGTTAGAAAACTAGTTGCGGTAGAGTGAAAGTTTATGCCTTAGCTTTGTCGAAAGAAACACACACAAGTATATTTAAAGAGTGAACAAGAAAACTCCAGAATTTTTACGTGAAAAATCTCGAAAAGAGGACAAAAATCACGGGTCTAGCCCAGTAAAAAGCTTCCACTATATATTTGTTTTGGAGTACAAGTTTTCCGATAACGGATTACATAATTGTATATGAGAATGGCTGACAATGGGAATCCCAAAATCAGACAACAATAGCTATATAGTCACGTTCAGGTTGTATAAGTAGTAGTAGATGATGGTGAACTGTGTGGAGCAATCACCGGTGGAAATGCGGGGAACAATTACTGGCAGAAATGCAGGGAACAATCACTGGTAGAAATGCAGGGAACAATCACTAGTAGAAGTCCTCATGATGGAGACCGACAGAGATTGACGACGGCAAGGATCAATGACTAGGGCGGTGACAACCGTCGAGTGGCACGATGTTTTGGAAGATCTTTAGAGCTCTCTCACTTGCCTCATATGAGGAATGAGGTGCTATTTATAGATTGGAGGAGTGACGTCTCTGTAAATACATGCAAAACCCGCACCACTCCACTTCATCGGATGGCTCAAAATGATCCCCTTGATCATATGATGTATTTTGTGTATTTGAATGCTCAAATGATGTTGGAATTATGATATCTTGGGCTTGTTAGATTTCGTCAAGACGCCGATTTGACTATAAAACACCCATGTTTAAGAGTAGATTGATAATAAACGATCTTTTGATTAGCGATTGCTTTCTACGCCAAGATTCCGCTTGACAATGGAATTTTCAGGGTCATATCACTTATAAAAATTAAATATCTCGAATTAATAAATTTCTTTTGAGATATATTTTAATAATTATTATTTTGTTAAATTAATTTAATTTTTTTACTTTATTTAATTTAAAATTAAAATTTATAAACTCTAATTTTATAATTTTATAATATTATTTTTATTTGATATATATGCAACTTATACTTACGTGATAGCTTATGTGGCAAAGTTGCTTCATAAAAGGAGATTAAGCTATCATATAAGCAGTAAGCCGTCCATTTAACTAATGATTTAATCTACTTTAATTTTTTATTATAATATCTAATTTATTAATTTCAAAATAAAAGAGATCTATTTTAAACTTTTCGTTTCATTTAGTTCCTCAAAATATTCATAGAATTTCTAATTATTTTTTTATATTTTTTATTAAATTTAATTATTTAGATAATCATCTCTTTTTCTCATATTACAATTGAATCATAATATAACATATAAAGAAGGTAACATATAATTAAATAATGACATTATAATAAAAAAAAAATTTAAAAGAGATTGAAACGCTACCAAAAATAGCCATTTTTTAATGGAAAAATCCTTCAGCAAATACGCAAAATCCACCAATTCCAGTTGATATGAATTTTATGAGCATTTATATCTTGAATGAATCCTCGTATTCTTTTTTTTTTTCTTTTTTTTTGAGATATTTGAGCTAAATTAATCATAAATTCACACACATAATTCATGGGCAAGAACTGAAAATCTAATCGATAAATTCCAATTTTTTTGCCCTTTTGCCTTCAACTAGTCTTTACAAATCAAAGTTAACTCAATAACAAGATTATTTTGTTCAAATATATGGCTCTATATATCCTTGACATTTATATTCATCATATGAAAGATTTCATTAGTAATGATAACAAATCTTTTAATAACTTAGGGGCTGTTTGGGATCAATTTTATTTTCATTTTTATGCTATTTTTAAAAATATATTTATTTCATGTATTTTTATGAGTTCTTATTTTTTTATTTTGAAAATAAATAATATTATTATTTTTAAATACTTAAAATAATCTTTAGATGCTTTAAGTGTTTTCAAAAGTAACAATAATTAACAAACATGTTTTATTTTGAAATAAAACAAAATAAGAACATTAAACAAAAAATAAAAAAACAAAATTGATCCCTATTTGGGATCACTTTTATTTTTATATTTTGTTTTATTTATTTTTCATTTTAAAATAAAATATATTTGATGTTAATTATTATTTTTGAAAATATTCAAAATATCTAAAAACTATTCTGAGTATTTTTAAAATTACTATTTTTAAAAAAAATAAAAAATAAAAATAGTTAAAGAAGAGACTAGAAAATATTTTAAAAATAGCATAAAATCAAAAAAAAAAAAACATAAAGCAAAATTGATCTCAAATAAAATTGAATCTGAAAGTTATTTCGAGTACTTTAAAAATAATATTTTTTTTATTTTAAAAAATATAAACACATAAAAAAAATGCATCAAACGCCAATTTTACAAAATAGCTTAAAAACAAAAATAAAAAAATACAAAATAAAATTGATCTCAAATAAAATTGAATCTGAAAATTATTTCGAGTATTTTAAAAAATGTAAACACATAAAAAATGTATCAAACACTAATTTTTCAAAATAGCTTAAAAACAAAAATAAAAAACACAAAATAAAATTGATCCCAAATAGCCCCTTAATTTTTATTATAAAACTTTCATATTCATGTACACTTGTTGGGATCAACTTTTGACCCACAACTTGTCCTTTTTACATTTGTGTGTATTCATATGCAACTTCACGATTAGAGGATCTCTTTCCAATATTTTTCTATAAAAGGGCTTTGAAATTAGTAAATTATATAATAAATATATATGATAAATATGTGTTGTTTCATTTAATTCTAACTATGTCTTTTTTAAATTCCAACTTAGTATGTATTTAAAAAAATTTTGATTTTACTATTTAGAACAAGGATATTTTAATTTCCCACAAAACTAAAAAAAGATTGTTAACAATTTATAGAGATAAAGTATTACTTTGTTCCTTTCAAAAATTCTAAATTTAATTCTTTTATCTTGGTAGTAGTATATTATATATTCTTGATCATGGAATTTTGATATTTATATGTTGTATATAATTTTTAAGTCTTAATCATTATATATATAAATAAATATATATATAACAAATGAATAAATTAGTTATGGATGACTAAGTTGCTAAAAAATTTGCACTTTTATTATATAATCCTAATCTATAAAATTATGTAATTAATTAAGTTTAAACTTAATTTGATTTTATTGTGATTTTATTGATTTATCTTCATCTTATGAAAAAGAAAATTGGGCTGTGCTTTATGGAATGACTTTCCCTATTAATTATTTTTATTATTTTTTATTTTTCAAATTGATGTGTCAATGTGGTGTTTATTTTTGGATGTGAGACACCACACAAGTCTTAGAGTGTACTTATTTAAGAGATCGGATGTGACATTAAGGTATGATATATTATCTTGAAAGATAGAAGCATCACCCTACAATGAACCTAATCACCCAATAAAGAATCCAAAAATATGACGGGTCTTCGAATATTCCATAGATTTTTCCTCTACTTTACATGGAAAAGTAAAACAGGATTTATTTTAAGCCGAGCTTGTTAAGTTCTCTATGGAGGTAAACTTCCATACTTAATTACATCCTAAGAGATGAAATCTCTTAAGAATACTCTCGATTAAAGTAGAAAATTAGAGTCTCCAAAGATTTCAAGGCTAGACTATCAAAGAATTGGTTATATTTGAGAAAATCAATTGAGAAAGTTCAAGGAGAAGACTTATTTTGGAAGCCAAAGGGAATAGGTAGGGAATGCTCATGATACTAGAATGTCTAGTGAGCATTCCAATCTACCCTATAATTAAGCTTTATTTGTTTAAAATTGAAGAGATTTATTTATTTGAGTTGACACTTTATTAGAAAACTAGGACTTATAATCCAACAACACAAGATTGTGGAAATGCCTAAGAGATAAAAATTTATGCTAGTAGCCTAAAGGAAACAACAACCTTGGATCTTAGATCTAAGGAGCTTTGGCATAAGCCAAGGCACGACCTGAGTTTAGGTGAAGATGGGTATATAGGTTACCTCCATAAGAGAGGATAAATCACCCGACTGTTGGGCTTACAATCGCCTGGAGTAGCCACGAGCTAACTCCTCCTACGCTTTAAAATCATGTGGCCCAGTCATATGAAATTTGCAAGATAGTTAGGTTATTATTAATTTAGAAAGAGACTAAGTCCTTAAACTGACTCCCTAAGAGACTAGAGTATGAGTGATATGAGCAATGACTTAATCTAATGTAAAATATTTTCAAATTTTATTTCAATTTTGACACTTCATTTTGACAAAGGCCATAAGATTTATAATGCCTAAATGCATGTTGGAATGAGATTATGAGTTAAATTAGAGAGAAAGAGGTATTTTTTACCACAAAGGAGACCCACAAAGGTTAAGTCTTCCCTTATCGTGCAAGGATGGAAACCCTCTATTTTCAAGAGTGAAATAATATGATATACATGTTGTTAAGCATACAACATTCAGCTAAGGGGTTGCTAAATCTTTTAATTATCTTGATTTAATACCTAGACTTTATGTGAGATTATGAAATATTTAAAACTTTAATTTTGAGTTGTAGTTGGATAAAAGATTTATTTTTTCTAAAGGGTCTAATCGAATCCAGGCCACACATTAAATCATCATTCATAAAGAAACTATGAAAATGTATATCATTTTTATTGTACAATTTAAACAAAACATCAATCAATTTTATAAAACTAGCGCAAAAGAATAAAAGGCCGGTGCAGTCGGGTCCTACTGTACATCCTCAAAAGAAAAGATGGGTACCCGACCTCTACCCTCATATAACCTGAAAAATGAAATGATAATTACAATTTACAAATGATAAATACTAGGGGGGGGGGGGGGGGTCATCAAATCTTTAAGTCTTCATGACTCCTTCATTTCTTCATGCATTTTCTCTTTTGATTTGGTAGGCTTCAAGGCATAAGGCTAAGCCTTCTGGCCAATGCTCATCCTAAATCACCATAGCACTAATCCTAATTCCTAATACAAAATTATATTAAAAATAGAAAAAGTAAATTTAATTACACCTATAAGATAAGTGTTAGCTAAACATACATACAATCATAAGCAGTTATATTTATAATTTAGGCTTAGCACTCTCCACATGAGTAACCAAGCCCACCTATCATAACTTGGATTATGCTTTGGGACTTAAGCAACCTGTAAAGAGAGCATTTATATTTATTTTTAAGCGACCCCTTAAGCATAATCCTCTGCAGAAAATATGAATAGGTTAATCACGACCTATCATCTAATCTATGAAGCATACACCCTAACATCTAGTCTAAAATATTACATCAGAAAATAAAATAGACATCATACTAAACACCATCCTAACATAAAGCTAGAAGTAGTGACTTAATTCTAATGTATGTGTTAAGGCTTGTGTGATATGTCTTGCTAAGCATTAGAGTTGTAGTTCTTTAAGTGTGAAAGGAATTCAGTTTAACCATAAAAATGATTTCACAACAAGTTGTTTAGTTGATTTGAGAATTTTAATTTATGTTTTCTTTTATTTCATTTGATTACACTTAGCAACTAAGTGTTATAAAGAGAAAAAAGAGGATTACTCTCTTTCATCCCTACCTTAAGCCACATTCTAAAGTATGTTAATTTAACTTATTTCTCTTTAGTGAATGGTTTATTACACATTTTAAATTAATCTTAAGTTTAGGTTCACTTTAAATAATTTAATTTAATATGAAAGGAATCTTAGGATTAATTTGATTGAATTACTATCAAATAATATATGTTCAACCTTTTTTTTCATCACATATAACATGCATATGATCAAATCCTAAGTGTAGCTATACATGCAATATATTTTAATACACTTAGATGATGAATGTAGATGTGTATATTTGTAAAAGAGGAGATTTTCATTCATTAGCTAAATGCACATACAAGTGTATAAAAGTTTTAGGCAGATAGTTCGTCATTGTTAAACTAGGGGAGTGATGTAAAGACCTCATTGGGGCTACTTAAAGCCTTGCGTTCTTGGAATATTTAGACTAGATATACCCACTATTCTTGAATACACATGAATGTACAAATGACTACAATAATAAAAAAAATCATGCGAAAAGTTGTATTTCTTTTAATTGAATTATTTATACATGTGAGCTAAAGTTGAAAATGAGATTTTCATTCATAAGCTAAATGCACATACAAGTGTATAAATGTTTTAAGCAAATACTTTGTCATTATTAAACTTGGGGAGTGAGGTAAAGACCTCCTTGGTGCTACTTAAAGTCTTGCATCCCCGGAATATTTAGACTAGATATACCCAATATTCTTGAATATATATGAATGTACAAATGACTACAAGAATGAAAAATCATGCAAAAGTTGTATTTCTTTCAAATGAATTATTTAAACAAGCGAGCTAAAGTTCTATCTAAATTCTAACATAGAAATACATAGGAATGAATTCAAACAAATGGTATGTCCTTCTCAAATGGACTATACACTTGTTAACATTCAAACTTTATGTAAATCCATGTAGACTAAAGAAAGAGAACTCCATATCACATGTTTTAGGCCATGGACACATGCAAGCTTATAATATTTATAATTATTATTACTCCAAATATTATAGTTAACTTATAAACTTTTGAAAATAACTTTGATTTAATAGTGATAATAGCCACACATATTATAATTTTAATTCAACACATGCAAACTTAACATAAGAAAATTTTTATTTGATTTATTTTTGAAAGACATGAATGCAAGATTTTAAATAACAAAGAACATTTAGCATGATTGGAAAGGAATACTTGAACATAAGCACATGAGTTCATTCAACTAAGTTAATTCCTAAGGACAATAATACAAAATAAAATCATTTCAAGCAAACCAAAGTTTCTTATATCACTTTTAACTTTTATGTTTTGATTTGATTTAATGAATGCGAAGAGAAGATTTGTTGATCCTAACCCATTCTCATGTTTGTAAATTAATTTGTTTTAATGGGATGTGATTAAGTTGATTATATGGATAAATTAAGTTGTAATATGCATTAAATCCATTTATTAACCCTTGCCTATGTTGCCATAAAGTTATTAATTATAGCTAACATGATATACATGGAAAATAACTTGCAATGATCCTAAGAAATGAAAGGACCTAATGCAATTAGCTCATAATTAATAATTAATTAGGTTAAGAAATTTAATTAAGTACATTTATAGTTTTCCCACACATATGGGTTAACCATAATATCCTTAAATATCTTTAGGTTATTAAACACCTAAAGATCTACCCATGAATTGATTAATTATGTTTTGATATGTTTTATATTTTAATTAGATTAATGAACTTATTAATCACCTAATTAAATTTAAACTTAATTACCACATGGGTTAACTAACCTCCAAATGAAATTGACATAGGGAAAAGATTAGAAATGATGCCCCAATTTAATCCCTAAGTCTCCTCACTACTAAATAGTGACAAATGAGCCCAATTAATTAATTGATTTACTGTTTATATGATTAATTAACCCTTAATTAAGTTTGGAGAGTAATTAAGGCCCAATTAGCTAATTCTCCTAATTAATTAACCAATAAATCTCAATAAAATTAGAGGAGGCAGAGGTCATCCCCCAAAATAATCTCAAAAAATTTAAGGTTAATTAATTAATTAATTAGAAAGTAATTAAGGTAATTAATTTTCTAATTAAACCCTAGTTAAGCTCTAATTATTTTTCAAAATCAATTAAGAATATTTTTGATAAAATTCTCTCTGAAATACATTTAAAATGAATATTTATTTGCATTTTTCTAATTTTTCTATGATTTATTAAAATTTTCCAAAGTTTCAGCTGATTTAAATGAATTTTCATGATTTTTATAAAGTCTATTAATTTATTTTAACTAAATTAGACTATTTGAGCTTCAGAATGTAATATCTACCAATCCTGAAATTTTTTTAACTTTAAATTTTTATGGTATGTGTATTCTAGCTTTAATTCTAATCCCTAAAAATTTTAGAAAAATCTATTATATATTTTTCGTTTAATTAATGAAATTTGATTTTCACTAAAACTCAAATTAAGCTCAAACTATTTAGACAAAAGACAAATACAATGAGCCTTTATTTTTAATTTTTGGTTAAGTATTTTATTTTCTATAAATTTTTAAAGTTTCAGGTGATTTAAATAAATTTTAAAATAAGAAAATAGCCGAATTTCCCACATAATCCAATCAGCACCATGTGACGTGGCAACGCTTGTGCTGGCGTTACAATTGGCATTAGCTTACGCATGGCATACGGTACCACGCGACACCGCGCAATTGGGCCACGCGGTGCTGACGCGTCCCGCGAGAAGGAAAATGCACGGACGTGCATTTTCGATCGGACTATTCAATCACTGATCAGACGGTCCAAATCAGATCTATGATTCGAAGGCTGGAAACACACGATCTGGGACTGAATCACATATGGCCATCTCTTGTGAATGGGAGATCGGACAAGCCTTGGTTTCGTCGTGGCGGAACATGACATGAAAAAGTGAAACGACGGATTTCACGAGATTTTCATGAAATCGAAAGGAATTTTGTCTGATTGGACTCGATTTCACATCTATTCTCATGGAAAATTTTTTGCATTAAGATCATGTAAAATAAAATATGTAGGGGATATCTAAGAGAAATTTCTAAAATCAAGCAAACATTCTCACAAACAAGCAATTCTATGGCTGGCTACGATATTTGAAATTTACCTCACCGGGGATGATTTTTGATGACAGAGATGATTCAAATACACTTCTGGATGTTAGATGAAGCTTTGGAATGAATCTAGACTCTTGCCTTGTCTGGATTGTTTAACCGAACCTCTAACTGTTCGAATTTGATGATTTTTCATAGAAGGAAAGTGGGGAATGGGTTGTGCTTGCTTGCTGGAGTTCCTAGGAGCTCTCTAATGCCAAAATTAGATCTCTTTAATGCTTCTTTTTTCCCTTCCTTAATGGTGACCGAAAATCACCGTTGATGGTGATGGTGAGATGGTTGGGCGGTGATGGTTGATCGGGGACTTTGGATTTAGCCCCCCAAAGTCCACTTTTGTGGCTGTGAAGTCAATCTCTATCAATGCAAGTGATGGGGAGGATTGAATAAAGGAATTTTGTAAGATTGTATTTTCCCTCTCTCTCTCTCTCTCTCTCTCTCTCTTTCTCTCTTGATTTTACCCAACCATAGAAGTTTAAATTCCAACTTTTTTACATGATGAATTGAGTGTTTTATCCAATTTGGGGTCAATTTAGGATAGGGTCAACTCATGTTGACCCATGAGTTAGGTTGGGTTCAAGTAACCCAGTTTGACTCATTAGCTTTGGGTTTTCTTTAATTATATTTAATTGATCATTCATGATGATTTTGATTGATTAATTTGGAATAATTTTGAATTTGACCCAAGTTTGACTAAGGTTTAACCAACTTTGACCAAAATTGGTTAAGTTGATTTATGTGATTCAATTTGTCATTTTATATTTAGATTATATTTCAATTATGTTTTATGAATTATTTGGAATGTTCTTGATCAATTAATTGGGTCAATTCAGCTTGGATTTGGGTTTGACCTATTTTGAGTTTAAATGGGTCAAATCAGGTTCAATTGAGTTAAATATTTTGTTTGACTCAACCAAGATATGTTTAAGCATTAATCATGTTTGATTAAGTGGTTATGATGATTTAGAGTAATTGGTTTCATTTGATTTGATGTTAATTTTGATTTTAATATGTTTTAATCCAAATTGAGCTTAATGGGTTAAATGATCCAATTAACCCATTTGATTTAGATTTATTTAGTTTTATGTTTAAATATATTCATGTGATGATTTTGATCATTCAGAGTGATTTAATTTAGACAATTTTTGGTTTGTTGACTTTGACTTAATGGGCCCAACATGAGTCAACTCTAAGTCAAATGACCTATTTGCCACTTTGAACTTTATTTGAATTTATTTTTGAGCTCATTTATGTTTATGTATTGATTATGTGCTTTTGGTTTGATTCAATTTGGTTTAATCTTGATTTAATTTGATTTTATTTCAACTTAGGTGATTGCAAGTCATGGGTTAGGCCATAGGGTAGGGTAGGTATCCTTAGTCTCAAGGCTTAGCCTAATCCTATGGAAAACCCTTCTAAACTCTCTAGGTTCAGGTTAAGTGTTCACTTAGCCACTAGAAGTGTCCTATGACTAAGGAGCTCTTAGTGTTTAGAAGACTCCTAGACCTATGATGGGAAGATTGAATCCTCACTCCAAAAGTAAAGTCAACAGACGATGTAGATCTAAATTATTTGAAAAGGCACCACCCAGAGTTGTGAGTATGGTAAGAAGAGAAAGAAGAATAAAGAGAAACTTTGAGATTAATATGAAGGTCACTCAATATAATGGTTGGATGAGAAACAATGTAATCATTTTTCAAATATTTGATCCCTGTTTATAAGCTAAGTCTTTATTATATTTTTTTTTGTATATGCATTTTTGTTATTTCATAAATAATAGAATAAAATAATCCTAGTTTTGAATAAGAGAATTCAAATCGTCATGCCTAGAAACTATTAATCGTACCGAAATAAGGTAAAAATTTATCTCTCCGGAGAACTTCGATGATCATTTGTATCATATGCAAATTTAATAAGGACTCTAGTCTTTTTGAAAGTATTTCTTTGAAAGAAAAACAATCCAAAGATGGAGAAAAAAGCACATCTAATCCATCAACAAATACAGAAGTAGAACATTATTCAACTGTTCTTCTTATAGAATCAAAAAGACAAAAAATATACTGGAAATGAATAAGTTTTTTCCAATTTTGAATAGGCATGACAAAACAATCTTTAGTTCCTAAAGATAGTTTTCTTTTTCTAATCTTTTTCTATTCATCTTCGGAAAGAGTTAATTGGTTGCTAAATTCATATTGATTATCTGTAATTTCATCCATTTCATTTATTTTTTTCAAGTTCAGACATTTAATCAGAATTTAGGTATTCATCTATATCATTATCTGAATAATAATATTGATCTATAAGGTCATTTTCTTGATCAGATAATTCATATATTTCTTCTTCACATTCTATTCCAAAGATATCAAAAATATGTTGTAATTATTATTCTATAATTTGAACTGATTTAACTCATGAGACCTTTTTTCCTTTTTGGACATTCATTAGCATAATATTGTTCTTCTTGACATAGCCAACATTTACAAATTTTAGATTTATAATTAAATTTTTTCTTTCGAAAGTTTTGTTTCTTCATATTTATTTTCTTTTTAACTGTTTTCTTGAAGAATTTCTTCTTTTGATTACATTTTGCACGAGTACATTTTTGTATTATATTTTTTGAATATCCTCATTGATGTGCTATTAAATCGCTTTTGTTACAACATAATGATTATTTATAAAATTTATTTTGTTTATGTAAATCTATTTGTTGACAAGCTTCTGCTAATTTTTCTTCAGCAAATAATATTCTACTTCTTAAAGTTATATCAGTGGGGTATAATTGTTGAGAGGCTTAACTCCATATTATATTATATGGTTTAGGTAGTTTATAAAAGTATGTAACGAGATATTGACTTTGTTCTTCTGAAAGAATACCATAAAAGAATTTTTTATATTCACGGCTATATTCATTTAAGTAACATATATTACATATACTAAGGATTGTAAGTTTTTGCTTGGCAATTTCAGATTATTTCTTGGCTTTTTAATTTCACTGGTGAATCTAATTCTATAATAAAATATGTATAAATATTTACCCATTTTCCTTGTGTACTTATAGTGGATTCAGCTAAGCAAGTATTTCTAACTTCTTGTTTTTGATCTTGTCTAAGACCAACAAATGATTTTTTGCAAATACTTGTAAGAGTATTTTCAATAATTTAATATGCATCTTCTCCTTGAAGATTATAATTATAAATAGCTAAATTATTTTCTATAGTCCATATGTTAATTATTTCTAGTATATTTTTTCAAGAGTTTAAATTTAAATAAACGCCATGTCCGGTAATTGCATTATTAAGGCAATCTTCTTTTTTTTATTTTGAGGATATTTTCTTGTTTGATTATTTCTAGGTGTAAGAATATGCCTAATGCTCGGTGGTAAATAATGTTTTGGATCAATAGAAGATGAAGTACTTGTACTAGGTTGAGTTGTTTGAGAGGTTATTTCAGAAATATGTCTATCTGCTGAAAGAATTTGTTGAGTATTATTCATAAATTGATATTGATGTAATATATAAATTAATTCATCTATTTCTTGTGAAGATTCATTCATATTTATGATTTCATTGATTCTTATTTTGCCTTGAATGTTACTTCTACTGGGATTGGTTACTAATTTTTCATTATACCAAGGTAAAATATCATTTGGGTTTTGTAAATCAAATTATGTACAAATGCATTATGCTAATATTATAGCTATTGCAATATTATTATTGAGAACTTATTGATTCTCAAGAATTCTCCTTCCTAATTCATATATATTATTAGTACTTTCTGAATAGACTAAAGTTTTATATCATTTTGGTAAAAGATTTTAAAATTGTTTAGTTTTATTATTTAAAACTTGATTTAGTTCCATATATCACAGGTTGATATAATATTCAATTTTTTTGATCTAAGTCCAAGTTCATAATGTTGTTTTAGTATCATATAACTAAGTACAATCCATTCATTAAAGTTTCCAAGAGGAGCTTTAATATGAAAAGTTTGTTCTTCTGAAAAAACTTCTAATTGATTATTGGAAATATTTATATTTAATAATTCTTGAATTCTTTTTTGAGATATTTTTGTTATATTTATCATTTGGCTAGAAATATATCTTCTCAAGTTCTTGTAATTTAAGTTTTTTAAATATTTCTTTTTCTTCTTTAATAGAAGATTTGTATGAAGGAAAATTACTATTATAAGAATAACTGGGTGTGCATAAGCAGGCATATTTTTTGTCACAGTGTTGTGTGTTTGTGTTAAACATAATTTCTTTATTTTTTGAGAGTGGAACTGATACCATTTTGAGGTGGTCTCTAACTGGTTAATTTTAGAGTTTTGTTTGGTTAAATTTCTAAGCTTATTGGCTTCTTTTTCAATATTATGAAGTCTAATTTTCATCAACTCAAAATCTGATTCCATTTAAATTGATTCTTCTCTCTAGTTCTTCTATAACAATGGTTCATTTATTATACCTATTAGGGTCCATCATGCTTCTGAATAGTCTTTAATAGTTAGATTTCTTATGATTAGTTATGCAACTAATCCTATTACCTAATTTGGGCTTTAACTATTAATTCTACAGTTCATATTATATTTTCTTAATCGAGTGGCTTTTTTGATGAGATACAGGCTCAAACATCACCACAACCTTATATGATTACTTTAGAGAATAACATCACAACTTTAGTTCGTTTCCTATCCTAAGCGTAACCAGATCAAATATAAAGCATAAAATCATAACATAATCATTTAGAAAATCTAAAATTAAATAGAATTCATTAGCATAAAAAACCTAATAGCTTACAATATTTAAACCATACTTACAGACATGAGCCAGAGAGAAGATAAGTTTTAGCCTAAATGGCTATTACACATGAAGTCTTCTCTCAACTCTCTCTTTATTCTCTCCTTAATCCTCCCTCTCTTCTCCTCTGCCTTACATAATATCAGGTAATTGTATTTATAAGTGAGAACCATGTATCTCAATAATTATGTCTGACGTAAGTGCTTACAAAATTTTTTTGCTCTTGTCACGGCTGACATCATATGTTTGTTATCATGGCTGATGTTTTTTCAGTCTTCTGGAAGCTTTGATTCCAGTCTTTCTTTTATGGCTTGTAAAGTACTTTTACTTTGGCATAGTAAACAAAGATGCAATTTTTTTTTTTTGCATCCTTTTGCAAAATTTTGTTTTTATTTTTGTACTAGCATTTACAGTATTTTTTTAATAGTATATTTGTCCATTTTAGATACACTATTTCATGTATCTTCTTAGTCCATTGTCTACAATGACTGCAAATGAATAAAGTATTTGAGCAGTGATAGATCTATATATTGGATGGAACTATTTTCTTTGCTTTTGTTCATATTTGATAAAGATCTTTATCTTTATTTCTTTTGATGAATTCTTTGTTTTCTACATATTTTGGAATAAGTGGTTCACTGCTGACTCTTAGTTGAACCATTGTAATTGTTCCTTATGGTAATTCTGGACATGTCTGAGATATCTTGATGTAAATATTCCAATATTTTAAAATTGTTTAGAATGTTTAGACTGCGTTGATGATTGTTTTTGGTAACTTCTTAATAGAGCAATATTCTCAAGATAAATCATTTTTAGTAGTCTGCTAAGATATAATTCTTGTACTATTTTTGGATTTGTATCACCATAAATGTATGCTACATTTATATTTCCTTGTGAATGAAAATATATTTGTGGGTGGGTTGTCTATTCTTGGAATATGGAGAATCTTTACTTTCAGAGGGACTAGAGTCCTTATTAAATTTGCATAAGTTGTGTAATTGTGATATTGAAGGTAAATCTTCTTCATCGAGTTCTCCGGAGAGATAATTTTTTTACCATCTATAGCTCAGTTAAAACCTTGCTACCATATGATATTTCGCATTCAAGTTTCCAAATTTAGATTTCAAGTATTTGAAGATAATTATCAATAAGATTGGTTATGCAACTAATCTTATTACCTGATCTGGGCTTTGACCGTTAATTCTTCTATTCATTTCATATTCTCGTAATCCAGTGGCTTTGTTGGGGAGATACAGACTCAAACATGACCACAACCTTATATGATTACCCAATTATGCGATACTTTCCAACTGATTTTGACAAAACACAAAAAATTTGACATTTTGCTGAAAATCCTTTTTCTAAAACTTTTTCAGAAAACCCACTTTAGTTTTAGGCTTAACGAGAACCTGTAGCCCATATTGAACCAATCGATCCTACTCTTATTATTTGTGTAAGACCAATGAAATATACTATTGAAGATAAATCTGAATTTAAAACTAAAATATCTGAAATTTTTTAACTTAAACTTATTGAAACAAGCATCAGTCCTCACAATAGCCCTGCCTTCCTTATCAGGAATCATGCTGAATAAATTAGAGGTAAAGTTTGAATGGTCATTAATTATAAAAAAATAAATGCAATACTAAATTCGACCGATATTTTTTACCTAATAAAGAGATATTAGTCAATCAAATAAAAATACAAAATAGTTTTCTAAATTATATTGAAGATCCGGATTTTGGCAAATTAAAATGCATGATGATAGTAAAGAATTAACTACATTTATTACACCCCAGGGACATTACTAGTGGAATGTGATGCCTTTTGATTTAAAAAATACACCTCAAATATTCCAACAACACATGGATTATTTATTTTCCAAATATAGTACCTTTGCTTTAATTGATATTAATGATATTCTTATTTTCAGTAACACTTTAACTATGCATTTAAAACACTTAATATTATTTTTCCCAAAAAACTTATAAACATGGTATTGTTTTAAGCAAAAAGAAAGCAGTTTTTGTATCTCAAAATATAGAATTTTTAGGACTTAAAATAGATCAAGGAGCTATCGAACTTCAAAACCATATTTTACAAAAAATTTGATAAATTTTTTAATATTACTAATAAAAAAGAATTAAAAAGATTTCTTGGATGCATAAATTATGCTGAAGACTTTCTTAAAAATTTAGCTACCATAAGAGCTCCTCTTCAAAAGAAACTTTAAAAAAATATGTCATGGAATTCGAATAAAGAAGATTAAACCATCTAACAAAATATCAAATCAACTTATAAGAATCTTCCTAAATTAAATCTACCATACAATGGAGAAAAATTAATTATAGAAATCGACAATTCTGAAACCTGTTGTGGTGCTATTTTAAAAGCAAAATGAAATAACCATGAAATCTTATGTAGACATACTTCATGAACATATAACCTGATAGAATAAAATTATCATATTGATGAAAAGAATTTAGCAATTTCAAAAGTAATTAAAATTTTTGAAATATTTTTAAATGAACATTTTATCATTATAATTGATAATAAAACAGCAATTTTCTATATAAAAGGAAAAGTAATTGATTTGCTTCCTAACAAAAGACTTATAAGAAGACAAAGTTAGTTTTCAGCTTATAGTTTTGATCTTGAATATATTGTAGGTAAAAATAATAGCCTTGCCGATACTTTAACTAGAGAATTTATAGGATATGAGTACAGAGTGAGAAGTAGAGCTACAACTCAATATATTACAAGACAAAATATAAAATATGGATCTAGACACCATCTCTACTAAGTTAGACGAACATCTTATTGATAATTATCTTCAAATACTTGAATTCCAATTTTGAAAACTTGAATGCAAAATATCATATAGTAGCAAAGTTTTAACCGAGCTACAGAAGCCTTGGGGATGCTCAGCTATACTGTGCCCTATTGCTAAATTTCTTGGGAACAAACTCATTCTTTCTTCTTGATTCATCTAATTCCTTATGAGCGACTAACCTATACAGACCATTTTACTCATCTGGGCATTGTTCTATTGACCTCCATGCATGCGCCATAAGTCGAGTCGAGCTCATAAGATGAATTTGAAGAGCTTCGGATCACACATCGAAGCTGAAATACACTAGGTATCACCAAAATCAATCGAAATGACTTTCGATCAACAAATAAACTTTTCCACGGCATTCAGAATGTTGGAATTGATCATAATATACATATCGCGCAATTCGATGGTCAACCAATCAAGAAGAAGATTCGTCGACGCGCCTACGTGCATATCGAGGTCGGGAAAGCTGCGATGATGCCCAACAACTTCCGTTTGTAAATTTGATCATGTCGTTAGCATCAAAATATTGAGACCTTTAAATAAGACCGTCTACGCTCAATTTGGATGAGTCTGCACAAATATCGAGCTGTTGGAAGCCATAACGCATATTTTTGAACTGAAATTGATCCGATTCAACGCCGACTCGAACTAAACGGCCTCCGATCGTGAAAAGAACTGTGTCATTGCGTCCGTAATAATGTATTAACCTAGAATAAAAATATATATTGGGCATATAATAATGTCGCTATAAAAGTTCATACTAGGGTTAATTAAGCACTAAAAAAAGGCTTATACTTAATATCTAACCCTAAGGGACTCCAAATGCCCGATACCCCCATTCGAGCGCCGCAAGCTTTCTCTCTTCTCCCTTCCACTCTCATTTTCTCTTGAGGGGTGTTTGGCAACGGATTGGATTTATTTCAAGTAGGATTTAGTAAATCCAATATAACTGGATTTAGTAAATCCTAAGGTGTTAAATACTGAAAAGTGTTTGGTAAGAGATTTATTAAATCCTGCTAAATCTTGAAAGATGTTTGGTAAGTTATATGAGGATTTAAGTCTGTATAATTAAATAATAATATTTTTAAAATATAAAAATAAATAAATAAAAAATAAAATATTAAAATTAAAATTTATTATTTAACAAAGATATCATGTTCATTACAAAATATAAATAAATATTTTTGAAAAAAAATTTGGAGGATGATGAACATATCCTTCGGTTCTTAATGATGTACCATTGGATAATAAGTAATGTGTGGAGGATGAAAATAGCCACTATCACAAATACAAAAGAAAGATCTCATTATTGACATTTTAATGGCAGAAGGAACAAAACATAGTAAAAGTTGATATTAAAATAATAAAAATAGCATAAAACTTTAAGTATTATAAATAAAAGTAATCAATATAATCATTGCTTTAAATTATACTTTACTAGATTAGATTGATAAGGGAAAAAGCAAATAATTGAGATTGAAGATGATGAATAAAATTGATAGGATATTGATATAAGTGAGACAACTTGGGATGCTAAAAAATAATCAACCATAATAATGATTCTAATAAAGACCTTTTAATTGAGAGTAGAAAAGAATTTTAAATGATTGCAGAGTCCTAAGTTATAACTATGTTATTTAAGGACATGTTGATTTATTTATTTTAGACTTCTCATTTATATTAACCTTCTTTCTTATTATCGAGTGCTTATATGATTATACTATAATATTGCTTTTTTCTCTTATCTAACTCTCAATTGATAATATTACTCCAAATACAAAATCACAATCACCCATTCTCTTTATCATTATAATTAATGACATGTAGGATTCCAAATTTTTAAAGAATGTTTTAGCATCAACCAAATGCATAAAATAACTCTAAATGGATAGCCTGAATCACATGAAAAAATAATTAAGCTTTAAAATTTAAAATTTTTAAAATAGCCAAGAATCAAATATATGTGTTGATAATATCTTGCATGTATTAATGATTTTTATTAGTCAATGCATGGGTAAAACTAGACTAAAAAAACTCATGTATCACTAAATCTTTGTATTTTCATATGTTTAGTGAATAGTTAATTCATCAAAAAATTTGATTAAAACATTTAATATAAAATTCCTATGTTATAGATCACAAACAATAATATAAAGTTTGAATAACATGTAAACCAATAACTACAAAACAAAAATGAAATTGGGAGGAAATAAACATTATACTCACTGGAGAAAAGTATATATCTTAATTGATTATCTTATGCTTAACTAATCCAATAAACATTTTATTCTTATATAGCACAATTAAAATTTTAGCTAACAATTTATTTACTTATGTTAACATCTTAATCATTCCTTGATAAGTTAATTAAACAATTAATCTATTAATTAATAAACCTATAATATATTAAACTAATTTCATACTAATAACCCTAAATAAGCTCTAATTATAATAAAATAACATTCCACTCATTAACTTTTTAGTTATTTAGACTAATATATTCAAATCACTACTTAGTTTATTATATTAGAATGATTAATATATCAATTAAGACTTAATATCTAATTAACTTATTTAAACAATTAAAATCCAAATTCTAATTTAGTTAATTAATAAACTAAAAAGCTATACCATATTTAAATACTTATTAATCTGAGATGAGAGGAATAAAGTTCGATCTTTAATAGAGCAAGCGTAGTCTAGGTATCATCTAAACTTAGATTATAAGAATTCCATTATCTAACCTTCTGCTGATACTGAGAGGAACAAAATTCTCACCATAAGAAGAACGATGCAGTGAAGAACGAACTTATCTATAATCCGAGATACGCCGCGATGCAGGCGAAGAAGAGTGGAAAACGCATGGCGGCGAAGAAATACGATCGAGTTGAGGCAGGCGGTTCTCATACCGCGAGGTTCGTTCTGTAAATCCCGTTAAATCCGGAATCGGTGATTTAACAAATCCGGATTTATAGCGTCTTCTTAGATTTGCAGTTACGGCATCGGGATTTACTAAATCCTCCGATGATGTTTGGATTTATGGGATTTAGAGCTAAATCCTTAGTAAATCCATTGCCAAACACCCCAGGAATTGAGCGGTCGCCGCGCCCGCTAGCAAGCCACATGCTGATTTCCCTCATCTCCTCCTGGGAAATATTACGTCGAGTCATATAGGTTCCGCGTCGACTCAATCGCATAACGACATTAGCATTAACGGCCAAATGACGTAAGTAAGGCGGGCGCTATTTTTTGGTTTAGACCGGGACCGACCGACCGATTTACCTCTAAACCTGGGAATAAAATATTTCGTGGTATTCTTTTTAATATACTCAGTATGGGGCTTTCGAAGAGAATTTCCCGAGCTCCATTGTCGGTCGGCACACCTCCGTCGTTCGATCACTGGCTTAGGGCTTCTAACGAATTTCAAATTGAGGTATTCAGGTTGGTTACACGAGGTATTTCCACATGCATTGCTAAACTTGAAAGATTTTAGGGTTTTCTCTGTCTTTGTCCATTACAATCCATCAGTATGTGTTTCTAGGTTTATTTATGGCGTCCCTTTGATTTTATATGGCTACCCTCACGTACCCTGTACTATGTACCTCGTACCTCTCCTCGATATTAGAGATGATTTTGGGCTATTTTGTTGATTGTTGCTGTACTCTCACCCCAAGACTCTATACTTTCTTGAGATTTTGCATTTTTCCATTTTTTCCCGTTTGGAGGGCATACTATGGCTAGAATCCGTTATGAATAACTGGGAAGTTGTGTTTTCGGTTTGGGTGTGTTCTGTGGAGAAAATGAATCTGTACCCCTGTACCTCTGTACCTCTGTACCTCTGTACCTCTGTACCCTCCTGATATTAGAGACGATTTTGGGCTATTTTTCTTGATTGTTCGGTCTGGTTTTTGAGACAATGTTACTGCTTTTCTGTGGAAGTAGATTAGAGGTTGTTTGGAAGCTAATTTTGATGCTTGTTTGCAAATGTACTCTCCAAACCCCAACTGTACCCTCTATACTTTCTTGAGATTTTGTATTTTTTTCAGTCCATTTTTTCCCGTTTGGAGGGCATACCATGGCTAGAATCCGTTATGAATAACTGGGAAGTTGTGTTTTGCCGGTTTGGATGTGTTCTGTGGAGAAAATGAATCTGTACCCCTGTACCTTTGTACCCATGTACCTCTGGCCTGCACTCTACCTCTCCTCGATATTAGAGATGATTTTGGGCTATTTTTCTTGATTGTTATTGGTTTTGAGACAATGTTCTTGCTTTTTGGAAGTATATTAGAGGTTGTTTGAAAGCTAATTTTGATGCTTGTTTGTAAATGTACTCTCCGAACCCCAACTGTACCCATATACTTTCTTGAGATTTTGCATTTTTTTCAATCCATTTTTTCCCGTTTGGAGGGCATACTATGGCTAGAATCCGTTATGAATAACTGGGAAGTTGTGTTTTGCCGGTTTGGATGTGTTCTGTGGAGAAAATGAATCTGTACCCCTATACCTCTGTACCCCTGTACCTTTGTACCTCTGTACCTCTGTACCTCTGTACCCTCCTGATATTAGAGATGATTTTGGGCTATTTTTCTTGATTGTTCGGCCTGGTTTTTGAGACAATATTTACTGCTTTTCTGTGGAAGTAGATTAGAGGTTGTTTGGAAGCTAATTTTGATGCTTGTTTGTAAATGTACTCTCCAAATCCCTCTGTACCCTTTATATTTTCTTGAGATTTTGCCAATTTGGATGTGTTCTGTGGAGAAAATGAATCTCTCTGCACTGCACTGTGCACCCTCGATATTAAGGTGCTTGCAATTCATTATCTTTGTTAATATTCGATTACCTTGACTTTATTTTGAAGTTCAAATGCAAGGATAACGTCAAGATCTGCCAAGTGCCATCATTATTTGATAATATTACGGCCGCTTCACTAGTGAAGTGGCGAAATATTGAAGCTTCACTGAACAATTCATCGGTGCAGATGCTGTGAGGCTGGGTTATAACCTATCCTATCTTGCTGGGACATCAGACAGCAAGCCTTTTTCTTGGGTGGGCAGTGCATTTCTTTCACCCCGGATGAAGTAGCTGTGATGCTGGGGATGCCAAACAAAGGGGAGAAAGTTTTATGGCAGAAATCCCTCCGTTAGTTCGGTATTATAAGAATAAGCTCGAGCAATCGGATAGCTGTTATCTCGGACCGGTTTGTCTTGTACATACATTTTCTTATTTCAAATTTATTTTTTGCATATCACAACTATAGAGTAGCTTCTAGTTTAATTACCTACGCCGATAATATTGACAAATTTGTTGAGTACAATTGGGCTGAAGCCATTTGGGCCTTCTTAGTGTCACAATTCAATGACATTACAATAAAGATACACACACAGCAGGTGTCTGGCTACATGAGTGGCTTTGTCCCTCTTCTTATGGTATGTTCTGACCCGTCAGTTATATTTTACTTGATGTGAGCAAGTTAACCTGTATAAATATTTCTTGTAGATCAGGTGAGCACATTATTAACATCGGTAGCCATTTTATCGCGCACGTATGTTGCGTTGGCCTAAAATAAAGTTTGCAGACGTTGCCTTCAACGATTTGAAAGGAGACCAGGTACAGGACATTAGTTATGTTCGTTCATTTCGGTGTAGTAAGGCATTTACCTATGTTGTTTGTCATCATATCTATCTTTGGCTTAACACAGGTCCGTCTTACACTCAAGGACTTATCAGAAGAGAAGACCTACTCATTGAATCATCCTCTCCTCCCCATGAAACTTCCCTAGCAGAGCTCATTATTAGCATTAGTCGTCATTTATTATACGTGCTAAAATAAAGTTATTTTAAACCTTCGTTGCGATTTGAAAGGAGACCAGGGACATTAGTTATGTTAGTTCATTTTGGTGTAGTAAGGCATTTATGTTGTTTGTCATCATATCTATCTTTGGCTTAACACAGTCCACACTCAGGACTTATCGAGGAGACCTAGCTCATTGAATCATCCTCTCCTCCCATAAACTTCCCTGGGAGCTCGACATCATATCCGGTCAGGTCATTCCCTATGATTCCCATTCTCTCCCAAATATTCCCCCAAGGTGTGCCTAATGCAAGGATCTCGCAATAGATAGGTTATTTGGGTTTGAGGTTGAGAGAAGTTGTGGCATCTACCATGCACGGTGTGTGGATGGGTTCTTCTTTGAGGGTACCCTTGCACTGAGAGAGTTCTTCCATCCCATGGTGGAAAGCTACTGAGGAGACCAGGGTATCTTCTCGGGAGGTCATTGGGGCTTGACTTCTCCTTTGGAGGCTACCAACCCCGTAGTGGAGACCTTTATAGTGGAAGCCCCTCCGGTGGAGTCTTGTGCGAAGCTCAGTCGAGGGTCGAAGGGGAGGCTCCCAGAGCATACAAGCCGTCGACCCTTCATTGGCGACCTTGTCACGGGTGAAGGCACGCATGAGGAAGAGGAAAGCTATGTTCTCTCCAGTTCCTGCTCACCACTACGAGGGGTGTTCGATTTGCCCTCCACAATTTGGTGGTATTACGTTAATTTCATGAATAATGTGATACAATACATGACCAGTTATTCGGTTTCACCCTTCTGAATTCGCAGGCTAGCTTCGGCGAGCCGATTTCCTCTGATGAGCCATCAAAGGCTATCGTAGTTGTGGAGGAGCACCGGTCAGGTGGCGAAGTTCGATTCTCGAGCTTTAGATGACAATGGATATAGCTTTTTTTAATTATTTTTACCTAAATATATTACGACCGGTAGAGCCGCGACTCGTGCACTTCCCATCCAGAGATGGCATGCCTCGGTGATGCTCCAACTCATAGGCGGTGCGTGTGCTCGATTCGGACAAGTAAGTCACCGGCATCTTCCTCCTTTTCACTGATTTAAATGTCATATCATTCTAACTACTTCTATTAATTTCTGCTCAATAAATTATAAAATAACTATTTCGATAATCGGGAGATCTGATTCCTTGGAAATATTATTATTTTCGAGCGATTGATGATTTCTTGATGGATCGATTTGCACACGCGCAGTCGTCGTTCGCATATCTGTTAGCTGAGAAGTACTCCCTGTGCCCAGGATTGTATGTCCCATTTCTTTACATTTCATGCTTACATTGGGTGAGTTACTCCTCCAAAATTAGTGGTTCTGCAATTCATTCTTGATATCCATATACATGTGACTTATAGAAGTTATCTTGTATCCCTGCAGAATTATGCGCAGTATGACTTGCTAAAAGAAAGCAAGATGTATATCCAAAGATGTCATTGCACGATGCATCCGGTGCTCTTACTCCCGCTTATTCATGTCGACGGACACTTTGTCGGTAATATCAAGCTTGGCGTGTGGTCATTTTATGACTTGCCAAAGCCCGACACATAAAGCTATTCTGCAGGAAATGGTATGCACTCTTCTTGCGGGTTCTCTTGGGGATCTAACTAATACCTTATCCATCTTCCTGTGCAGATTAAATTCCTAGCTTAGGATATCGGCCATTACTGACAACCCAGAAATGGCGGTTGAAATGATGGCGGGTTGCCGGTCCAATCCAACGTCGATGCGGCATGTTCATTTGCAAATACATGGAAGCGGTGCCCACAATTAACGGGCTCAAACCGGGACAAAAAGATGAATAGATTTAGGTCGACTTTGTTTATGCGATTTTTTTGCTTGGCCTCAAAAAATACTTAAATAAAATTTGGATGTTTGAGTTGTTCTGTCATTACATTTAGGTAGGGATAATTCATTATGTTGTGAGTTTAGGTAGGGATAATTTAGTTGTTCTCTGTACATCACATTCTATTTAGGCATGTTCATTTGCATTTTGAGGCAGCTTTCGAGAATAGATGATTTTTTTTCAGTTTTATTTCACTTTCTGTAGCCTGGTTGTTCAGATCATGGTAACTAAATCCCAAAGAAGCAATAAGTGCGTTCCGATGAATTTTAGGAGATTTCGGTATTTCTACTCTGCGGTTTTGTTTCAATTTCAGCTAGTTGTTGGATCATGGTAACTAAATAATCGCAATGAGGTGTGGATTACGGAATTTTAGGAGATTTCGGTATTTGTACTCTCTGCGGGTTTTTCACTTTTCTCAGCACGGTTGTTGGATCATGGTAATCCCAAATCTGAAAGCAATGAGGTGTCACCAATTTTAAGAGATTTCCGGTATATATGTATCGTACCTCTCTACCTGCATTGCACCTCTGCCTACTCCTGCACCCTGCCTTACCTCCTGCCTTGCCTGTACCTCCTACATGCATACCTCATTTTCTGTACCCTCTATATATATTTCATTGGATTTATTTTTTTAAAACACTAAATTTTTTTAATATTTTTAAAAATAATTATCACTATAAAATATATTTTTTCAAATCAAAACATAAATAAAACAAAATAATAATAATAAATAGAATAAATAAAATACAACTGATGCCAAATAGTCCATAAAATTATTTATTTATCTAACATAGAATGGATATGCACTTTTTTATTGTTTTCATAATAGATAATTTGAGAATAAGTCAATAATATATATTTTTTTAAAGTTTTTGGAAGCTCTCTAATTTGCTTATAAAATAAAAAATAATTAAATATAGATTACTTAATTTCTCTATTTTGTTAATATACATTATTAAAGTATATATATATATATATATATATATATATATATATATATATATATATATATATATATATATATATATATATATATATATATATATATATATATATATATATATATATAATTTTAATTGATTATTTTAAAAAAAAAATGATAAGATAAAAAGAAAAGATGATGCTCCGTGCGAGCTAGAGCGGTCATTATTTTTGATTTCATCAACAGTTATTCCTACGTGAACAAAAAGAGTTAGGACTTAGGCGTGTGATAATTAATTAAAATAAGTACATATGATTTATTTAATTCAATGTTAATATTAAATAATTTGAATTTTTATCTTAAAATAGAGTTAGGAATCAGTTTTAAGCAAAATTTAATTAAATCAAAAACCAAAATATCAATATTTTATATAATAATAATTACCTATTTTTAATTTCTCATTTACTAATCATCATTTAATTTTTTCTAAATTTGTATTATTAAAATCAAAATTTTAATTTTTTGAATTTTAATTCAGAAATCCTCTCGTCAACAGATAAAACAAATCCAATGCATACTCTCTAATTAAATTTTAGAAACATGTTAGCTGTAACTTGGTATAAAAATATATTTTTAAGATATGATATTAAATAGTTTAGTATATAAATAAAAAATGAGTAAACAATTATCTATTATTATAAATTTAATTTTTTTAAAAAAATAAAAAATATAAACAATATCTATTAAAGCCTAAATTTGTTTCGCAACATGCATAGTTTTCATAACACAATAAAACATAAAATAGAAACACAATTTTAGATGGTCCAATTAAGATGACAATAATGCAAATGAATATCTTTCAAAAATAAAATTTTAAGTAACTTTTATTGGTGCACTTGAGTTTCAAGACTTTACTAGCTTATGAAATGAGCGAAAAAAAAATACAAGCATAATGACTAAAAGCAGAAAAATGAAATTAAAAAATGCCTTCTTGGATAATATCATGCATCAAAATGCGTCTTTGATATCCATCATTAGCTTAGTGTACCCTTGACATATTGGTTGATTGATGAGGTCGAATTCTATGGTACAACAAAGTAGAATGGTACAAACATCTTAGTAATGGATGAATGCCAGATCAATGTGAAATATTCTAGGCTTACCTGTGAAAAGCATCAAGTAGGGCATAACAGAGAGTGAGTCAACCTGACGATGCCTCTACAAAGACTCTGGACTTCACTTTGGTTTCTAAGACAAGAAAATAGAATGAATTAAATATTTACAGAACCTATAAGTAATAAAGAACTCGTGAGGCAAGTAGGTAAGTACTTGTGGATTTTTTGGACTTCTCCCAATAAGCTTGAGCCTTGCGTTGAAACACCCTTTGGACGCCTCTCTTGATTGGATCCTTCAAACCGGCCCATTCCAATGATGATGTGGTCGCTTCCCTCTTAATCGACTCACAAACTATGGAGAATTTCACTTATTACTGAGTCCACTTCATCGATAGTCGCTAAGAGATGCAAGCATGTAATCCTCAAGAATCTTATTACCCCTGCGTTCTGAGCTAATTTGATATGCATATCGACTTATATGGTTCCCTAAAAATAATGCGCCCATCTCTCGCTTCCACATGTACTAACCTTCAGATGAACCATCGATGGGTAGATCACCGCGATGAGGAGGTACTTATCCCAATGCGCAAAGACATCATTCTCGCTAAGAACTCTAATGCAAGCAGTACAAAGTATGCCCATCATTTCAAATTTGAAACTACAAGAAATATCTACATAGACACATCAAAGTGGACAATCCGTGTTTTGATGCATTCTTCTTCTCTAAGTTCCTAGTACTCCATGGGGCTATCATCAAATAGTAATGATAATCCCCAACTCCATAAAAAATTCTTCTTCAACATAGAGTAAAGCTTCCTCAGATAAAATAAAAGCAGCCTTGCTTAAGAATTGACTACTCCTAACAATAGAACAATTGTCGACCGGATACACTTGAAGTCTTCATCATGTTCATTTCGCCATGTTTCCATCACCTTCTCCAATCCCAAGAAACAATCTGTCAGCGAACTTGTTGGTTTCGAAATACCATGACACACGCTATTTGTGGCCTCACTACGTTGAGTTGACAAGATGCCCTCAAAATTTATCTTTGTTGAATGCGTGGACCATTTCTCGCCTAATTTTGTAAAGTTCAAATAATGATCATCAAATTGCTCCTCTAGCATGTACAAGCATCCTCAAACTCATCCTCAGGTCACATTTGCTCATGCATGTATAGAATAGCCCTTGAACTCTCTTGTTACTACTAAAGCAATGGACCTTGAGGGGCTTTCTCGAGATATGCCATTGGCACAACCTATGATGCGATGTAGTACATTCTCGATAGTTTCGCCATAGCCGATCTTGATCAAGAAATATCGTTATAGATGCCGCCACCCATCAACCAAGAAATGTCTAATAACCATGTGAATGACTCGATGGTCTCTTCCGACAAAAAAGGCTACCGAATAAGACGTTTTGCCAATGATGATTCACTCCAACGAGTGGGTGCATACAAGATTATATTTATTGAGAGCATAGCTAGTATCAAAAATTATCACATCCCCAAAACAATCAAATTCAACCCTAGACATACCATTGCTCCAAAAAAAACTCACCAAGTAATCAGACGCATCAACCTGAACATCTCATGCAAACATCTCGTCCGCTGCTTGTCTTTCCTTGAACAGCTATATTAATTTGTTGCTATCACCACTTGCAATTCGTGACCTTCGCTCTTTCTGGATGAAATTGAAAGCATCTCTTTTTGTGAATCCAATATTCTACCCCACCAACTTCCTCGCTAGATAGTCGAACGTCGCTTGCACTAATGCCTCATTATCGCTCTTCAAACGATGCCTTCTCATCAAGAACGACTGTGGATCCGAGAAGATGCAAATCACCAGTCTTTGCCAATGAATGATTATGGCTCTCTATATATTTTTTAGCCAACCAATTCCCCTCCAAATCCACACAGAATCGAATCATTACCGGACAACCAGTCCTCGTATCAATTTTTTGGAATTTTGTTATATGGTTTGATTGAGCCCGAATTGCTGCACACACGTAAAATCTTTCGATTTCAATTTCTTAGAGTTTGGCCAATAACTTGTATGGTCTTTTCTAACACTGCTTTGATGTGCATAATCACAAGATAAAGGTGCATAAGCTTTGCTTTATGCACAACCGTGTTTCAGATACCCCAAATTTGGGTCATTAGATAAAACAACTTCATCATCGTGCTCATTCACCACATTCATCTAGAAAACATAGAGTCCATACAGCCACGATAATAGAGTGCAGATGAAATAGAGAGTACAGAGAGCATAGAGTGTACAGCTAGTCCAGAGAGACACAAAAATACCCAAAAAATCATTCAACACCACCAAATTGCAACCATTAAATTTTAATTATCATGATCCAACAATCACTGAAAAAATGAACCTAACTGGACAAAATCATCTCAGGTATGAGGGCAATGAGGTATGAGGGTACAGAGGTATGAGAGTATAGAAGGTATGGTATGATTCATTACAGGTATAGGTACATAAAGGAGGGTATGAGGCAAAGAGGTACAAGTACGTAGGCAATAGGTAGAAGGTATAGCTTTAGAGGGTATAGGTATAGCGATACAGAGGGTGAGGGTACAGAGTGCAGAGACAGAGCAGTGACAGAGGTACAGATACCGAAATCTCCTAAAATTCATCAAACCACCATTGTTTCTTTGGGATTTAGTTACCATGATCCAACAACCGTGCTACGAAAAGTGAAACAAAATTGGAAAAAATTGTCTATACTGAAAAGACGATGAGAGTACATATGTAAATAAGCACTAAAAAATTAATCAAACAAACCACCAATTTCTCCTCAAGGATTACATCAATATGTTTTCTCCAAGCACAAAAAATCATGAAAAATAAATATGAATTCGATGAGAGTACCTGTGCAAAGCTTCACCACACATGTAAAGTCCTGCTGGAAAGAACTCCAAACATTGTAGGAAATCTAACTTAAATAAATAAATTACAAACTATCGCTGTCATTTTACATATACAACTCCTTAAAAAGATTACCGGTCTATTTTTATTTACGATATCATCAGCTATTTCCTCAACGCCTCCATTTCCAGATTCATTCTCCTTCTTCATAGTTTCTTGTAATGCTCGCCAACGCAAATAAAAAATATACCACGCCTAAATGAAGATATTTAGTCTTTTAAATTTCTCCTCAAGATATACTCATTCTCAGCGGTCGTCGGGGTCGCTAAACCGCGGAAAATAGCATCATCTCCATCTTACGGCATCATTTTTTGGCACCGTTAACTGTGCCACGCATCGTCATGCGATTGGAGTCCGCACGTAAACCTACGTGCGGACTCCGGACGTAATATTTTCCCCCTGTAGAGACCGATCATGCCGAATGAGCATCTCCTCTGATCTCCTCGGCTGAAGCGAATGCCGATCTTCCTCCAATCGCCCTTCCACTTCTTGACGGAAACCGGGTCACTTGATTTCAGATCTGGTCCGTTGAGTCTTTAGAACTCCTCTCCCTTGCATGGAGCCCGATCCAGCCTTCCCTCCAGCCAAATAAAACCTGATCCCTCCTTCTCTACTCGGTACAACACTCCAATAGAACCCTTCTTGTTCCCTCTTTTATGTCCATGCAAGCCGAGCATCACACGGTTCAACTCTCTTTCCTGTTCGTTCCAAGGAGCCAAGTGCACGGGATCTCTCATCTTCTTCCCTTCCCGTCCATTTGGAGTAGCCAACCGAGTCCCCTCCACTCATTTCTCCATCCCTTATTCCACTCGACCGCAATCAAGGACAGTGAGACACTGCTAATCTACTTGCCCTTCGACTATCTTTCCGATTCCATTTCTCGGCTGGAGGGAATAAAGAACTTTATGATTTACTGGTGTGACGACCATCATTTTTTCATAGTAGTTGAATGTTGGCAATGGCTGTTGGAGGTTCATTACAACTGTCATATGAATTAGGTGTTATCAATAACCATGCATGGTTTAAACCATGGAATGGCATAAAAATGAAGGGGTGGCGGTGGCAGCGATTGGTATGCAAAGCACATAAAAGTTGTGATGAATGTGGTCATGCCATTTGTACTGTATAAATGTGTGAATATATAAAAATATTATATTTGATTCTATGTATGTACTCGAAGAGTCTATGCATATCTTTTTAGACGGATATGTTGGAGTTTTTATGGCTGCGGTGTTACAAAACACTGCCCATGAGCATCTTTTTTGACGGGTGGGCAGGCCTAGCTTTGGTAGAAATCTCTCCGGCTAGGGGAGTGCTGCAAAAATTTCGTCAAATCTGGACCGACGAGGGATGATAAAAAAGAAATTTGAAACCAAAATTGAAGTCAAAATTTGTATTAAATCAAAATACAAACCCTAAAATGAAAATTAATTTGCAAAATTCAAACTCAAATGACACCAATGAAGGACTCAACAATTCATCAATATATTTGAAAATGACATACTCAATGAATATTGGGATTATTGTGTGATATCATTTTAATTAAGCTCAATTGAATTTGAAGAGCTTACACAAGGCTTGATAGCTCACTTAAGTGCAAGAACATGAATTGATCATTTTTCAATGAGCATTAGCTAGACTCCCTAATGTGCAATTGGTAGTATCACTATTTAAATAGTCAAATATAATCAAATAGATTAGTTGAGATTTGTGAGGAATTTGAAAGCTCTTTGATAAGTGTGACTAATCCAAAAGATTAAGGCTTATACATATCTCGAGGTAGCTTAACATTCAAATTATGATATTGAAATATACATAAGCTGCTTCTGGATAGAATAATTTATACATTGAGATGTTTTTGCATTTAGTGCCATCATATTAAAGTGCACATGAATGGCTTGAAAGATTGTATTATGAGCATCTCTCGAGGTGTGTATAGGCTAAAACTCATTATATTGAAATGTGTGCTGATAGTCAAAATATGCAAGTGAAATGAATATTGCACAATCACATGATGAATACATTTTCTAACTTATGGCATTTAAATGCACATAAACATTCTAAGAAGATAAGCCTTACACGTATTTCAATACAAATACTATATTGAAAGCTTGTGTTCAAATTCATATAAACAATCAACTATTTCAAAATGAAATCATTCATACAGGCACTACGAGGTAGTTAAACTTCTAATCGTTATCTCAAGATTTATGTAAATGACCATATCAAGAGATGAAATAAATTCGAATGGGTCGCTTTATCTATATGGTGAAGTTGTAAGTCACACTTAATCAATCCAATCTCTTACAAAATAGGAGTTGACAGGATTGACTCTAAATAAAATGCTCAATCACCAAGAAGAGAATTTGATTTATACATTTGCATATGACCATCAATAATTTTAATAGAAAATGTTCATATTTAAAATTATAGACTATCTATTTTAAGATGGTTAATGCAATCACAAGTTCTAATCATAGACTCGATCATTTGCCAATAAATAAGCAGAGTTGATAATGTCTACTCCAGTGATGGTTGTATTGATTGTAGAATCTAACCAGATGGGGTTATTATTATCTAAGTTTTCAAAGTATTTATGTTAAATCACCTCAAATCCAAATTAATGAATACAAGTCATGGACCCAATCCTTTGTTAGAAAATGAGCAGAGTCGACAGAGTCCACCCCAATGATGATTGCATTAATCGTAGATTTCAATTGGAGGGGTTCCATAGGCCACTTTTTTATATAGTGAAATCATAAGTTCCACTTAATCGATCCAATCCTCTTTATAGGAACAAGGAGTTAACAAGATTGGTTGTAATAAAATACTCAATCACTAAGAAAATGATTTGATTTATACATTCAAGTACGACCATTAAAGATCTTAATAAAGAAATTCCACATTTTAAACTATAAACTCTCTATTTTAAAATAGTAAATGCAATGACAAGACTTAATTGTAGCCCCGATCCTCTACTAACAAAAGAACAAAGTTGACAAGGTTTACCCCAGTGATGATTGCGATGATTGTTTATTTCAATCCAAGGAGTTCTATCTTAAAATGAAAGTATCAAATTGTAATATAAATATTCAAATCTCAATTTCCCTAATGATAGCTGAGTAAATTGAAGATATCAACTCGAAGGGTAACTATTATCAAAATATTTAAGATATTATATTTAATATTCTCAATTTCAAAATTCTCAAAATATAAATATAGATCTGATCCTCTATTATTAAATTAATATAGTCGATAAGATCTGAAATAATAAATTAAATGATTTAAGCACCCGCATGGGTCCCGACACTATGCTGGATGCATAAACTTAGTGTCTGAGGATGCTGCACAGGATGATTCCCGGTTTGATCTTAGGACTAGATTTGGATTAACAAAACCTAAAAATCTAATAATAATATTATAATAATTTTAACTTATTAAAATATATGAGAAACTAATTTTATCATTTGACAGTAGATCTACTCCTCTATTATTAAATTAGTAGAGTCAACAGGATCTGAAGCAATAAGCTAAATGATCGAACAGATTTATATACCCCGATGATGGTTATGTTGAATGGAGATTTCAACCGGATGGGATATCACCATCAAGTTATATTCAAAATTCAAAGTTAAATCAAGATAAATTTAAATTTCTTAAGGATATGAAGAATGCAAAAGAAATCAAATATAAATGTCTAAATAAAAATCATCGACCTAAAAACTTAAAGTAAAATTCAATCCAACTCACATTCTATAATTGTTTGTTGAAGGTGACAAATTAAGAAAACTCTAACTCATAAAAGAGTCAATGTCAAATCAAGTACACAACTATATTCACTCTCAATCAATCTCATACCAATAAGGATATGGTCCGTGTTCTCTGTTCGCATGGATTGGCCAATAGGCTCTACATATAATACGGTTACGACTAAAGTCCTCTGATCGAGTAGATGCCGCCAAATGACACCATTATATCACGGTCACGATTGTAGTCTATATGCTCCCCAATAGCTCTACTCCTTGAGATGTGAATCATAGGGTGCACCTGATAGGGCAAAAGCCCTCTATTAGCTAAAGTGAACTTAAGCTTTCCTCCTTAGTACGGGCTCTGAAAATCTTCCACCAACCTCTCGATAATTTATTGAATTGATTATTGAATTGAAGAGAGTGATTTAAGGTGTCAATGTAATTTTCCGAAGGTGGATGAAATAGTAGATAAGACATTACCCAGAGATTTCACCCTCATTTTGTGAGGACTTTAGATCTGGTTCCAGGCTTTCTATAGGTGCAAGTCCCTATAGTTGACTACCCCTCTCAATAAGTGAGAGAGAACTTTCGATTAAGGCTAGTTATTAGATCGCTAAATGCATAGCGTATAGTAGCAACATGTAGAGTTTTGGAATTTAAGATTCATGAAATTTATCATTTCAGCTTAAATTGGATGGTTGGGGGAATGATGACATGTCTGATCTAGATCCCATAGTTCCGTCATCCCAGGCAGTTGCGGTCTCTAGTTTACTTAGTCAAAGGAGGTAAACAACCGATGAAGGATCCTCATCGAACACGTGTTATATCGTCTAAGAAATCCTTATAGACTTGGGATGGTGTTTGTCTAAGGAGACAATCTTAAGTCTACCTTAGTTGATAGAGGATTGTTTACCCTATCAAGTATACCCTATGATTCACAACTCAAAGGACAGAGCTATTAGGGAGCATACGGGCTACGGTCGTGATCATAATATAATGGAGCCTGACTGACCAAATCACCCGATCAAAGGACTCTGGTCGTAACTGCTTCATCTGTGAAGCCTACTGGTCAAGCCACGCAGTCAGAGGATACGAGCTACGTCCTTACTAGCAAGAGATTGATTGAGAGTGAATATAGCAGAATACTTGATTTGACATTAACTCCTTTGTGAGCTAGAGTTTTCTTAATTTGTCACCCCCAACAAACAGTTATAGAAGGTGGATAGATTGAGTTTTGATTTAAGCTTTTAATGATAGAATTCTATTTAAGCAGTTTCAAATTGCTATTTAAAAATTGATTAATTAGAATATATTTAAGAGTTTTAGATCATATCAACTCCGTTTAGCTGCTAATAGAGGATTAGATCTACTATCACTTGACAGAATCAGTTTCTCAGATATTTCACTGAATTGAAACTCTTATTTTATGTTTTTTAGGTTTTGTTAACTCGGACCTAGTCTTAAGACTAAACCGGGATGCAGTTTTAGATTGCTAATTAATTTGATTTGAAAAATTGATTAATTTGAATATGTTTAAGAGTTTTAGATCTTGTCAACTTTGTTTAGCTGCTAACAGAAGATTAGATCTACTATCACTTAATAAAATCAGTTTCTCAGATATTTTACTAATTTGAAACTCTTATTATAAGTTTTTAGGTTTTGTTAACCCGGACCTAGTCCTAAGACTAAACCAAAAAGTAACCCGCGCAACATCCTCAGACACTTGAATTTAAGCATTCAACCTAATGTCGGGGCCCATGCAGGTGTATAGTAATTTTAGGTAATTTTGTGTTTGAATTATGAGATTGATTTTATATTTATTTTTTTCTATTTCAAATTAGCCTACGCAGCCTTTTGAGACATTAAAGTTTGCACTTGAAATCTCTATGTCTGAGCACATGTATAAATTTATAGTTTTAGATAATTTCATTTAATTAGTAGTTTCATTGATTTTAAAATTCATAATTAGAGTGAAATTTCTTAAATTTTGATTAAAGGAAGCCCTATGATTTTAATAACCAATTTAAGATCGTCTTCCGCTTGAAAGAGTTGTGATCCAGAAGAAGGCCTTGTAAATTGATCTAATATCTTATTAGATTTTTCAAATTAATATTTAATATATTCCAATTTAGCCTGCATAGCCTTTACAGACATTAAATTTTGCACTTGAAATCTCTATGTCCGAGCACATGTAAGAATTTATAGTTTTAGATAATTTCACCTAATTAGTGATTTTGTTGATTTTAAAATTCATAATTTAGAATGAAGTTCATTAAATTTTGATTAAAGGAAATCCTATGATTTTTGTAGATTTTGGTTTAATATCGCCTTCTGTCTGCTTATACGACAAGTTGCAGATCCAGTGGTGAAGAAGGCATTTTGAATTAGATTCCAAAAGACAATTTAATTTGTTATTTTAAAAGAAGATTTATCCCTCGGAGTAGCTTTCATTTTCCCCCTTTTTTGTTTTACGTTTGTGTTTGTTGTATGCGATTTTTCCTCTCCCTTTTGTTGTTTAGAGTTTTTTTAATTTGAATTTTAACTTTAGGTTTCATTGCTTAACATTCTTAAGTTAATTCCATTACTTTTTTTTTCTAAGTCTATAATTTTGATAAAATTTCCTAAGATCATCCACGCAGTGGGGCTAGGTGTTTTGGCTTACTTGGTATGCCCTCTTGAAAGATAATGAGTGTCTTCACAAGCAATGATTTTCATCTCGTCCTTGAGCACAATGAGATCTTCAGACTTAAAAGAATACATACAATATAATATATATTCATCCCCCCTTTCCTTTTTTTTTTCTAAGTCTAGAATTTAGATAAAATTTCTAGAAGATTTTGACTTTCAGTTTACGACATCTAAAATGTTTCTTACTCCTGAAGTTGAAGCTCTTCATGACACCTTTTATTTTTCATCTCGTCGCGCCCTCTTGAGCATAACAAGTCTTCAAACCTGCAAATAAACACAAACATGTATATATATTCACATTCAAATATCACACATATTCTGACGCATTTTCGATGCGCTGCAATGCTTGGCAAAGGAACTGGGTTAGGTATGCAATTGGGAATGCAAGGCTAGGACTGCAATGCCGGAAACCGAAAGAAGAACTCGCCTCTTAACAATGTCTTTCCCCCGATTGCGGCGAGGCAAAAATTGACGACAGCGAGACGCGACCAAAACCGAAGAAGAATTACTTGATGATGTTCTTCCCGGTTTATGGCGGGTGAAAATGGCAACTAAAGAATGCGACGAAAACCGAAAAGACTTGACGACGTTTTCTCTATGAAGAAAATTAGGCTAAAGCAACGCGAGACCGAAATCGAAGAATTTGCCTCGACGACGTTCTTCCCCATGCGGTGAAGGGTTAAAGGCGAATAATACGCGAAATCGAAGAAGACCTCTTACAACGTTTCTTCCGATCAGACTAAAATTAGAAGGGTTACAGGAATGCGACGTCGAAAATCCGAATCCTGATGATATTCTTCCCGCCATTGGTGAAAAGGAGTAGGCTAGGTACGGACAGCGGGTTGGTGGGAGGAAATGCGCCGGAACAGCGGAGGGAATAGTGGAGTGGGCCGGTTTTGGGTTGGTGGCTTACGGGCTAGATGGAGGAAATGGGTCGTGGGATGGGCCTGCGTCGCGTGGAGCAAAATGGCTGGATAGAGGAAATGGGTCGTGGGACGAGCCTGCGGCACATGGAGTAAAATGGCTGGATAGAGGAAATGGGCCGTGGTACGGGCCTGCGGTGCATGGAGCAGAATGGATGGCCAGAGGCAGTGGGTCAGAGGCGGGTCGGGTTGTACGACTGCGGCACGTGGAGTAGGCCGGCAGCGCAGGACGGGTTGTGGAAAAGAGGTTGGCTGGCGGGTTGGCTGGAGCGGTACGCAGCGGTTCCGGGCTGGAACAGCGGAGCAACACGGCAGGAGCCTGGTCCACGAGCCAGGGGAACGGCAGGGATTGCTGCCCAGCAGATCTGTGGGTTGCAGGAACAGCGAGCGGATGCCACCGGGCACAATTGCGCCGCGGAACAGTGGAGCAGGATTACGTCGGCCGAGCTGGTGCGGGTCGACGGATCGCAGAGCCACGCGGATGGAGGGCGGAGACGAGCGGGAGCAGCAAGTCGGAAGGCTGGCCGGCGGCAGCGGGTTGGATGCACAGCGGGCCGGAGCGCGGTATGCTTGCGGGCCGGAAGCGCGGAGCGAGCTGCGGTATGCCGGCGGGCCGGAAGCGTGGAGCGGGCTGCGGTATGCCTACAGGCCGGAAGCGTGGAGGGGGCTGCGGTGCGTCACAGGCCGGAGGCAGTGCGTCGACCGGAGTGGAGTGTTGAGACTTGCGCGGGTGGCGGGTTTCCGGCGGGATGAGGAGGCGGGACGGTGGAAATCGAGAGGGGAGAATTTACTTGTCTTTTCTATTTCCAACGAGAGAGGGAATGTAGGAGAGAGAGAGAGAGAGAGAGAAAACGTGGGAATAAAATGAGGAGGGAATGGAGAGAACGGGGGAACCATTTTTTTCTCTTTTTTTTATCAGCAAAAAAACTGAAAAACAAAAAGGGGGAACAGTTGCCATAAGGGATAATTTAGAAATTTTTAAATAATTTTTAAAATTAATTAAATAATTTTAATATGGATTTCACACTGATAAATACATATAGTCAATATATATATCAATCAAGGTAATTTTTTTCAATCGAATCGATAAATTAGGACCGGAGCCATTTAGTAGCCAAATCGAATCAATTTCAAAATCGTCTCACGCCTCTTTACCGATTTTTTGCAGCGCCCCTAATTGAGTGTGAATAGTCTTACTTGATAGATTTCGACATTTTGAAGCCAATGGAGCAATCAATTTTGTGAACGGATATGTTTTGATCTCTGACCTCCCACCCTCGATATGTATGTGGATGCATGACGACTCGTTGATCAGTCATCATGCAATATTTATATCCTAACAAATTTTGACATTCTGAACGAGATTGCGAAATCCGTTTGTCGATCGGAGGTCATTTGAGTTGATTTCGGTGACGTCCTGTGTATTTTAGTCTCAATTTGCGTGCTACCACTTCTGATTATTTGACATTTACACAGACTCGTCTGAATTGAGCACGGACAGTCTCATTTGATATTTTTCGATGTTTCGAAGCTAACGACGTAAACAATTTTACGAACGGGGGTCGTTCGGCTTGCGTCGGCGCCTCTCGACTCCGATATGCGTGTCGACATATTGATAGCTCAAGCGCTTAATGATTGCTCGTTAGATTTTGAAATATTTATATTATGATCAATTTCGACGTTTTGAATGCAACGACGAAGTCCATTCGCCGATCGGTGGTCGTTTCGACCAATTTCAGTGACGTCTAATGCATTTTGATCTCAATTTGCGCGCTGTCACGTCTGAGGTCAGTCGAATTAGACTTGTGGGCTTGACTTGACTTATGACACGTATGTGGAGGTCAACACTTGGACAAACGCCACCCTAGGTCTACAAGGTTCTCTTGGACGATGCAACATACAGGCAAGAATCATTCTGGTCGGGTCGACTACCTCCTCCAAGGTAGACTAGGACCACAACCGGGATAACGGAGCCATGAGATCTTGATCGAGCGCATCATCATTCTCCCAACCATCCGCTTCAAGTTAAAGGATGATGAACTTCATAAATCTAAATTCTAAAACTACATCGCACTCATGCATTTAGCCAATGACTAGCCTTTAATCGAAAGTTTCTCTCAAGATTTGGAAGGGTAATTAACTATAGTTGCGCTATAGAAAATCTGAATCATCTAAAGTTCTCACAAAATGAGGGTGAAATCTCTGGGTAGTGTCTTATCTATTATTCCATCTGTCTTCTGAAAATTTTGCTGATACATCATTCTATACTCGTTTCATCGAGAGAACGGTGATAAATTTTCGGAGCCCATATGTTTCAACTGCTTATTCTTCATTTAATTCAAATGACAGAAGTACAGCACCTTTCATCTCCTTCATATTCTCCTTCCAATTCTCCTCCACTGATGAGTTGAAAATTTTGACCTTCATGTTGTTCAATCTCACGGCAAACAGCTTTATGGACATGTTCAAATGCAGGTGTTTTACAAATTTGCATTAGACTGTTTGACGATTCTTGGCTTTGTTCTCCATTAATTTGTCTTGCATTATATTTTTACTCGTCTGCTTACTTTATTTTTAATAATTTTTTTATTCAGATCTTATCTAATCTTTTTTTCCCATATTAATAATAATAATTCTCTCGCAGGTGATCCAACAATAATTTATTTGAGAGTAGAAATAACGCGATATGAGAGCAGCCAACAATGAACGCAAGTGCAGGAGACATGTAAAACGTACGAGAAGAAATTAATAAACGATGAGATTCAAAAAACAATAGAATAATATACATAAAAGCTAGAGGACAAACAAAAGTCTAATCCCTTACCCATTCTTTTCCACTGTATTTCAACTCAATTACAGCGTCCATCGCTACAATTACAACAAACAATAAAATTAATAGTAAAATTTTTAAAATAAGCATGATTAAAATCTTAATTAGCAGATTAAACATATTTAAAAAATTTAAAGACAGTTAAACGAAGGACTTAAATCAATTTTTTAAAAAAAAAATGGCCCGAACCAAGAGATCGGAATCTCGATCTCGCATCATTTTCTCCCTAGGGCAGCGACGTAGTATCTTACCGCCACCCCTACGCTGCCGCCAAGGGACGCCTTCCCGCCGCCGTCCATCCCGCCTACCGCCAGATCCAGCCCTTGACCGGAAAAGGTATTTTGGGGTTTTTTTTTTCAAAACAAACGGGTAATATACATTTGTCATGCATGTATTTTAATGATGTTTGTAGGCACATATTAGATCTAACTTATTTTAGTATTTTTAGATACATATGTGGATCTAACTTATTTTGTCGTTAAATTATGAAATGTATTTCATTCTAATAAAGTTTGAAAGTTTAATTACATCCATAAAATAACTAATATGATTTTAATGTCATATTTTTATTTTGACAGATGTGAGTTTAGAAGATTCAAAAAAGAAGATCTAATGAGTTTGAGATTAGGTTTGGTTATGAACATCACTTTTTTGTTATCCGTTTGGGATCAGTTTTATTTTATTCTTTATTTTATGTTTATTTTATTTTGTTTTATTTTATTAAAAATAAAATTTGTCTGATTTACTTGTTATTTCTAAAATACAAAAGATGTTTTGAGTATTTTAAAATTAATATTATTTATTTTAAAATAAAAATAAAATCACATACTAAAATTGATCCCAAAGTTTATATGAATTTGTTCATTAAAATATGACTCTATTTAAAATTTCTAATTGAAACTCATTGAATTTTTTTAGTGAAAGGTTATCAATTTTCATTAGTCCTTTAATATAATATTACAGAAAATGATGAAATAACTTTCATATTAATTGTTATTTTGTGTGCATATTATTGGATGTTAATATATCTATACTTGATATGAGACCTTATTATTTTAAAGAAGGAGAGAGAAAAAAGAGAGAGAGAGAGAGAAAAAAAAAAAATGATGAGTAAAGAATATATGAGAGAATATATGTCATATAAAGAATAAAAATTTAATTTAAAAATTTAATATAGTGAAATCAAGAAAATAAATCTAAATATAAATCTCAATAAGTACAATTTTATATACCTCATAAATTTTATTTATAAATTAAAAATGACTATCACTTTTAAAATAAATATTAATGTATATATAGAATATTCATATATTAATTGTGACATATTATTATCATACAGATATTATTGAGATATATATATTAGAATAATAAGAAGAAAAGAGAGAGAAAAGAGAGAAATAATAAGAGAATAGGATTAAGAAAGCATATAAATAGTAATAGAAAAAATGATATAGCATTTTTATTAAAAGAAATAAGATTAAATAAGCATAATATATTATAACATATATATTATATATATATATATATTTTATATATATAATAAATGACATATTTTTAAATAACTATATATATATATATATATATATAAGAACATATATATATATATATATATATATATATATATATATATATATATATATATATATATATATATATATATATATATATATATATATGATTTAATAATAAAAAAAATAATATGAAATGATTTAATTTAAATATACCAAGTGTCTTTATTAGTTTCATATATTTTGTCCGACATCTTTATTAGTTTCATTGTGTATCACCATTTCATATGAGATATTCAATATTAAATTTTATTTTCAAGAGCAAATATTTTCTTGGGTGATTGATGTGATTCATCATGGCTATTCAAAATATATATTTTTTTTATTATTGTTATTTAAAGTTTTATATATCTATTCAACATGCTTCATTTAAAGTTTTTTTTATTTGTGGTACAATCATTTATCATACAATACTATCTTATATGTTATAAATATTTTGCTAGATATTAAATACTTTAATATTTTCTATATATTGTATAAATATATAATGAGAGAAAATATAGATTTAAACATAAAATAATTTCATGCATTCACATTCACTACACTTAATTTGTTCATCTTATTTAGTGTAATGAGTCTTAGTCTAATCTTTACATATTAAGCCTTCCATGTAGACACTAATACAATCATATCATATTATTATCTTAATAATTTTCTCATCATGTAGATAGTTCATATTATGTTCATGTAGAAATTAACTTTTATTTGACCTTCACTTAAGATCTCCTTTTGTAACCTATGCCATCAACCATTGATGTATTCATTTCCTTTTGTAACCTATGCCATCAACCTAAAAATATAAATTGGATATGATATGTTATATTAAATATTTAGACCATATATAAGGTCACCTTTTCTTAATGCTATTTTTTCATTTTATAAAATTGATGCATATAATTTTTTTTTTCAAATCTATTTTAAAATTATCAAACTAAGATGACATATTATATTCTAATTGAATTCTTAGGATAAGAATGGACTTGGTGGTCTTATAAAGATCATATGAGAATCTCACGGCTACACTAACTCGTACACACTTGGTGGACTTGGTTTTCTCTTGTAAGGAATTGAGTCTATAATTTTATAATTTAATTATGATTTTAAAAATATAATTCTATGATTTAATTATGATTTTAAAAATAGAATTCAGTGGATGAGAACTATTGAAACTTTGGCTTACTACCGCTTTGTAATCATAAATTATTTTTCATTTGTGTTTTATATGATAACGATTAATTTAGCTAACCTAAACAGGTCTGCTCTTTAGCATTTCCACTTCTGGTACACATATTTGACTCGAAAATGAGTTCAAGAATAGTATGTCTGGTGCTGTATTATGGTGACGAACTTAGTGTCAGTGATGATTTCTTTCCTACGTATACTGGCAAAAAAAATCGTCATATATTAATTTCTCGCCGGGCTAATTTTAGCAGTGTTCAAGATCGAATCATGCAGTCACTAAACGTTGATTCGACACGGTTCAAGATTAATCTCATATGTAAGTTTCCTGTTGGTGCCAGTTTTATTGCTACACCATTAGATGATGATGAAGTCTGTGAGTCGGTCATCAATATAGCAACTGTACAACCTGTTGTCATATATGTTGAAATTGAAATGAAACAAGCTATCGATTCCGAAGCGCATGATTATACTGCAGATGAATTCCAGGCAATTGAAACTTCTCAACACCACTTACCGCCACAAGGACCACATCATAGGTAATTTGTTTGAAGCTTGTCTTCAAATTTTCACCTTAACCTAAAACTCTACATTCATATGTGTGAAGATGTAGACATATCACATTCTATTAGTGCTACTCATATGACTTCAACGTAAATATGGATGAGTACCGATGTGGCTCTCCGTAAATCGGATGAGGGTTACTGAAACAATGCTCGTAACGAGTTGATAGATGATGCAGGGTGAGATGGGGAAGAACAAGATCCAAATGCAACCGGATATTAAGAGATTACTCTAACAAAATAGCGACCTTTGAGGAGAACATGTTTAGTAACAATGAATACATTCAAGCTTATCAGTCAACCCAACAATGAGATGAAAAACTAAACTTTGATGGTCTCCCATCAAATTCGCTTTCTAAGATAATTTTATTCCAATACCTAACCGAGGAATGTGTTTCCATGACAAGAGACACCTAAAGCTTACGACAGGGTGGTTTGTCAATCACAAATAATGTGGAATATGTCACATGTGATTCTAATAAAATGAGGTTCGCGTAGATATAATCATAACAGCCATATTTGTATGCCTATGCTCTGCAAGCAAGAGGCTTGGTGGTGCTTGGGTGATTTCCATGTCGAGGCCACACATGTTCACATTCAACGTAACCTAATACATAATGCACCTCGCATTTATTACTACATCCAAATTATTATTATCGATGTTAGTTGGACTTGAAACCTAGAAATCATTGGTCGAACGGACTCAAAGTTTGATATTAGAGTTTCATATATGAAAGTATGGGATGCACGCAGGAAGGCTATACAGATGAGCCCCCTGCACAGATGAGCCCCCTGTCGATTATGGCCCCACACCCTCGGAGGTGCATCCAAGCATCGTGGCGCTTCGTGGCAGACATAGAGCTGCACACCCTGATATGGTATGTTGTTGTACTATTTGTGACATAGCAGATGTTAATTTCTGATGATACATACACTTTGTCTTATGTAGAGTATGATTCTTGAGGCTGCTTCACATTTACTTATGATCAGTGAATGGCCAGTAAATTGCCTCCAGTTCATGGATGGACTACGAGAAGTTGGATTACATTGTGTTTCACAATCAGCATTCTGACTAGATCACCACTTGCTCAGCCTTTGGTTGACTCACCTCTGACTAACACATTTCATCTAGCTGAGATGACAATACACCGCAGACGTAGTCATGATCCTTGGTGTTGGATTGATATACCTCATATGGTGTACCGCTGAGAGGGTGAGCTTTCATGGCGGATTATTGTGACGAAGTGACGGGAGACATCCCAGCCCGATGTCCTATACCACCATCCCATTCATCCACATTTGACGTCTACATTTCGTAGGCAAGCATGTGACCGCATGCCGGTTGATGGACATTCTTCTGGATTCATATTTGGATATGTTAGATGTTGAGTTCTCATGTCGAGCGCATATCTTTCACCATGATGCTTCCTCATGCCAGATACGTCCGGGTTAGAGGTACATCTCCAATACTTATCACTATTAGAAGATCTGACATTATTTAGCAAGTTCAGCATTGGATCGCCGTGTTGGCAATTATATGTAGAGTCGAATGAGGCAACAAGACCGCGACTAACATGACAGATGTCCGCACCTACCGCAGTATGGTCGGGAGCATTTACATGTTGGGACCCACATTGCATACCCTTCCCTGGAGGAGAGAGTTTGAGTGTTGGATGCATGGAACGGGTTGTAGGGAGATGAAATCGCTCATGTTATAGTGATGAGCTTGATGGGCTTCGTGAGCCGTATGACCAAGTGCACTTTTGGTTATTATTTTTTTTTTGTAATTTCATAGAAGACATAAAATTTACTATATGACTACTGTAGGTGATATGGGAACCTTATGACCAGCAGATCCGCACCAGAGTGGCAGATATCTGTTTGGTTGGTCGTGAGATATGGCTGGCTCGGGTTCTATTGATCAGTTGGAAACGCATTGAGTGGTACCTCTGATCGCTGCTCGTGCAATTCGCTATCACCTAGACGTAGATCCTAGATCCTTCATTTCGAAGGACGGAAAGGCCGATGTTGACTAGTTTGAGTACCACCAGCTTACATATTATAGGAGGCCGCATGATGCCATTGTTGCGTGTAGTTCCACTGAGCTGACTGACGGTGAGTCGATATGAGGTGGTATCGATCCCGGGCCTCCTATACATGCTGGGGCTCACCACCACCATCTACTATCCTCGTGCTCCTGGAGAGAGACTGATGGTAAGTGTTAAAAAAATTTTATCCTATTCATAAATTTATATGTTTAACAGACAACATAATTTCTTTGCCTCCATAGAGGGAACATATCTTGGACATGCAGGATATATTCTTAGCTTATTTTGGGAGAGATATGGACACTGATTTTCAACATTCGATCAATACTTATGAGGAATTATGTAGGAAACTTAATAAGGACATGCACATATCGAGATAATGTGCAGATGCACTAGCTCCTACACGCCTTCGCCTACATGCTACAGAATCGCGGTGTCCATCCCATGCCGATGTCCACATACACTTACCCATATAGCACACCACTGCATCTAAACCAGAAGGCATGTTCATTTCCCCCTGGCAGCCGAAGCTCTTCCATGTATCCTCACCCATCCGATACAGACATATGCATGTAAAATTCAATAGTCCCCTTTCGTGACCATCGCGGAGATACACTCGATGACACTTGGCGCAATGATGTGCCAGATGAAGATGCATCAAGAAGATTACTTGAAGGACACGCCCGCATACATCACGCAGATGTATACTGTGAAGTTTATATGATTTACTATGCCGCATATCATTTATAACAAATGGGATCAAAGGTGATCATAACCTACATATTATTTTATATTTCTAATTTTTTTACATTTCTATATTTTTTAAAAAATAGTCTAAATAATAAAATATCACTAAGATAAAGAACAAACACATCAAAATTTTCCAATATTCAAACTACTAAGCATTCAAAATTCAATAATTCACTCTATATTTCATGAGAGTTTATCTCATATATTTATAAAGTGAACAAATAAAAAAAATGCAAAAAAAAAAAACATAAAAATAGAAAATAGGCATTCACCACATTTATTTTTCTATTTTTTAATATGACCAAAGTCTACTAATCAAACAAGACAATTCATAGGTCGACATCAAAAAGAAAGAAATACTCCTTATATAAAAAATTAATGTAGCCATTATCTTCATATAAAATATACATAATACAAATAAAACTTGAGAGAATCATAAATTGTCCTTTAGGTTTTCCTTGTTTTAAAAATAGAGCTATATATCTTTTGTGTTTATATATATATATATATATATATATATATATATATATATATATATATATATATATATATATATATATATATATATATATATATATATATATATATATATATATATATATATATATATATATATATATATATATTGAAATTTAAATCATAAATGCAACTAAACTCAGTACAAAATTTCTTATGCAAGGCGTCACAATCTCAGTCAAGAAAAGTAAATTTCGTCGATTCCAAAGATGCCAAGTCAATGAATTCGATATCAAAAGACCGCAAATCGAATTTTTTTTATTTAATATTTTCTAGCCGTCATTTAATGGACATTTATTTTAATTTTTTTAAACGTGCTTAATCCGCTAATTAAGGTTTTAATCATGCTTACTTTAAAAATTTTGCCCAAAATTAATATACAGAAAACAAGAAAATAGATAGATAGGTGCTTCATTCTTTCTGTGTTGATTTTCTTTTGTCTTTGGAATCTTGATCAACATGGATTCTGGTCTCAATGAAGATTCTCCCTCTATATTACTGGCGCAACTATAGGAAGCTCGAATCCTCCAATATTTTTTTCCTTCTCCAACACAAATAAATTATCCTTGCTTTTACCCCATAAAATGAAGTACATACCACCTACTAAGATATTTGCTCCAATAATCCTGTATCCAATAAAATAGAAGAACTTTCAATTCTTATAAGTTAATACATAAAGAAGAATCTCAAAATAAGGGCACTTATTCTGGCCCCGAAGTCGGTAGTTTGGGCATGAACTTACGTTCCAAGAGCGGTTTTTTTCTGCGAGGAAGATGGTGCTCAAGACATTAGTCATGATCATTGTAAGAGGTTTGAAGGCACTTGCAAAGAAACCCTTCTCCTTCATCACTGCCGCAAGCAGAAAGTGGATTAACGCAGTGCAGATTACCCCCTGCAAGTAAAATCGATGAATTATCAAGCTTCTTATTAATAACTCAAGTTTTTTTATTTACTTTTTATTAATTTTCTTACCGAATAGATCACAGCAAAGAGCCGCATATCCCGGCCTAAAATCCATGGCTGCAACCTTCCATGCTCAATCACAAGAGCAATGACAGCGTTTGCTACCGCACCGATGGAACAAACCATTACCGTGAGGCTTAGTTTTGCAGGGTATGATTTCAATGTGTTTGTCTGCAGTTAAAATAATGATTATATTTTTAATTATAAGCAAGATTAATCGTCTAATTAATTATGCAAATAAAATTATTCTTTAAAAAATTTTAAACTGATTAATGGCATTCGTATATTACTTGTAGGATTAAGCAAGAAGACCAACTGAAGCAACTCACTAAAACCATCAATGTGCCCTTAATCCATCTCAAGTTGCCATTGGCATGAGCTGCAGTGTTATGGCTCTCTCTACCTTTTGACCAGACAAATTCCACGAAGGGACCCTTGTATAAAATCATCAAAATGGCACCTATCACAGCAAGGAGGGCTCCAATGACCTTGGCGAGGCCATGCCTTTGTCGAATGTTCAACTTCTCCATCCTAATTAATTTGGAGCATAATGTTTATTAAGCAAATGAATTGCATTATAAAGTTAATTTCAGTTAGGTATATGACATAAATATAGATAACTTCAGGAGTTTCAAATTAAGAGTTACCTTAGAAGAAGGCAAATAACCAAAGCAATGGCCGGATTGATGTTTTCAAGAGCAGAAGCAAAGCTTGCAGAGGTCGCCTTGGCTCCCATAAAATAGAAGTTTTGATCAAGAACAGGCCTATTTAAAGATGGGAATAAGAGCATCAGTAATATTAGTAGGGTTCATATATAGTTGATTATGTAAGGAGAAGTGGGGAAGGATCTTAACCTTGTGGAAGATGACGAACGTCATCTTAGGTCTTCCATTCCTGTACCAGAAAAAGTGAAAATATCACAAAAGAATGAAGAACGCAGATAAATCTAATTGTACGGTTTGTTGTTCATACTGTTTAATAGTTTATCATAATTTGAGGGACCCAATTCCATCTTGATATGGACATTTTTATCGTTTCTTTTAACTGAATTTCTTCTGAGGGAAGGTTCATTTAAAATTATAACTAAGAAAACAAATTTTTTTGGTTTTATTATCCAATTGAATGTAGTTAAAAGTAATATCACTTTTTTTAATTTTATAAACGCATTCAAAATCTCTAAAAAAATATATCTGAAATCATATAAATATAATGATTTCATTTCCACTAATAAAATAAGTGAAAAATAATTTTATCTAAACCGTATTTTATTTCTTAAAGCTATCAAATAAGAACAAAATAAAAGATGCTGGCCAGCTTATCTTTTCGGACCATTTCAGAAACTATTAACTAATTTAATCCCGACTAGAAGATTACTTAAAAAAAATGTCTAGTAAAGATAGCAGCATTTCAAGTAGGAAAAAAAGAAAAAAAAATCACTCAAAATAAAAATATATTTGCAATTATTAGATTTACTTTGAGATTAATATATTATAAAGTTTGATTGATTTTTGCTCTCTTCTTAAGTAAAATCAATAGTTTTGTGGCTCATTCAGATCAAAATTTAGTTAACATATCCTAAGCATAAATGAAACACATACTCATTGCATTCCCTCCAATTCATACCTCTCAAACCAGAGCGCAAATGGCGCAATGACAGTAGCAGCAACAACGCTACAATTCACGAACATCACAGACTGGTTCATGCCTTCCTTAAGTGTCGCCATTAAAATCACGTACATGGCAGCAAAGCTAAATTGAAGCAACACCATGGTCGCATAAGGCCTCACCTTCTGAAACACTTGTTTAACACTGCTTTTGCCTTCCTTCGACGCCATTTTTGTGTCAGCTTCTTCCCACAGAGAGCTTAGCTTGGTCTTCTCTTTACGAATAAGCATGCTTATAATCACTATATATACACTTGAGAAAGACAAAAGCATAAAGCATTAGCAACTTTTTAACCTTATTCATAATTTTCATGGTACAAGCTAGTGCAATATGAGTATTATCTCCTTAGTTTTTTTATTCTTTGATAGCTCAATATGTAGTTTTGACCAAGCAACTAGAAAACACTTTAGCTTTGGCATTTGGCAGTGCTTGAAGAATTGAAAGAAGAACTGGCGTTTAATTTCCTGAAGTTCATGTAAGGACTCTTGGCTAATCAACGAAGGCATCCATCATATGTATAATGAGAGTTGTTTGTGTTGGGAGGATATGAACAAAGAAGAGACAAAATTGGGTTACTTAAATGATTGGTAAGCCAGCTGCCTACTATTGAGGATATGGAATAAAGAAGAGACAAAATAACTTTTCAGGGCTTTTACATACACAGCATACAATTCTGATATATTTATATATTTATATATATATATATATATATATATATATATATATATATATATATATATATATATATATATATATATATATATATATAATATCATCTAAATTATTATTATTATAACAAAAATAATACTTTTCTTAATTTTGTGAAGTATTATTATATCACCTAAATTTTAAAGATGATATATTTATAAATATCAAACTTTAGGTGCTAGATATATAAATGCATAAGAATTGTGATATATATATGTCTATTGCCATTGACCACCCCTTCATGGCCAAATCCAAGCCGCTGACTCATCTGCCATCTCCATTACCACTATCGCCGGCCAACCGCCAACCATCGCCGACAATCTTCGCCAAATTCACCATATCGTCGTTATCCTGTTGACTAGACGCTGCCGCTGAGCCGACTTGCCGAATCGTAGCCATCGCCATACTGGCCGCCGACTATCGAGCCATCTCCCGGCCACCACTATTATCGCCACCGCTACCATCCGGCATCTTTGCTCCACATTATCATCGCTGCCGATCATCACCACTATCGCCATCATCCTCCTCGACCACTATCGCCAACCACCATCGCCGCATCCGCCAACCCTCGCTCCGGTTATCATCGCCGATGATCGCCTCCGGACACGGTCCGGCGATGGCGCTTTCGAGGGAAAATTGTGAACCGACGGCGTACCGCTGGTCTTGATCGCCTCCGCACTGACGGTCCGACGAGTACCTCTTCGAGGAAAGCGTAGACACGATACGCACGCGATTGCCTCGCATCTGACTATCCGACGGTAGTTAACGCTTCTTTCGAGGGAAAACCGTAGATGACGTACCGCAGTTGATCGCCTCGCCTCGATCGATGGTCACCAGTACGCTTAACGCTTTGAGGGAAATCAGACACGACGTGCATCGCCTTAATCGCCTCAAACCTGACGGTCCGACGAGTGGCCGACGCTCTTCGAGGGAAAATCGGAACAACGACGTAAGTACCGCAGACCTTGATCGCCTTCCAAACCTGGACGGTCCGACGAGGCTTCGAGGGAAAACTGGAACAACGACGTAGTACCGCGCCTTGATCGCCAAAACCCGGATGGTCCGACGAGGCTGCCACGCTCTTTCGAGGGAAAAACAACAACGTAGTACCGCGCCTTGATTGCCTCCAAACCCGGACGGTCCGACGAGCCGATTAACTTTTCGAGGAAAACCGTGGGGTACCGGCCTTGATCGCTTCAACAACCTTCTCAAGAAGAAGAGGTGCCTTCTCCCATAGCCCTGGGGTTTTAGTAAAAGGGTAAAAGCATCCAAAACTGCCCAAAACTATCCAAAATCATTCAAAACTGCTCAAAATGGGTGAAAACGAGCCAAAACAGACGTTTTCGCCTGGCAGCAGGCACGCTGGCGCCATGGAGCGCCAGCAGAGGCGCTGGCCGACCGCCTTCACTGCTCACGCGTCTCGTGAACTCAGCTTCCGCTGCCCGCTGACCGAACTTCCCTTCCAGAGTCAGAGAGAGTCAAGAACTCACAAGAAACCTCACCATTGTGGCTCCAAGGCTGACACCCACCCGCTGTCCCCAAGACTAACCTGTGTTACCGCTGCTTACTTCTGCTCATGCGTCCTCAAGGGACTCACGATTGTTTTCAGAACCGTTTCAAATTGTCAGAACCCGCTCCTTCCTTTCCAGCTCTGTCGCTTATTTTTTGATCCACAGGCCAGATCACCTTTCTTCATCCTATAAAATCAAGACCACCAAGAATTTTTTGCTACTGCTTTCGTAATCCAAACTCAGGCCCGCAAAACACCGTAAATGTTCACATGGGTCCGTAAATTGAATCACGCATATACCGATATTTGTGGTGCATCTGCTTCTGTAATCATAATCTTGTGTTTTACATGAAGATCTGCTCTCAAAATATAATTGCAGATTTCCAAGCATTTACTATTTTGAAGTACTTGGCACATATATTTTTGATGATTGAGATAATATCATCCAAAAATAAACGATATGACCCTGAAAATTCCTCTAATAGAAGCACAAATCTTGATGCCGAAAGCAAGCTGATCAGAAATTGAAACTGGTCGAGATTAAGCACTTAAAATATCATTAGAAACTTTGGGACATCAGTTAAATTCCTAAAATGCTCTCTAATATAGAGTGTTTATAGTCAAATCGAGCGTCTCAACGAGCCAGTTCTTACAAGCCAAAGATCTTACAATTCTGACTTCATTTGAGCATTCAAATATACAAAATACATCATATGATCGAGGGAATCATCATGAGTCGTCCGAGAGAGTGGTTCAATTTTGCATGTATTTATAGACGCCACTCCTCCAATCTATAAATAGCCCTCATTCCTCATATGAGGGAGGGCAAGAGAGAGAGAGCTCTAAAGATCCTCCCAATCGTCGCCACTGCGCACGTTAACCACGCCGCCGCCATCGCCGCCGCTTGATCCTCCTTGCCGTCAATCTCGTTGGTCTCCATCATGATGACTTCTACTGTACTCCCATTTTGCGCATCGCGCCAATAATTGTTTCCGTTTATCTGATTGCCCATGCCATCATCATCTCACTGCAATCTACAACTGAATATGACTATATAGTTGTTCCCTTCTCATATACAATGTAATCCTATTATGGAAAACTTGTACTGAAAATAAATATATAGTGGAAGCTTTTATTGCCAGCCCCTGATTTTTCTCTCTTTTGAGGGTTTTCCACGTAAAAAATTCGAGTTTTCTTATTCATTCTTTAAATACCCTGTAGATTTCAAAAGCTAAGTAAACTTTCACTCTACCGCAACTGGTTTTCTAGCACACAACAAGACTCACTCTCATGTACTTTTTAATTGTCTCCTATAATGAGACTCATTCTCATTTATTTTTTAATTGCCTTCTATCTCTATCTATTCTGAAAAGATGCATTATAGAGGGGAGTCATTTTTATTTTAACTGCAATCTCCTTCGAGCTTTAGACCAAACAAAAATAGAAATTACAAGATCACAATAGAATTTACTTGTTAGTTGTTAATGTTAGTACTACTCAATTTTTATGGACTGAAAGAAATTGCATGATCACAAAGGATAAAATTTCCAGCATTGATTTTTTAGCATCTAAAGTTTATTTTTCTGTCAAGCAAAATTGCAAAAAATGGAAAATAATAAGACGTCTTGAAAAATATTAATACCATTTATTTTGAATGTGTTTTGTGTTGTTTTGTGGAGTCTAATTGTGTAGATCAATCAAGGAAGTACTGTCAACTTAGACCTTAATTTTATGGGTTAAGCTCGATGGTGAGCTCACTAGTGGGTTAGGGGGTGTAGCGCGGCCTCTGCTTGGGCTTTTAGGGGTGAAACTAACAAAAAAGATTTCTAGGTGATAATACCTACACAATGGACTTGTAGTGCCACGACACTATGAATGATGATTTTTTTTTCCTTTAGAGATAAAGAAGACAACATCTCAGTGCTAGGATTCGTGAGATTTTACCTAAAAGACAGATCAGTCAATGCCTTGGAGCTATAGCAGAAGTGTCGTGATGTTGGAACCCATGTAAAAGAGCAAATAAATAGAGGGGATAGTGTCTATGCGCTGCTTTTGGGTCTCTGCAACATTACAAAGCAGCAAAGTTTGAATTTATCAATTTTAGTAATTGTCTTTGTGAAGTGTGAATATCTTTAAATGAGTGAAGTGTGGATATTGTTAGAGAGGTTTAAGTAACTAGTGATTTGTAATATTCTCCTCAAATTTTCTTTATAGTGAATTTCTTGATGTGATGTGATTCCATGATTTTTTTTCATTTTTTTAATTTTTCATATAAATTTAAGTGTTCTTGTTCTTTCAATTTTATTTATTTCATCCTGAATTTACCATAATTTTTTTTCGATTATTTCTCCTAATATTTTGAGCACATAATTTCTCTGTGGGCTTCGAAAATTCATCACCGACCTCTCGCATTTAAGAGAGTATGATTTAATGTATCGGTGAGATTTTCAGAAGGAAGATTGAGTAGTAGATAAGACACTACCCAGAGATTTCATCATCATTTTGCAAGAACTTTAAATCTAGTTACGGGTTTCCTATAGGCACAAGCACCTATATTTAATTACCACTCCCAATGCTGAGAGAGAACTTCTGATTAAAGCTAGTCATTAGATCGCTTAATGAGTAGCGTATAGTAGCAGCATGTAGAGTTTTAAAATTTGAGATTTAGAATTTATGAAATTCATCATCATTAGCTTAAAGAGGATGGTTGGGGGAATCATGACGTGCCCAATCTAGATCACATGATTTCGTTATCCGAGTCGTCGTGGTCCTTAGGTAGTCGAGGAGGTCCAACCCTCGTGAAGGATCTTATAGTCATTGCATCGTCCAAGAAATCCTTGTAGATCTGGGGTGGTGTTTATCTAAGGAGACAAGTTTAATTCCACCTTAGCTGACAGAGGGATCTTTACCCTATCAGGTGTATCCTATGATTTACAACTCAAAGGACATAGCCATTGGGGAGCATACGGGCTACATCTTGATCATAATATAATTATGTAATTTGGTGGCAACCACACCGTGAGGACCTACGAATCAGATCATACGTGGATCCTCGGCCAAGCCACGTGAATGAACACGGGTCACATCCTTGCTGACATGAGATTGATTGAGAGTGAACATAGTAGAACATTTGATTTGACATTGGCACCTTTGTGAGCTAGAGTTTTCTTAAATTGTCACCTTCGACAAACTATTGCGGAAGGTGGATTGGGTTAGATTTTTCTTTAAGTTTTTAAAGATTAAATTTCATTTAAGCATTTAACACTTAGTAATTTATCCAATTTTATATTTGTATTGACACTTGATTTTGATTAATTCACTTTGAGCTTGCAAGCACATTTTGATTGTAAGTATCTCCTCCGGTTGAAATCTTCATTCAACACAGCCATCATCGAGATTTATGAGTATGCTTGATCATTTAATTTATTATTTTAGATCCTGTCGACTCTATTAGTTTAATAATAGAGGATTAGATCTACTATCATATGATAGAATTAGATTCTCAGATATTTTAATAAGTTAAAATTCTTATAATAATTAGATTTTTAGATTTTGTTAACCTGCACCATCACCCTACCCCAAGACCAAAACCGAGAAAAGAGATCAAGTTTAAGCATTTAACATAGTGTCAGCCCATGTCGCTTTAGTAATTTAGGTAATTTTTATTTCTGAATTATGAGATTGATTTCATATTTTCATTTAATTCCAACTTAGCCCACACAGCCTTTTTAGACATTAAAATTTACACTTTAAATCTCTATGTCTGAGCGCATGTAGATATTTATAGCTTAGATAATTTCATCTAATTAATGAAATCATTGATTTTAAACATCATAATTAGAATGAAATTTTTTAATTTTTGGATTGAAAGAAGCTTCATATTTCATGAAGAATTTAATTTAGCATTGCCTTCTATCTGCTTGTACGAAGAATTGCATATTTGGTACCATTGATTATTAAAATTTTCAATTCTTAAATATTATTTAGCTTGGTCTTTAATGAGCTTTAGTTATACTTGCCAACATGTTGCTTTTCTTTAATGAAAATCTCTTTTGAAATTCATTTGATTTTTACTTTAACTTAAAAAGGTACCACTCAACAAATCTCATATGTATCAATTTTAATTTTAAACACAAGATCATGAGTTGCCTAATTGAATTTGTGCTTATAAAAAAGCTACCAAATTTTATATTCCTCAATTTATAACTAGACCATTAGATTTGTCATCAATCATTTATTATTATTTATTTATTTGAGATTCTTACTTCATTTGACATCAAATATGATTTATTCACATAAAAAAGAATTCAAATCCAATATGAATTTTTCCTCAACTCCAGGTCAAGTTTCATATTTATTTAGTAACTGGACTTCAAATTTATCTTAAGTCTCTTGTGAGTTTAGTATTAGGCTCCCCAAGTTTCAATTAAACCTTGTCTAATTTTTGAGAGTTTGAAGAAAAGAGAACTCGCATTATCGTGGAATTTACATTTATTTTTTTGTTTCAATTTAAGCCATAGAGAATTGCAATTAAAGCTTGTGAGTTTAGTATTATCCATCAAACCCTGACACTTAATTATTAAATTTAAATAAGGATGGGTCTCATATTGACTCTTTCTTTCTCTATAAATAAGGCTAAGGGAGGGCACTTCATTTCATATCATTTACTTGGGTTTAGAGGACTTGAAAAAGAGGGAAAAAGATTCCAGCTCAAAGTTTGGGTGGACTTTCAACTTGCTTAAACTTTTACTCTTTTTTGTTGACTTAATGTTTATGTCTATATTTACCCTGCATCTTTTTTTTTATTTAATTTGAGTTTAGATGTTATTTGTTTAAGTCCCAAAAATTTGACAAAATTTTAGCAGTATTTCGGCATATTGGTGCCACATCTAATAGTTTTAGCTTACTCGATACGCCTGAATGAGCGTAGCGAATGGTGTTTTACGATACCACAGCCGAGTCTTCAAGCCCACTAAGCCCTATTGAGTATTAGTGGGATCTTCGATCACTTGCATGTAGCAAACATATATAATTTTCACATATTTAGGCCTCCTCTTTTTTTCTAAATTTAGTTCAAAAGATTTCGTAGGGTCGATCTAATAATTTTATTACACCCAACGATAATGAGCAATATCTTGTGACACCACAACCATCTCTTCGCACCCACTACACCCTATTGGGCATTAGCGGGGTCTTGAAACTTGCAAAGTAGAAGTATCAATGTCCTCCCTATGAAACTTTTGAAGAAATAACACCTCCCGAGCTTGAAATGCAAGAGAATATTGCACACCAATAAATTTTTTCATATCTTGCACACTAACAAAGTTTTCCATATCTTTCAGGCCATCTGATGGCAGAATCCTTGTTGTAGGATGTTTTGCTACAGTTTTCATCCAATTCAACATGCCTACGAGTGGCTCCCTCTTCCTCTTAAGAAAAGAGGAACTCCCGTTCGCCAACTTCGGACGCAAAGCAGTATAACCATTTGGCTGAACACATTTGGCATTATCAAGCAATAACTTTGGCTTATTCTGTCTTGTTCGAGTCAAGAACTGATCCCCCTTTGAATTTGGCAACAGTGTGAAATCCATACCGTCCTTCTTCTTCTGTTTTAAGATCTCCTTGAAGAGGCTTCTAACCTCATACTTCGAATCACTCATCAAAACTCTCATATTCTCTTCAGAACACAAATAGCCTCCAACATCCAACCTATTGGTGGGGACCTCTGCAAACAACGCTCTAACATGTTGAGGTACTTGGCATAGATCCGTTTCAATGGACACCCAAGAGCCGAATCCAATCCGATTTCTTCTTCTACCATAGCCCAAGACTTGTTGGTCATTACGGAGTTGTATCTGCCTCTCTTAGATACTACAAGGTAGAGTTTGTATAAATTTAATGGCATCCCATCACCAAGTATAGCCGAAAATGGTCGGTTCTCTCATTTGTAGTGAAGCTCCTTCAAGAAAACTGAGAGAATATGCTTGCAACTAGAGGTTTCGATGATGGGATCAAGATCAGAGCAAGAACTGATGAGTTGAAGCTTGCAGAGAATGTTGTCGACATCACCGGAAGAGGACTCATCATCCGGGACCAACCATCCTTCCATTGAACAGGGGGTGGGATAATGGGAGCGAATGAGAGAGCCAATGCTTGCGGCTTCAATTTTCTGTGGTTGAGGGGAAAACTGAACGTGAGAGTGGGATTTTGCCTTACAGTTTTTAGGGAGGATTGGCCAAGAGCGGGAATGATTGAGGAAAAATGAATGAGTAGGAGAAAATAGGGATTAAAACCCTTAATTATACATTAATTAATTTCCTTTTTCTTATCCATTAGTTAGAAAGATTTTGAAATCTGAAATCCAAAATTATTGATTATTTTGGAAGGAATTAAACTTAATTAACTTCATATCATATCTATAAAATTTTTTATTAATTTTTGGATAAATTAATTGTTAAAATTGTGTCTAATCGGATTAAAATAAATACATGATTTTCCTTTAATTTTGTACGGCTCGTTTGCATTGAGACGAAATAATATGGGTGTCATGTTGTAATTTGAGATATTTTGATAAGTTTGGTTCAAGTCAGTGTCAAATTGGATCAATTTTGGCTCAAAATGCACATTATCCCTTCCGACCGCTCGACGTTCGCGTAGACTAGTCCAAATTGATCATGGATAGACTTTAACAGATTTTTACATTTCAAATATAATAGCACAATCAATTTTATGAACGAAGGTCATTCAAACACTATCGTAGCTTCCTGACTCTAGTATGGGCGTCGACACATTGACAGCTCGATCGCTTGATCGTTAAATTGTGTAATATTTATATTATGCTCAATTTTGATGTTTTGAACACGATGACAAAGTCCTTTCCTTGATCGGAGGTTATTTTGACTAACTTCAATAAAGTCCAGTGCATTTTAGCTCTGATTTGCGCACTCTTACATTCGAAGTTCTTTAGATTTGGCTTATAGGCTTAACTCAGCTCATGTAGCATATATGGAGGTCAGCAAATGCACCCCAATAAATGTGATTCGTGCATAGAGCAGATAATGTTTGTTGAAAACTGGCTGAGCTTTTATGTTGACCAAAGATCTTGAATCAGTGTAGCTTCAATTTCAATAGCTTATAGAGTTTTGATGAAATTCATCATTATTGTGATGCCTTATGTTTAGATGAGCTAAATAGCGAGATTGCTAGATTTGTCCTGATTGACTTATCAGATTAAGAGCTTCTTCTATCATCTACTCTCTGCTTCAATGAGTTTGCTGAAGATTTTGTTCTTCTATGTTAGTGCAGATTTGGGTTTCCTCCGACTTTAGCTTCGTGCTTGATCGGGTTTGATGGAGGAATTAGTTTGCTTGTTTTGAGATTTGAAATTCCTTTTATCCTAGCTTTAAGTTTGACGAACTTAACGAAGGATTGATCTGATTTGTCCGCATTGATTTGTGAGGAAGTGCACGTATATCTTCAGTCCTATGCTTACTGCTTTGACGGACTTGTTGAAGGATGCGTAAAGATGACCTAGCATTCTAGCTTATATTAGGTCTATAATGTCGAGTTAACAGCCTAACAATATGCGCTTTAATAGACTGAATAATAACAAAATTTCTTTAGTTCGATCATTGGCTTTGTATAAACTACGAAATTGTTCTCTCGGTCGTGTGCTTTCTGCTTTGACGCCTTGATGAGAAGATTGGCTTTGATCCGTACTTTATGCTTAATCAGATCATTTAAGAATAAATTAAAATATCACCCCACATGTAATATAAAGATTGACTTAAGGAAGCTCTGAATTGAGAGTTTCCTCAGATTATCTTTGTCTATCAATCAGGTAGAAAGATCTCTTAGATTCTAATTTTTTGTAGTCACTAAGCTAGATCTAGTTTGAGATTGAACAACTTTCATCATTTGACTGACGAGCAGGGGCTCTTTCACTGCGGCCTTTTCTTATAGCTTATTGAGTGAGGAGAGTATCAGTAAATCGGTCATTTATAGGCTTGTTGAGTTCGACCTTAAGAGCCTACTCGAGTCTTCAACTTAAGCTGTGATGAGTTGGTCATTTGGTCATCAGACTAATGAACGAGAGCTCTTTCACTATGGTCTTTTCTTATGGCTTGTTGAGTGAGGAGAGCATTAGTAACTCAACCATTTATGGCCTTGTGGAGTTCGACCTTTAGAACCCATCTGTGTCCTGGACTTAAGGATGTAGATGTTGATATTTTTTCCAACTCATCCTGACTTGATCTTCATAATTTGGCAAATTTAGGAGATAAACTTTTAATATTTAGGATTATCTTTTCATGAGTAGAAATAGATTTTTTTTGTTCCTTTCAAGTGCCTACGACTTTAATAATAGAAATTATGGATATATTCAGCGATCTCATCCTGAAGCTCGATGTCAACCTAAATATATATACAAAAAAGTCTCCCTACTTTACAGGAGAGGATTGAACGATCTTGATCATAAAAGGGCCTCCCGTCTAACAGGAGGATTACAAATTATCTCAGAAATGTACCATATAGTTTGAACTTTTTTAATATAAATAAACGTAGCTCATTCTGATCACCATGTATATTTATTTAAGGATCTCAGCTTGAAGCACGATGTTGACTCAGATAAATAAATAAAAATGCCCCTATCTTGTAGGAAAAATTCTAAAGCACTTTGAAAGAGCTCTAAAATAACTTAAGAAAATATATCAATATTTGAGTTAAAATATTTATCTTAAAAAGGTTTTAAAATGTAACATTGATTTCATCTATGTATAGAGATCTAAAAATGCCCCCCCTGTGTAACAGAGGAATTTTTAGGAAAATTTTTTTTTCATCTTGAGTAAGTATATTTATTTAGGGATCTCGGCATGAAGCATGATATCGACCTAAATAGATATACTAAAAAAAATGCCTCCTGTCTTGTATAGGGATTTCTATTATACTTCGAGAATGTATTTATAATGTATAATATTTTTTCAGGTATCGACCATTAATTAATAGCATTGGTCTTTCGACATTCAAGTCAATGAGTTGGTATGTCTCTCCTTAATACACCTTTTCAATGACAAAAGGGCCCTCCCAATTAGGCTCAAATTTTTTACCGAATTTTTGAATAAGAATAATTGGACTTCTCAGCACCAAGGCCAATTCCCCTTTTTGGAATGTTCAAGCCCGCACCTTATGGTCAAAAGCCCTGAACATCTTTGCTCGATAAACTTCCAAATTTTGATGAGCTTGTAATATAACTTCATCAAGCACGTCAAGTTCCTTCATTATTAAATGAGCACTTTGATCTTCAGTTAGTTGTATTGGATGGCTACTCGAAGTGAAAGTAACTCGACTTCAAGCGAAAGGATTGCCTCGATTCCAAACACTAATGAATAAGGAGTGGCTTTAGTCGGCGTCTTGTAGGTAGTTTGATACGCCCATAAGACCTCTATCAATTTGATATGTCATTCTCTTTTATTTTTAGTAAGGATCTTCTTGAGCAATTTGACCAAGGTCTTGTTGAAAGCTTCTGCCAAACCATTTGCTCTTGGATTACATATTGAAAAATATCGTCAATCAATTTTATGTCAATCGATGAATCTTTAAATTTTATGCTTTTGAAAGCTATGTCATTATCAAAAATTATTCGGTGAGGCACCCCAAATTTGTAGACCACATTATGTGTGAAGAAGTTGATCACTTGATTAACAATAACTTCTTTAAATGGGGTAGCTTCAGCCCACTTAAAAAAATAATCAGTCGTTGCATGAAGCGATGATCAATTACTCTAAAGAATAATTCATTCGACATAGAGTTCATACATTACTAATTTGAATTTATTACACATTTAAATCATCAATTTTTGTATTTTTGAATTTTCAAATATTTTGTTGCTACAATAGCATGTATATGACTAGCCAAAAATGGAAAGAGAAATCTGTCCCTAGCGGAGTCGCCAGAAATCTATGGGCTCCAAAAATTCACCACCGACCTCTCGCATTGAAGAGAGTATAATTTAATATGACAGTGAGATTTTCAAAGGCAGATGGAATATTAGATAAGATACTACTTAGATATTTCATCTTCATTTTGCGAGGACTTTAGATCTAGTTCTAAGTTTCCTATAGGCACAAGCACCTATAGTTAATTACCCCTCCCAATTTTGAGAGAGAACTTTTGATTAATGCTACTCATTAGTTTGCTTAATGCGTAGCGTATAGTAGAAGCATGTAGGGTTTTGAGTTTAGAATTTATGAAATTCATCATCATTAGCTTAAAGTGGATGGTTGGGGGAATAATGACGTGCTCGATCTAGATCTCATGGTTCCATCATCCCGAGCTATCATGGTCCTTAGTCTTCTTTGTTAGTGGAGGTATTTGAGCCAACCTGATAGAATGATCCTTGTCACCAACCATGAGTTATGTCGTCCAAGAAATCCTTGTAGACCTGGGGTGGTATTTTTCTAAAGAGATAAGTTTAAGTTCACCTTAGCTCACATAGGGCTTTTTGCCCTATCAGGTGTACCCTATGATTCATAACTCAAAGGGCAAAATCATTGAGGAGCAAACGAGTTACAGTCGTGATCGTAATATAATGGTGGCATTTGCCAACAACCACCTGATCAGAGGACTCTGGTTGTAACTGCATCACATGTGTAGCTTAATGACCAAGCCACACAGTTAGAGGATACGGATCACGTCATTGTTGGCATGAGATTGATTAAGAGTAAACATAGTAGAACACTTAATTTGATATTAGCTTCTTTGTGAACTAGAGTTTTATTAATTTATCACATTCAACAAACTATTGTGGAAGGTGGATTGGGTTAGATTTTTTTTAAAGTTTTTTAAAGATTAAATTGTATTTAAGCATTTCACACTTAGAAATTTATCTAATTTTATATTTGTATTGATACTTGATTTTGATTAAATCACTTTGAGCGCAAGCACATTTTGATGGTAAGTATCCCCTCCGGTTGAAATCTTCATTCAACAAAGCCATCATCGAGATTTATGAGTTTTCTTGATCATTTAATTTATTATTTTAGATCCCGTCGACTCTATTAATTTAACAATAGAGGATCAAATCTACTGTCATATGACATAATTAGCTTCTCAAATAATATTTTAATAAGTTAAAATTCTTATAATAATTAGATTTTTAGGTTTTATTAACCCGGACCCAGTCCTAAGACCAAACCAGGAAGCAATCAGCGTAGCATCCTTAGATACTAAGTTTAAGCATTCAACATAGTGTCTGGGCCCATACGGGTGTTTAGTAATTTAGGTAATTTTTATTTTTGAATTATGAGATTGATTTCATATATTCATTTAATTCCAACTTAGCTTGCGCAACCTTTTAAAATATTAAAATTTGTACTTTAAATCTATATGTCCGAGTACATGCAGGTATTTATAGCTTAGATAATTTCATTTAATTAATGAAATCATTGATTTTGAAAATCATAATTAGAATGAAATTCTTCAATTTTTAGATTAAAAGAAGCTTCATAATTCATGGAGAATTTAATTTGGCATCGCCTTTTATTTACTTATACAAAGAATTGTAGATCTGGTAGCATTGCTTATTGAATTTTCTAATTCTTAGATATTATTTTGCTTGCATTCTTTAATGAGCTTTAGTTATACTTGCCAACATGTTCCTCATCTTTAGTGAAAATCTCTTTTGAAATTCATTTAATTTCACTTTAACTTGAAAATAGCGCTCAACAAATCTCATATGTATCAATTTTAATTTTAAACACAAGATCTAAATGGTTCTTTTAAAGGATACATTCCTGAATGATCATGAGTGGTCAATTGAATTTGTGCCTATGCAAAAGCTACCAAATTTTATACTCCTCAATTTATAAATGGACCATTAAATTTGTCTTCAATCATTTATTATTTTTTATTTAATTGAGATTCTTACTTCATTTGACATCAAATATGATTTGTTCACATAAAAAAAGACTTCAAGTCTAATATGAATTTATTCTCAACTCCAAATCAAGTTTCGTATTTATTTATTAACTAGACTTCAAATTTATCTTAAGTCTCTTGTGAGTTTAGTATTAACTTCCCCAAGTCTCAATTAAAGCTTATTTAATTTTTGAAGAGTTTAAAGAAGAGAGAACTCACTTCATCATGGAGTTTACATTTGTTGTTTTCATTCAATTTAAGTCATTAGGAATTGCAATTAAAGTGTGAGTTTAGTATTATCCATCAAACCCCGTCATTGCACTTAATTATTAAGTTTAAATAAAGATGGGTCCCACATTGACTCTTTCCCTCTCTATAAATAAGGTTAAGGGAGGGCCCTTTATTTCATTTCATTTGCTTGGATTTAGAGGACTTGAAAAAGAGAGTGAAGGATTACGGCTCAAAGCTTGGGTGGACTTTCAACTTGCTTAAACTTTTTTTTATAAGCATTATTCTTTTCATCTCTCTCTTTTTTTTTGACTTAATGTTTATTTCTATATTTACCTACATCTTTTTTTTTATTTAATTTGAGTTTAGAAGATTTCTATTTAAATTTATTTAAGTCCCAAAATTTTGATGAAATTTCGGTAGCATTTCGGTATATGGGTGATACATCTAACAATTTTGGCTTACTCAAGATGCTCTAACGAAATGAAGGAGTGTGTCTTTTGACACCACATGAAGTCTTCACGCCCAAGCCTACAGTTAAATTAGTGGAATCTTCAATCACGCGCGTAAAACATATAATTTTCACATATTTAAGCCTCCTCCTTTTTCTTCTAAGTCCTAGATTTAGTCAAAATTTTGGTAGCATTTTGACATAAGGGACTGATCTAACAATGCTTTTCTGAGCCTTTAATGAAGTAATGAAAGATCTGACAGAATCTCTCTTCACACCCACTACGCCTTATTAGGCATTAGCGGGGTCTTGAAACATACAAGGTAGAAGTATCAATGTCCTCCCTATGAAACTTTTGAAGAAATAACACCCGAGCTTGAAATGCAAGATAATATTGCATACCAACAAATTTTTCATATCTTGCACACCAACAAATTTTTTCATATCTTTCAGGCCATCTGAAGGCAGAATCTTTGCTGTAGGATGTTTTGCTATAGTTTTCATTCAATTCAACATGCCTACAATTGGGCCCCTCTTCCTCTTAAGAGAAGAGGAACTGTCGTTCGCCAACTTCAGATGCAAAGTAGTAGAACCATTTAGCCGAACACATTTGGCATTATCAAGTAGCAACTTTGGCTCATTTTATTTTGTTCGAGTCAAGAACTGATCCCCCTTTGAATTTGGTAACAGTGTGAAATCCATACCATCCTTCTTCTTCTGTTTCAGGATCTCCTTGAAGAGGCTTCTAACCTCAGACTTTGAATCACTCAACAAAACTCCCATATTCTCTTCAGAATATGAATAGCCTCCAACATCGAACCTGTTGGTGGGGACCTCTGCAAACAACGCTATAACATGTTGAGGTACTTGGCATAGATCAGTTTCAAGGGACACCCAAGAGTTGAATCCAATCCAATTTCTTCTACTACCGTAGCCCAAGACTTTTGGCTGTTATGGAGTTATATCCACCTCTCTTAGATACTACAAGGTAGAGTCTGTATCAATCTATCGGCCTCCAATCGCCAAGCATAGCCAGAAATGGCCGGATCTCCTGCTTGAAGTGAAGCACCTTCAAGAAAACTGAGAAAACATTCTTGAAGCGTGAGGCTTCGGCGATGTGATCGAGATCAGAGCAAGAACCAACGAGTTGAAGATTGCGGAGAATGTTGCCAACATCACTGGAAGAGGACTCATCATCTAGGACCAACCATCCTCCATTGAGCAGGGGGTGGGATAATGGCAGCAAATTAGAGAGCCAATGCTTACGGCTTCGATTTCTTGCAGTTGAGGGGAAAATCGAACGAGAGAGTGGGATTTTGCCTTGCGATTTTTAGCGAGGATTGGCCACGAGTGAGAACGGTTGAGGAAAAATGAATGAACGGGAGAAAATAGGGATTAAAGCCCTTAATTATACATTAATTAATTTTCTTTTCTTTATTCATTAGTTAGCCGGATTTTGAAATCTGAAATTCAAAATTATTGATTATTTTGAAAGGAATTAAATTTACTTAACTTTATATCATATCTCTCAAAATTCTTAATTAATTTTAGGGTAAATCATTTGTTAAAATTGTGTCTAATCGGATTAAAATAAATATATAATTTTCCTTTATTTTTGTACGGCTTGTTTCCATGCGAAATCTTGTGGAAATCAAACCCACATAATAAGGGTGTCATTTTTAGGTAAATTTGACATTTCGCCAATGACATAGCGTTTCACGCGGGAGTAGCTGGTCAAATCGATCAAATTGGATCGATTTTGGCTCAAAATACGCATTATCGTTTCCGACCACTCGACATTCGTGTAAACTCGTTCAGATCGATCGCGGATAGACTCATTTGATAGATTTCAATATTTCAAATCTAACATCATAATCAATTTTACAAAGTCAGGGCATCATTGCAGCCTGGAATTGACATGCACATTTTATCGCGCTCGACGCTGATCGTTACGTTATGTGATATTTATATTCTGCTCAATTTCGATGTTCTTAACGTGATGACGAAGTCTGTTCATCAATTGGAGGTTATTTTGTCTGACTTCAATAAAGTCAGATTTCATTGATTTCGATTACTACATCGAAGTTCTTGATTAATTTATGCTTTAACTGACTTAGCGTGTAGCATATAAAGGTCAACATTCTCTTTTTATGATTGGTACCCATTTTGTCTTTCTCTATATCGCTCTATACTAAAGTTTTTTGGATAATGGATACATTTTATTATGATGAATCAAGTTAATTTTCTTTTATTTATTTTGAGGAGCTATGATGATATGCAGTACTTTAAATGAGACTTGTGTGGCTATTTAGGGTGCATTTAGGAAAGCTTTCTGATTGCTTTATTTTTTTAAAAAACAAAACAATTTCATTTAGCTATCAGCTTAGTTTGGCTATCAATTTGTAGCTATTTTTTAGAAAGTTTTATAATGAAAAAACTATTTTGAGAATCGAAGTTGTTAGAGTGTGGTGGCTGAAAGCTATTTTTTTAAATTTTCATAAAGAAAAATATTTGTAACACATATAATAGTTTTTTTTTAAAAAGTTGATTTCTCCACCGTAATCTTATAATCAATTTTTCAAAAAATTATAACTGCCCCAAACTGATCCTAAGTTTGTCTCTCTCGAGTTATCATATTTTGACGAATTTTTAAAATTAGTTAATATTCCGAGTTTTATTACAAAAGACGAGACATGCAGTACGGAATTTATAAAATGATGAAATCATGCCTATGTGGCGTGATTTTTGTTTAGTCATTGTGCAACATATATATATATATATATATATATATATATATATATATATATATATATATATATATATATATATATATATATATATATATATATATATATATATATATGATATGATCATCAAAACTTTACTAGTCCATGCACAAATCTTGATGCTAAAAGTAAGCCGTCAGTTGAAGCGGTAGATCAAGACTTAAAAAATATTCTTTGGGATATCGTTAAATCCTAAATAGCTTTCAAACATGGAGTGTTTATAGTCAAATCGGCGTCTTGGCAGAATCAAACAAGCCCAAGATCTCATAATTACATCATTTGAGCATTCAAATACACAAAATACTCATATGATCAAGGGAATCATCATGGTCAGATGGAGAGGTGGTTGGATTTTATATGTATTCTGAGAGATGTCATTTAATCTATAAATAAATTCTCATTCCTCAACGTGGGAGGGAAGAGGGGAGGCTGAAGGAGAGAGCAGAGAGAGCTATAAAGATCCTCCAAGACAATCGGCTACCACTCTTACGGCTTTCAAGCTGCCGCTTATCACCGCCATCGCCGATCCCTCGCTGTCACACCACCGCCGCCTTATCATCATCGACCACTATCGCTTCATACATCACGCCAATATCATCGCTAACATCATTGCCCACATCGTCATTACAACATCAGTTCCGCCAACATTGGTTCTCAGCACAAGAATCGTTGTCCTTTCTCATATATACTTATAATCCCAGATGACGGAAGATCTTTGTACTCAAAATAGATATACATAGGAAGCTTTTTACTAAGCAGCTCTCCCCTTTTCGATTTTTCATTCTCTGAGATTGATTTGTTTCACTTTCCTTCCCTTTAAATACCCTGTGGCTTTGATTTCAACTAAGCTAAAAACTTTTACTCTAATTACCGCTTTTCTCAACACATTTCATGCCTCGTGGAAAGTCGATTCCCATTATTTCATCTTATGAGACCAAGTTTCCCAACAAGATCAAAACCACCATCAGGTGGGATCATTTCAAGCTTTTAAAGAGTTTAAGAAGAAGTGATTCATCAAATTTTGTTCCTTCGATCTGGAACCTGGGGCAATTTCAATCTTAAGATCACTCATGTTAAGCATCTAATTGATTACCATCCTAAGAAACAAGTCAAAGTTGGAGGATATTTCAACATTGAGAAGAGATATAGCTTTGCAAACTATGATTTTCCAATCATACTCATGGAAAAACAAGGCCAAGGTTAATGAGCAACTTTGGCTACAACCACAAATGGATGTTTTAATCGACCTCTTCCATACAGGTTAACATCATCGAGCAAAGACTCTGACAAACAACCTAGGATGGGTCAAAAGGTCCTTGGTGGACTTCCTACGACCTCTTCCATACAGGTTAATGTCATCGAGCAAAGACTCTGACAAACAACCTAGGATGGGTCAAAAGGTCATTGGTGGACTTCCTATGACCTCTTCCATATATGTTAACGTCATCGAGCAAAGACTCAAAACAACCTAGATGGGTCAAAAGGTCCTTGGTGGACTTCCTACGACCTCTTCCATAGTTAACGCCATCGAGCAAAGACGACAAACAACCTAGGATGGGTCAAAAGGTCCTGTGGACTTCCCAGACCTCTTTTATACGGTTAACGCATAACGACAAACAACCTGATAGGTCAAAAGGTCCTTGGTGGACTCACTCTTCCAAAAGTTAACGCCATCGACCAACACTCGACAAACAACCGGATGGGTCAAAATCCAGGATTCAATTCAACCTCTTCCATTGTGTTAACGCCATCAACACTGACAAACAACCTCGGATGGGTCAAAATCCTCGATTCAATTCAACCTCTTCCACATGATTAACGCCATCGAGTCACACTATAACAAACAACCTAGATGGGTAAAAGGTTTGAGGACTTCATGACCTTCCACAGGTTAACGCCATCGAGCAAAGACTTCGACAACAACCTAGGGTCAAAGGTCGGTGGACTTCCTAACGACCTCTTCCATAGTTAACGCCATCTAACACCGACAAACAACCTCGGATAGGTCAAAATTTTAGGATTCAATTCGACCTCTTCCATATAACGCCATCTGCAACACCGACAACAACCTCGATAGGTCAAAATTAGCGGATTCATAACCTCTTCCATACGTTAACGCCATCGGTAAAGACTCGACAAACAACCTGATATGTCAAAAATCCTCGCGATTCAATTCAACCTCTTCCATATTAATCATCGAAGTCACACTGAGACAAACAACCTCGATAGGTCAAAATCCTCAAATTCAAACCTCTCTTCCACATTAGCACGCCATAACACGACAAACAATCTGATAGGTCAAAATCTCGCCGATAATTCAACCTCTTCCATAGCATGCTATCGAAGTCACACTCTCATAAACAACCTCGATATGTTCCCCTCATCATCGCCGGTATTCAAATTACCATCGATCTTTCCACCGGCTGACTACCGTTTCGTTGCCAATACCCTCCTTCCGCAACCATCAGATGGCCACCGCTGACTAGACGCTACCTCGCTGATTACACGGCTGCGCCGCTGACCACTCTGGCCGCTAACCATCAGCTGGTCATCGCTGACTACTGACGCTTACACATTGGTTGACCGGTTTCAATTGCTGCTGACCACTTCGGCGCCAACCAATAGATTACCGCTGCTGATCAGCTGTTGACCATCGCTGCGGCAATCTTCGCTGATCTACCACTATTCTGCCGGTTATCTCATTGACTGACGCTGCCTAATTGCTGACTTATCAGTCGTTGCGGCGACCACCTTCGAAATAATTGACTGCTGCACGTTGCCGCCGGCTATCTCGCTAGATTGCGCGGCTACTAATTCACTTACTATCACGCTACTGCCATCGCTACCTTGCCACACTGCCGCTGGTTATTTCACTGCTGCCGGCTACTCCATGATTGGATAGCTGGCTATCAGCTACTTCACGCTGCTGCATGCCGGTTCATTCTGCCCGCTGGCTAACACGCTGACTGATTGCTGTATTACCGCCAGCTATCACGGTTGCTGGCCACTTACCGCCATCGTTTAATTTTCGCCGGTCACCACGCCGCTGGTCCTTCCTGGCTGATTCACGCTGCGATTGCCAATCTAAGCATTTGCGAGCCACCCCGTCGCCGCCAACCACGCCGTTTACGCCACCGATTATCGCTGCTGTTTATCCTCACCGACTACTATCGAGGTCACTGCCAATAATGCCATGCCACCATCGCCGAGCATCTTCGTCAACCTCGTCTCGGTGATCGCTCAAACCCGACAAGATTTAATGCCTCTTTTGAGGGAAAATCGAGCTCGCCAGATGAACCACGGGTTCAAACCCGGCCGGTCCGACAAGAATAAATAACGCCTCTTCGAGGAAAACGGAGCTCGGCCAGATGAATCGGGTCTTGATCACCTAAAACTCGATCGCTTGACAAGGTCAACGCCTCATTCGAGGGAAAACCGAGCGGGATGAACTACTTGATCGCCTCCAAACCGGCCGGTCCGGCAAGGGCGCCAACGCTTCTTTCGAGGGAAAATCTGAGCCTCCAGATGAACTACGGGTCTTGATCATCTCAATGACCTTCTCTCAAGAAGGAGAGAAGGTGCCTTCCCCAGCCTGGGGTTTTTATAGACCCTCTAGGGGTGGGTAAAAATAGCCCAAAACCACTGGAAACCAATAAATCAAAACTGCCGTTCGCCTGGCCCAGTTCTACAGAAGCCGCCATGGCTAGCCGAAGCTTCAAGACGCTCATGGCCGAATCCGGCCCATGTCGAACCCTCCATAAGCTGCCAAGATCGGGCTCCAGCCAGAATCAGACCTGGCGAATTCAGACGTGGACACGAGCGCCAATCGCCCGCTGTTTTACGCTGACTACAGGCTGACTTCATAAGACTACCAGCTTCGTTTGCTTCCGCTGACTGGGTCGCTTCCACGACTGACTGACCACCGGCCAATCCGGTCCATTCCTCCATTCGATTGCTCTCCGCGCTGTCAGCCTTCGTTAATGACTCGCCACTGGACCGGCCATGACAAGATCCCATGGCGCGCATATGCGGCTTATTACACTGAGCACAGAGCGCCGTGCATCGGATGGGTCCAGAACCTCAAAATCTGACTCACAGATACCTACGTGACATTTGCACTGATTCGCTTCAGTCATAATCTTATACATGACTCTCTCTCAAAATATATGTGGTTAATGCAGATTTCATTGAAGAATATTATTTTGAAGTATTTGACACATATATTTTTGATGATTGAAATAATATCATCCAAAAAGCAACGATATGACCAAAACTCTAATGACACACGAATCTTGATGCTAAAAGTAAGCGATCCAAGTTGAAGGTCGAGATCAAGCACTTAAAATATTCTTAGAATCTTTGGGATATCAGTTAAATCCCTAAATAGCTTTCAAATATGGATTGTTTATAGTCAAATCGAGCTTTTGACGAGCCGAATAAAACAAGCCCAAGATCTCATTATTCCGACATCATTTGAGCATTCACACAAAATACCCTCATGATCAAGGGAATCATCATGACCCAATGAGGAGGAGTTGTTTTTTTGCATGTATCTGTAGATGCCACCTCCACCTTCATCCCGGGAGGGAGGAGAAGGGAGGCCAAGCAAGAGAGAGAGAGACAAAGATCCTCCAAGCACCCAGTTGCACCACTGACGGTTGGCCCACGCCGCCATCCGATCCTCGCTTCATCGACCGCTCGGCCATCATCGACCACTATCGCTGACATCATCCAACATCGTGCCAACATTATCACAACATCGCCACAACATCGCGTCATTGTCAAAGAATTGTCCCTTTCATATACAATTCGTAATCCCAGATCGGAAGATCTTGTACTCAAATGATACATAGTGGAAGCTTTTACCGGCTAGCCCCGTTTTTTCCCTCTTTCGAGATTTTCCATGTAAAATTCGAGTTTTATTGTTCACTCTTTAAATACCTGTGTGTGTGCTGGATTTCCCAACGAAGCTAAGACAAAAACTTTTACTCTACCGCAACTAGTTTTCTAGCCCGCAATAATAATAATAATAATAATTTTATTCAATTTTTTTAATTTTAAAGTTGATAATTTAAAAAAACTAAAATTAATAGGATTATATGATTTTAGAAATGAAATGTTTATAAGAAAATTTTAATCATAATTTAAAGTGGATATACTTAAAATATAATATTTAGTAATTTTTTTTTAAAAAAAGTACAAATATAATTTAATTTTATTATTGATATGACACTTACAATACTACTAGTCGAAGCACGAATCTTGATGCTAAAAGAAAGCTGATCTGAAGTTGAAACTGGTCGATATCAAACACTTAAAATATCCTTAGAAACTCTAGGATGCCAGTTAAATCCATAAATAACTCTCAAACATAAAGTGTTTATAATCAAATCGAGCGTCTCGACGAGCCGGATCTAACAAGCCCAAGATCTCATAATTCTGACTTCATTTGAGCTTTCAAATACTTAAAATACATCAATTGATCAAAGGAATTGTTTTGAGCCGTCCGATGGAGAGGAGTGGTTCGGATTTTGCATGTATTTACAGAGACGCCACTCTAATCTATAAATAGCCCCTCATTCTTCATATGAGAGGAGGCCAAGCAAGAGAGAGGAGAGAGCTCTAAAGCTTGAAAATCCTTCAAGACACCAGGTCACAACCTGACGTCAACCACCGCGGCCGCCGGTCACCATTGATCCTTGCCGTCGTCAATCTCCGGCGGCCACCATCATAACGACCTTCATCGTCGCTATTCCCGCTATTCACCATCATCTCTACCACTAGCATACAACCTCAATGACTATATAACTGTTGTTGTCTGATTCTGGGATTCCCATCTTCTCATATACAATTATGTAATCCCGTTATCGGGAAAACTTGTACTCCAAAATAAATATATAGTAGAAGCTTTTTACTGGGCTAGACCTCATGATTTTTTCCATCTTTTTGAGGTTTTTCACGTTAAAATTTCTGGAGTTTTCTTGTTCACTCTTTAAATACATGTGTGTGTGCTGAATTTCACAAACAAGGCTAAAGGAAACTTTCACTCTAGCTTATTTTCTAGCACTGCAGCTTGACACCGTCGAGAACCGATTCCCATTATTTCATCTTGTACGGCCAAGTTTCCAACAAGATCAAAACCACCATCGAGGTGGAGCATTTCAAGCTTTTAAAGAGCGCGAAGAATGAAGATTCATCAAACTGCTCCTTCGATTTTGTCGAAACTGGGGCAACTCTCAATCTCAAAAGATTATCCAAATCAATACGGATATCTAATTGATTATCGCTAGAGAAGCAAGAATATCAATGAAAACCAAACCATGGAGCAACTTTGGCTACAACCACAAATGTATGATTTGATTGATTTCTTCCATACGTTAATGTCATCAAGTAATACTTTGACAAACAACCTGAGGGTCAAAATCCTCGGATTCAATTCAATCTCTTCCATACAGGTTAACGTAATTGGGTAACACCTTGACAAACAACCTCGGATAAGTAAAAAATCCTCAACAGATTCAATTCAACCTCTTCCACACAGGTTAACATCATCGGGTAACACTCTGACAAACAACCTCGGATGGGTCAAAATCCTTAGCAGATTCAATTCGACCTCTTCCATACAGGTTAACGTCATCGAGTAACACCGACAAAACCTGGATAGGTCAAAATCCCGATTCAATTCAACCTCTTCTATGCAGGTTAACGCCATCGAGTCACACTCTTACAATCAACCTCAGATAGGTCAAAATCCTCCGATTCAATTCAACCTCTTCCATAGGTTAGGCCATTGGGTAACACTCGACAAACTCGGATGGGTCAAAAAATCCTCAACGGATTCAATTCGACCTCTTCCATAGTTAACATCATGGATAACACTCGACAAACAACCTTGGATATGTCAAAATCCTCACGGATTCAATTCAATCTCTTCCATAGTGTTAACGCCATCTAACACCTAGACAAACAACCTCGGATAGGTCAAAAATTCTTAGCGGATTCAATTCAACCTCTTCCACACAGGTTAACGTCATCGGGTAACACTCTGACAAACAACCTTAGATGGGTCAAAATCCTTAGCCGATTCAATTCGACCTCTTCCATGTGTTAACGCCATCGGTAGACTCGACAAACAACCTGGATAGGTCAAAAATCTTCACCGATTCAATTCAATTCAACCTCTTGACAGTGTAAGCCATCTAGTACACTATGACAAACAACCTCGATAGTCAAAATCCGCCGATTCAATTCAACCTCTTCCATACAGGTTGACATCTCGGGTAACACGCTAACAAACAACCTCGAATGGGTCAAAAATTCTCAGCGGATTTAATTCAACCTCTTCCACACAGATTAACATCATCGAGCAAAGACTCTGACAAATAATCTCGGATAGGTCAAAAATCCTTAGTGGATTCCATTCAACCTCTTCCATACAGATTAAAATCACCGGGTAACACTCTGACAAACAACCTCGGATAGGTCAAAAATTCTCAGCGGATTCAATTAGACATCTTCCATACAGGTTAACGTCATTGAGTCAAACTCTCACAAACAACCTCGAATAGGTCAAAGAAAACCCGACCATCGGTGAATCCCGTTTGGACCACTATCGCATTATCTCGCTGACTACTAACGCTACGCCACTGATTATTGGCGGCCGCTGACCACCCCGGCAACCAGCAGTCAGGTAATCGCGCTATCTCCCGGCCACTATCGTTGCTGATTATCTCGCTGATTACTGACGATAGCTACATCACCTTAATATTATTCGCTGATTACCTCTCTCTCCCTGCTTACTAACCATTTATTGTTGACATCAACATTACATTACTAACGCTTTATCACATAATCTGGCCATTTATCAATCATCGGTTATCTCATGAACTGATTGGTACCATATTGACTATTACTTGGCTACTACGCTCATTAACTGCCGGCCAGCCACCGTAATATCAGCAGAATCTCCGCTATTACATCATCTATCTCTTCACCATATCATCGCTGCCATCTCCGGTCCACCACCATGCCGCATTATCCTCTAACTACTTATGCCACACATCATTATCACTTATCATCACTCAAACTGATCCGATTTTTCTTTCGGGGGAAAATTGAGCTCTTGATGAACTTTGCCTTGATCGCCTTCGAACCCTATCGGTCCGACGAGGTTAGTTGACACATCTTTTGAGGAAAAATCGGAGCCTTGCCATATGAACTACGGGCCTTGATCGCCTCAACTCGTGGTTTGACGAGGTCAGTTGAGACCTCTTTCGAGCGAAAATTGGAGCTTGATGAACTTTGATCGCCTCCAAACCCGGCTCGACGAGGTTAGACACCTCTTCGAGGGAAAACTGAGCCTTGTCATATGAACTACCAACGCTTCAACGGTAGGTCCGGAATGCCACTTTCAAGGGAAAACTAGAGCCTTTCCGTATGAACTACGGTCCTTGATCGCCTCCAAACCCGGTCGGTCCGACGAGGTTAGTTGACACCTCTTTCAAGGAAAACTGGATCCTTGCCATATGAACTACTGGTCTTGATCACCTTCGAACCTGGTCGATCCAACGAGGTCAGTTAACGCTCTTTCGAGGAAAAACTGGAGCCTTGCCGTATGAACTACGGGTCTTGATCGCCTCCAAACGACCATCTCTCAAGAAGAAGAGAAGGTGCCTTCTCCCCTAGGTGGGGTTTTATAGACTATAGGGGCCAAAATATCAAAATCACAATAACTACCCAAACCGCTCAAATGGACCAAAACGAAGGAACAGAGATTTTACATGGCACGCTGGAGCCATGGGCGCTACAAGACACGCAGGCGCTCATGGCTACCGCCCCTCTCCTCCGGCCGGCGTTGACCGGGCTTCGTCCATTTTAGATCATTGTCTGCGCGCGGACCACGTGACCACTATGAACCCATCATTGGGTCATGACCTGTTTCGACCGCGTTTCTCGCCAGCCGAAGCCCCAAGGCTCAATTAACCGTCCCCAGACATCCGTTTCTGACCCGACTGGCCAGCCCAGCTACACGGCACCGCTGATTCTGTCTGACCAACTCTATGCATACTGGACGCGCTTCGGGGTTCAGACTCTGAGTCCTGCACTGATGGGTCTCAGAATCACAAATTCTACGTAACCTACACATCCACATGATTCTTGCTCATAATCTTGTGCTCTGAAGATCTGTTCTCAAAATATGTGGTTAATGGACCCTTAAATTTCATTAAAGAATTTATTATTTTCAAGTATTTGACATATATATTTTTGGATGATTGAGATAATGGCATCCAAAAATAGGGGGACAACTGATATGGCACTTAAAATACTACTAGTCAAAGCACGAATCTTGATGCTAAAAATAAGCTGATCCAAAGTTGAAACTGGTCGAGATCAAACACTTAAAATATTCTTGGAAATTCTGGGATGTCAGTTAAATCCCTAAATATCCATCAAACCTGGAGTGTTTATAGTCAAATCGAGTGTCTCGATGAGCCGGATCTAACGATCCCAAGATCTCATAATTCTAACTTCATTTGAGCTTCTAAATACTTAAAATACATCAAATGATCAAAGGAATCATTTTGAGCCATCCGATGGAGAGGAGTGGTTCGAATTTTGCATGTATTTACATAGACACAACTCCTCCAATCTATAAATAGCCCCTCATTCTTCATATGAGGGGAGGCCAAGCAAGACAGAGGAGAGAGCTCTAAAGCTTGAAAATCCTCCAAGCACAATAGTGCCACCACTAGACAGTTGTCAACCACCGCCGCCGGCTGCCGCCGCCGCTGATCCTTGCCGTTGTCAATCTTCATCATTCACCATTATAACTGTTCCCCACTGTTCACTATCATCTGCTACCACTAGAAACTGTTACAACCTAAATGTGACTATATAGCTGTTGTTGTCTGATTTTCGGATTCCCATTGTCAGCTCTTCTCATATACAATTATGTAATTCTGTTATTGAGAAAACTTGTACTCCTAAACAAATATATAGTGGAAGCTATTTACTGGGCTAGGCCCCGTGGTTTTTCTCTCTTTTCGAGGTTTTCCAAAAAATTTCTGAGCTTTCTTGTTCACTCTTTAAATAGTGTGTGTGGATTTCACAAACAAGGCGAACTTTAATTTCACTACCACAACTGATTTTCTAGCATGCAACAGTTATAATGTTTTTACTAAAAATATTTATAAAATACTTAAAATAAATTCAAACTTATTTAAATATTATTTTAAATTTATATCTCAAACAAATCTCATTTTTTAAATAGGGATTCATTCTTACATACACATAAATATTGATATGAAAATGAAATATAGGATTCTTTACAGTTTATCTCAAAATAATAATCCAAAAATTTAAATATTCTTTAAAAGTTGGTAAAGTCCTAAGTACCAATTAAATAAAGATCATCAAATAAAAGACTGTGAAATTTAAGTTTAGAAATCAAAGTACAAAATGTGCTTTCATAAAAAGTGCACCAAAATATAACATTTGAGTCTTAAAAGCTTATGCAAAATTTAAATCTAATGCTTCCGTCTACACCTCTTTGGTATGGCTTTGGACACCTGTATAATGATCAAAAGTGCCCATAGGCGATGATGATGCTCCTCAACCTCATCCGAAGTATTAGGGTGGATTGTGAAATAATCACGCTTAATAGTGGTGGAGCTATCATCCAATATTGACCTTCATAAGGAGAGTTTGGGGGCACTATTATCGCTGTATTTCTAAAATCTCTTGTGGGGATAAAATATGATAATGTATGTGCTTGTGTAGGGTATCCAACTGCTCCTCCAATCCATCATGTAATAGATGGTATATCATCAACCCGATGTTGTCTTGAGATTGCAATGTAGTTGTATATGTCCTTGGACCTGTATCTACATAAGTAGACTGATCTGGGACTTGAGTGACTGAAGAAATTGCAGTTGGATTAAAATCATTTAGGTCATCACCATCTATAGACATGTCATCCGGTATATGCATACCCTATCAAGCACCACTGAATAGTTCCCCAAGCCTACTTACTGTATGCTGAATTATGCTATCATTCTCTTCCAAGAAAAGGCTGTAGTGTCTCCTTAGCCTCTAAAATAACCTGACACTATAGTAATGAGACATAGCATATTAGATTTGATTATATAGAATTTATAAATTTTAATAATCAAATATATAAAGAATGTAATCATATTATCACTCGCTCTCCCAACATTCTTGGATAATAACTTGTGGGGTGGCTCGTTTGTCTCTTAGTAAGATAGCCAACGACTTATACCGCAGCATGTATCATCTAAGCCATCTATCATCATTATTTTGATACTCAACCTAGAATATGCATGTTTCTCTCATAGTTGAAGGTGGAAATGGTGATAATCCACCGAATCAACATATACTTTTTCACGACCATCTACTCTCTTGAACGGACGTTTCATCAACTGCATATCAACATGTTGTATTGCTCCAAATTGTCTCATAATCCAATTAGACAGATGTTATTCAACTCGACACCAAAAATAAGTGGAATGCTAGACTGCCAAATCTCAACACCAATAGTACATAAATCAGCAACACGAAGCTTGATCTCCATACTATATGGCTCTCAAATCACCTACATATATATATATATATATATATATATATATATATATATATATATATATATATATATATATATATATATATATATATAAAGGAGGAGTTATATTTATCAAAAGTAAAATTAACTCCAATAAAATTTTTTAAAATTTACATGATTATAACTTGGCTTCGCAATAAGTCATCAATCTCATCTCTATAAACTCATAGTACATATGGTTGTATCTCCCTCATATGATTACGGTCCACTTATAATCACAATGAAAGAGTTAGTAATTAGACAACATATATATATATATATATATATATATATATATATATATATATATATATATATATATATATAAGATGAGCTAAAACTACTCCACCAAGTGAATACCTCGAAAACTCAAAGATGTTCTCCATGAGTGGTAGATACTACAAGTGCACCTCACATCCTGATGTATATGGCAGAAGAAATGTGCATAACATAAAAAAAATATAAGCTTGAATATGATGGTTGAACTGAACACCATCATGTCCATATACAACTAACAATAAAAATGCCACCGTGACAAGAAAAGCTTGACCGACCAAAAAAAGTAGCTATAACTCCTACATGTTGTGGGTGATGGTATACAATGCCTAGTTTTGGATGACTTTCTAGCAACTCATCACAACACTCTAGCCAAGAACTCCACCTTTGACCCTCACCAATAATATTTTTCCCAACCATAGTAGGACCATTAATGCATATGCCGAGGATAAGCCCGACATCATAAAATGTCACTATCATTTCTTCAACAGGAAGGTGGAAGGTGTTGGTCTCTAGCAACCAATGCTCTATATGTGCTAAAAGTATATGATGATCCAACTTTATGTATTGCATGAGAGCCACACAACCTAGAAATGGTAGGATGAACTTCTAGTGAGATAACATCTCTTCCACAACTGCTACGACTATGCCTACCATCATCCATTACACATGTGGGATCTGGATGTAATTTCATTGTAGTGTTAAGTTCATTATTAGGCTTGTGATTATGTTTAATCTACTACTTTTATATTTTTTTGTGAAATATTGAAAGATGAGGACTAACAGTGTGGCTCTAATCCTAGACTAATAATGGTGTATGTATTGTTTAAAGTCATACCTAAACTTTTTGTATTTTATTTGGACAAGTTATTCTAATGTGGCCTACTATCAAACAAATACCGAGATCTTAATATTATTAGCTCATCCATAGTATTTCTATACCTTCTAGTCTTAGGTCAACTTGAGCTCCTTTTAAAGTTTGGAGGGAGAAGTTCTATGATACCTTATGATGCATCAAAGCCACACAATTCAAATTTACCAGGAATAACATGAAAGTATGCTATATATGTTCTCTTATAGTAGACTATTGTGTAATACCTAGATATATAAGCAAGATGGTTCTACTGGCGTCGACCCATTACAACAATCACATGTGTTTAAGGTATGTGATATGTTTGTGGTCGACGACAAGAACATGTAATTGATCCTTCCACATTCAAATTATCTCGATAAGAATGACACAAAATATCTAAAACTTCAAATTCATGCATATTGATGCAAGTAGGAATTGGAAATCTATGAGCCTCATTTTCATTCTTCAGAATAAGTTTAGTTCTATGTGTAAATGGGGATTAATTTAAACTTTCTAATTCTACCGCTAGTTTATTTTTGAGATGGACAAATGCATCTTAGGGGATACTTATTGAAGTGATCGGGTACGATATTAAGGAATGATGTACAATCTTGAAAGATAGAAATCATCACCCTATAATGGACCTAATTAGCTAATAAGAACTACTAAGGCATGTTGGGTCTTCGAATGTACCAGAGATCTTTCTCCTACTTTACATGGAAAAGTAAAGTAGGGTTTATTTTAAGTTAGGTTCGTTAAGTTCCTTATAGAGGCAAGCCCCCATAGTTAATTAAAGAATGAAATCCCTTAGAAATACTCTCGATTAAAGTAGGAATTAAAGTCTCCAAAGATTTCAAAGCTAAGACTATCAAAGGAATGACTATGTTAGAAAATCAAATGAGATAGATCAAAAGGAGAGACTTATTTTGGAAGCCAAAGGAGATGAGTAAGGAATGCTTATGATACTAGGAAGCCTAGTGAGCAATCCAATCTATCCTATGATTGGGCTTTACATTTTTGACATTCAAGAGAGTTAATTATTTGAGTTGACATTTTATTAGAATGCATGGACTTATAATCCCACAGTATATGATTATGAAAATACCTAAGAGGTGAGGATTTAAGCTTGTTGCCCGAACGCAATAGCTACCTCAGATCCTAAGCTATGGAGCTTTGGAGAGGTCCAAAGCATGACCTAAATCTAATGCGAAAAGGGGTATATGGTTTACCTCCATAAGAGAGAATAAACCACCCGACTGCTGGACTTATAACCGCCTAGAGTGACAGCCAGCTAACTCCTCCTATGCTTTAAATTCATGTAGGCAAGTCTTATGCATTGCTAGATGGCTAAGTCGTTGTTTATTTAGAAAGGAGATTAAGTCTTTAAACTAACTTCCTAAGAGACTATGGCATGAGTGGTATGAATTAATGACTTAATCTAATGCAAATTTTATCAAATTTGTTTTGTCTTGACTTTTGTTTCTAAATGCATGAGAACTTGATTATGGGCCAAAATGAGAGAAAAGGGTGTTCTTCCATCAAGGCTCACTTAAGCCACAGATGGAAGCTCCTCTTAACAAGAGGAAAGAATATGACATGTGTGATGTTATACATACTCCATAAGGAGTTACTAAAGATTTTATTATCTTGATTTAATTCTTAGGGTGTGAGAGCTATTTTAAATTTTAATTATGAGTTATTAATTAGGTAGAAAAATTATTTTACCATCTATCCGCATTATTCAATCATCAATCATAAAGAAACTATGGTATGTTGTTCTTAACCCAACATGTAGACCTAGACCATCAAAATAATGGTTAGCTTCCATACCACCTCAAACAACCCGAATTATAAAAAAATAATAATAATAATGCATGCTATGGGGGTCTTCTTTTCTTCATTTCTTCATTCTCTTTCTTTTGATTTGATTTTCCCAAAGGCATCATAAAGGCACCCTAGGGACTAAGCCTTCTCCGACACTTGCTCATCCCTAATCCCCACCAACACTAATCCTAATTTTTAATGCAAAATTACATTAAAATAGGAAAAAAAAATCTAGCTACACACAAAATAAATGTTAGCTAAACACCATACAACTAAGCGGTATATGAATAATTTGGACTTAGCACCCCACATGGGTAACCAAGCCCACTATCTAAAGTTATGCTTAGGGGCTAAGCAACACACAATAAAAGCATTTATATTTTTATTACTGGCCCCTTAAACTCGAAAAATATGATTAGCTAATGACTAACATCAGTCTATGACATACACCTAACATCAGTCTAAAATATTACATCAAAATAAACACAACATCATACATACAATCTACTAGCACTAGTGGTGGACTTAGTATTCTAAGTGTGTAAGGCTTGTGTGGAAAGACTTTACTAGGCTTCTTTAGTTTAAGTTTCAATTTGGAGTTTGAATTTGTTTAAATTTTACCTTTGGGTGATTTCAATTTAAATGATTTAATGATTTATTTTTCATTTTTATTTCACTTTTATTTGGTTAAAATGATGTTTAGGTTTTCAAGAATGAAGAGTAGAATGAATTCCATTTGTAGATGGAACTCACCTATTCTACATCCTAACTCTAAAGAATCTAACTAAGGTCCTTAAGTATCTTAATTAGCCATTTGAATTTATGTAATTCATTTGATTTGATTTGATTTGATTTAATTTAGAATTTGAGTTTTAATTTAAGTATTTGATTGATTGATTTTGGATTAGATGTGGTTTAATTAAATCTTGATAATTCAATATCCTTAATCTAATGAAGTTTAAGTTTGTTTAAATTCATGTGTTTTTAATTGATTAATTTTAGATTAGATGTTTTGGTTTAATTAAATCTTGATAATTCAATATCCTTTTAAATTAATATTTAATTCTTTTCTTTGATTATGGTTATGTGACTTAATTTTATGTTTATTTGATTTGATTGTGGTTCATTTATTTGTAGTTTGATTGGATTATTAATTATTTTATTTTGATTTTAATTGAGTTTGATTCTTTATAATTAGATTTTATTTTTAATCTCATCCATTTGTCATGTTTATCAAAGTTTGGTTTGTATTTTGATTTCATACATTGGATAGTTAATTAGTTTATCTTATTTAAGTAGGTTGAATGAGATTTGATTTGATTACATATTAAATTGATGAGAGTCTTTCTTAATTTAATTTAATTTGATTTAATTTGATTTGATTAGCTTTATTAGTCTATGGGTTTGCTTAGGTTCAATGTGATTATGTGATTAGTTTAATTAAGAAGTGTATTTATGTTAATTATAAAGGATTTGTTTAATTTTCAATTTGATTTCATATTTGTTTAGATTAATGATGTAATTAATGATTAATTTAGGTTTAATTTAGGTTTTTTATTAGTATTTAATTGCAATTATGTTTGATTAAGTTTAAGTTTAATATGATTAATTTGATTGACTTAATTAGGTTATTTAAGATGTGTGATCAAATTAATTAGTAAATTAATTAAGTGTTTGATTTGAATTTGATTTAAAAAAGTTAATTTGGTTCATTAAGATGATGGATTAATTCATTAAGTTTGCATTAATTGGTATTTATTCAGTTGGATTAGCTTAAGGGTAATTAGTTTAATTTAGAAGTGTGTTTAAGTTAATTATTAAATTAAATATAGATTTATTTAATTTTTAATTTGGTTTATATTTATTTAGATTAATGATGTAATTAATGACTTAATGATTTATGTTTAATTTAGGATTTGATTGGTATTTAATTGCATTTATGTTTGATTAAGCTTAGGTTTAATATGATTAATTTGATTAACTTAATTAGTTTACTTGAGGGGTATGATTTATTAAATTTAATTGGGGTTTGATTTAATTAATTTAAAGTTAGCTTTAATGTAATTTATTTAAATTAATTTGATTCATTAAGATGATGGATTAATTCATTAAGTTTGCATTAATTAAATGTTTAATTAATTAAGTTTGATTAAGGGTAAAATTTTAAATCATTAGATTAATTAAGGTTTTGTTAATTAGAGATTAATGACTTAATTTCCCATATGACTTTGATTTGATAGTTTTAATTAAGCATTTACCGTTTTATTGATTAAATTATTGTTATTATCATTTGATTATTAAGTGATTTAATTGTTTATTTTATTTCAATTAAGTTTGATTATTTAATCATAGTTTTATTTGATTTTCTTCATTTATTATGTTGTTTGATTTCATTTCATGTTTGATTTAGTTATTAGGTTTATGTATTAATGTCTTATTCCAAATGGATGTGACTTAATCATATATTAATTAAGTTTACTTTAACTTTATTTGGTTTAATTTGATTAATATAAAATGATTATGTTGAATTGGTTTATTAATCAATTTGATTTTTAGTTGATTTAATGATTATTTAATATTTAATTTATTTTAATTTGTTAAGAGTTTCATATGATTAAGATTCATGCTTGGTGTTGGTTTACAATAGTTTGATTTTACATTAAAGTTTCTATGATTTATTTGATTTTTTTATTTAAGATTTAATCATTTAATTGAGTTTATTAACTTAAATAGGTTTAATCATATTTAATTTAATTTCTTTGAGGATATGATATTTTTTGATTTGAGGTTTGATTAATGATTTAATTATTTCATTTTTATTTTGATTTGATATTTAAATTATTTTTAGATTATGTTTTAATTAATTTCTTAATTGATTAAACTTTAATCTTAAGTGTTTGTTTGGGGTTCATTAGGATTAGAAAATCATTATTTTCTTAAGAGTCTAGATGTCAAAGTGATTTAAGCCATTTTGAAGATTTTTGTAAATTTGAATTTTTATTTGATTTATTTTATTAAAATGGATAATCGAACTTCAAAATTTAATTTCTCCCAATCAAAATCCTTTTTTACTTGAGATTTTTTATGGTGTGTTTTAACTTTATTTCAATCTGAAAATTTCAACTTAATAATATTTTGGTAATTAATGAAATTTATTTTCACTAAAACTTAAGCTCAAATAAACTTAGGAATTTGGATTTTTGGTTGTTGGATTCCTCTCAGAAAAGATCCAATAGCCTTATAATTTTTTGCTAAGTATTTTATTTTTTTATGAATTTTGAAGTTTTATTTAAATAATTTTTTAAATAAATAATTTTTAAGTCGGCACTGGCGGAAATGCCGAAATGGCATGATCATGTCCGCGTGATCATGCAAGATTCGCGGTCGCGATCCGCGCGTGAAATCTGGCGCGATGATCGGCGTCATCGACCATCGATGGATCGACAGATCGATCCATGTGATCGCGGTGATCGATCGATACGATTGCGTCGAACCACACAATGGATGAATGAGCTCGCATGATCGGATGGATCATGTTGAGCGGTATTTTGAAAAAATAGAAAAACTTTTTAAAATTTCATTTTGAAAAATTTTGTAATTTTCATTTTCAAAAATTATTTATTAGGATAAATATAATAAAAATGTTTATCTAAAAAATTCTAAAATCACAAGAATTACAAAATAGAAATCTAAGGGCTAAAGTTTGAAATTTACCTCACGGGATGGTTTATGGTGAAGATTGAGAGCTCCAGGTAGAGGAAGCTTTGGAATGATTTTAACTTTGCCTTCACTTGAATGTATCTTCTCTTGTCATTTCTTCGAAAACTATTTTGTGTTTTATGAGAGGTGGATGGTGGGTTTGGGGAGCTCTTGGGGCTGAATGGTGGTGGGAGGAAGAGATGAAGCCTCATTTCCTCCTTTATAATGGCCAAAATCCTCTTTTTTTAATTTTTTTGGCTCCAGTATTGTCATCTTGCTTGGGGTGGTTGGGATGGATGATGGATTGATTGGACTTTGGATTTTGCTCCAAAGTCCTCTCTCTTACCATATGATCAGCTATTGAATGCAAATATTGGGGAGTTAAATGCATGTGATGGGGAGAATTAAATGAGGTTGGGTGGAATCCTATGTGAGGATCCATGAGGATTTAAATGGGTTGGGTTGATTTTGGGCTGATCCCAAATGGGTTTGGGTGGGGATCAGCAATGGGTGCTTGGTTTCAAGGGATTTGGCTCAATTTGGGTCATATGGTCATTGGGTCATATATAGGTTGACCAATTGATTATGGGTCAAAATTAGTATTCAAATGATAATTTGAAGAGTTTTGTATGATTAATGATTTAATTTGGCTTAAATTATTTTGGCTCATTTAGATCAAATGGGTCAAGTTGAAATTGGTTTAATTAATTTGGTTATGGATTCATGTTCAAAGCTAGTGAAGATGAATCTTTGGAATCAATTTATTTAATTTGGATTTGAAATTGACCCTTTAGGCCAATTTGGGCTAAATGGCTTGATTGGGCTCGATTGATCAAATTGGGTTTTAATTATGCTTTGGTCAAGTTCAATAATCAATTTGGAATGAACAGCATTAAATCAATTTGGGTTAGATCATGATTTGACCCAATTTGGTCCTTTAGGCCAATTTGGGTCAACTTGGATCAAATGGCAATTGGCTTGGTTTGGCTCAATTGGTGGTAGTCATATTTAAATATTGATTTTGGGTTGATTCAAATCATTGGTTTCAATCAATTTGATGTAGGATGAGTTTGGCTAGTTTTGGTTCATTTGCTTGGGTTGACTTGGTCAAATGACTAAGTTGACTTGGTTTGACCCAATTGATTGCAACATTTTAGGGTGATCAACAATCATGGTGGAAGGTTTTTTGAGCTTGGTTCAATCCAATTTGGGTTGGATTGAAGTTGGCTCAAATGGGTCCTTTAGGTCACTTTGGGTCAAGTGGACCTAAGTGGTCAATTATTTTGGTTTTCTTTGATTGAGTTTAGTTGAACTTATATAAGCCTGATTGAAATATAAATTCAAGCAATCAATTTGGAGTCTAAGGATTTTGGCTCATTTGAAATTTTAAGTCAAAAGGCTAGGTTGGGTTTGACTTGGGTTGGCTTTGATTTGATTTGATGATTGTAGGTTTCATTTATATTTGGTAGATTGAATGAATGATTGATTCAAGAAAATCATTAGTTTTGACATTTGGATAGAATTTGGCTAAGTCCAAAGAATTAAGGGCTTAGATTGGGTTTGGATTTGATTTTGATATAGTTTTGGTCATTTGAATGATTTCATTATATTTGTGAATATAAATGAAGGAATAATTGATTTATAAAGAGATCAATTGAATTTGATTTGATTTAAAGGAGTTTTATTTGCTATGAAGGTGGTTCATATGGCTTAGGAAGGGTCTTAAATTTGAATTTGATTTTGGGTTTCAATCATTTGGAGTCAAATTTGATATAGTTGAATTTGATTTGGTTTGAGATTTGATCAGGTTTGATTTGAGAAAGTGTATCTAGATTGGGTTTAGGCTATGGGATAGGTAATTTCCTTAAGCCCTAAGGCATAACCTAATCTTATGATTAACACTTATAAGTCTCTAGGCTTGGGTTAAGTGTTCACCTAATCACTAGATGTGTCTTATGGCTAAAGAAATCTTAGTGTCTAGAAGATTCCTAAGTCTAAGAGGAGGTTAGAGCTCACTCCAAAAGTGAGGTCAACAAAGGACCCCAATAGGTGTGGTGTAAAACAGGCGCGTATTGGCACAAAAATGATCAACAACATCAAAAGATTGCAAATGAGTGATCTATACCTAAGAGGTAGATAGAATCATGATCTTAGTGATGCAACTCTCTTTATGCCAAGGGCATAAGAGAGCAGAAAGAATGATTGGACATGAACCTTCACTGAAAGCAGTTCAAGTTATCCGGGATAGAATTTGAGTTTGATTTGTGAATATGATTGGTTTGTATATCCATTGGGGATATATAATCGATGGGGATCAAGATCAAATTGATTTTAATTTTTATTTTAATTGATGTGGAGGCATATAGATATGTGCTATTGAGGATTGGTATGTGAACCTTCCACTTGGAGTTGGCTATCCAGGGATAAGAATTTGATTATATTTCTTTGATTTATTTGATTAGACTCCACTTGGGAGATTGGTTTAATTTGTTATGGCTCCACAAAGGAGAATGGTTCTAGATTGAGGGCATATTCGCCAGGGATGTACACTCGATTAATTTTGTTTGATTTAGATCTAGGTTCCAGGCTAATTTGATTTTCTTGGGAGAAATTTGGTTTTATTGATATGTTTAATTTGACTCCACTAGAGGTTGGTTTTGAATTTATTTTATTATGGACCACATCGGTGTGCGATGGACTACTAAGAAGAAGGGGCTCTTAGATTTATAAGTCCAAAGGGTAGTCACGCCATAAGGTAGGACTATCGACCTAAGGGGTTGCCTTTGGTGTGCAAGACTATGCTAGGAAGAAAAGGTACATCTTCAAAGGAGGAAAAGTTGGGGTGATGTTGGATGGACAACACATGAACCCTACTAAGACTCTTAGTGAGCATTGTTGGGGATCTTACCTCAACTCAAGAGTAGTCCATGATTAATTTGATTTATATTTATTTGATTTTATTGATTTAATTTAATTTGGTGTGTTATGTTGTGGACCATGTGTGATGGACCCCGAGAAGAATGTGGCCTTGACTCATTTACAATCAAAGGGGTCTAGCCACAAGGTAGGACTATCCGGCCTAAGGGTTGCCTTTCAATGTGCAACAACTATACTAGGAAAAAAGTATATCAAACTTACATCTTCTAAAGTAGGGATCAGCCATTGGGTGATCACATGATAAATCAATCGACTAGGCGACTATTTGAGTGAATGCCACGTGGACTCATATCGACTCAAGAATAGTCAATTAATTTAATTTTAGATGGACCTGTTATTTGCGATGGATCTACTAAGAAGGAGCTAATATCACTGACTATCTTATTTACAAATCAAAGGGATAGTCTACCACATTAGTAGAACTAACCAATAAGGGGTGCCTTTGGTTTGCAATGGTCAAGTTAGGAAGAAAGCAGGACTCACATCTTCTAAACAAGGAACCGGGTGATTGATCGCAATAAATTGGACGACCTAAGGCTACCCATTGGTTTTGCGATCGTGTTGGAAAGAATAAATAATAGACTTATATCTTTCAAAGCAAAGAGAGGGTAACTTGTTGGTGGCACAACAAGTTGAACCGACTAAGGGGCTATTAAAGTGCCAATGGGGACTTATCTCAACTCAAAGTAGTCAAGCAATTCTATGGGGAGTTTTGTTTAACACTACACTAAGATAGGATGCCGCGGAAAGGGGCTTGAATTCTAATCCACAAGATATATTTTGTTTATTTTAAGTTTGCATGGACCCTGTTGGTTTGTGAGGGACCACACTAAGAAGGAGCTCATATATGCCTACTATCTTACTTGGACCAAGGGAGAATCTGCATCCGAATAAATTCTCCAACCCAAGGGTGGTTACTAGGAAAGGGGGGTCCAATCAAAAATGTGGGTAGTGTCTAAATGGGGTCACTAAGGGCGTGATCAAATAGAGTGCCCAGGGGATGTGCACTAGGCTTATCCAAAACCTAAAGAAAGCTTGTAGGTATTCGGTGGTGACTCAAGGAGAAAGTGGGGACTCACATTTGCCAAAGTGGTGTATCCACCAGGTGGGTCACCATCAGCATGGCGATAACCAACCAACCTAAGGTGCCCGTCTGTTTGTGATAATCAGTCTAGAAAGAAGGCGTGTAGGCTTACATCTTCCTAAAGCGGAACTAATTCGATAGTCTATCTTGGCTTGGAGCATCACCTAGGGCGACTACTAATGAGTCTTGTAGGGACCAAACTAGCTTGAAGTGGGAAGGAAAAGCACGGGACTTACTAAACCTCAAATATATTGACCTAGTTAGTGCATGATGGCTAGTTCAAGAAGAAAGCGTGTAGGACTTACATCTCTTAAATAAAGTCAACATGAGGTAGCTATTACTTAGCTGTGGCTACAAAACTAACAAGACACTCATTGGTTTGCAATGGTCAAGTCGGGAAAAAGCGGGGACTCACATCCTACAAGTGACCTGGGGTGACATCTAGCAAGGTAGCATGTCGGCGACCTAGAGCGATGAGTGAGTGCCAGGGCTTGCTCCCACATCAAAATAGCGAGATAAAAATATATATGTTTATTTTATGTGGTTGTGTGTAGTTTGTGTTGGTGTGTATTCTTATGGATAGGATGTGTGGGTTCTCTTATACTAAACATGTGGATTCACAACAAAAGATATTCTTAACATGGAAAGATAGATTTTGAGATGAAAGAAATTTTATTGATAATTATTTTCAAATAAGATTTATGGATAATATTTTTTTAGGTAGAGCATTGATTGGAAGCATTGGGCACTCTCCTATAATTTATGAGTTGATAAGATCCTCCTTGGTAGGCCTTCTCATGGCATAAGGGCCTTCCCAAGTGGGTTCAAACTTACCTCCATCTTTGATGGGCAACAATTGGTCTACTTATAACTAAAACAAGCTCTCATACTTGAAAAGCTCTAGGATGGACCAACTTATTATGAGCTTGAATCATCTTGGCTTTGTATAACTCGAGGTTGGCATCTCTCCAAACCTTCAAGCTCTTCTTGCAACTTGGCATTACTATTGTGATTTTACTTACGGTTATCCTTAGTGATGGGAGTTGGACCTAATGGTATGGCTTGACCCATACACTGGAGAAAGGGGTAGATTGAGTTGGAGTTATAGGTAGTGCGGTAAGCAAGGTTCAACCAACTATTCATGCCATTATTGTTTTTTGTCATCGTGTCTTCTTAATATTTGAATGAGAGTTTTTGAAGGCTTCTAACCCATTTTTTCTTGGATAGTAGATGGTAGAATATCTCCAATCTATGTTGTCTCTGAGCAAAGCTATTGATTTTAGTGCTCTTGAATGCAATACCATTATCGGATATAATTTGTCAACGCACCCTGAACCTATATATGATATGGTTCCTGAATAATTAGAGCATATGCTGAGGCATGACCTCTCTAAGTGGATTGCCTCACTTGGAAAAAATAGTGGCGGCTAGAATGACGATGACCTTTGGAAGAAGGAGGATCGATGGACCCACAATGTATACCCCAACTCAAATGGCCATGAGGCCAATGTAGGATGTAGAATATTGGGTGGTTGATGTAGGACCACCTGTACGACATTGGTGGCATCTCTAGCTACATCCATGCGGTCTGTGATCATCGAAGGCTAGTATCCTAATCTCTTGATCTTGGCTTTCATCTTTTGAGATTGATGTGCTCACATAAACAGTGTACCTCAATCATGATCTTACGGGCTTTGTGTTTTTCCAAATAATGTAACCACATATGATCGAAGGACTGCCAGTATAAGGTGTCATCCACAAGAGCATAGGAAAGGGCTCTCTACTTCACCTAGTGTGCTAGTGATTTCTCTTGAGGTAGTTTGCCTATATTTAAATAATCCATGAATGGTTGCCTCCAATCTAACTCTCATTTTAATGGCAACCTCCCCTTCAAGAGAATCTCTCGATGAGTTCATCAATAAGGGATAAGACTTGTCTATTTTGGACCCTTATTGGAATGGACTCATCTTCAGACATGCCAACTCTTTGGCAAGCTTAATGCATTCTCTCCTCGAGGAATCTTGTAGATGGTAACCTAGGATTTGGGCCACAACTCCATGGTACTTGTGGTAATGATGGAGCTTAGGCTTTAGAACTTTATAGGACCCATGATTTGGTTGATGACTACGAGAATCCCAAGATGTTGATACTCGGATGCATAGTGTAATGACTAACTCGATGAGCAACCGAGCCATATTTGGCTTCATTGTTGGTGCATGGATTGGACATATGATATGAGAATCTCATCACATCATGGTCAGTTAAGAACTATTCTACCCTGCCTTCCAGATAGTAAATTATGGTTCTTCTCCTCTTTGAGGAAGCGCACCATCAAAGTACATCTCCCGATGGTGAGCACTAGTATCCCTAAGTTCATGATTTGTTCATCGGGATCATCATTAGAATCGGAGAAGTGGATGTGTTGCTAAGAAATCTACAGTGCTTGTCCTTTTTATGGCGAGGGTACAAATGTGATATCAGATAAAATCATGGACCATGCCAACCATCGTTAGGTCGGCGGTCATGAGATATTATAGTGGATTGACTCTAGAGATCAAGTTCACCTTATGAAAGCATGTAGTGTTGTAGCTTTTGGGATGCAAAGATTAAAGCTAGGCGCTTTTCAATAGGTGGGTAGTTTGCCTGTAGGATTAGATGATGAATAATAGAGAGCATTTTCTTTGCCTTCGTCATTGGTTTGAGCCAACAAAGTGCCAAGGGAGTCATCTAATACTGCGGTGTAGAGGATCAACAGCTTGCTCGGGATATGGGTAACTAGAAATGGCATCATCATTAGGTAGTGCTTGATGTCTTCAAAAGCATGTTGGCACTTATCATCCCACTTAAACTTGGCATCTTTTTTGATAAGTGTTGAGAATGGTTGGCATCTTCACGATAAGTTGGAAATGAAGCATCTTAGATATGCCAACCACCCTTGAATGAGTTGTGTTAGGCTTTAGGGGTGGCATTTCTAATATCACTTTGATCTTTTGGATCGATTTCAATTCCGGTGACAAACCCAAGGAATTTTCCGAAGCTACTCAATGCACACTTGGGGTTCATTTTGAGGTTGTATTATCTTAATTCAAAACTACTCTCAAGTCAAAGAGATGGTCTTCCTTTTCTTTATTTTTTTTCAAGATCATCACGTAGCATTCAACTTGATGATGAATGAGTTCATCAAGATTTGAGTCATGGCCCATTGGTATGTGGCACCGCATTTTTTAAGGAAAGGCATGACCTTATAATAATAAATTTTTAATTGGTTGAAAGGTAGTGTTTCTTTCATCCTCAGGGGCCATCTTAATTTGGTTGTAGCATGACCCATCCATAAAGGAGAATATTGCATGAGATGAGGATGTATCCATTAATTGGTATAGGAAGTGAAATTCATCCTTAGGACATGCCTTATTTAGATCCCTAAAATCAATGCATATGTGAATTTGGCCATTCTTTTCTTAACTAGGATGACCAGCCACCGGTAGGATATTTTTCTTCCTAATAAAGACATCGATCAATTTCTTGATTTAAAGTGATGTTGTTTAATGTCTAATCGCATACATAGGAGCTTGCTTGATAGGGTTAATTATTATATTGCTAGTTTATGGACTTATGAGATAAATGCATCTCTTCATAACTCCATGCAAATCTTAAACTTCAATAGCTTCACTAAATCATTGGTTTCTTTTTCATTCAACAAGGTGATGTATGTTGGGATGTGGATCTTCTTTGGTTCTAGTTGATTTCTTTGAGCTCATCGATGGTTGATCGATCTCCTCTTGAACTCTGCGGTGCATCCTTGACTTCAAAGTCATTTTCAAGTTCACTCATATGAAGTTGATTTAAGAATACACCTCCTCATATGAGTTAGCATGATTTGAAAAGAACATCAACAAATGATTGATGACTAGGCAATGGTTATCATCATTTGGACCTTGTCTAATCCCTAGGTGAGAATGTTTGCTTGTTGTCCCATAACCTTTCAAAGTAATCACTGTGTTTAGACCAAGTATGTGGGATTAATCCTTTCTAAATTAAGAACACAAGTGAGTACCAATCAAAGGAGGTAATTCTGTTAATCATCCTTATGAAGTTCCATTAGCTCTTGACTTGAAGATGATGCTCCCAACAAAAAAGTCTTTGGCTTGACATCTGTGGATGACTTGGGGGCCTCCGTAACTACTAAACCATCAAGTTTCTAGGAAGAAAGTCAGGTTAGAGCTAAAGTTACCAACTGTTGCCTAACTGTTCTACATAATAGTGATTCAGATATATTCATGCTTTATTTGAAGGCTTAGTCTTTATCACTATCTAGCTCGAATGTCACATTTAAAGGGACCCACTGAGAGGGGTTGGTCAGCATGCTAACCACATGAGACTCATCCTTTGAACTAGACTCTAAGTCTATGTGGATTGTGGGGGTACTCATGTGAGTTGAAACATAGCTCCTACTGGCTGGCCACTAGTAAGGAGGTCTTCCACCTCTAGAACTACCTCTGGACTTGCCTCTTTCTCTACTTGGTGGAGGTTGAGTCATCCTACCCATATGTTCATATAGAGGAACAAATTATGGGTGGAATCAACATCTTTCCTCTTCCTTGATTCTCACTTATATTTTCATTTTCTCTTCCTTTTTTCTTATCTTTTTCTTTTTCTTTTTCTTATTCTTCTTTTTCTTTTATTTCTTTTTCTTTTATTTTTGAACATTCACCAAGCTCGCGAGAATATACTTTTTAATTTGGAGGAAGATAGTAAGCTACGTCCTCATATATTTCGACCTCTTTAACTGAGAATGGCTTTAAGTCTCATTTGACATAATACTCGATTTCACCTCTTCAAAATTTGATTCATTGATGTAAAGAGGATAAAATCATATTGTTTCCATGTATCCAAGGCATACCGAGCAAAGCGGGGAAAGATGTATCTGAATTGATTATGTAGAACTTGGCTTCTATCTTTCAGTCATCTATCTCCAATGGTAACACTATAGAGCCTAAACCCCTCTCACCTTGTTTGTTGAATCCTCTTAACATTATCTGATATCCTCGGAGTCCAAAGATGTCAATCCTTAAGTAGGCAAGTGTCTTTAAACTCATAATGTTCACTGATGCACCTGGATTAACTAACACCCTAGAGAGTCTGAATCTGCCCATGTCCACTTTGATGTAGAGGGGATGGTTGTGCTCTGTTGTCCCCAAAAGAAGGTCTTCATCTGTGAATGTAACTCCACGGGCTTCTCTTAAATAACATGCCTCCTCTCGAATAGCGGTTAGCTGAGCTAAGCACATTTCTAGATCAAGAAGAGCATTGATCAATGACTCCCTCGTCTCTTTGGATAAGGTAAGGGCATCATATATGCTTAGTTTAGCTAGTAACTTTCTTAAGTGAGCGAGGATATTATAGTCAACTCTGGGCTGATCCTCCACAAGCATATCCATGGGTGGAGCATCCTGTGGAGGGGCTTCTAAATCACTAGAACCAATGATTTGTTTACCCTTATTTTGAGGTGCTACCACAAGGTAGAACTTTGCCACTGCAGAGGTTGACTTTAGTGACTTCATTAAATGATTTAGTGGAAAGTTTTACCTGCTCATCAGGTTCACCTACAGTTGCCCTTATGGGATCATCGAAGTCGGATGACTCCAAATCAATCTCAATGGGTGAACCTGAATGATTCAAGAATGGAAAATCCATTTCTAAATCAGAAAAGGAATGATCAAAACTAGAGTTATCATTATTATTTTGTAGACTTGGAGAGTTTTCAAGAGGAATAAAATCTAGAGTATCAGAAGTGGACAAGATGTAAGTGAAAGCTTTCTTTATTGATTTCTTCTTAGATGGAGGTACATGATAGAAATCTAATAAAGTAAGTGGGGTAAGTGGTTTAATGCCCTTGTTAGCTAATACAACGCTCCAGCTAGTAAAAGAGGAGCTAGTGGAGGAAGAAGTAGTATGGTGGATGGAGTCTTTGGACTGGATGGTGGTTGTCTACTTTATCCAGGCAAATAAGATGGGTTACTACTGCTGGGATTCTACCTCTTTCAAGTTGTTCTTAGCAACTTGCAAACCTTTCTTAGAGTTGGAGGTTTGAACTAATTTAGGCCCCTGCAAGGGTAACTTTTTGATATTAGAGATAATTTTCTTGGAGGTTCGGGATATGGAGATATCCCAACCTTCCTCTATCTTAAGAAGATTGCTTATATCCCCAAGGATTACCCTAACAGAACTGGAGGGTTATTCTAGTAGATATTCCTTAAGGATGACAATGAAACCTGACTTGTAGCTATTCTCAAGCCAGTCCTTAAAGGTAAAGCAATCTTCTAAGACATGACCTAGCATGTGGTGGTAGGAGAAAAAGTTTAGATCATGACTCTTGCCCACATCCTCTAGCCTCCTAGGCTTTGGTGACTGAAAATCAGGCTTCTTTAAGAGGATCTTAAAGATCTTCCTGACTGCCTCTCTCTTGAATGAATATGGCTTATTCAATTTGTCAATAAGAGTAGGTAAATGGTAGTTACCTGGTGGTGGATAGGAGTATTGCTGCTGGTGCTATGGGTGGGGATACTACTGAGTAGGCGGCGGTGGAGATCACTACTGGCGGTGGTGTGGATATGATGGCGAGGTGGTGGTAAGGAAGGAGGTGAGAGGAGGGTCTGGTTTGTCTGTTGAACCCATGGCTACTCTTGATGTGACTACCTGCTTTCTTAAATGCCTTCTTAAATTAGGCTTGGTTGATTGATCTTGAAAAGGTAACTATTTGACCTCTCCTTGTAGACTAACTGCCTTGTTGATTAATTTCTCAAATGTCTTAATGGTGAACCCTTTAAGGATGAAGGCGATTGGGCCATGAATATTCTTGGGTAGAATTTTGATGGCATGTTGTTCAGACAACTATGGTTCGTATTTCATACTTAAGTTGAGCCATCTAAGAATATAATCAATTAGGGACTCATCGGTGTTGTTGAGCTACAAGGAGATGCTACTTGTACTTTCTTTGAGCTCCCAAATCTCTTAATAAATGCTCTAACTCAACAAATGTCTTCATTAAACCATTGGATAGTTCAGCGTACCAATCAAATGCGATGTCTATCAAACTACTGATGAAGAGATGGAATAAGAGTACATCGCTGCCACTGGCTTTGCAACATCCAGCCCTGAAGTGTGCTATGTGATGACTTGGGTTCCCACTGCCATCAAAAATTTTGAAGGAAGGAGGCACAAAACCCTTAGGATATTGGACACCATCAAATTCCTCCGCCTTGCACCAACGTATCGTTCACTTGCTACTCCACAAACTACTTGATGTCTCTTTCTTGCATGGAGGTGTTGTCCACCACCTTCCTATGCAAGCTATCACTGTCTTGATCTATTGGAGAAGTGCATTTAGGCTGATCCAGGACAAGCGCTAACTCAAGATGATATATCTCTATCGATATATGTTGTGGTACTGTGGCCTGATTCTGAAGTGCATGGAGGGCTGCTAATAGGTCTTCCTTCCTTTTCTCCATCTAGTTAATCTGATAATCCTTTTGTTTAAGCTATTGAGGGAGGTGTTGGGTTGAATGGACGGTGTCATTTTCCTCAACCACAATACCTTCCTGACTATGTTGATCTCTATGAAAGGAGCTCGTAGTATCGACCGTGTGGACCTCGGTTGAATCATCAAGGAAATCATCCTAATCTGGATCAAAGCTAACCTTTCCCTCCTCACAATCGATCTCTAAAAGCTCTCTTTTACGTAAAGTATTGTGCGAGAATCTCATCTAGGAATGATCTAATCTGGTACAAATCGCTTATTTGCGGTGGAGGTGTGCTTGACATAGATGCACCTAACACTATCTATCATTGGAGTGCTGGCTCTGGGAGGGTCATGACTATTGGAAGAGACGTGCTCATGGCTGCTCATGGGTAGAGTAGTGTCCCTAAGGAGATCCATTATCATGGGGCCTAGTGCATGGAGGGCTGCTAATAAGTCTTCCTTTCTTTTCTCCATCCAGTTAATCTGATAATCCTTTTGTTTAAGCTCTTGAGGGAGGTGTTGGGTTGGATGGACGGTGTCATTTTCCTTAACCACAATACCTTCCTGACTATGTTGATCTCTATGAAAGGAGCTTGTAGTATCAACCGTGTGGACCTCGGTTGAATCATCAAGGAAATCATCATCATCTGGATCAAAGCTGACCTTTCCTCTCTCATCGAACCACTCCTAAAGCTCTCTTTTCTCATAAAGTATTGTGCTCATCTAGGGATCTAATGGTTTATACTCCGCGCGTGGAGGGGTTGTGCTCCACAGATGCACAACACTTCTATCAGAGTGGGAGGATGTATTGGAAGAGAGTGTGGCATGGGTAGTAGTGTCCCTGGAGATCCATTATCATGGGGCCTATAGAACTATCCCCTTCCCCTTCTACTCCAACTCTCTAATGGTGGTGGTTGTGGTGGTGCTGCGATCTGGGTCTCCACTCCTTCTTCACCAAGGCAAGTAGGAGGTCAGTAGAACTTCTCACCTCCAATAGAGTAGTGATCCTAGCCATTCGATCACCAATGGGGCTTTCTTCTCCCCGGATGTTGTCTTTTGTTCCTTTGTTGGCACGGTGGATGGCGGGACCCGAACATGTGATGGTGGGCGAGGAGTGGATCAATGTTGTGGAGACAACACCGGCTCTACCCTCGCCGAGGCTTTTCCCCTATAACTGGTGATACATATCAGCACCATACTATTAGTCCTGTCATCCCTGGTGGTTCGATGATTGGGAAAATTAGCGACTATCTGCACCTCCATTGCTCGCTCCTAAACTACCCGGGACTCCATGCTCATCAGGAATGTGCATGATAACACTCTTAAGGGTGATATACCTCAAGTAAAATAATGCAGCGATGTCTGAACATCTGTGTACCCTGCCTTCCTACTATAACACCATATGAAGATTGGCATAGGACTTTCTACTATCCCTAGCCAAAGCTTCATGGTATGTAGGAGGTGGAGGCAATGCAGCTATCCTCTGATAGTCTTCCTCTTCATCATCGAGAGGGTGGAACTAGTTGCTTCGTGCGGGAAACCTTTGTGTGTGTGTGTGTGTGTGTGTGGGGGGGGGGGACCTTTCTGCATTGTAGGCGTCATCCATCTCGAATGAGTGGATCTTGTGGCTCATGTTGTGTCAGGATGGTAAGGTGGTGTGACTAGATCTACCTCAGTGGGAGGCTATCTCGGAACCAAGATAGCCTTCCCTTAGAGGGGACCATCGAGGAGTGCTTCGCATCCAGCTATGGGAAACACGGACTGGGTGGAACCTCACCGCCTTCCTCTTGGAAGGATACTCTGTCAGGCGTCAATCTAGATGGACCGCCCAACCACCTCATCCTGACTATTAGTAGTGAGGGTCACCCCCTCGCAAGTGATGCGGGCTCCCTCAAATCCTTGGCCAAAGAACACTAGATGGGTGGAGTCAGTCTGAGGTAAGTTGGCCTGATACAGGACCAAATCCATCCTGAACAGAAAGGTAAAAACAAACTTCTGAGAGGCCATGTGTGAAAACTACAAAGGCTACACTGGCTAATCTAAGTTGTATGTCGCATTTGTTGAAATATAACTTGTATCAGATTTTTATCTTGATATTTGTTTCGTACAGGTAACAGAAGTTTGAAGTTTTGAACCCACACTCAACAATTCAAATATGTTAAGTGGGGTTCATTGAAGAGATTTGGATGTTGAGGAGAGTCTTTGCCATTTGATTTTGATTTAGAACCCATACTCAACCGATTTAGGTAGGTTGGGTGGGGTTCTAAAATTTGAGGAGAGATTTTCTTGAAAATATTTATATTTTGTGCATCTTGTTTGAAAATATTGACAGTTTGAAAGACATCTACTTAGCAAATTTCGGTATGCTAAGAAGAGGTTGTGATTGTGTATTTGAAATATTTTTGCTTATGAAGATTTGATTGTGTGGTATTTTGATTTCAAAATGGGGATTCTTACTTAACAAATTTGGTATGTTAAGTAGAGGCCATATGTGTTTGATTTGTGCTTGATGATGAGACTTTCACTTAACAAATTTGGTATGTTAAGTGAAAGTCAAATGTGATTATGAGATAGATTTGCTTTTCATTGAAGATGGGAGTATCACTTAACAAATTTGGTATGTTAAGTAAAGAAAAAAATGTGTTTGAGATATGTTTATTTTTCTTTGAGAATGAGACTCTCACTTAACAAATTTGGTATGTTAAGTGAAAGCTCAAGTATGGTTTGACATGAAAAATTGGATCCTTATGTAAGAAATTTGGTATGTTAAAATAGAGATCAAATGTATGTTGAAAAGAGACCCCCCATTTAACAAATTTGGTATGTTAAGTGAAGTCAAATGTGTTTTTGATTTTAAAAATAAAACTCTCACTTAACAAATTTAGTATGTTAAGTGAATGTCAAATGTGTTTATGATTTTGAAAATGAAACTCTCACTTAACAAATTTGATATGTTAAGTGAAAGAAAAATATGTTTATGATTTTTGAAAGAAAAGAACTTATTTAACAAACTTAGGTATATTAAATGGAGTTCAATTTGTTCTTATAATTTTCAAAAAAAGGGTGTTCTCATTTGACGTACTTGGACATGTCAAATGAGCTCCAAATGTGTCTTGAAGTCCAAGACTTTAGCAAGAAGGAGTTCTATCAGACAAATGCAAATAGTGTAAATAGAATTTAATTTTCTTTACCTTTTCCAAGGGAAGGGGAACTCCCATTTAACAAAATTGGGTTCGTCAAGTGGGAATATGTCTTGACTTCTCTTTTGTGTGTGTATGATTTAATGCTTTTCAAAAAAGGAGGAAAACTTCAACTCTAGCACATCTAAAGTATGCTAAGTGGAGTTTCAATTTTATATCATGATTTATTCAAAAATAAAATCTATATACAACAAATTTGAGTGTGTGGGATGGGGATAGCTATTTCCAAAGAAAATGTGCTTTTGAAAAAGACATTAAAAATGGTTTATTTTGATTTTGAAAAGAACCTCCATGTAACAATCATAGGATTTGTTAAACGAGATTTAGTTATATGTGTTTTGTGCCTTTTTAAAAATTTCTTACAAATTTTTGTGTAAATATTTCTTATTATGTGGATTTTGAAAGAGTGCTTTTGGAAAGACATGTTATTTGGCCTAAGGGTTGTATTTTCTTATTGTTCATGGGATGAACCTTGCCTCACCATCAATATGGTGAAGAGGTTCTTAATTTTGATAATCTCCTTTGTTTGATTAATTTTAATTTTCACCTATTGGGGGAATCTAATAGGGATTTTAAGACCTATATGGAGTGAGGTCCTAAAACCTAAATGACGTTAGCGAACTTTGCTTAAGGATGAAATAAACTAAGTGCCAATAGAAAGAATGATAGTCTTGGGCCTATATAAAATATAAGTCCACTATCGAAGCTGGAGACAATAATTATCTAGTAAAGATGGAGAGAGGAACCCTCCCTGGCGGAGTCACCAGCAAAATCTTTGGTGTTTATTTTTGAGATGTGTGGAACACCACGTAGATTTTAGGGGGGACTTATTGAAATGATTGGATACAACATTAAGGAATGATGTACTATCTTGAAAGATAAAAATCACCACCTATATGGACCTAATCACCTAATAAGGACTCCTAAGACATGATGGATCTTTGAATGTACTAGAGATCTTTCCCCTACTTTACATGAAAAAGTAAAATGGGGTTTATTTTAAGTTAGGTTCGTTAAGTTCCCTATGGAGGCAAGCCCCCATAGTTAATTACATCATAAGAAATGAAATCCCATAGGAATACTCTTGATTAAAGTAGGAATTAAAGTCTCCAAACATTTCAAAGCTAAGACTTTCAAAGGATTGACTATGTTGGAAAATCAAATAGGATAGATCAAAAGGAGAGACTTATTTTTGAAGCCAAAGGAGATGAGTAGGGAATGCTTATGATACTAGGAAGCCTAGTGAGCAATCCAATCTATCCTATGGTTGGGCTTTATATTTTTGAAATTGAAGAGAGTTAATTATTTAAGTTAACATTTTATTAGAATACTAGGACTTATAGTCCCACAAACATAAGATTATGAAAATACCTAAGATGTAAGAATTTATGCTTGTAGCCAAAAGGAAAAAACTACCTCAGATCTTAAGCTAGGGAGCTTTGGCGAGGGCCAAAGCACGACATAAATCTAAGGCAAAAAAGGGTATATGGTTTACCTCCATAAGAGATAATAAACCACCCGACTGCTAGACTTACAACCGCCTAGAATAGCAGCCAACTAACTCCTCCTATGCTTTAAATTCATGTAGGCAAGTCTTATGCTTTGCAAGATGGCTAGGTCATTGTTTATTTAGAAAGGAGACTAAGTCCTTAAACTCACTCACTAAGAGACTAGAGCATGAGTGGTATGAATTCATGACTTAGTCTAATGCAAATTTTATCAAATTTATTTAATTCTTTTGGGCTGTTTATTTTAACACAGGCTATGGGATTTTGTATGCCTAAATGCATGAGAACTTGATTATAGGCCAAATTAAGAGAGAAAGGGGTGTTCTTCCATCAAAGGCTCTCACAGGTTAGGCATTTATTCTCTGGCACAGATGGAAGCCCCCTCTTAACAAGAGTGGAAGAATATGATATGTGTGATGTTATACATACAATCATCGAGCTAAGGGGTTTCTATAAAATTTATTATCTTGATTTAATTCCTAGGCTTTTATGTGAGGTTATGAGTTGTTTCAAATTTTAATTGTGAGTTATTAATTGGGGTAGAAAAATTAATTATTATCCTAAGAGCCTACCACATCTAGGCCACACATTCAAACATCAATCATAAAGAAACTATGAAAAGTATGTTATTCTAATGTACAATTTAAACACAATATCAAACAGTTTTATAGACTATCGTAAAAGAATAAAAGGCCCGTTTGGTTACCCACCACAAAATGAGAAAAAAAAAAGTAGAGCTCTCCCTTATACAATCCAGTTATAAAAAATAATACATATGGGGTCTTCTTTTCTTCTTTTCTTCCTTCTCTTTCTTTTGATTTGATTTGCTCCAAAGGTATCACAGGGCACCCCAAAAACTAAGCCTTCTGGCCATTGCTCATCCTAATCCCCCATAACACTAATCTTAATTCCTAATACAAAATTACATTAAAAATAGAAAAAGTAAATCTAGCTACACCAGCGAAATAAATGTTAGCTAAACACACCATACAACCCAAGCAGTTATATGAATAATTTGAACTTAACACCCCACACATGAGCAACCAAGCCCACCTATCCTAACGTGGGTTATGCTTAGGGACTAAGCAACCTCTACAGCATTTATATTTTTTATTTAATTAAGCCCTTGCAAAAAAAAAAATATAATTAAAACACCTAGGTCTAGGAGACATACACCCTAACATCTAGTCTAAAATATTAGATCACAAAATAAAACACAACATCATACATATAATAAATACATCTTAGCCTAATTAGGTGGACTTAGTAATCTAGTGTGTGAAAAGAGGCTTGTATAGAGACTTTCTTACTTCTTTAGTTTAAGTTTCAATTTGGAGTTTGAATTTGTTTACATTTTACCTTTGGGTGATTTCAATTTAAATGATTTAATGATTTATTTTCAATTTTTATTTCACTTTTATTTGGTTAAAGTGATGTTTAAGTTTTCAAGAATGAAGAGTAGAATGAATTCCATTTGTAGATGGAACTTACCCTGTTCTACATCATAACTCCTAAAGAGTCTAACTAAGGTCCTTAAGTATCTTAATTATCCCATTTCAATTTGTGTAATTTATTTGATTGATTTGATTTAAACTTTAGAATTTGAATTTGTTTAATCTTCATATATCTGATTGATTAATTTTGGATTAAATGTGTTAATTTAATTAAATCTTGATAATTCAATATCCTTAATATCCAATAAAGCTTAAGTTTGTTTAAATTCAGGTGTTCTTGATTGATTAATTTTAGATTAGATGTTTTTGATTCAATTAAATCTTGATAATTCAATATCCTTTTAAATTAATATCTAATTCTTTTCTTTGATTATGATTATGTGATTTAATTTTATGTTTAGTTGATTTGTTTACGGTTATTTATTTGTAGTTTGATTGGATAAAATGAATTAAAAGTTTGATTTGATTTAATTGAGTTTGATTATTTATGATTAGAATTTTATTTTTAATGTCATCCATCTATCATGTTTATCAAAGTTTGGTTTGTATTTTGATTTCATACATTGGATAGTTAATTAGTTTATCTTATTTAAGTAGGTTGAAAGAGATTTGATTTTATTACATATTAAATTGATGAGAGTCTTTCTTGATTTAATTTGATTTTATTTGATTTTATTTTATTTTATTAGCTTTATTAGTCTATGGGTTTGCTTAAGGTCAATGTGATTATGCAATTAGTTTAATTAAAAAGTGTATTTATGTTACTTATAAATATTTGTTTAATTTTTAATTTGATTTCATATTTGTTTAGATTAATGATGTAATTAATGACTTAATAATTTAGGATTAATTTAGGTTTTTATTAGTATTTAATTGTATTTATTTTTGATTAAGTTTACGTTTAATATGATTAATTTGATTGCCTTAATTAGCTTATTTAAGATGTGTGATAAAATTAATTAGTAGATTAATTAATTGTTTGATTTGAATTTGATTTAAAAAGTTAATTTGGCTCATTAAGATGATGGGTTAATTCATTAAGTTTGCATTAATTAGGTGTTTATTAAATTGGATTAGTTTAAGGGTAATTAGTTTAATTAAGAAGTATGTTTAAGTTAATTATTAAATTAAATGAAGATTTATTTAATTTTTAATTTGGTTTCATATTTATTTTGATTAATGATCTAATTAATGACTTATTCATTTATGTTTTATTTAGGATTTGATTGGTATTTAATTGCAGTTATGTTTGATTAAGCTTAGGTCTAATATGATTAATTTGATTAACTTAATTAGTTTACTTGAGGGGTATGATTAATTATTAAATTTAATTAGGGGTTTGATTTAAGCTTAATTTAAGAGTTAACTTTAATGTAATTTATTTAAATTAATTTGATTCATTAAGATGATGGATTAATTCATTAAGTTTGCATTAATTAAGTTTGATTAAATACATTTTTAAATCGATTAATTAAAGGTTTGTTTAATTAGAGATTAATGACTTAATTACCCATATATGACTTATTTGATTTGATAGTTTTAATTAAGCATTTACCTAAATTTTATTGATTCAAGGGTTATCATTGTTATTATCATTTGATTAGATTATGTGATTTATATGTTTATTTTTATTTTAATTAAACTTGGTTATTCATAATCATAGTTAGGTTTGATTTTCTTCATTTATTATGTTCATTAGATTTCATTCATGTTTGATTTAGTTGTTAGGTTTATGTATTAATGACTAGTTAATTATCTTATTCCAAATGAATGTGATTTAATCATATGTTTATTATGTTTACTTTAATTTTATTTGGTTTAATTTGATTAATATCAAATAATTATGTTGAATTGGTTTATTAATCAATTTGATTTTTAGTTGATTTAATGATTAATTAATATTTAATTTTTTTTAATTTGTTAAGTAGTTTCATATAATTAAGATTCAATACTTAGTGTTGATTTAACAATACTAGTTTTATTTTACATTAAAGTTTCATTGATTTTTTTAATTATGAGTTTAATTTAAAAATTTAATCATTTAATTGAATTTCATTAACTCAATTAGGTTCAATTATGTTTAAATTCAATTTCATTTGAGGGATACATGATACTTTTTTGACTTAAGGTTTGATTACCAATCATTTGGGTATTATATCATTTTTATTTTGATTTTGTATTTAAATTCTTTTTAGATTATGTTTTAATTAATTCCTTAATTGATTAAACTTTAATCGTAAGTGCTTGTTTGGGGTTCATTAGGATTTAGAAAATCACAATTTTTTTTTCTTAAGAGTCCTAGATGTCAAGTGAAGTGATTTAAGCCATTTTAAAGATTTTTATAAATTTTTGGATTTTATTTGATTTATTTTATTTAAAATGGACAATCTGAACTTCAAAATTTAATTTCTCCCAATCGAGAAGTCTTTTCCACTTGATATTTTTATGGTAGGTGTATTTTAACTTTTATTTTAATCTTTGAAAATTTTACTTTAATCAGACTTGTAATTTTAGAGTAATTAATGAAATTTTATTTTCACTAAAACTTAAATTAAGCTCAAAACATTCATTAGAATTTGGAGTTTTTTGGTTCATTGGATTTCTCTCGGAAGGCCGGAATCAACAAGCCCTTATTTGTAATTGTTTGCTAAGTATTTTATTTGTTATGCATTTTTGAATTTTCAGGATACTTAAATAATTTTTAAAATTAAAAAATAGGCATTTTCCCACTTCCAGCGCCGCTGACGGTCAATGCCGTGCACATGGCACCGCACCGGCATCGAAAGACGCATGGCTACACCACGCGGCCGTGATGATTGGCGCGCGGTGCGCCGGACGAGCAGGAAAGTCCCGTGGCATTGGATGGTGAGTCACGGATCAGTGCGGACCGTACGATCGCGGATCGGACGGTCTGATCGATCCGCGTGATCTGGACCGCGTGATCTGCTTATCCAAACTGGTAAATCACGGATCCGAACTGTGTGATCGCGGATCCCAAATGCATAATCACGGATCTGAACCACGCGATCTGAGCCGTCCGATCCCCGAACGACAAGATCGGACGACTGGCGGGAAAATCTGGTGGAACACTATTCATCCAACTGGATTTCATAATTTTGAACAAAATTTTGTCCTAATTGGCTCATTTTTTCGGTGATTTTCACCAAAAATTTTCCCGATTCATATTAGGACTAAATATAATAAAAAAATGGAGGGCTTCTCTAAGAAAATTTTTAAAAATTATATAAGAATCGACACAAATAGAATTTCCTAAGGCCGACTAAAGTTTGGCGAAATTTACCTTGCCGGGAATGGTTTCTGGCAGTGGTGAAGATCCAAGCGAGCTCTTAAATACAAGAGGAAGCTTTGGAATGAGTATAGCTTTCACCTTCACTTTGAAATGATGTTTCTTCTGATGGTTGTCATTTCCTCACCGAAATTAACCCGATTTTGGTGTTTCTAGCCAAAGAGAGATGGGGTAATGGTTGTTGGTTATTTTGGGGAGCTCTAGGCTGAATAATGATAGAAGGAAGAGGGATGAATCCTCATTTCCCCTCCTTTAATAGTGGCCAAAAATCCTCCTTTTTTGAATTTTTGGCTCCAAAGTGTTGTCATTTTGCTTGGGGTGATTAAGATGGATGATGGATTGATTGAGGACTTTTGATTTTTGCTCCAAAGTCCTCTCTTGCTACCATATGAACAGCTCCATTGAAGGTCATGGATGGGTGGGTGGGCGAGTTGAATGCATGTGATGGGAAGAATTAAATGAAGTTGGGTGGAATCTTATATGAGGAAGGAATCATGAGCGATTTAATTAAGTTGAGTTGATTTTAGGCTGATCCCAAATGGGTTTGGGTCGGGTTTGATCATCCCCCAATGGGTCATGGCTTGGTTTCAGGGGATTGGCTCAATTTGGGTTGTATGGGTCACATTGGGTCATATCAGGTTAGGTTGACCAATTGGTCAAATTAGATCAAATCAAGGCTTATGTTAGGTTCAAATGATAATTTGAAGAGTTTTTGTATGATCAATTTGATTTAATTTGGCTTAGAATTAATTTTGGCTCATTTGGAATCAAATGGGTCAAATTGGTCAAGTTGACCAATTTGACTAAAATTGGCCAAATTGGCTAGGTTTATGGGTTGATTCATGTTCAATTGATTAGTTGAAGATGAATGTAGTCTTTGGTTCGAATCAATTTGGATTTAATTTAGATTTAAGCCAAATTGACCTTTTAGGATAATTTGGGCTAAATGGCTCAATTGGGCTCGATTGATCAAATTTGGTTTAATTATGATTTTGGTCAAGTTCAATAATCAATTTGGAATGAACTTGAGGTGGTTACAATAAAATTAGATCATGATTTGACCCAACCGATCCTTTAGGCCAATTTGGGTCAACTTGGATCGAATGACCAATTGCTTGGTTTTGGTCAAATCATATTTAAATATTTTTTTGGTTGATTTAAATCATTAGTTTTAAAAATTTGATGTAGGATGAGTTTTGGTTCATTTAGGCTAAGAGTTGACTTGGTCAAATCACAATTTGGTTTGACCTATTGATCAAATTGATCATTCTAGGGTGATCAACATCATGGTGGAAGATTTTGGTGAGCTTGGTCCAATCAATTTGGAAGGTTGTTCAAATGGTAGGTCACTTTGGGTTAAGTGGACCTAAGTGGGTCAATTAGTTTGGTTTTAGTTTGATCCAAGTTTAGTTGAACTTATATATAAGCCTTGGATTGAAATATAAATTCAACAACAATCAATTTGGAGTCTAAGAGATTTTTTTGCTTATTTGAAATTTTTCAAGTCAAAAGGGCTAGGTTGGGTTTGACTTGGTTTGGCTTCGATTTGATTTGATGATTGTAGGTTTAATTTATATTTGAGTAGATAATTGAATGAATGATTGAATCGAGAGAAAATCCATTAGTTTTGACTTGATTTGGATGGAATTTGGCTACGTCCAAAGAATTAGCTCAAAGGGCTTAGATTGGGTTTGGATCTGATTTTGGATATAATTTTGATCATTCGGATATGGATTTCATTTATATTTGTGAATATAAATGAAGGAAAAATTGATTTATAAAGAAATCAATTGAATTTTATTTGATTTATAGGGGGTTTTACTAAGCTTATGAAGGTGGTTCATATGGCTCAGGAAGGGTCTTAGGATTTGAATTTGATTTTGGGTTTCAATCATTTGGAGTTAATTTTAGGATATGGATTTGGAATTTGGATTTGAATTTGAGGTTTGGTTTAAGATTTGAATCTGGGTTTGATTTGAGAAAGTGTATCTAGATTGGGTTTAAGCTATAGGATAGGTAATTTCCTTAAGCCCTAAGGCATAGCCTAATCTTATGATTAACCCTTCTAAGTCTCTAGACTTAAGTTAAGTGTTCACCCAATCACTAGATGTGTCTTATGACTAAAAAAATCTTAGTGTCTAGAAGATTCCTAAATCTAAGAGGATAAGGTAGAGAGCTCACTCCAAAAGTGAGGTCAACAATCTTCTAAAAGAAACTGCAACTAAATTATAATAATTCGAACAAACTAATGCTTGAACGGGTGAGCCTCTTGCACATTTTAGCACACTATTGAAGCAATCAAAGGCATATATCATCATCATTCAATACCAATATCCACCATCATGTGCTAGAAGTCCATCTACAAACATCCCGATCTACCAACCAATTTTAGGCCTCATCTTTGACGTTCTTAATATCCATCATGCATTGTCTAAATATGTGCATTTCATCACTACTTTCAGCTACTTATGCATTGTGTAAGTAAGCATAAGAACTCAACATCAAACACACACATGCTCCTTACTATTTTCTTGAAATTTCCACATAGATGCCTTAAGCAATGTCGATATGCAGCTTAAGGAAATATCTATCTACATCCACACACCAACCTAAGATGTTTATTAGATATGATACAAAGATCTTCTAGTGAATGAACTATAGATATTATATCATTCATAGTTTGTAAAAACAACACCCTTAACTCAACATGCTCGGACTCAATAATAGCAAATGCTAATTGAAATAGGCCATTGTTTGCATATATTCCAACAAATGATAATAATGTTCTTTTATATTTACCTAAAAAATGTTCCATTAAGGCTTAATTAGTATAAAATATGATGTTCAACCAACTATTAATGGACAAAAAACCTAGATGATATGCCTAAAATGGTTTGACTGACCTACTTAAACTTTATACACTAAACCCCTCATCGAACATATTGCTTCCATCAATCTATTTAATGATTGATAATACTTTTTATAACTATCAAAAATTGTTTTAATGGCTTTCCTTTTTGCATCCCAAGCTTTTATATAAGATATATTTACATTAAATTTAGCTTCCACACGACCTATAATTTTTTTAGGTTTTAAATCAAATTGTTATCTAATGTTAAGAAGTGTGAAATAGTTAACAAATTTAGAAGTGCATTGTTTATGTCCACTTAGAAAAATGGGATGTGTGCATGTGTGGTAGGCACTTATATTTGAAATTCTCCATGCACCACCTAAGTGCTTTCTACTCGATGCATGTAAATGCCAAGAACAAGGTCTAGATGGGTGGTCATAATGGACACATGAAATAATATAATAACTTTTATTAGAGTAAATCATTTTATTATTCTACTTTATTTTATGGACTAACCACATAATACAAATTGTTCCTTTACTCAGTAAAATCACATCCTCTTGTAAATCATCTGGGATATGCCCATCTTTAAAAGATGTGATATTATCTAAAGGTCCATCAAAATTAATATTGGTAATACTAGACGTAATCATTTGTGGATATCATTTCCTCAATCTTATTTGAACTTGTTGATGTACTAAGTCATGACCTAAAGTGTTTGTTCACCTATTTATCTTTTATTTCAAAAAATTTGTCACTATCTCTAGAGTCATTAATAAATTGACTATCCATTATTTCATTAGCATTATCAAGTGAATCTAAATTAATATTAGCTGCCTATCATATATCGCTATATTCGGTATGATGTACTTGCTTTCAACCTTTTATAATGACCTCCTAATAAATGAATAATTAATAAGTTAAAATAATAACATAATTAAATATGTAAGAAATTTAAGTAGATTCATCACTATTAATTCTTATTGAGGTATTTGTAATTCTATAATTATGTTTATATTGTTTTCTTGTGGCTAATGCCGATCAAGAGTGGTTTCCACTAATCTCTGCTCACTCTAACATTTATTTTGAGGAATTCATCTTGTGAAAGTTGAAGCACCTAAACATAAACAACTAATGGCTTAGTGCATGCTAATTGTAAAACTACTTCTATAACTTCATTGTCATGATATGTATTGCAATATATTCATCATCTAGAGGAAAATGACACACATTAACAAAGGAACTTTGTAGTATCATAATTTAAACATATGGTCACCTTAATTTTTAATTCTTTGAATGTTATCTCAAATGGAACTTAGAGTGAGCGATTTTTTCACACATATTTAAGAATGAATTCTGAAACTATTATTGTCATATCGTAGTATCAATGTTGTTACTTGTCCACTCACTTTTTTACACTATTTAAAACTCGAAGCAAATACTAAACTAAAAGAAACTATAATTTTATCTTCTGAATTTTTGGCGATTTGAATCACTAAACTATATATCATTGTGAGGTCTAATCTATATATCATGGTGTGTGTACAAAATACTTATGTTGTTACCTACCTATAGCACCCAAAAAGGGAGGTGAATTGGGTTTTTTAAAAAAAAAGTTCAGAAAATTTAATTTTAAATTTTGGAGAAGACTTAAATATTTAATAATAATACTTTAGTGAAATGAAATAATAGAAAACTAATAAGAAAAGTAAAAATAAAGAAAAAGAAAGAGAATATAATAAATTTTCACATGGTTCAAGAAAATCAGAAAATCGGCCTATACTCTACTACGTGTTAGGAATTCTCTAATCCAATGTTGAGATTACAATAAATCACTCATACTCTCCTTCATGAGCAAGTACAACCCAACACGTGCTCTCTTTAATGAACAAGTACAACCAATACGTACTTTCCTTAATGGGCAAGTACAACCTAATATTCTATCAAGACAAGACAAAGAGAAAGATACAAATCTAACTCTCAATTTTAAAATATTTTTACACTCACAACCCAATCTATACTAATATTAAAACAATTTAATATTAATGAAAAAGAGAGCTCACTTTAACTTTAAATTAAATTAAAACAAGTTCTTTAATCAAATATTTAATGCAATTAAGTAACTTATTGTTACTTGAATGATCTTCAAAAAGTTTGAATTGATTTTCTTGAATGACTTTGAAATGCAATCACAAAAATTTTACTTTGAATTCTTTTTCACACAAGCTAACTTTCATTCAAATGATAAATGTATTTACAATTGGAATAAATAAAATCACTTGAATAAGGATTTAAATTATACCACAAAAAATATATCACATAACATATACATAAACAAATTGAAGACAAATAATCAATAAATACAAAATAATTTATGCAATAGGTGGAGTGGTCGGCCAAATAGAAGATTAAATTAAATAAGTTGTTAAACATAATCAAATTTAACCAATCTATATGAACTTTTAAGCCAAAGGGATAAATAATGGATATTCAAATGATTAAGCACTAAGAAATTAAAAACCTTTGAAAATGACTTCAGCCAAATAAGAAATAAAAGAATTATCCAATGATTAAGCACAAAATAAATTGATCTCCTTATGTTAGCTTTAGGCCAAACAAAAAATCAAAGGATTATCAAGTAGTTAAGCCTAAAACAAATTGATGTTCATATATTTGTTCTTGGCCAAATAAGAACTGAAGGTTATGAAGTGAATGAATATAAGCTAATTTAAATAACCTTGTAAACTTCAAAGCCAAGAAGAAATAAAAGAAGTATAGGAATTTAGCACCTTAGAAATTCAAGACTAATGATATGATGCTTTAGGGAGGAAACACCCCAAACCTTCACTATTTTCAATCAATCCTTAAGCCAACTAAATGTCCAAGGGAAAAATAAGAATGATGAGGGATGCTTGCACTTGAATCACCAAAAATCTCAAATATTTGCTTTAGCAAGGATCGTCCAAGGTGGAGAGGATGAGCAAGAGAACAAGAGAGAATTTTACCTTTTTGGAACCTTTTTTTTAAAGTTGAAACAAGGCTCTTAAATAGATGAGAGAGGAGTCTAGGGTTGGCCAAAAACTTATCCGAGAGGAGTCTAGGGTCGGCCAAAAACTTATCCAATGAGAGGGAAATTGATTAGGCATCAATTTGAATTTCAAATTCAAAGGAATAAGTATCGACCAAGGAGATAACCCAATATGGAATGTTTGCTATGTAATTCAAGGCTAAAGGTAGAGAAATTCCATAAATAATAAGGTTTAGATATGAAGGAGAAAATTTTGAATAAAATAAATCCATGGAAAATCCATTAATGAATTCCAAAAGGGTTTCCAAAATAGAAAATCCTCATATTGATGCATGAAGCAATTTTGATCAAGGCTGGTTGTATTATATACTTATTGAATGTTTCAATAATATATAAATTTATTAAATTCAATGCAAAGTGGTTGGTCCCCTAAAACTTTCCTAAAATAGATCAAATTTAAAAAAAAATAAAAGAATTAGTTTGAAAAAGATGGCGATTTGAATTAAAATTTAATATAACTTATAATAAATTAATTAGGCTCTAAATAATCATAATTAATCATGCTTGGGAAGCTTAACATGTTCCATAATAAATTTGATTTGATTTAGCAAGTTTATGCCATGAATAAAGAAGTTTGAATTCAAAAATTAATTCAAAATAATTCACATTCAAAAATTCAAATAAATGAATTTTTAAAATATGAAAAATGAGGGAATATTATATGGAAATGTTTTGAATGAAATTCACATATTTATTGCACAAGATGCATTAAAAATCCTGCCAAAGCAATGTTAAGATAAAAATGATAATATGAGAGAGAAGAAAGAATAATAGGAGAGGGAATAAGAAAAAAAAAAGAATAATTTTAGGATAATTCAATTTTCATGTAGTAAAAATATGAATAAAAATTATGAATATCATGAAAATGATTTAATAAAGTTTGAACAGAATTTATCTTGCTTGAACACACATTTAATAGAACTTATTTCATGCATTTAATTCATACTATCCAAAATAGATAATTTAATAAATAATTTTAAAATTAAAATATAGAAAAATATAAATAATTTTAGAATGATGAAATTTAAATTTAATGAATCATTTATTTTATCTTAGTGAGCTTTTTTATTTTCCTTAATATAGTAATTCCTAGAAAAATTCTAACCCAATCCATATCCAAAAGTTTTAGCAATTTGATATAACTGGAGAATCAGGAGCTTAAGAATTTTTCCTACACACTTGAATTTTACTTGATTAGTAGTATTTGAATATGCATTTGTTATCATCAAAATTAATCTCATATGAGATGGAGCTCATGAAGTTAACATATGTAAATTATTATTCATACATAAAAAACTTATCAGAACTAATTTAATTAATTTGTTAAAAAAATAACATAAATATACAAAAGAAATTAAATAAATAATATAATATAAAAAACTAACCTAGAGAATTAGCACCAAGAATATTAACCGAGAAATAGATTTTAGCAAGAAATAACAAGAATGAGTGAAAGAGAAGAGAGTGAGAAACAGAGAGAGGAAGAGAAAGAGTGAATATGGAGAGACTTATACAGGAGAAGCAGCTCACCTCTCGCCCTTCCTCATAACCAACGACTATATAGCCGTTGGATTAAAAAAAATGTATGCTTTTAAAATAAAATAATTTTTTACTTATCCAACGGCTAAACAAAGCAGCCATTAAAACAAATAAAATAAAATTAAATATAGGTGTGATTTTTTCCTTCAGGTAAATCGTATATCGCACCAAGAGTGATTTAGGTGTTTATAATTTAATCTGAGAATACAAGAAGTATATAAATAATTTCAATTTACAATTGTTGTACGTAAAAGAAATACAAACCATATATTTGTAAGATACGAAAGAAAGAAAATTATATAAATATTTATTTTATTTAAGAAAAGAAATATTTGATAATATTATTAATGTAAATTAATTATAAAAATTTATTAAAAAAGTATTCAATTAAAAAAATAAATATTATCAAAAAAATATAGTTAAATTATAAATAAAATTTTTTTTCTTAAAAAAAAATAAATAAAATCAAATACAAATAAAATTTATTGAATATTTAACTATTAGAATTAATTTACAAATTTTCTAAAAATATTAAAATAAAATCAAATAAAATAAAATTTATTTCTAATATTTAATTATTAGTAATTAATTTACAAATTTTCTAAGATATTAATTATTAGTGTTATAAATAAATAAAATTTGAATATTATCATTTTATATTAACATAATGAAAATTTAATATATATATATATATATATATATATATATATATATATAATATATATATACATATATATATATATATATATATATATATATATATATATATATATATATATATATAATTTTATTACTATATTAAACATTAATTAATTAATAAGAATTTTATGAAATAAATTAATCGTCAAGATTTAATATTTATTTATTAAATAATTTTTCTTTAATAAATAATTTATGCTTTAATTATTTTTTATTAAATAAAGAAAAATTTAATAATTATTTTATTTTTTTATTTATCGTGAATTATTTATCATCAATTTGAATAAATATAATTATATTTATTAAATCTTAATTATTTATAATAATATTTATTTTAATTAAAGTTAAAATTAATATTATGAAAATTCAAAAAAAAAAATAAATTAAAAAGAAAAAAATTTTCCCAACTCCCGCTCTCCCAAAAAAGAAAAAAAAAAAATTTTCGCTGCGGAAAAAAAAATTTTCATTGATGGCTGCTCCACGGAAAAAAAAATTTTCCGCTGCGCTCCTTTCTCGCCGTGTAAACGAAAGCCTCGTTAGCGTATGTTAAAAAAAAAGTTGAAAAAAATAAAATAAATTTTTTAATTACTTACTCTAACAAACAAAAAAGAATCAGCGTATTGGATTACATTAATTTATCGTAACCAAACAGGCGTTTAATCGCATTTCTAAATTCTTCCTTTCAGCTGTCGTCTTCTCAGTTCTCCCATTAAATTTAAAATATTATCGTGTTTTAAAATTTCGTCTCATATTTCGGATGTCCTGTGCTTTGCTTGCATGTCACTACCTGAATGGAAATTTTTTTTTTTTTTTGGAATGGGTATCCACCACACCACCATTCAGATGAGACGTTAATCCCACTAACCGAAGGCCACATTCATCACCCACACGCGTGGCCCACTTAATTTCCTGATTTTGCATACTGAGAGGAATCGAACTGGTTCTAGCGCACCATAACTGAGCTAGCAGTGGGTTGAATGGAAATTTTAAAATAGACCACCTTTTAAATTATATTAATAAAGTAGATTTTATGAGAAAAATAAAATAAATGAAGACTGAATCGTTAATCGTACCTAGGGCGGCAAAAGAACAAAGTTGAGCCGAATATATGTTTATTCGAGTTCAAATTCGTTTATCATTATCGAGCTCGAGCTTGAAGCTCAATTCGAAGTTTTTAGAATGGTGTTCAAGTTTGGGCTCATTTTAAAAAAAATTTGTTAGAGCTCGGCTTGATTTCATTCATTTACTGGTTCATATGGCGAAGAGCAAGACCATTTAATAAAATAAACGAGCTTTAATCGAGTCATAATCGAGTTTATTCTCAAGCAGCTTGTTGATAAATATATACAAGCAGTATCAATTAAAGTGTATTAAGCCTAAAAATTAAATTTTGAATGAAATTGTTTACAAACAAGTTTTAATCGAGTAGAATCGAGTTCTTAAGTTTGTCAATGAACTTTAAAATAATCGATCATTAACATAAATGAACCGAACAAAAAAAGTTGTCAATTTGATCATTTAGCAATTGAGTAGTAGTGTAAAGCTCATTCGATTAGTTAATCAACGAACATAAATGAGTTATAATCGAGCTGAGTCACGATTAACTTGTTCAATGTCCTATTCTTTCGCAGCCCTAATCGTATCCTCAGGACACCTAAAAGATAAAGATGAGTTAAACTATTAAGATAATTTCAACCTGAGGCCAAATCAAGTCCTTTTGACAATAGAGCAATTTTTTTTATCTATCTGGTTTGATAAAAGATGAAACTATAGTACATTTTATTTCATAATTTAATTCTTAATATTCTGTTTAAACATAACTAGTAAAACCTAAATTTAAATGTGAAATATTTAAAAATTTCTTTTTCATCAAAAAATTTTTATCGAACTCAAATTAAAATGAAGAAAACAATTATCAGTACATTATTATGATTTTTTAACAATGAATTTTCATTAAAAGTTTTTTTTCTTAAAAAAGTTTATTTTATTTTTAAAAAATGAATAATGATGATAATTCGGATGTTATATGTATAAAAATTAAAATTTAGGCATTAAAAACGTAAATACATAAGAATTACGCGTTATGTATGTAAATCCCTCTTTATAGTATAGGGTGTTATATAAAACATAGCCACATAGGTACGGTTTTACTTTTAATTTATTATTGTTTTGCTATTTAAAGGTTAGAGAAAAGGTTGTCATAAATATATTATAAAATATGACATAATAGTAAATGATATAAAATAAAATATGATATAAAAATAAAAATAATTAAAATATGATTAAGTAAATAATTTACATAGTTTGAACCTCTTTAAATTTTTTTATTAACGTTGTTTCTGCGCTAAATTAGGAGTTAGATGTCGTACTTTTAAAATTTATCTATCACAAAATAGGTTTTTCTCTATTTCTGGCTCATTTTAAAATTATTTGTGATTTAAGTTAATAAAATAGATTTTATTCTATTCAATTAATTTTATAAATGGCCAATAATAATTAATTAGAATATTAATTACAATTACGTGCCAATAATAAACTGTAAAAAAAATCTTCTCAATCAATTTAAGCATAAAACCTTCTTTTACATTAAAATAAAATAACTAGGTGGAAAGTTGCATAAACCAGACCTAGCTTAATAACTAAAATTCCTTTATTTTAAATTTTTTTTTCTCAAACTCCGTATTTTGCGAATCAAGCTGGGACAATAAAATTTAGAATCTTGTAAGAGAATTAATAAATAATACTAAAATACGTCGTATAAATCAATTATTATTTGAGAATCCTTTGTTAATTTTTCACCGAAAATTTTCAAAGAAGTATACTTTATTAATATAATTTAAAAAGTGATCAGTTTTGAAAAAAAAAAAAAGCATTTAAAACATCCTTATTTATCTATCTCATACTTTAAACATTATATTTACATAAATAACACCGGAAACTATAACAAACTCGCAAAAATACGAGCCCTTTGTTCAAATCTTCATTATTCATTCATTCGCACATTACTACATCATCTTCCCGCAGATAGTCTCCTCCGCCATGCTCACAGAGCTCTTCGTCTCGGTGTCCGAGCAAAAGATGATGGTGATAATATTAATGGTGGCCAACGCCTCCTACACATAGCACCTCACAATCTCAGTCGTCCTTCTTGGCCCGAGCCAAATGACTGAGGTCCACATCCAAACCAACAAGCTCACCGGCCGCTACTACATAGCCACCAGTGCCTACCAAAGTGGCCCGCTCAACACCCCATTCGACAACACAACAACTACCGTCATCCTTAACTACCGCAACTAAATCACTTTAACACTGCCAAAGCTAGCTGCTCTGTCCGCCTACAACGACACCGTAACCGTCGTCGCCATCGCAACGGTCATGAAGAGCCCGGGTACCATCAAAATCCCCGGACCAGGGGATGAGAACCTCTTCTTCACAGTCAACTGGGCCTATTCAACTGCCTGCTGGGAAAAACATTTGGCGGTCGGAATGGCACTCGGTTCGCCTAAAGGGGTGGGCGGTCATAAGGTTCGTGGCGAATAACCCTAGTGTAGTCTGGTTTGTTCATTGCCATATCGACTTTTATCTTTCATGGGGGAGCCGACGAATTACAATATACTATGCCGCCTCCGCTTGACCTTCCAAAATGCTAAGAGTTGAAAGTGTGATCGAATCATCTGGTGCTCTGTTTGAGTTTCGGCTGGTATATTGTTGTTGTTGTCCTTGTCAATGGTTTATGGTTTTTGGATGGTTTATTTTCTTACGCAAGCGTGAGTTGATTGTTGGCCGAGACAACCGGTGGGAAATATGGTTGGCGATGTCCTCTTCTCCTAAGGGTTTTCTCATGGGCCTCCTCCTTCGTTCTTCTGAAGATTGCTTCATCATTTTGTTAATTTCTTTTCAGATTGTTCTTTCTCTCCTTTTCGGTGGGGTCTTAAGGCCTTCACCCTCCTCTCTTTTTGATATGACTCTCAAAATACCACTAGTCAAAGCACAAATCTTGATGTCAAAATACATGATTTTGAATAAACCGTCGAGATCACGACTTAAAATATTGGGACATCAATTAAATCCCAAACAGCTCTCAAATATGGAGTGTTTATAGTCAAATCGAAGGCTCGATGAGGATCTAACGAGCCTAAGATCACATAATTCACTTCATTTGGGCATCCAAATGCTCAAAATACATCAAATGAGGAATCATCCAGCCGTCCGACGAGGGGAGGCTTTACATGAATTTACAAGCCCCTCCTCCCATCTATATAATTCCTTCATTCCATGAAGGAGGCCAAGTGAAGAACAAATGAAGTGAAGGGGAGGTGCAAGCAAGGAAGAAGAGGAAGAGTCCGGAAGGAAGAAGAGGAAGAGTCAGAAAGAAGAGGAAGAGTCCAAACAAGGAAGAAGAGGAGGAACCCAAGCAAGGAAGAAGAGGAAGAGCAAGGAAGAAGAGGAAAAGCCAAGGAGGAAGAAGAAGCTCAAGCTTGAAGATCCTCCAAGCAAGGTCGCACTCGCCGACGGTCATCAACCACCATCACCGCCACCTTCATCGCTAATTGCCCCTCAGATCTCCACCTACTACCAAAGAACCAACTGATCGTTGTTACATAGCTATTTTTCCTCCCTCATCAGAATCTTGTATCGGAAGACTTTGTACTCAAAGATACATAGGAAGCTTTTATTGGCTAATTTGGTTTTTCCCCTCTTTTCGAGATTTTCCACGTTAAAATTCGAGTGTTCGTTTTTTAATTACTGTGGACTTCACAACAAGGCTAAGGTGTAAACTTTCACTCTACCGCGACTGGTTTTCTAGCACGCAACCCTTTTCTTTGTCTATGGACTTTTCTGCTTTTCCTCATCTCCAATCTACTTCTTCTTCCAATTTGGGAAGACCCCTTCGAACCTCAAACCTTAACTAGAAAAACCTTCTATCCTCGTATATCTCTAGCTCTAGCCCTTTTAATCTTAGCTACATTCACTCCATTGAGGATATTGTGTCATTCACCGAAGAAGAAATCGCTGACGGATTGAGACAGTGGAACAATGCTCTGGTTGGTTATTCCCTTGGCAGGAGACCTTACTATGGTAATCTTTTGCAGACACTTAAGGAAATCTGGACTCTCCATGGTAATGTCAATCTCATCTCAGTAGCTAATGGTTTTTTTTCTCTTTTAAGTTTAATTGAGTAGAAGATCTAGATATGATTCTTAATAGAGGATCGTGGTATATTCTTAGGAAGCCTTTTTATCTTTAAAAAGTGGACTCCTAAGTTCTCTCATGTTAGAAAAGATTTCAAAGAGGTTCCCGTATAGGTCAAATTCTCGAATTTTCCTGTGTTGTTGGTCTAAAAATGGGATTTCTAAAATTGCTAGCAAGATCGGCATTCCTTTAACTGTTGACCCTCTCACTGTTAATCGATTTCGGCTCACTTTTGCTAGAGTTAGTATACAAATTTCTACTTCTGCCATTCTGTCAGACTCTCTTACCCTCTCCCTCAACGGTAAAGAAGTACTTCAAACAATCATTTATCAATGGAACCATGTTTCATGTGCTACTTGTGACACTTTTGCCCACAATTCCTCCAACTGTCCGAAATCCCCTAATTATAAACCTCCTATTGCTTATCTCTTTCTTCAAGGCAGAAGAAAAAGTATAATTAGGTATGCGCCTCCTCCATCCCAGGAACCCAGTAGCAATAGAGCAGTTAACTCCTCTTTGCCTCATCCACCCTCTAACACCACTACTCCAGATCTAAACTTACCAATTTCTAATCTCACTAATAGTCTGGAATCTGCTGCTGATGAATATGATTTTAGTGTGGATGAAGAACCCTTTGATAGTACTTCTATCCCCTCAGCACAACCACTTCTTAATTCCTCCCCTGACACTATTGAAAATCTATTTGATACCTTCTCTAATCCTACTCTTAATAAGTCGACTGATCATACTAAGGATATAAACCTTACCAAGGCTTCTTCTACAAAGTCAACCATCTTATTATCCATAAATAAAGGCCAAAAAAAGAAGACCTTAAGGGGGAACTTCCCAATCCTAGAAAGAGCTTATGACACTATTAAACATTGCCTCTTGAATTGTGAGAGGTTTCTATAGTGATATTAGAGTCACCGACTGCAAAAATTTTGTAAAGGATAACAAGATTGATGTTATGTGTTTGCTCGAGACTAAACTCTCCCTCCCATCTATCTCTAACCCACTTGCAACTAAGCACTTTAACATCTTCAAATGGGAAGACAATTTCAATAACTTCATGGCTACCCCTAATGGGTGTATTTGGCTCAAATGGAATGTGGATATGAACTCCTTTTTAGCTTTGCATACTCGTCCACAGCTTATTCATGGTCGTTTATCTCTTAACTTTTCCATGAGCTTTTTTATTACTTTTGTTTATGCAAAAAATAGCAACCATGAGAGGAAAGACATATGGAATTCTATTATTTCATTAGCAACAAGTATAAATGAACCTTGGATCATAATGGAAGATTTCAATTGTATTCGAAAAGTTAATGAGAAATTGGGGGTAGGGATCGTTCTCTTCTTCCCAATAAACTCTTTGACTTTAATGATTGTATTCACAAATAAGAATTGTTATAAATGCAAAATTTGGGTGTCTCCTTTATCTGGTTCAATCAACAACTTAATAATCATATCAAATGCTTATTAGATCGTGCTCTCTATAATACTCAATGGATGGCATCCTTTCCCCATTCTCATTGGAAAGTTATGGCTCCCTTCACATCAGATCACTCCCCTATTATGACTTCCATTAGCATTAAGCTTAATCTAAGACACATATACGTCTATAAAAATTATTGGAGCCATTGTCCTAATTTTTTAGGAAATCATTCATAATGGTTGGAGGTTAACTATGGAGGGGCTTCCTATCTTTGCTTTTTGCAATCGTCTCAAAAATATTAAAGAGGTTTTAAAAGGTGCTAACTAGAATTCTTTCGACTTCATTACCAATAGAATCTCATCGTAGAAGAAACATAATGATATATAGTATATATATATATATATATATATATATATATATATATATAAGCCTGAATCTAGCCCTCTTTGTAAAGAACTTTAATGATGCTCTACTCAAAAGCCTAAGTGAAGCTATTGCTTGTAAGACACAAATGAGTGATTCAATGTGCCAATTGTGCTTGGCTCTCTATGGGAGAGGATGATATTAACTTTTTATATCAAAAGATCAACATCAAGAAAAATAAGAACTACAACAGTAATCTTAAATCCAATGATCTTGACCTTAATACCTAAGAGGACATGGCTGGAGAGACAATTTCTTACTTCTCAACATTGCTAAACAACTTCAATTCATCATCTCTTTCCACTTGGTTTGACATACCCATTGTCAATCATATTGCCCCTCAAGAAAGTGAAATTCTTATCTTGCCTTTTACTCCTGAAGATATTAAAGATGTTGTGTTTAATATTGGTTTGGATAAGGCACCTAGGTGGGATGGCTTTACTTCTAATTTTTTTACTGATACATGGACCATCACTAGTCCATCACTGATTGAAGCGGTTCAGTACTTTTGCACCCATGTAAATCTCTTTCATAGAGTCAAGAATTTGGCTATAACCCTTATCCCTAAAAGTTTTCATGATGTAGTCATTTGTGATTACAGACCTCTTTCCCTCTGTAACATTATATACAAAGTGATTTCTAAATTAATAGCTGATATGATGAAGCATCTTCTTCATGATCTTATACATCATGCTCAAGCAGCCTTCCTACAAGAGTGAGATATTACTGACAATGTTATTCTTACAAATGAAATTGTCTATGGCTTTAACTAAAAAAGTAGCTCAAAGAATTTTTGTGCTAAAATTGATCTTAAGAAGGTATTTGATAATGGCAATCATCACTTTCTCTATCATAGAATACATCTTATGACATTTCTTCATATTTTTATTAAATGGATAGAAGTTTGTATTGATCATGTTCTTTTTTCAATTATTTTCAATGGAGAACTTAGAGGGTATTTCTCCTTCTCCTCTGGTCTTAAATAAGGTTGTCCTTTGTCTCCATATATTTTCTCAATTATCATGGATGCGGTCTCTAGACTTCTTGATAAATTCAGCAGTGAATCAACTTTTAAGCATCTTAAAAAATAAGATTGTTCTATGTCTCACCTCATATATGCAAATGATCTTTTGGTTTTTGGCAAGGCTGAGCTCTCAAGTATAAACTATCTTTCTACATTGCTTAATTTATTTTTCAAAGAAGCTAACATCTCTACAAATGCAGCAAAATCGGTTATTTGTTATTCAAAGTCAGTGGATAAAAAACTATTAGAGTTCACTTGACCAATTGTTTAGGAAAGTCAATTCCTTGGTTTAACCATATCTTATTTTAAAACTAAAGCATTTGATTGCCCAAATATTATTGAAAAGCTACAACATTAGTTTTGTGGGTGGAAATGGAACCTTCTTTCTTTTGGTAGTAGGCTTCAACTTGTTAAATATACCTATTAGAGTTATATTCATTATTGGCTTTGCTCCATCACACTACATAAAAGTGTTATAAAGAAAATCACTAGCATGATTTGTGACTTTATTCACAACAATGGGAATGGAAAAAAATTGATCACTATCTCTTGGAATAAAATATCTAAGCCATTACTTTATGGAGGTTTAGAAATCCCTAATCTTGATTCTTTTAATATTATGTGTAAGTTTAAGATGATTAGGAGAATTTATAACTCCAACTCCTTTTTAACTTCTTAATTTTTAGGCAAGAATATTATCCTATAGAATAACAGTACCACTTCCTTTTCTTCTTTATGGAAAGATTTTAAGCATATAGCTGTGAGAATCAGAAACTTCATTTTATTTCAGGTTAACTGTTATAGCAAGCTCTCTTTCTTCTTTGACCCTTAGTTGGCTGGTTATTCCTTATTTAAAAGATTTGGTTATATTATTTTCTCTTGATTTAACTACTTTTTACACACTATGTTGAGTAAAGTTAATAGCAGTAACTCTTGGGGCTTGGCTTCTAACTCTTCTACACCTGATAGTTACATTATATGATTTTAAATACTTTAATTAATGACAAACAATAAATTATCTTTGGTTGGGAAAGGAACTTTACAGTCACATGTTAACACACTTATTTCAATTTAGAGATTCTACTAAACCATAATAGGTGAAATTTTTATGGTTTAAAAGCTACTCTACTAAATATACTACATTGGCTTGGAGGATCACAATGGGTAGTTCGAAAATAAAAGATTGCGATATTTTATTTTGGATGCTGGGTGGACACCAAACAGATCTTAGAGGGTACTTATTGAAGTAATTGGGTATGACATTAAGGCATGATGTACCATCTCAAAAGATAAAAATATCATCCTATAATGGACCTAATCACCTAATAAGGACTCTTAAGGCAGATGGGCCTTCGTATATACCAGAGATCTTTCCTCTACTTTATACAAAAAAGTAAAGTAGGATTTATTTTATGTTGTGTTCTTTAGATCCCTATGAAGGTAGTCTCCATAGTTAATTACATCATAAGAAATGAAAATCTCCTAAGAATACTCTGGATTAAAGCAGTCAATCATATCTCCAAAGATTTCAAGGTTAGACTATCAAAGGCTTTAGGTATTTTAGAAAATCAAGTGGGAATGTTCAATTTGGAAAGACTTATTTTAGATTCCAAAGGAAGATAAGTAGGGAGCACTCATGATACTAGGAAGGCTAGTAAGCACTCCAACCTATCCTGTGGTGAGGCTTTTTTTGTTTGAAAGAGAGATTTTTATTTGAGTTGAGATTTTATTAGAATGCTAGGGCTTATAATTGTGAAAATGCCCAAGAGGTGAGAATTTATACTCATAGCCTGAAGGAAACAGGCAACATCGGATCCTAAATCTAGGATACTTTAGCACAAGCTAAAAAGCACAACCTAAATCTAAATGAAAATGGGACATTATGATTTACCTCCACAATAAAGGATAAATCGTATTACTCTTCTGGACTTATAATCTCCTAGAATGACCGCTTGCTAACACCTCCTATGATTCAAAATCATGCAATTCGATCTTATGTAATTGCAATATGGTTTAAGCCATTATTTAATTTTGAAAGAGATTAGAGTCCTAAATTCACTCCCTAAGAGACTAGATTATGTCTTGGATAAACATATGACTTAGTTTAAATGTAAAATCTTTTCAAATTTTATATCATTTTGACACAATATTTTGGACATAGGCTTTGGGATATTTTATGCTTAGATGCATGATAAAATTAAGTTATTGGCCAAATCAAAAGTGGAGGGGTAGGGAGTAAATCTCCACCATAAAGTGGTGCTCTCACAGGTCAAGTGTTCCCTAAAGTGCAAGAATGGAAGCCCTCATAATTCAAGAGTTGCATAAGATGATATGAATGATGTTGGACATTCCATCATTCAGCTAAAAGATTATTAAATCTTTTAATTATATAGATTATATCTTAGGCTTTAGGTGAGATTAAAAGTTATTTTAAACTTTTAGTTATCAGTTATTAATTGGGATAGAAATATTAACTTTATCCTGAGAGCCTACTGCATCTAGGCCATACATTCCAAACATCAAACATATGAAGAAGAAGCAATTCTATTGCATAACTAAACATAATAATAATCAAACATGTATAGATTCTATAAAAGAATAGAAGGCCAGTGCGGTGGGTACCTCCGTACACTCTGAAAAAGAGAAAAGTTGGGTGGCCGAGCTCTACCCTTATACAACCTGGATTACAAAAGTATTTTGCAATTAAAATTAAATTAGATGCTATGGGGTCTTCATTCTTCATTTCTTCTTTCTTCTTTCTTTTATTTTATTTGCTCCAAGGCTTCACAGGGCATCCCAGGGTTATGCTTTTTAGCCACTGCTCATTCTAAACCCCATAGAACTAATCCTAATTCTTATTATAAAATTACATCTTTATGGAATAGTAAATCTAACAACACCTGCAAAATAGATGTTAGCTAAACAAACAAATATTCTCAAGCAGTTATATTTCATAATTTATACTTAGCACTCCGCACATGGATAACCAAGCTCACTTGTCCAAATCATGAATTATGCTTAGGGGTATAACCAACTTGCAAATAAAGCATTTATATTTATTTTTATGGCCCTATTAGCATAATCTCCTATGAAAAATAATATTAGGCTAATCAACGAGCTAACATCCAATCTACGAACCATATTTATAACATCTAGTATACAACATTACATCATAAAATAAAATATCACATCATTACATACACCGTCCTAACCTAAAGCTATAAGTGATGACTTAGAATTCTAATGTGTGTATTTAGGCTCAGTGTGGTATGTCTTAGCTAGGCATTGGAATTATAATTTTTTAAATTTGGAATTGTTTAATTTAGTATGATGGGTGGTTTCACTTGAAGTTGTTTAGAAGGTTTGTAAATTTTAATTTGTATTTTATTTATTTGATTTGATATTTACTTAGGGTCTAAGCATTATAAAGAGAAGAAAGAGTGCTTAATCTCTTTTATCCCTACCTTAGAATTATTTTCTAAAGCATATTGTTATGACTTGGTTTCTTTTAATGAATGATTTATTACATGTTTCATTATTTTTAAGTTTGGGTTAACCTTAAAGGATTCTATTCAACATGGAAGGCATATTAGGACTAATAATTGAATTACTACTAAATAGATAATGTTAAATCATTCCTTTTCATCACCCATAGCATACATATGATTTAAGGCTTAGTATACCCACACATGCAATGTATTTTTGGCACACTTAAATGATTATGAATGCATGCATTTTAATAGAAGAAGGGATTTTCATTCTTTAATTAAATATACACACACATGTATAAAATATGTGAGCAAGTACGTGCCGTTATTTAAACCAGGGAAGTGAGGTAATCAATGACCTCCGTGAGGCTACTTAAAGCCTTATATTTTCAGGATGTCCAGACTATATACTTGCTATTCTTAAATACATATGAATGTGCACTTAATCATGAGAATGAAAATCATGCAAGTGATTGTATTTTCATTTAATCATTTGTACATGTAAAATAAATTTCTATCCAAATTCTAATACAAGTACACTTAAGAATGTAATCAAAATAAGTACATACATTTGTTAACTAGGGAAGTGAGGCAATCAATGACCTCCTTGGGGTTACTTAAAGCCTTGTATTCCTGGGATGTCCAGACTATATACTTATTATTATTCAAGCATATGTAAACCCATACATGAATCATAAAGACAAAACAATACTTTATCATGCTTAGCTATAAACACATGCAAATCATATAGAAATATTCATAAATAATATCAATCTCACTTTTCATTATCAACTTAAAATTTTGAAATTAACTTTTAAAATTTACTAGTAATAATAGCCACTCATATAATAAGATTAAGAAAACACATGTAACTTGCATATAAATAAATTTCATTTGATTATTTGATTTGAAAGACATGAATGCATGCTATCAAATGACATACAACATTTATAATGATTGAAAAGGAATAGTTGGACGCTTCCACATAATCTATTCAACTACATTAATTCCTAAGGGAAATAATATTAAATAAAATATTTTAAAGAAAACCAAAGCTTCTTATTAAGTTTAATTTTCAGATTTGGATTAATAAACTAAAAGAAGAGAAATTCATTTGTTATTTTTTACCCCATCCTATGTTAATGATTTAATGTGTTTAAAGAGAAGTAATTAAGTGAATTTTATGAATTAATTAAGTTTGAATCATTAAGCACTTCTTTTAATTACCCTTTCCTATGCTTATTTAATTTAATTAATCATTTAATTATGAGCTTCCAATGATATGCAAATGAGGAATTGAAATTGCAATGCACTTAAAGACCTAATAAAATGAAGCTCATAATTAAGTATTATTCAAATTAAAGAACCTAATTAAATACTTATATGATTTTCCCACAACCATGGGTTAATCATAATTTCTTTAAGAGTCCTTATGCTATTAAACACATAAAGAGGAATCCATGAATTGAGTGTTGATTATCTTAAGTAATTAACATTTTAATTTGGGTAATTTTTATCATTAATTATTTAATTAATTCCTTGATTAGCCCATGCATTAATTAAACCTATCCATGAAATGAATTTGGAAAAGTAATTAGAAAAGAGGTCCTAATCACTTCACCTCATCATTTCACTGTTAGTCAGTGATTAAGGAAGTTTAATTAATTAATCTTACTATTTTGGAATTTTAAATATTCATTAAATCACTTAATGAGGGTAATTAAGGTTTAAATTTCAAACTTCTCTAATTACCTAGCCAGTAAATCCCAAGAAATTTTTGGAAGGTAGAGGTCATCCCATTAAATCAACATTTCAAGTTTAAGATTAATTGCCCAAGTAAATAGAGCTTAATTAAGCTAATTAAGAAAACATTCAAACCCTAATCAAGCTTATTAAAATCTCCTTTATTTAACCTTTCTAAAATGGACTTATATGTATTTTTTATATTTTTTTATAATTAGTAATAAATTTATGAAATTCTGAGTGATTAAAGGCATTTTTAACCTTGATTAATCCCTAATCCGTCGGTGCCACATGGGAGCTAACGGGGTGATGCTTCCATGTGGTTCCACAAGATTGGTCACTTAAATCATCTGAACGACAAGCTGAGTCAGTGGCGACGACTCGCTTTCATCCCTGACATCCAATCTTGAATTGGACGGTGGGGATTAATCTCACAATTCCTAAGGATTAAAATAAATAAATCTAATCGGATTAATCACGACCATCCTTTCCATTCATGTGGAATGGATGACGGATGATCCTTCATCCTTCAAACAATGGAAGATGGACACGCCTCCACCGCCGATCCAGCTCATCGAGTCGCGTGAGGCATCGGGATTGATTCCAAAAGTTCAAGGAAGAGATCTAAGGAGATTTTACAGTGGCAATCGTACGAAATCAAGATTTTTTTCACAAAATTCAAACAACATAGTGGATTTCTATAGTTTGTCAAAATTTACCTCATCGGAGCTTAAGACCGATAGTCCAACGACTAATGTAGCTTCTTCTTGAAGATCAAAGCTCTATTGTGAAGCTCACGAGTTGCCTCCCCGCCGATGGCTCTATGGACCAAACATCACTGAAATCCTCATCGAAGTTGGTCTGGGAGCAGTCTCCGGTGTTCGAATCAATCGGGAATCGATTTGTTTCGGATCATCGGAGCTTGGTGAAGATGTGGGTGTGATGTTTTATTTTAGATTCCAGGTGGACACCACGCAAATCATACGGGGTACTTATTAAAGGGATCAGATATGAAATTGAGGTATAATGTACTATCTCAAAAGATAGAACTGTCACCCTACAATGGATCTAATCACCTAATAAAGACTCCTAAGGCAGATGGTTCTTCGTATGTACCAAAGATCTTTCTCCTACTTTATATGGAAAAGTAAACCAGAGTTTATTTTATGACAGGTTCTTTAGTTTCTAGTAGAGGTAAGCCTCAATAGTTAATTACATCCTATAAAATTAGATTTTCTAAGAATACTCGATCAATCAATTATCCAAAGATTTTAAGGTTAGACTATCAAAGGATTGATTATTTTTAGAAGATCAAGTGCGAATGTTCAATTTAGAAGGACTTATTTTGGAATCCAAAAGAAGATAATTAAAGAGTGATCATGATACTAGATAGCCTAGTAAGCACTTCAATCTATCCTATGGTGAGGCTTTATGTGTTTGAAAGAGAGAGTTTATTTTTTTTGAGTTAAATTTTTATTAGAATATTAGGGCTTACAATCTATCAATATAAGATTATGAAAATTCCTAAGATGTGAGAATTTATGCTCGTAGCCCAAAAGAAATGAGCAACCTTGGATCCAAAATATAGAATGATTTAGCACAAGCTAAGAGCATGACCTAAATCTAATCAGAGAATGGAATATAATGGATTACCTCCATGAGAGTGGGTAAACCCATCCCGACTATTCTAAACTTACAACCGCTTGGAGTGATCACTAGCTAACACCATCTACGCTTTAAATCTATGTAGGATTGTCTTATGTAATTGCAAGATGGTTTAAGCTATTATTTAATTTTGAAAGAGACTAGAGTCCTAAACTCACTCCCTAAGAGACTAGATAATGTCCAGTATAACTTAGTCTAAATGTAAAATCTTTTCAAATTTTATATTATTTTTGACATAATATTTTGAACAAAGGCTTGGGATTTTTTATACCTAAATGCATAATAAAATTTGGTTGTTAGCTAAATCAAAAGAGAAAGAGGGTGAATCTCTACCATAAAGGCATGCTCTCATAGGTCAAGCGGCCTCTAAAGTGCAAGAATGGAGGCCCTCATTTTTACAAGAGTGGTATAATATGACATGCATGATGTTAGCCATACAACATATAGCTAAGGGGTTAGTAAATTTTTTAGTTATGTTGATTATAACCTAAACTTCAAAGTGAGGTTAAAAGTTATTTTAAAATTTAATTATGAGTTATTAATTGGGTAGAAAAATTAATTTTTTTTTCTTTAGAGCCTACTGCATCCAGGCCACACATTTAAACATAATTCATGAAGAAACTATGAAAAAAGATGCAATTCTATTATGCAACCTAAACATAACATCAATCAAACATGAATTGATTCCATAAAAGAATAAAAGGACCGGTGTGACCGGGTACTGCCATACATCCCAAAAAAGAGAAAATTGTGTAGCCGAGCTCTACCCTTATACAACTCGGATTATAAAATAATAATTAGAATTAAAATTAAATTAGATATTATGGGGGTCTTCATTCTTTATTTCTTCTTCCTCCTTATTTCCTTTGATTTGATTTTCTTCAAGGCATCACAGGACACTTAAGGACTAAGCCTTTTAACCACTGTTCATCCTAATCCTCATAGCACTAATCTTAATTCATATTGCAAAATTACATTTTTTTTTTATGAAATGTAAATTTAATTACACTTGAAAAATAGATGTTAGCGAAACATAAATACAAACTCAAGCAATTATATTTCATAGTTTGGACTTAGCACCCTGTACATGGGTAACCAAGCCCACCTATCTTAATGTGATTATGCTTAGGGGCTTAAGCAACTTGTAAGAAAAACATTTATATTCATTTTTCAATGGCCCTTTAAGCATAATCCCTTGTAGAAGATAATATTAGGCTATCAATGGCCTAACATCCAGTCTAAAATATTACATCACAAAAAAAATAAAAAATACATCATTAGTACATGCACCGTCCTAACCTAGAACTAGAAGTGGTGACTTAGCATTCTAATATGTGTGTTTAGGCTTAATGTGATATGTCTTAGCTAGGATTTTGAATTATTATTTTCTTAAGTTTAGAAAAATTTAAATTTAACAAGATAGATGGTTTCATTTTAAGTTGTTTAATGGTTTGCAAAATTTAATTTTAATTTTATTTTATTTCATTTGATTTACACTTAGCATCTAAGTGTTGTACAGAGAAGAAAAAAGCTTAACCTCCCCCATCCCCACCTTAAGTTGTCATCTAAAAACACATTTTTATGATTTAGTATTTTTAGTGAATTATTTATTAGTCATAAGTTTAAGTTAATCTTAAAGAATCCTATTTAACATGAGAGGTATCTTAAGATTAATGTGGTTGAATTACAATCACATAGAATATATTACACTATTCCTTTTCATCACCCATAACATACATGTGATTTAACACTTAGTATACTTATACATGCGATATACTTTAGCATACTTAGATGATTATGAATGCACACATTTTTAGTAGAAAATGAGATTTTCATTTCTTTAATCAAATACACACACACACAGGCAAAAAAGATGTAAGCAAGTATGTATCATTGTTTAAATCTGGGAAGTGAGATAATCTAATCACCTCCTTGGGGTTACTTAAAGCCTCGTATTCTTGGGATGTCCAGACTATATACTTATTAACATTCTAAACCTATGTAAATCTATACATGAATAAGGAAAAGAGAGCACTAATTTATATATACAATACATGCCAATAACTTAGGTGAATATGAATGCATGCATTTTTAGTAACAAAAGGGGATCTTCATCTTCTAATTAAGCACACATACACATGTATAAAAGATGTAAGCAAGTACATGTCATTGTTAACCAAGGAAGTGATGTAATCAAATGACCGCCTTGGGGCTAGCAAAAGCCTCATATTCCCAGGTTGTCTAGATTAAACACTTGCTATATTAAATGCATATGAATGTATACACAACTATAAAGATGAAAACCATGCAAAGATTATATTTTTCTTAATTAAATCATTTAAACATATGAATTAAAGCTCTATCCAAATTAATATCAAAATACATAAGAATGAAACTAAATGAGTGTTTGTTAAACCGGGAAGGTAATAAAATGACCTCCTTATGGCTACTTATAGCCTCATATTCGTAGGATATCTAGACTATATACCATTTGTTGTTTAAACTCATGTAAATCTATATATGAATTACAAGAAAGAGAGCTTTATTTAATATGCTTGTTAAAAACACAAGCAAATCATATCATCAACACTCTAAGTGTTATAATTAATTTATAAACTTTTAAAATAGTTTTGAATTTATTAGATACAAATACACATATATTAAATTAAGCCAACACATATAACCTTACATAAAATAAATTCATTTGATTAATTTATATTTGAAAAAACATGAGTGCATGAATTCAAATGGCATATAATATTTAATGTGCTTGGAAGGAACTAACTAAGCATAGCCACATGATTTCATTCAATTAAATTGATTCCTAAGGACAATCACATCAAGTAAAGTGATTTAAAGAAAGCCAAAACTTCTTTATTAATTTATGATTTAAGATTTTGATTTAGTTGAAAGAGGAGAACTTATCACTTGATGTTTTAATTCCATTCCCACATTAGTAATTTGATTTAATAAAAGGTAATTGAGTGGATTTTATGAGTTAATTAAGTTATATCTTTAATTAAATCAATTAATTACCCTTATATATGCATCTTTAATTTGATTAATCACTTAATTATGAGCCACAAAATGACATGAACATATGAGAAAATAAATGCCCCTATAAGGAAATGTAAATGGCTCATGATGGGTTCAATGAATTAAAGAACCTAATTATTTATGATTTTCCCACACTTATGGGCTAATCATAATTTCCTTAAGGGTATTATTAAATACAAAGAGGAACCTTTAAGTAATTTGTTAATGATCTAAAATGATTATGACATTGATTTGATTAATTAAGCCACTTTAATTAACTAATTAATCCTTAATTAATGTCATTTTCATTAATTTTCCCTTAAAGAGAAATGTACTTAGGAAAGAAGGTTAGGAGGGAGGTCCTAACCCCATTCCTCTTTCTCATTCACTTTGTTTGTAGAATTTTTAATTCATTTTACTATTTAGGAGGTTAATTAATTAATTAAGTTAATCAAGAGAGTGATTAGGGCTTAAATAGTCAATTACCCTAATTAACTAAGTAATAAACCCAAGAAAATTATGGGAGGTAGAAGTTATCCCATTGAACTAACATGCAAAGTTTAGGATTAATTACTCAAGTAATTAAGCTAATTAAATTAGTAATCAAAACTTAATTAAGTCTTAGTTACTGTTCAAAATAAATTGGATTTAATTTTAAATAAATCTCCTCTATAATACATTCAAAATAAGTATTTATTTATATATTTTTATTTTTCTATAATTTGTTATGATTTTTTTAAGTTTTAGCCATTAAAAAAATTAATTAAGCCTAATCCCATTAGCGTCACGCAGACTGCTGACATGGCACGTTTTCCACGTGGCACCGCAGGATTGGTTACTTAAACTTGTCTGACTTAATGCCTACATGGCTGGCAGCGGACACTCTTCCATCCCAATGATGCAAGTGGTCGAGGACGTCAGTGGATGGTTGAGGTGGCTCGCCTTAAGTGGGCGAGGATCTGAAGTCGAGGTTCTCCGTCTCCTAGATGAGCCAATGAAAGGGGATGGGTTAGCTCACCCCCTTTAACCCATGGTTGACCCAACCAGCTTACGGCCAGGTTAACTAGTTGGTTAGAGGTCCAAACTAAGCTAAGGGAGGCTACCAAATGCAAAGGGGTAGGTAAGACCACCCAAAAATGAGTTTTATCCCATTTAGAGTGATTTACCTAATGGGTATTGGGTCGAATCAGATTTGGTTTGGGTTAGATTTAATTTGGGCTGACCCATGGTGACCCAAGGATGGGTCATGCAAAGTTTGAATGGGTTTAAGCTTGGTTTGGTTGGGTTTGGCTCAATTTGACCCATGTAGGTCAAATTAGGCTATGTTGTGTTAAGTTGATCGATTGGTTTAATTTGGTCAAACCATGAGTTGAGACATGTTCAAATGACTATTTGAGATCTTTTGGATCAATTAGTTTGACTTGGTTTAGATGGGATTTGAATTTGACCCATATGAGTTCATATGATTCAAATGGGCTAAGTTGATCAATTTTGTCAAACTGGTCAAATTAGCTTAGTTAGGTGTTGGTTTAGGTTCAGTTGATGATTTGAAGATGATTGTAGGTGTTGATTTCAATCAATTTGAATTTAAGAATGATTTAGGCCAATTTGACCCTTTAGGTCAATTTGGGATAAATGAGTCAATTGGGTTAACTTGGTCAAATTAGGTTCAACTAAGGATTTGATCATGTTCAATAATCAATTATTGATGAATTTGAGTCATTGGTTTCAAACAACTTGGACTGGATTGTGATTTGGCCCAATTTGGCCTTCTAGGTCAAATTGGGCCAACTTTGGTCAAAGGGCCAATTGGAATTGGTTTAGCTCAATTGATGGTCAAGTCATATTTAAGGATCAATTTAGAGTGGGTAAGAATCATAAGTTTTAATTAATTGAGCTTGGAATGAAGTTAGGTTCAATTTGATTCATGTAGGCTAATTGGGTGAACTTGAGTCAAGTGATCAAATTGGCTTGGCTTGACCCAATTAATTATAATTAATCAATCAAGGATGATCAATAATCATGGTGGAAAAGAATAGATAGGTTGGTTCAATCTAATTTGGGTTGGATTGGAGTTTGGCTCAAATAGGTCCTTTAGGTCACTTTGAGTCAAGTGAACTTAAATGGTCAATTGAGTTGGTTTTGAGTTGAATTAGATTGTGTTGAGTTTGATAATTGATGTAAGGTTGACTGATGGCTTTGATTACAATTGATTTGGGTTTAATTGGATTTTAGCTCTTTTAGACATTTGGGTTCAAATGGGCTAGCTTGTGTGAATTGAATTGATTTGATCAATTTGTTTGATTGTATTTTTTGGAAGATTTTAAAATGAAGATTTGAATGGTTGGAGTGTTTTATGAAAATCAATTGGGTTTAATTTGATTGGAGGAATTTTGGTTAAGTCCATAGGATTGGATTATGAGATTAGGATTGGTTTAGGTTTAAATCATTTTGGCTTGGAGCTTGGATATGGAATGGGATTCAATTGGATTTGATTGGATTGATTGGAGATTTGATGGTTAAAGGGGATAGGCATAGGTTTGGGTTTAGGCCATAGGATATATGGGTTTCCTTAGGTCCTAAGGCATAGCCTAAATCTAGCATGCTATCCTTAAGTCTTTAGGCTTAAGTTTAGTATCCACCTAACCACTAGAAGTGTCATATGACCAGAGAAGTTCTAGTGTTTGGAGGACTCCTAAATCTAAGATAGGGAAGAAGAGTTCTTACTCCAAAAGTGAGGTCAACATTGGGTAAAGTTAATTTGGATTTGGTGGAGTTTAGGTGAGGTTAGACGAAGTGGAGGCTCTATTCTCGAGTTTGGTTTCGCCGACAATCGGGAGCTCAAGGGAGGTCGGGAAAGCTCTAGGGAAGTTTGTCACCTCATTCTAAAGCACTTTGAATGCCTTGGTCCCTGTTGAAATGAGATGGGGAGGAATATACTCTCCTCCCCCTCAAATCGAATGGCTTGGATTATTTTTTGGCGATCCACAGGCTGTGAATGAGGTAGCTTTGAGTGTGGTGAGTGAAGGAAGTGGGCTGGGGTGGAGTGTCCTTACTTCCCCATGGTGAGCCAATGAGGAGGCTTGGGTTAGCTCACCTCCTTCAACCCATGGCTGACCCAATTGGCTATGGATTAGGTTAACTAGTGGATCAGAGGTTCAAATTAAGCTTAGGGAGGCTGCCAAGTGCAAACAGGTAGGTGAGAGCATCGAAATGTATTTTCCCATTTGGAGAGATTTACCCAATGGGTATTGGCCTAATTTGAGTTTAAAATTGGTTGGGTTTGATTTGGGCTAACCCAAGGATGTGTCATACCAAGTTTGGTTAGGTTTGGCTCAATTTTTTCTATGTAGATAAAATTGGGTCAAACCAAAGGTTGGGTCAAGTTCAAATGATAACTTCTGATATTTTGGTTCAATTTATTTGGTTTGATTTGAAGTAGATTTGAATTTGGCTCATATTGATTCATGTGAGTCAAATGGGCTAAGCTGACCAATTTGGTCAATTTTATCAAATTGACTTGGGTTAAGTGTTGGTTTAGGTTCAATTGATGATTTGAAGATGATTGTAAGTGTTGATTTTAATTAATTTAAATTTAAGAATGATTTAAACAAATTTGACCATTTAGGTCAATTTAGCCTAAATGGGTCAATTGAGTTCAATTGGTCAAATAGTATTCAATCAAGGGTTTGATCATATTCAATAATCAATTTGTGATGAAGTTGAATCATTGGTTTCAATCAATTAATTTAGGATTTGATTTGATAATTGGGTCAAATGGGTTTGGCTAGATCCAATTGATGGTTAAGTCATATTCAATACTCAACTTATAATTGATTGGAAGCAATGGCTTCAATGAACTGAGTTTAGAATGAAGTTTGGTTCAATTTGGTTCATATAGGCTAATTGGGTCAACTTAGATCAAATGACTAATTAGACTTTTTTTTAATCCAATTGATTATAATTGGACAAGAAAGGGTGATCAACAATCATTATAGAAGGCTTTGGATGAGTTGGTTCAATCCAATTTGGGTTGGATTAGAGTTTGATTCATTTGGTCTTTTAGGTCACTTTGGGTCAAGTGAACCAAACGGGTCAATTTGAGTTGGATTGGGTTTAATGAGTTGGGTTGAGTTTGATAATTGATTTAGAATTGATTGATGACTTTGATTGCAATTGATTTGGATTTAATTGAATTTTAGCTCATTTGGACATTTTGGGTTCAAATGGGCTAACTTAGGTTGATTGAAATAAGTTTGATCAAATTGGCTTGATTGGTTTGATTGTAGATTTTGTAAGAGTTTGAAATGATTATATTGAATAGTTTGAGTGCTTTGATGGAGTTCAATTGATTTTGGTTTCAATTGAAGAAGTTTAGGGTTGAGTCCATAGGATTGGATCATGAGGTTAATATGAGTTTGGGTTCAAATCATTTTGGCTTGGAGCTTGGATATGAAACAAATTCAATTGAATTTTGATTATATTGAGTTGAGGTTTAGGTTTGCTTGAATGGGTAGGCATAGGTTTGGTTTAGTCCATAGGATAGGTAGGTTCTCTTGGTCTTATGGTACACCTTGGTACACCCTAAGTCTCTAGGTTTTGGGTTTAGTTTACCTATCACTAGAAGTGTCATATGACTAAAAGGTTATAGTGTCTAGAAGATTCCTAAGTCTAGGATAGGGAGGAAGAGTCCTCACTCCAAAAGTGAGGTCAATAAAGATATATTGATTCAAAGAAGTAATATAGTTGATCGTTTGTTTATATTATGCCAAGAGAGCCATTCTCATCTCTTTTTTGAATGCCCTTACTCTATGCAAGTTCTCAAAGAATGCATACCGATGAAATATTTTTTTTCATATGGCCTGCACCTTAATGAAATTACTTTTACATGCAGATTCCTTCACTTGCAAAGTGACTAAAAGGTTTTTCCTTCTTGTTATACCTATTACTGCTCATTTTTTTATGAATGGAGAGAAACCAACATATATTTAATTCATTTGCCTCTCCGACCAATATTATTATCACCAAAATATGCTTTGCCACTAAGCAAAAAAGCTATAGGTGGAAACTACAGGGAAATGTGTTGAATTTAATTCAGAGTTTATACTATACAAGATTTCGTACTTTCATCTTCTTAGATTTTCTACTGACCTTGGAATTGCTTGTTTGAGCAGAACTGTCTTCAAAGTTGCATTACAGAATTGTATAGGATGCTATCATGATACGGAGATTTTAAAATAATTTTTTGGAGCTATGATGTGATACCAACAGTATTTTTGAGACTCAACCGATTGACTTTGTTCCTGAGCATATATCTGATGATATACTTCTTGAGTTGCTCTTGTAGCAATAATTTTTTATTATCTTCTTCTACGACGTGGATTTATTGCTTTGAATAGTGATTTCTGCTTCCCTGGAGAGAGTCTTCTAAATATACTTAGATAGCTGGTTTTGCTGAGCTCGATTTGATTTTTCTGGTTTTTGTAATCTATTAGCTAATTGCTAATTTTGCTTATTGGTAATTTGCAATCTGTTTCAACTTTACCAGTTTTTTTTTTTGGAAGCCCTCACTTTTGGCTTAAGGCTTCTTAAACGACTTGTTTCACAGTTGATGTAATTTTATTTTTATGATTCCTCTTTATGTATTGAAATCAGATAGATGAAATAAAATTTGGGCGTGACCCTCATTATTCCCAACAAAAAAAAAAACACATGAGTTGTGTTGCATGCTAGAAAATCAGTTGTGGTAGAGTGAAAGTTTACATCTTAGCCTTGTTATAAAATCCAAAGCCATAGGTATTTAAAGAGTGAACAAGAAAACTCTAGAAATTTTATGTGGAAAAACCTCGAAAAGAGGAAAAAATACGAGCTGGCAGTAGAATCTTCAATATGTATTTGTTTGAGTACCAAATTTCCGATATGATTACAAAATACGAAGAATATAATGAGAATCTCGAGAATCAAATAACGGCCATATAGTCGCGTTCAAATTATGATTCTTGAGTGGTAGATGATGATGAACGGCGAGGATCGGTGGCCCGGCGATGAAGGTCATCATGATGGTGGACGAAGATTGCGATGCAAGGATCGGCGGCACGGCTGGGGCGGCCGGTAGTTGACAACCCGTGGTGGTACGATTGTCTTGGAGGATTTTCAAGCTTTAGAGCTCTCTCCTCTCTCTTGCTTGGGCCCATTTATATATGGGAATGAGGAAATTTATAGATTGGAGAAGTGGCGTCTCAATAAATCACAAATTCAACCACTCTCCATCTGACGGCTCAAAATGATTCCTTTGATCATTTGATGTATTTTAAGTATTTGAATGCTCAAATGAAGTAAGAATTATGAGATCTTGAACTTTGTTAGATCCATCGTCAAGATCTTGATTTGTATAAACACTTTATGTTTAAATTTATTTAGGAATTTAACTGATATCCCAAAGTTTCCAATGATATTTTAAGTGCTTGATCTTGATTAATTTCAACTGAGGATCAACTTATTTTTGATATCAAGATTAGTATTTTGACTAGTAGAATTTTCAGTATTATATCAAATTAATTATTTGTCAGAAATTATTTCTGCATAATTGAATTAGTAGCTTGACCGGAGTCTATCATTTATGTTTTTACTTGGATTTATTGGTCACTGAGCTCTTTTTTTTTTTTTTTTTGTCATTATTGGATACATTTATTGCAGATTTCATTTTTCTTCTTCGACCTTACAATTGTATATTTTTAATCATTTTGGATTATGTTGATCTTAGTTTTGTATGACATTCTTGTGGATGAAATGGCTGAGCGTAATCATCAATTTTCTGAAAAAAAAAAAAAAAAAAGAAATTACGTCTAATGATTTTTCTCTATCAGGATTTTTTGCATAAATAATCGTATTTCTCATGTGAGCCGCAATTTACTTATCTATATGTATGCAGTACGTTCGAGTAACATTAAATTTGATATATTCTTTTAAAATTTATAAATCAAGCATAAATTTTAAGTTTAAATATATATTCAATCAAATTAAATAACTGAGTGAGATGAGTTCAATGATATTAAATCGGATAGAATCGAGTCCAAATGAGCTCAAATAAAGCTTAAAAGCTACATTTAAATACTTCGAAACACTGACTGGATGATCAAATAACTTTCAAATTTGACGTGCTTATAATCGAATCGAGCGGCTCGACGAGACAAATCTAACGAGCTTAAGATCACTCAAATCAAAAATCGTTTAAATGGCCAAATCACCAAAACAGTATCTATGATCAAATAGATTGATACAAACTGTCTGATGAAATATTTTGAGATTTTGACTATAATTATCAAAATACCTCTCCCAAAATTCTATAAATAAAACATCATTCTTGTCATGAGAGAGGAGGGAGGAGGGAGGAGGAAGTGGAGGAGCAAAAACTGGAGAAGTTTCTAGAGAGCTTCAAGTCATTATCACCACCGCATCGCCATCGCCACTTATTATCATCGCCGACCGCACCAACTGCAACCAACTATGCAGACGCTATCAGTAATATGATTCTAATTCTCATTCTCGTGATTTCATATAATCTTGTAATCCCACTTTCGGGAAGACTAAAATTCTGTATTTCAAAGCAGATATATAGTGAAGTATTTTTACTGGGTTAGATCCTATAATCTTTTTTCCTTTTTAGGATTTTTTTACGTAAAAATTTTAAAATGTTTTATTTTTTTTCAATTATTTATGTGTATACTGAATTTTTTTAATAAAGTTAAAACGTAAAATTTTATTTTATCGTAATTAGTTTTTTTTTTTTTTTGCTAGGCAACAAAATTTATAAATACTTCTCAACCACAATTAAAATATAATATATTTAATAGGGCCCGTTCTTCGGAGGAAGTTAATAAAAGGAGCATTAATATTTTTAATTTTTTTATTTTTAATTAGAGTGAAAAGTGAAAACGTCTTTTTGAAAAGGAGTTTTTTTAGGGTGACGAGGACCTTGTCATGACATGACTGTTCACCTATAATATACGGACATATAAGAACATAAATATAGAACACTTCTATATTAAAAAAAAAACATATTAAAATAATATTATAATAATAATTAAAAATAATATATATAAATTAAATAGATAAAATAATAAAAGTTATTTAATTATAAATTTTAAATTAATAATTTTATATATATTAGTAATTTTAATAAATAAAATTTATTATCAATTTTAAATTTTAAATTTTAATTATTATTTTTATAATTTTAATTATTTATAATAAATATATCTGATTATTCTTTTATTCTCAAATCTCATTCTTTAATTTTTCAAAATTCTCTATAATAATTTAAATATAACAAATTATATTTTAAATATTTTTATATAATATTAATTCAATTATTTAAGATATATGTATCTCTTAAATTTTTTAATATTATTTTAATTGAGCACTTTTCTATTTTGTGGCATATTAGTGTTCATGTCCTACACATATTACGCACATCATATCTTATTTTTGGAAGTATAAGCATATGATAACTATTAACTATGCATGTTATGAAAATACCTATGACTATGGATAAGTCGTTTTCGTGCTATTCCTTGCCACATCATTTTTCTACTACACTTTTTTTTTTTTGATGGGAATCCACCCAACACCCTACCCATCTTATGGGTAGGGATGATCACTAATCCATAGGCCATAAGAATTCATCACTCACCCGCTTATGTCCACTGATTTCAAGCCGTCGCTTCTGAGAGAAATCGAACACGGGAGTTCGGTCCTTACCAACCAAAATTTAAGAAATGATGGGTTAAAGAGTTTTTTTAGGATGACGAGGACCTTGTGATGACATAACTGTTCACCTATAATACACAGTCATACAAGAACATAAATATAGAACACTTCTATATAAAAAAAAAATACATATTAAAATAACATTATAATAATAATTTAAAATAATATATATAAATTAAATAGATAAAATAATAAAAAAGTCATTTAATTATAAATTTTAAATTAATAACTTTATATATATTAGTAATTTTAATAAATAAAATTTATTATCAATTTTAAATTTTAAATTTTAATTATTATTTTTATAATTTTAATTATTTATAATAAATATACTCGATTATTCTTTTATTCTCAAATCTTATTATCTAACTTTTCAAAATTATCTACAATAATTTAAATATAACAAATTATATTTAAAATATTTTTATATAATATTAATTCAATTATTTAGGATATATGTATCTTAAATTTTTTAATATTATTTTAATTGAGCACTTTTCTATCATGTCTAATATGTATTTGAGGCATATCAGTGTTCATGTCCTACACATATTAGGCACATCATATCTTATTTTTGGAAGTATAAGTGTCTGATAACTATTAACTATGCATGCGATTATGAAAATACCTATGACTATTGATAGAATTTTTTGATCTTTTTTTTATCATGAATAGGATTAATAAAAATAATATAAGGTATAAGTCAAATAATTCTTTTAATTTATAATGACATATATAAAAGAATTGAACGAAATCACAATTTCTCGCTTATATAAGATGTTGGAAAAATTCATTAGCTTGATGAATGTTTAAGTAAATGTTCAATTATCTTGGAATATAATAATAAATATATCAGTTAAATTCATACATAATAAATATTATTTTAAATCAAATAAATAATTTTCAAACTAAAGAGTTAATTAATGGAAATCAATCTTCACGGATTATTCTGCTTGGTTAGCTTTTAAGTTTGATTTGAAAACATAATGAAATGCCCTTTCGAGGTCTTCAACTTTATTAATAGTTTCATCTGTTTTATGTTTACTTTCTTACAATAGAGCATAAGTTAGAATTCTCTTTATTATTTTTTTTTCAAAATTTATAAATTAAAGGAACATACAACCAAATGAAATTTCTAAAACTAAAACTTTCTAGATGAAAAATATAAATTTATGGCATCAAAGGTGAAGAATGTCATTCTACTCGAACAAGAAAGTATAAGTCATATGATATCATTAAAGTGAAGTTGACTAGAAAATATGTTAAGTTTGATTCATTTATACTTGTGCATCAAGCTAGTCAAGTGTATTATCTAATATATCTAATAAATGCAAGAGAGAAAATGGAATGGACAGTGATAATTAAGATCAAACTCATAGCAAGAGTGGAAGTTCAAAATACTATTGAACTTGCTCATCAAGATGATGAGATGATAGATTTTGAAATTTCAATTGATGATATTGAGCTAGTAGTAAGCTTGATTGATACTAACGCTGCTTATGAGGACATTATTTAGTCTAAGAACGAGAACATCGAGGATGATGACAAATAGAACACTATAAATTCAACTTCTAATAATTCATCGAAGTAAAATATGTAACATATGCGATAAAGGTACCATATCCTTTCATTTAATAATTATATGCACATTATCTTTTTAAACATATGCATTAGAAGTAAGAGTCTGAAGTTACATTTGTCTTTTTACATATTTTAGTTATACATTATTTGATAACATATACTATACTTACACACTTTTTTTTTTAACTTTTCATACATACTATTCTTTTAGGTACATTAGTTGTGCACTTTTTTTTTTAGATATTGTACTTGCTCCTTGTTTTCTAGATATTGTATTTATGCCCTATTTTTTAAAATATTGTTCTTACATACTTTAGTTGCACATTATTGCATATCGTCTTTTACATACTTCGATTTATTATTTAGCTTTATTTCTGACAAATCAAAGCATTATATTTTTTTTGTGGCATGCATCAGGTGGTGGTGATGATATTTCTGGATGATAAATTACGAGTCTCTTCAAAAGGAAGAAGAAGAAGACTATGTCCCGACCAAGTCTTCAAGCTACCACCAAGACTTCTGGATTTGCTAGTACACATGCCCACCACTCTCCTGAGCCTATTAATACTACACCATTTTACTCATATCAAGTGCACACAGGTCATATGGAGCACAAGTTTCACCTTACACACCCAGATCAGACCAATCTCTCTATGCCAACTATTGAGCCATCAATGGCACACACTTTTATTGAGCTAGAGGGTGACATGTAAGTTTATCTTTCAACTTTCAATTTAAAAATTTTATGGTGTTAATCATCTTAACTGTGTGTTTGAGGTTCAATCCTTCTAGAGAAGACATACTCGAAATTAGATACATAATAAGGTGCAAATTTGATGCTCCTTATATTTCATGGAAGAAGGTGCCAGTTAAAGCATGTTGCATGTGGTTCAAAGAGTTCAAAAAATTTGAAGTATTATCATAACTCTTTATAACATATATAACCTGTATTTATTCCACGACTCAAATTAAGTAAATATGACAAATCGATAAGCTATAAACGAGACATTATACGAATCGAGTTAAGAATAACTTGAGTACTTTTAAATTTGCTCGAATATCATTTACTCAAAAACAAAAAAATTGTAAATTAATTCAAATTATTAAAATCACCAAAAAAAGATAAAAAATAATGATAATATTATTCTAGCAATTGTATAGAATAATATGTATGAAGTATTGAAGTATTTACTTGCACATGAGTTAATGACATGAATTCGATATACATCATCGATCAGAAATTCAAATGTGATAAAGAATATGTAGATCATAATCTTCTAATTTAAATTTAAATTAAGTACTATTTAAAATTTAAAATGGAGTTATTTGTTAATTATATATATATATATATATATATATATATATATATATATATATATATATATATATATATATATATATATATACCATTAAAATTAAATATTACCGTACAAAACTTAATCTAATTAATTTAATTTCATTTCATTTCATTTCATTTCATTTCATCTTTATCTAATTTGATTCATTTTAAATTAAATATCATCATTAAAATTATATGTACTACTCTGTTCAGGTTAAAAAAGAAAAAAAAAATATTAAACTAAAATTAAATTTTGTTGTTTGTCCATTCTAAAAAAAAAAAAAAAAAAACTTTTTCGTCTTTTCTATTCAACACTTTTATATACATAAACAATATCATATTAAGTTATTATAACATATGTATCCAGCTTTAAGTTTTCTTTTCTTCATGTTATCACCTCCACAAATAACAAATAGCAAACTTCCATATCATACCTCCCCCATCTCTTCTCACGTTAAGGTTGTCCAGAATTGTATTAAAATATAATAAAATGAAGAAGCATGAAAATAAATTACTCAAGTCTCTTTGTTCACGTAATAAAAAAAATTTCTTCTACGTCTCTCTCTCCAATTTTTTTCTTGAATCTGCTCTCTCGAACCAAACTCGCAACCCTCTTAAAAAAAAAAAAAAAAATTCCTGCTCACCTTCCCCTGACAACAGCCCGAGAGAATTGAACTGGCCACAGTTGTGTTCGAATGCGCTAGCAACAGCTCAATCCCTCTGTCACTCTCTTTTTCATCGTCGCACTTCACGGTTGTTGGTGGACTCTTCGAGCAAGCTGCCGCTCTTATCTAGTTCTCCGCCACCCCATTACGCTAGTGAGTTCTGACCGCAGCCAAGCCCTTCCACTAAATTTTCAAATTAAGCCTGATTATTAATTAAATTAACTAATTAATTATTAAAAAAATTAAAATAGGCTGTTTCCAGTTAAGCCCAGTCAGAGACTACCGGCAATCGGCGATCAGCAATCATTACCGACTGGCGACTCTCAAATATTTTTTTAAAAAAATTAAATTAGCAATCCGTAATATATTAGTTTAGATGTCGATTTTGCTCTTATATCGTTTGAAAGATAATGAAAAATTCTACAATTTTCATATTGATAACTTTACGAATCTCACCGTGAGCATGCAAAATATGTGACTGAGTTACAAAATAAATATATTGATGTTGTTTCGTTTGGTATATGCTCATCAAGTATCGATTTTGGCTTTATATCGTTGGAAAGATAATAAAAATTCTACAATTTTTTATGTTGACAACTCGACGAATTCACAAGGTGAGCGAAATTTTAAATGTGTGACTCTTATTATTTTATGATAGAAGATCTTTATATTTTTATTTGTAAATGTCAAATAGGTCATCTTTAGTCATTCATGTACTTATTATTTTTTATACGTAGAAGACATGTACTTGGCTATTTTTTTATTTGTTATCTTTAGTCATTCATGTACTACGATTGTATAATCAATATAGTTTATTATTATTTGTTTTGATTAATTCAAATGCGATGAGGAAAGATTCAACTGAGAATTATAAAGATTCTAACTCATTTATATATAATATAAAGAGTGTTTGATATTACCAAAAAATCATATATATTCAATAATCCTTGTATTATGGCCAAAAAAAAAAAAACAGGGGTTGTTACAATATATTTAATTTTTGTAACTTAAGAAGTTATACATTTACAAAAACTACGGCTCACGGGGCGAGATTCGTCAAAAGTTATCAACATAAAAGTTGTATAATTTTTCATTTTCTTTCCAACGATACCAAACATGCAAAATCCAACATGATGAGCTGATATAAAAAAACCAAGGTCGATCAATATCTTTTTTTTGCAACTAAGATTTGTAAAAAATTATCTGAGATTCCAGTGTTGTAATATAAAGTTATATAATTTTTTATTATCTCAGAACGATATCACACGCCAAAATTAATAATTAGAGCTGATATGGCAAAAATGTAGACTCTATTTAATTTTTTTAAAAAATCATTAACTGGCGAAGCTCTATTTTAAAATTTTTTTTAAAATAGCTAATTAGCTAATTAAATTTATAATCAGACCGAATTTAAAAATTAAGCTCAGCACCTCCTTTACCACTCACGATAGCTAACTCAACTCAACTCGCCACCAAACCCCATTTCTCATCTTTCTCCTTTTGAAATCTCAACTGAAATAATATATATTTCTCTGCCTTAGCTGAATTGTGGTTGGTCTCTTGTCTCTTTCTCCTCTCTGATCTGAAAATATTCTAGATCTCACCAATCCATAACACTCAATGCTATAATATCTTAGCTGCCACCCCACTCAAAATAGTCAACTCCACTGCCATAATTTTTTTTCCCTCCAAACAGAAAATAAAATCTATTTGGCTCTCCACCCAAGCTACCATCCCTTCTCTCTATCTCTTTCAAAACTCCTCCCCCTATAGTCTTTCTCTCTCACAAAAGAAAACTAACAGAAAAAAAAACAACAAAAGAAAGGAATTATTTTGAGTGCTATGCTCATCAAAATACACAAATTCGTCATCTTCTTTAACACCTACGTGAAGGTATAAAAATATGTAACTAAAAACCTTCAAAATCCGGTATGGACGAGCAAAACCTGTATGCGCTATTTATAGCACGGTGGAGAAAATTCAAAGGCAACCCATGCAACGCAATGGGCAAGTCCTGTACACGCTCTTCGTAGCACGGCAAGAGAAATATATGATTTATCTCGTGCATGTAACCTATACATGCTCTTTGTAGTGTGGTAGAGAAAAAGAAGATTTAGGTCATGGTTTACATCACTCATATGTGCTTTGTAGCGATGAGCTGACTCAGCTGCACCTACGGGAATGATATCAACGTAAAATTCAAACCCGACATGGACTTAAACATGATTAATTAGACTTAAATTGAACCTAAATTAAATTTGAATTGAATATTAAATTAAAATTTAAAGCTAAAATATAAGTACTTTAAGTCTAAAAATTAAAGCAAAATTGCTAAATTCAAAATTAAAGTACTTACCAAAAGACTTGGCGATTTAAAAGAATCCCCTCCCAAACTACAAGTAGATTTGTCTCGTTTCTAGAACTCTTAGAATACTTAGAGGAATTGAATAGATTGGAATAAAATGAACTAAATAAATCTTTCTATTTATAGCTGAGAAATGATACATTATGGGATCCATTAAATAATATTTAAAGCATATGAAAATATTAATTGCTGCCCTCGAGTATATTTAAAGCACATGGAAACAAAAATCACTGCCCTTGAGTAATATACAAATACAGGATGTTGTTTGATGGATAAACCTAACACTAAAACCAATGAATCACCCACATGCGCATGTTAAGGAAAGACGATCATTTTGAATATTTAAAGATGGCTTAATATGCCATTGGGTGGTTAAGATTTAAACAAATTTGTGAACCCCTGAATAATTATGGGGATTACATGGATTTAGAAACTATTCTCAATTAAAATCATATGGCCTTGAGATTTATGTAAATTCTTTAAAGGGTAAGAGGTAATCAAGTATAATCATTATTGATTTGCTTATGTGAATCTCGAAGTAACTTAAAAATTCAGTTAATGGTCATATATTAAAAATCCTTAAGATGGAGGTTGAAAAATAGCAAAGAGTCCTTCCCTATAGAATTTCAAAAAAAAAAAAAAAGAAGTTGACAGCTCCTACCAAAGTAAAATGATTGATTATTTTCAATCTATCTGCTAATGCGATATCGATAATATTATATGAGTTTATAAGTTGATTTAGATACAATTCAAATAAAATAGAATTAAATTAAGAATTAAAGTGAAGTTGACTTAGATTACATATTATTGAAAGTGTGAAGACATAATCTACAGTTATATTACAATTTACATAATCATATAATATAAACACACCAAAACTCATGCAATTAAGTCTATATATCTGTGGACGATTAAGCTAAATGCATCTAGTCCAAGATGATGTGCGGTGATTCGGTTGGGTCTCGTGGACTGGTCCTTAATAAAATTCACGGAATTAAATCTGTGGGCTTCAAAATTGCCACCAACCTCTCAATGAAGAGAGTTTGATTTATGTCGGTCAAATCTTTAGAAGACAAATGAAATGGTAGACAAGACTACCTAGAGATTTCACCCTCATTTTGTAAGGACTTTAGATCTTATTCTAGGTTTCCTATAGGCGCAAACATCTATAATTATTTAATCCTCTCAATACTTAGAGAGAACTTTCGATTAAAGCTAGTTAGATCACTTTCAAGATATAGTATAGTAGCATGCAAAATTTAAAATTTAAGATTATGAAATTCATCATATTAACTTAAAGTGGATGGTTGAAGGAATGATGATGCGCCCGATCAAGATCACATGATTCCGTCATCCTATGATGTCGTGGCCACTAGTCTACTTAATCAGAGGAGGTAGTCGACCCAACCTGACCGAAGGATCCTTATCAGCAGCCATGAGTTGCGTCATCCAAGAAAACCTTGTAGACTTGGGGTAGTGTTTGTCTAAGGAGATAAGTTTGAGTCCACCTTAGTTGACAGATAGTTTTTTGTTCTATCAAGTGCACTCTATGATTCACATCTCAAAGGGCAGAGCCATTGAGAAACATACGGGCTATAGTCATGACCATAATATAATGGTGTCATTTAGTAGCAGTCACCCGATCAGAGGACTCTAGTCATAATCATCATATGTGAAACTTCACCAAATCATACGAGATAGACATGGACCACACCCTTACTGGCATGAGATTAATTAAGAGTGAGTATAGAAATACACTTGACTTGATATTGGCTTCTTTGTGAGCTAGAGTTTTCTTAATTTGCCACCTTCAAGAAATAATTGCATAAGGTGGGTTGAGTGTAGTTTACATTATGAATTTCATTTAAGCATTTATAATTTAATAGCATATTAGAATTTTATTTTAAATTAATACTTGATTTAAATTAAATTAATTCTAAATTGTAAATGCATTTGGATAGTGGTTTCCTCTTCGGTTGAAATCCTCATTCAACACAACCATCATCGAGATAAATAAGTATACTTAACCATTTGGTTTATTATTCTAGATCATGTCGACTCTATTAATTTAGTAATAGAGGATCAGATCTAGATCTATATTCTAAAATTTTTGAATTTGAATTTATTAAATATAAATATCTTGAATATTTTGATAATAATGACCACTCCTGTTGATATCTTCAATCAACTCAGTCATCATTGGGATAAATAGAAAATAATCATTACACTGTCATATGACAGAATTAGCTTCTTAGAGATTTTCTTTAGTGATGAAAGCTATGATAACATCATTAAGTTTTGTTAAACGGGACCTAGTCCGTAGACTCAACCGGGAATCAAATGGCGTAGCATCCTTAGACAGTAAGTTTAAGCACTTATACTATGTAGGAGCCCATGCAGGTGGTATAGACTTAATTGCATGAGCTTTGGTGTGTTTATATTATATGATTGTACAAATTGTAGTATAACCATATAATTATAAACTCTTTATTAGAAGTAATTGAGTCAATCAATCATTTTACTTTGGTAGGAGCAGTCAACTTCTTTTTTTTTTTTAAATTCCATAAGGAATGACTCTTTGCTATTTTTCAAGCTCTGGCTTAAGAATTAATAATATATGATTATTAATTAAATTTTTAAGTTACTTTGAGATTCGCATAAGTAAATCACCAATGATTATACTTGATTACCTCTTAGCCTTTAAGGAATTTACACAAATCTCAAGGCCCTATGATTTAATTAAAAAAATTTTCTAAATCCATGTAATCCCCATAATTATTCAAGGATTCACAAATTTGTGCAAATGTTAACCACCCAATGGCATATAAAGCCACCTCTTGAATATTCAAAATGATGCTTTCTTTCCATGCACAGAGTAATTCATTGGTTTTAGTGTTAGGTTTATCCATCAAACATCATCCCTGTAATTGTATATTACTCAGGGCTATTTTTTTTTTTCATATGCTTTAAATATGCTCGTGGGAGGCAATTATTATTTTCATATGCTTTAAATATACTTGTGGGCGGCAATTATTATTTTCATATGCTTTAAATATTATTTAATGGATCCGACAATGTATCATTCCTCAGCTATAAATAGAGAGATTTATTTAGTTTATTCTATTCCAATCTATTCAATTCTTCTAAGTATTCTGAGGGTTCTAGGCAGGCAACTCTGCTTGTGGTTTCTTGAGAGGATTCTTTTAAATCGTCTTTTGGTAAGTACTTTAATTTTGAATTTAGCAATTTTGCTTTAATTTTTAGACTTAAAGTACTTATATTTTAGCTTTAAATTTTCATTTAATATTCAATTCAAATCTAATCTAGGTTTAATTTAAGTCTAATTAATCATGTTTAAGTCATCTATCAGTTTGATTTTTGGCTCTCACGTCGCCCGCATGAGTCGATCGAACTTCACTTCGCGCTGAAAGAGCGCATTATGAGTGGTGTAAACCACAACTTAAATCTTATTTTTTCTACCACGCTACAAAGAGTATATATAGCTTACATGCACAAGAAAAATCATATATTTTCTCTTTTTGCGCTACGAAAAGAGCATACAAGGCTTACCCGTTGCGCCGCATGGGTTGCCTATGAAATTTCCCCGATGTGCTGTTGACCTTCACATAGGTGCCATAAGTCAAGTCAAGCCCACAGGTCTAATTCAACGAACTTCAGAAGTGATAGTGTGCAAATCGAGGCTCAAAATGCACTAGATGTCACTAAAAATAGTCAAAACAACCTCCAATCGACGAACAAACTTTGTCGTTGCATTCAAAATATCAAAATTGATCAGAATATAAATATTGCAAAATCTAACGAGCAATTGATTAAGCGCTCGAGCTATCAAAGTGTCGACGCGCATATTAGAGTCAAGAAGATACATGATAACCATACGATCTCTGTTCATGAAATGGATCATGCTATTAGCTTCAAAACATCGAAAACTATCAAATTAGATTATTCAATTGGGATGCGTCAATGTCAAATAATCGGCGATGGCGGTAGTAAATCGATGTTGAATTGCACTGACATCAAGGTTGAGCGACCTCATATTGATGAACGGACTTCGTCGTCACATTTAGAACATCGAAATGGGTTAGGATATAAATATTTCACAACTTAATGATCGATCAAGTGCCAGTCGTCGTGTTTTGCCATATCGAAAGTCGAGGCAGGCAAAAACGACCCCAATTCATGAAATTGATTGTGTCGTTAGGTTTGAAACATCGAAATCTATCAAATGAGATTGTTGTGCTCAATTCAAATGAGTTTGTGCAAATGTCGAATGATTTGAAGTGACATTATGTAAATCTAGGCTGAAAAGCACTGGACGTCACCAAAATCAACTCAAATGACCTCCGATTGACAAACAGACTTTGCCATTGTGTTCAGAATATCGAAACTGGTCTGAATATAAATATTGCATAATATAAAGAGCGACTGATCAAGCGCTCGAGTCATCAATATGCTTGCACGCATATCGAGATCAGGAGGCACCGATGCAAGTCAAACGATCTCCATTCATAAAATTGATTGCGCCATTGGCTTAAAAAATATAGAAATCTATCAAATAAGACTGTTCGCACTCAATTCGGACAAATCTGTGTAAATGTCGAGTGATCGAAAGCGGTGACGTGCATTTTGAGCTAAAATGGACTCAATTTGACGCTGACTTGAACCAAACACTCCATTGTAAACGGTTGCGTCATCGTTTAGAACATCAATTACCTAAATTGATATATATATATATATATATATATATATATATATATTAATTATGTGCATTCTTGGTGAAATTCATATTAAAATCGTTTAATCAATTTAAAATTTATTTAATATCCCTAAATTGCCTTCCCTCATGCTCAACCATTCCCCCTTATTTTCAGTTTTGCTGGAAATAAAAAAAAAAGAAAAGAAAAAAATTGCTCCCTCCCCATTCTTGCATTCCCACGTTCAGAAAAACTCCTGCACACAGATAATCCTCTCCTCTCTCAATTTCACTATTCTGGTGCATCTCGGTCTTGACCCAGCGGTGAGAATCAAGCATAATCCGTCCTCGCGAAACCACTCCATGACTTCAGATCGCCACTCGTCAAATAAGAAAAAAAAGGGAGCCTTTAAAGAAAATTTTGGAAAGAATAGAACATTCATTTAAAATCTAAGTGAAATTTGGGAGAGGCTAATATTAAACTCACAAACTTTGGGGAGGCTAATATTAAACTCACAAACTTTAGTTGTAATTCTCTACGTCTTCAATTAAAGCGATAAAGTGAGTTCTCTTTTCTTGCAAATTTTTTAAAATTAAACAAGCTTTAATTGGAATTTAGGAGGGACTAATGCTAAACTCATAACAAACTTACAATAAACTTAAAGTCTAGGGATGAATCCAAATTGGGTTTAATAACTCTCTGAATATGGAGGGTGATTATTAGCTAATAATAAGCATAAGTATAAAAACAATAAACATTGAAATCGTATAACTTATCAAAAGTGATGTAAATTGAACATAATCAAGTTGAGAGAATTACAAAACTCAACAAGTAAACTAAGTGCAAGTAATATTTTAAACTACAATCTAAATCAAAATCTTCTTCACCACGGATCAGAACTCCTTTGTACAAGCAAAAGCGTGTAAACTAAATGTTGCATGAATGAAGGAGCTTTCCTTCAATACAAAAATTAAGAAATTTCATTCTAATTATGATTTTCAAAATTAATGAAATCAATAATTATGTTAAATTTTCTAAGCTATAAATACCTGCATGTGCTCGGACATAGAGATTTCAAGTGCAAATTTTAATGTCTAAAAAGACTACACAGGCTAAGTTGGAATTAAATGAAAATCTGAAATCAATCTCATAATTCAAAAATAAACACTACATAAAGTCTTAAATATACCCGCATTGGCCCTGACACTATGCTAAATGCTTAAATTCAAGTGTCTGAGGATGATGTGTGGGTTGTTTCCCGATTTTGTCTTAGGATTGGGTCCGAGTTAATAAAACCTAAAAACCTATAATAAGAGTTTCAAATCAATGAAATATCTAAACCGATTACGTGGTGGCGAGATCTAATCATCTGGTTAGCTAAGCGAGTTGGAGATCTAAAGCTCTTAAACATATTCAAATTAATCAATTTTTTTCAAATCAAATATCAATCTGGCTTAAATGGAATTCTATCATTAAAACTTAAATTCAACTCATCCACCTTCAACAATTTATCGAGTGATAAATTAAGAAAATTAGCTCAAAGAAGCCAATGTCAAATCAAGTGTTCCTATGTTCACTCTCAATCAATCAAAGAGGGGCGTGGCCTATCCCTCATTGCGTGGCCGAGGCTCCACGATGAAGCGGTTATGACGATCCTCGGGGTTGGTTTGGCCAATCGGGACCCATTATATTACAATCATAGCGTATGCTCCCCAATGGCTCTTCCCTTTGAGTTGTGAATCATAGGTATACTTAATAATAAAGCAAACGTCTTAGGTAGACTTAAGTATATCTCCACAAACACCCCAAGTCTATAAGGATTTCTTGGACATAACCCATCCTTCGTTAGTTGTCTCCTACCTCCTCTGACTAAGTAGACCAGGGATCGCGACTGCCCAGGATGATGGAACCATGGGATCTAGATCGAGCATGTCATCATTCCCCCAACCATCTAGTTTAAGTTAAAATGATGAATTTCATATCTTAAATTCTAAAACTCTACATGTTGCTACTATATGCTACGCATTTAGTGACCTAATAACTTCTTGTCGAAAGTTCTCTCTCACTTATTGGGAGGGGTAATTAACTATAGGGGCTTGTGCCTATAGGAAACCTAAAACTAGATCTAAAGTCCTCACCAAATGAGGGTAAAATCTCTGGGTAGTATTTTATTTATTATCTCATCTGCCTTCTGAAAATTACAGCGACATTTTAAATCATCACTCTCTTTAAATTCAAAAATTTGTCGAAAGGTCGGTGGCGAATTTTTAGATCCCGCATGTGCTACAAAGAGTGCATGAGGGTTCTGCTCATCGCACCAAGTACACCGCATACCGAATTTTGAAGGTTTTGAGTTACATCTTTTTATACCTTCACGTAGGTGCTAAGGACAATGATGAATTTTTGTATTTCGATGAGATTAGCACTCAAAATAATCCCTTTCTTTTGTTGTTTCTTTTTTTTCTATTAGTTTTCTTTTGTGTGAGAGAAAGACTATAGGGGGAGGAGTTTTGAAAGAGAAAGAGAGAAAGGATGGTGGCTTGGGTGGAGAGTGAAATAGATTTTATTTTCTATTTGGAGGGAAAAAAAAGTTATGACAATGGAGTCAACTATTTTGAGTGGGGTGGAAGCTAAGATATTATAGCCTTGAGTGTTATGGATTGGTGAGATCTAGAATGTTTTTAGATCAGAGTGGAGAAAGAGACAAATGTCCACCACAATTCAACTAAGACAGAAAATAGACTATTCTGAGATTTGAAGGAGAAAGATGGGAAATGGGGTTTGTGGCAAGTTGGGTTAGTTTGAGTGAGTGATAAGGAGGTGATGAAAGAGAGGGGATTATGCATCAAACTCACTAGCATAAAGGTGTGGCGGAGAAGTAGAGAAGAGCGGCAACTTGCTCAAAGGATCCACCAACAACCGTGAGGTCTGACGACGAGAAAGAGAGTGACAAATGGATTGAGCTGATGTTAGCGCCTTGGCTAGCAATATTCAATCTCGAGTTATTTTCAAGCGAGGTGAGAAGGAGAGGTTTTTTTTAAGAGGGTTACGAGTTTGGTTCAGTTTTTAGAGAAGGCCGAGAGAGTAGATTCAAGAAAAAAATGGAGGGAGAGAGAGAGAGAGATTAAGAAAGATGTACTAGAAGAAAAAAAATTATTACGTGAACAAAGAGGGTTGAGTAGTTTATTTTCATACTTCTTCATTTTATTATATTTTAATAGAATTTTGGACATCCATAATGTGAGAAGATATGGAGAGGTATGACATAGAAGTTTGTTATTTATTATTGTTTGAGGAGCTAGCATAGTTGCTCCCAATGGCTCTCTCTCTCTTTCTCTCTCTCTCTCTCTCTCTCTCTCTCTCTCTCTCTTCCCTTGGCTCATCTTTGGGTGCTTGACCCTTGGCTCACAAACCTGGTGTTCCCTCTATGCCTTGCAATTGGAAAGACCTTCTAATCTCTCACAATGAAAAAAAGCATATCAGTGGCTCTTTCTTATGTGCCTCCTGTCTCTGATGAAGTGTGTTTTACCGAGAATGAACTTCAAGAAGGCCAAAAGGATTGAGATCTCTCTTTGGTTGGACATGTTATTGGGAAGCATCCGTTCTATGGCTCTCTTCTTTCGACTATTAATAAGAAGTGGCGATTCAAATGTACTATAAATCTTTTCTCTCTACATAGGGATTTCTTTCTTCTCAAGTTCTTCTGCCAAGAAGACTTTGATGTGGTTTGGAATTATGGCCCTTATTTTCTCAACAGCAGATTTTTCATTTTTCAAAAATGATCATAGGATTTTAGGCCATCTAAAGAACATATTACTGACATCCCTCTCTCGATTAAATTGTCGAGCTTTCTATTATGTTGCTAGAATGATTTGGGCTTTTCTAATGTGGCTAGCATGGTGGGCATTCCACTAGCTGTTAACAGTCTCACTGCTTCTAAATCATGGATCACCTTTACCAGAATCTATGTTCAGATAACTCCCTCATCTCCATTGCTGAATTTGGTTTCTCTTAATTTAAATGGTCGGAAGTTTAAGCACGAGATAGTCTATGACTGGAAACCTTATGTGTGCTCTAGATGCTCTTCATTCTCCCATGAAGATGCTTCATGCCCTCTAAATCCAGCTAAAAAGCCAACCTATAGAGGTAGAAATCATAGTAGACAATCTCGACAACCTCAAAAAGCTCAGCTTATTAATCCTGCTACGATCTAATTTGACTCCTGATAGTGGTGATTCACCTCCTCATTCTGACCCCCTCTATTCCTCTTCATATGGAAAAACCACAAGATTCTCTACGGCCTCCCTTGCTCGTGCCCATTCCCTAAAGAGCTTGGAGAATTTAACAAAAACCCCCAGGTAAGGGCTCTATTGAGTTCGATTCCTCTAATGCTTCTTCGATTCAAACTGGACATGTGGTCAAGACCAATACTAAAAAGAAGGGCACATAGCCCCTTCTCCTCCCTCAAATGTTTTTTATGAATTTCTCAAATTTAAAATGTTGGAATGTTCGTGGCCTTCTTGCTGATGGTAGACTTCGTGACTGTAAGAAAGTTATCAAGGATTCTCATCTTTATCTTTTCTGTCTTCTTGAAACCAAACTCATCCCTTCTTTGGACAAACCCCTTCTCCAAAACACTTGGCCTCTTTCAGAAACTTCTTGTAATAATTTTGAGTGCAATCCCGGTGGTCGTATTTGGATTAAATGGAACCCTAATTTGCTCTCTTTTAGGATGATCTCGATGGAAGCTCAGTTCATCCATGGTGCTGTTAACTTCAATGGTTCTTTTGAGTTGTTTACTACTTTTGTTTATGCACATAATGATCCCTATGATAGATATTCTCTGTGGAATTCTATTAGGAATATAGCTTCTTCAATGAATGCCCCATGGATAATCTTGGGTGATTTTAATTGCATTTTATCTTGCAAAGAAAAGCAGGGAGGTAATCTGGTTCCTTCTAGTAAGATGGTAGACTTTAGAGGTTGTATCAAGGACTGTAGCCTTCTTGATCTTCCTAGCTCTGGATTATTCTTTACTTGGTCCAATAAGAAATCTGAAAATTCTGTTTCAACAAAAATTGACAGAGTTCTTTGCAATTTATTCTAGATTGAACATTTCCCATCTTCTTTTTATAAAGTGGCAACCCCTCTATCCTCTGACCATTCCCCTCTTATTACCCACTTGAATAATATCCCTTCCTTCCAGTCCAAGTTTATGTTTAGGAATTATTGGGCCTCTTATGCTGCTTTTTTCAAAGCAATAAACTCTACTTGGAACACCTACTTTCACGGAAACCCTCTTTATGTCTTCTCGAAGAAACTACAACTTGCCAGAAATTTTCTTAAGAAAAAGAAGTGGGTGGTCTCTACTCTCAGCCAACAAATTAATGAGACTAGTAAATAACAAGAGGTCATTCTGCTCAATCTTGAAATGGATCCTCTCAACAACAATCTTTTGGAGGAGCTGAAGAACATTAAGACAAAATACACTAATCTCTCTAGGAATGAAAGCTTATGGGCTTACCAACGTGCCAAATCTCACTGGCTTACATTCTCAGATGATGATCTAAAATTCTTTTACTACTCAATCAAAGAATGAAAAAATTCTAATCTCATCAGATGTCTTCAAACTCCTTATGGATCTATTTCTGACCCCAACTCAATTTCAAATAAAATTTGTAATTATTTCTTCTCTTTATTTAACTATTAGATTCATGCTCTTACTCCTAGTCTCCACTTGCCGACTAGCAGTTGCATCTCCCCCCATCAAGCTGCTGATTTGGCTATGGATATCTCTGATAAGGAAATTATTGATGCTCTCCATAGTTTCAGTGAGAACAAGACTCCAAGCCCTGATGGGTTCAATGCAAAAACTTTACTGCAATTTGGGATATTATTGTGAGGCAATTCCTTCTAGCAGCGCATCACTTCTTCAAATCTGGAAAACTCCCCCAAGTCTTCAAGCACACCCTTATTACTCTCATCCCTAAAATCAAGCACTCCAACTCCTTATCTGATTATATGCCCATATCTTTTTGTAATACATTCTATAAGGTGGTGGCTAAGGTTCTTATCAATAGAATGAAATTTGTTCTTCCTTCCATTATTCATTATGCCCAATCAGCCTTCATTAAAGGAAGAGATATTTCTAACAATATTGCACTTGCTCATGAGGTTGGCTTTGAGTTCTCAGCCAAAAATTGTTCACACAACTTCTTTGCAAAGTTTGATCTTAGAAAGGCCTTCGACACTATTAAAAGACATGCCATTCTTCATCAAATGACTAAAAAAGGATTCCCCATTCGCTTCATCAGATGGATTGAAGTATGTATTTGTGATATCCCCTTTTCTCTTGCTCTTAATGGAAACATCAAAGGTTATTTCCTTTCCTCCAATGGTCTTCGGCAAGGTTGTCCTCTCTCCCTATATCTCTTCACTTTAGCAATGGACACCTTCTCTTGTCTTCTGGATGAACAGGTTAGCTTCTCAAACTTTATCCATATTAAATCAGGGAACAGCTCCATCTCCCATATGTTATTTGCTGATGACCTCCTGGTTATCAGTCAAGCTAGCCTTAGCTCTTTCATTGCTCTTAAAAGAGTTCTAGATAACCTGGCGAATTATATGATCTTGGAAGTTACTGGTGAAAAATCTCAAATCTATTTCTCAAAGCAGAACCCCAATGCTGACTCCTTTTTCACGTTGTTGAATGTTAAACTTGGAAAGTTTCCGTTTAATTATTTGGGTCTCCCTATTACCTCAGGCATGCTAAATCATATAATTTTAGTCCTCTCTTTGACAAGCTCTTCATGTGGCTTACACGATGGAAGTGCAAGCTCTTCTCGTTTGGGGGAAGGCTCTAACTTCTTCGTGCCACTATAAACAACTTCTTATCTTATTGGCTAAGATCGATCTCTTTTCCCAAGTGTGTTCTTAAGAAGATTTTGTCCTTAATGGCAAATTTCTTCTATCATAACGAGAAGGCTAGGAAGTTACATCTTATTTCCAAGATTACCCTTCCCAGAGGCAGGTGGCAGACTTTATTCAATCTCTCTCAATTCACTATGTAAAATTAAGGATATATGGAGGGTCTTATATAAGTCTTCTCAATTTGCGATGTGGTGCCAAAGTAACTATGGAGGGAACTTAAAAGCTGTGCCAATTGCTTTAGAGAGAAAATTTCCCTAAAGCCAGGAGATGGTTCCTCTCTCTCTCTCTCTTTATATTTTGATTCATGGTGTGATGGTTTCTCTCTTTTTGAATCTCTGGGAAATGACTATTTCTCCTTATTTAATAAACCTTTATATACTCCTCTTAGCTCAATTATTTCTAATGGAACTATTTGTATTTCTGAAGGCTTATTATCTCGGTCTCCCATCTGTTCTAAAGGCATGTCTAGTTTTTCCCTTAATAAGAAACCTGATACTGTATTATGGGATAGCTCTCATAAATTGACTTCAAAACTTATCCTCTCCTCTTTGTTTGAGCAAATTCCTAAGGTTACTTGGAATGGTGGCATATGGTTTAAAGGTTATGCTCTTAATTATGCGTTATTCTGTTGGATGGCCTTTCTAAAAGGTCTCAAAACCTCTGACCTTTTCTCTGTCGGAGGACTAGGTAATTCATTGCTATGACTTTTCTGTGGCTCTGAGCAAGAATCTCATTCACACTTGTTTTTCGAATGCTTTGAGTCCATGAGGCTGATTAAGAAGATTTTGCCTTGTGGTAACTATCTTCTGATGCATATAACTCTCCCCTATGTGATCAATGAAATCAGCAACTTATGCAATTTGGCTAGGCTTTGCTACCTTATCATTTCAGTTTCAGTGTATATCATATGGAAGAAAAGAAACCGGAGACTCCACTCTTTGACATCTAATTCTTTTAATTGGATCGAAAGCCAAATCAAAATTTTAGTCGCTCACAAGCTTCGTCGTTGGACAATTAAAGATCATTGGCCTGATGAAGTAATGAGAACTATCCGAATGTGGAAATCTTATGACAGCCTCTGATATGTGCATTTTGATTCTTATAAAGTATCAATACTCTCTTTTGCTTTTGAAACGGACGATGATGATAATCTCGGGCAACCTTTTGTTTCTTTTGGTGGTTAACTATGCTCGCCTGGCAGGCACTTTTGCAACCAGGGTTCTTCTTTCAAAGTTATAGTGTTGCTTAGTTTTCTCTCATTAATGACCCCTTGGATGGAAATGGTGGCTACTGCGAGCAAGTTCATTGGATGTTGCCATCATCTGTCTTGGATGATTACAAACTTTTGATCTGAGTCCGTTTTGTTTTTGTTTTCGATATTAGAGTTTGATTTATGTTAGGCCTCTTTTTTATTCAGTCATCTGGATTTTATTTTGATTCAATCCCTTTGGGATTACTGTAATTTTATTTTTGTATTCTCTTATTTTGAATGAAATTGCACTTTTTGCCCTCAATTTTCTCCAGAAAAAAAAAACTGGATACATATGTTATAATAACTTAATATGATATTATTTATGTATATGAAAGTGTTGAGTAGAAAAGACAAAAAATTTCTTCTTTTTTTTTTTTTTTTGAGAATGGACGGACAACAAAATTTGATTTTAGTTTAGTTTTTTTTTACTTGAATAAAGTACATACAATTTTAATGATGATATTTAATTTAAAATAAATCTGGTTAGAATAAGATGAAATGAATTAGATTAAGTTAAAGATATATAAATCAGGTTCTAATTAACAAATAACTTCATTTTAAATTTTAAATATTACTCAATTTAATTTTAAAGCAGAAGATTATGATGTACATATTCTTTATCACATTTGAATTTCTCATCAATGATAAATGTCGAAATCATGTCATTAACTCATGTGCAAGTAAATACTTTAGTACTTCATACATATTATTCTATGTAATCGCTAGAGTAATATTATCATTATTATTTGCCTTTTTTTGGTGAATTTAATCATCTGAATTAATTTGCAATTTTTGTCTTATGAGTAAATGATATTCGACCAAATTTAAAAGTACTCAAGTTATCCTTAACTAGATTCGTATAATGTCTCATTTATAGCTCATCGATTTGTCGTATTTACTCAATTTGAGTCGTGGAATAAATATAGGGTCAACAAACGCATTATATTATATTAAAGCACTAATGATTATCATTAATGTGTTTCCATTATCGATGGATTTTAGGCGGCACAACTAGAACATTAGAAGAAATTGAGCTTAGAGGTGCAGCACCTTTACGCGATATGTTCACAAACAGATGCAAGTCTAAGTGAAGACTAGTTTAGATTGGAGAGAATGTGTGGGACAAGCTCTATAGAGCCTGGGCCTTCTTAGAGTACACTTGAAAGAGGGTTCAAAATAAACAAAATCGATGATCTGATTGAGGGGGCATGGGCAGCTTTCTACATATTGGAGGCTTAATTCTCCACATTGAGTACATATGAAAAATATTGAGCCATTCATTATTTATAATAATTAAATTTTTAATCATACTTAATTAATTTCATTGAAGGAATCCCACTAATATAGAATTACATAGCATAACACATTAACATCAGGTTAACTAGCAGTAAATTGATGTTCGGTCACGGAGAGCTTACCAAAATTAACATATTATTTTTAAATTATAATTTTATTTAAAATATATTTTGTTTAAATACCATTATAATTTCTCATAAGATGAATACATGAAGCTAAAGGAGATTGCTAGTTAGAGCTCCACCGATGCAGATAGTTCTAATGGTCAGTCTAAGCAGTCAGAGTATGACATGTGAAAAAAGGTTGTTGGAGGTAAGAAGAATGGAATGATGTACTGCCTAGGCTCATTAGGGTTGGCCTATAATGCACACCATTCATTCTTTGGAATGAGAAATGATTTGATCGATGAGATAGTTAGAAAGCTTGTTGTAGCAATGACTAAGGATATGGAGGTGAGGATGACTGCTCAGATGGTAGCTCGAATGATTGCTATGAAGGTTAAAATGGTGAATATGCTAGGAAACAAAAGAAACAAGAATTAGCTAATAGTGGAGGAGGAGGAGGAGGAGAAGAGAATGACAATGATGATGAGATTGATGATGATTAAATTATTATTATAATTGTATTTTTTTTATTTATAGTTTGGGCATTTTATTCTTATTTGTACTTGTATGGTGTTATTGCCACTAATTTATTTAAGTTACTAGATGATTTGCTTAAATGTTAATATTTTTGAACTATGTAATTTCAATATTTTAGAATTGTTGGAATGAAAGAAGCGATCAAACCCATCTTTTTTTACTAGTATGAACTTCATGTATAGTTGTTGTGAGTATGTTAAAATTAATTAGGAAGCAATTATAGATTCATTATGTAGTTTTTCTATAGGTGTAAAAATCAAAACATATGCAAAGTTCTTTCAATTTTGTTTTAAATTTGTGCAAGTTTCTGATGGATTTTTCGTCGCTAAGGTCAACACAACGTGTCGTAGAGGCTTCTAGCAGACAAGAAATTTCCAGTTGTGGTTTTTTTGGTGGATTTTCGATGGAAATCTGCCTTGGGAAATCTCCAACGGAATGCCAAGGAACTTTTGCTCTTGTGCTGGTTTGTCTGTTGGTTCTTTGCAAAACTATTTTTGACAGATTTACATTGGAAATTCAATGGAAACACTTTTCTATTGGAATTTTTAGCTATCATAATTCATTTCCAACGAAGATTTTACTGGGGTGAAATCCATCGAAAATCGGTATTTCTAACCGATTTTTCATGATTTTCGATGGATTTTTTAGCTTGGAATTGATAGTTTTCCTATTGTAAAATGTTAAATATAAATCATTGGATCATAAAATTTATAAATGCTCGACATAAATTACATGATAAATGTACTTAATGAATAAAATACTTCCTGTATTTTATCCTCATTTTCAAATGTAAGTTTGGAGTTAGAAAAATGTTAATTCCTTATCTAAGAATATGCTCACTCTTACTTATCTAAAAATTTTCTTCGCTAAATTATATAGTATAAAGAAAGATAATCCTTCTCTCATTACAATTTTGTTCTATATTTGAAAGATATTATGAGAACTTCTAGGTATTGTACTAAAGTTTTTCTCAATTTTTTACTTATAAACTAATTGACAAATAATGATGGTAAGTAATATCTTAGGAAACTTATTGAGAGCCTTGGTAAGCCTAAATGTAAGCTATTATAATTTACATTTATAGTAAGCTTAATTTGAATAGAATAATATAATTTAAAAATCTTAAAACAAATAAGTTTTAAATTTATCAATGATTTTTATATGACTTAATTTAACAAAAATAATTCATATAAAAAATTTAATGAAAGGGACTATATATTATTACACATTTGCCCAGAAAGATAAAATAATATTTGGCACAAAAAGGTGCATGTTACAACATGTTGGCCATTATAAAAAAATCTAGTCATAAGCATACCACATGGATTCACCCCTCAATATATTTTTAAGTCTAATATTTAACATAAAAGATTTTTAACCTTATTCTAAAAAAATACAAATATGATATTTGTAGACTAATCTTAATGTAGGTGAATCCAACTCTTAAATCTGATTATATTTGCAACCTAAATTTTTTGTGATCGAATAAACTATCACTAATGACTCAAATACTAAGATAGAAGATTGACATACATTCTTGGTGAGTTGGTAGACTTACCATTTCATAAAATACATGAACTTCTACTATGTGGAGAAGACATTTTTCTTGACCTAAGAGATATGATGTTGGATAACTTAGAACGCACATCATTAGATCAATGATCAAATTGCAATGAGCATGAAAAGCATCATTATATTATATTCATTGTTATCTTTTTTTGTATAAGTTCAAAATCAAGAGGTTGGGCATGCATGACTTTGAATAGAGAATTAGGAATATAATTTAAATTTTGATAGCTATTGATATTTCATGACTAACTTTAATCTTTTAGGATATATGATCTAAGCTATTTAATATTTTTGGCACAATATCATTAGCACTCTATTACTTATTCAAGCTCATAAAAATTAACAATAACAATTGCCTTTGTGTCATTGAGTCCTATGACGACAAAAGCCCCTTCCCTAATATACAAAATACACAAAAACAGAAAATTGCATTTCAACTCTAAGATAGTGCTAATCTTCAACAAAAACACAACAACTATACTATTACACTATGTTTCATGGGCGTTCTTAATTGTTGGAATCTGGATGAGTTTGGGGCCCTCAGCAAGCCCTACTCTTGTGCCATTAGTTGCAGCCATGGTCATGGGAAGCTCTGTCACTCCAGTCTTTGTGCCATTGTTGGACGACGAAGCAAGATGATCATTGCTCTTTCCCCATATGAGGGAGTAAAGGCCTATCACTATAATTGCTGCCCCAATAACCCTGAATTTGAGTGTGCAAGAAAGTTAATTAACAAGTGAATAAACCAAGCTGATAATGGTAATATGAGTAACGATTGATATATCATATTTTATATATAGCCTATAAATTAGCTATTTTATTGGAACTTAGAAGGTAAAATGTTATGTTCAATACAAATAACTTATTTTTAAATGAAATATCATATTTTATATATAGCAATTAATATTTGTGAAATATTTAAGTTTTAAATTAAGTAATCTTTTTAGGCGAAATGCGTTATATTTGATATAAATTATTAATTAAAACATGCTATCTGTTAAAAGTATAACAATTTTATATTTGATGTCTCATACAGAGATTCTTTTCTGTATTCAACAAATTTGCATCTTCGGCGCTCTCTTCCACTGAACTAACATCCCATGCTCGATGTTTATAACAAGTATTGTGCATACCTTCCGAGAGATATTTCCTCTGCTAAAATAATGGATCCCATAAGAGCAGTTATGATCATGCAAAGAGGATTGAAGGCCGTGACGAAGACTGGGCCTCTCTCTTGCATAACCATCCCTTGAACATAATAAGCTACGCCAGAGCAAACTATACCCTACATGCGAGCCAAGGCAATAATTATATACATTCTGTTAAAAAGAATGCCTCATTCTCACTAATATTTCTAGTGGCATATAACTTACAGAGCTGCCGTGAAGAGCCTGTCCAAGCCAATGATCCATGGCTTAGCGCTTCCACGCTCCATCACCAATGCGACGGTCGCGCTGAGCAAGGCGCCAAGGGCGCATATCAAAGTTGTCAGTGTGAGCTCTGCAGGGTATGATTCCAGTGTGTTCGACTACAAAAATATATATATATCTAATTTAATTTTTACTACTGGAATGATATTCTTTTTAATGAAAGAATGTTAAAATTTAAATAAAATGAGTTATATGGAAGCATAATTATTTACTTGAACGATGAAGAACAAAGACCAGCTGATGCAGCTCACGAACAGCATGGAGGTACCCTTGAGCCAGGTCGTGGTTCCGCCTTGGCTAACAGCGGCAGTGACAGTATGGTGGTGAGCTCGTCCCTCAGACCGGAAGAACTCGACGATGGGGCCCTTGTACAGTATCATCACAATAGCACCAACCACCGTTATCGCTGTTCCGATTACTTTTGCTTGGCTGCGTCTTCGCTTAATATTTATCTTCTCCATTCTAATTCAAGGAAAAGTAAAATATGATTAAGAAAAAAAGTATAACCTTTATCATAATTTTAAGTGATTATTGGGTAAGTTAAACTTATATTTGTGTGATATCGTTGTTATAAGCTCAAGAATGCCAATCTATATAGAACATAACTATAATAAAAATAAGTCTAATGATTCAAAAGATAATTAAGATTGATGCCCTAATGAACTCCATGTAATGATGGTTTTTTTTTTGCAATGAGTATCCACCCAACACCCCACTCATCTTATAGTGACGTTCATGACATCCTAATGGAGCCTGGGCCCATTCATTCGCCTACACGCGTCCCACTTCCCCACCCAGGTATAGGCCCGGCCCGGAGGATTCAACTTCAGGAGTTCTCTACCACCAACCAAAATAAGAGATGGTATATAATGATGTTAAGTATACACGGTTCTTTCCATTTCTATCCTTCTAGATTGCATCGAGATTTACGTCAACCTACACATTAACCTTTGTGAAGTAATACCTAATGGGCACTAAGCAAGGGATTCTGGCATAAATTCAATCATCCAAATCAAACTAATCTCAAAGTCATCTTTGTAGATCCTAATTTCTAATTCATATCTTCAATGGCAGTAATCACGAGCATAGGTTCTCCATTGATCCATTCATTCATTATTGTCATGATATCGTCATGGGTATGATAGTCCAATATAAATCTAGAAGGTAATATAATTTGGCTTTTCAATATTCAATCAATTAGAAGACCAAAAGAATCTCACTTAAGAAGAATTTTGGCCCAACATAAATCTCGAAGATGAAGCAATTTGCATGGACACTATTGATCCGGTAAGTTATTAAAATGCTTTCATATAACTATGCATAAATACACCTCCCAAAAGAAATTACATGCAAAGATATATATATATATATATATATATATATATATATATATATATATATATATTGAGCTCACTCTTTTACTCCACAGAGAAAACAATCAAGCTCAATCACTAAGCTATTTATCAGATAATGTTTTTGTTATGGAACCAATCGAAGATCTAAGTTTTGCCTACGAACTAACGTTAAATTTAAATTTTAATCTTAAAATTTTAAAAAATAATGTATATTTTTATATTATTATAGTTTTAACTATCCAATAATTGCGGGACTCAATCAAGAGAAAATATTATATGCGGAATCTTGATGTAGTTTTCATGGATTCCAATCATATTGACACGGGCTCAATTTTAAATTTTATTAAAAATAGTATAAAAATTATTTAGAATCACATGTTCTAATTTATTAGAATTGAGACTCACGTAATATTTTCTCCTCAATCAAATATTATATATTGGGTTATAGTTTGTGAACCTTTTTGTTACCGTTATTTTTGTTCACGACACGATTTTGTGCTCATAATTACTCGTCCAACAAACTCTAACGGCTATCTCTAAATACAACAAAAGTTACCAAAAACTATTAAATGAACTGAGCTCTTCTATTGTGTAAAAAAATTGGTGTATGCTAACGGAGAACGATCAAAATGAAACAAAATTAAAAGAAAAATATCATCCAACTTAAAGATTTGTAACTCTCTAATTTGTCATCATAATGAAATGCAAGTTTTCAGAATAATGGCAGTATGAAAGTTATTGCTGGTAATATGTTATAAAACGCAGCAGAAAAGCTTTTTGTCAGCTTGGCACCCATGTAATAGAAATTCTGATCTAACACAGGCCTGAAAAGAAATATGTGGAGCGTCAGTTCTGTATACCATCGAAACTACGTACTAACCAGTATATAGACTAAATGAAAAGAAACTAGTATGTATTCCAGGACCGCGAGCGCTACTATCTTGAGGAAGATGAGTGGTGTGATCTTTGGTCTTTTCTTCCTGTCAAACAATTATATTTAATAAGAAAAATGCTTTGATTTCATATATCAACTCATAATTTCTGCTTCTAAAAAAGAAAAACAGGAATCATATTGCTAGGAAATAAATTTAATCCAGATATTCTCATCCATAATTTTTCCTATTCAAGTCAAATTAATTAGAGTTTTGTATTTAAATGAACATCACATTGGAAATTAAATTTATATAAATATAATTGTAATAGATTTTTTTTGGCAAAATTTTTAAAATAGGCACATTCTTAACTTTAAAGAATTTCTTGATCAAAATTTTTTTGAATATTTCTATCGTCCTTATAACTAATCCATATTAATGAAGAGCCAGCGATTCAAAGATGAAATTAAATAAATAAATAAATTTTTCATAAATAAAATAAATAAATAAATATTTTATTTATGTATTTTATATGCATTAATAAATAAATAAAAATAATTTTTAATAAATTAATAATATATATATATAATTTTAATAAATATATATATATATAATAATAATTTTAATACATATATATATTTCATGACCAAAGATGAATTATTATTTATTTTTATATTTTATATTTTATATTTTGTTATTATTATTATTTAAGATTTTATAACTTATATATTTATATTATTTTATATTATTTATATTTTATATTATTTTCTATTTTTTATATTTTATTAATTTATATTTTTTATATTTCTTTATTGTTATTATTTATTTTATATTTTATTTATATTTTATATTTTATATTTTTATATTTTTTTTTATATTTTATATTATTATTTTAATAGTATAAATATAATATTTTTTTATATATTTTTTAATGCATATATATTTCACGTGATTAAAGATGAATTATTATTTATTTTATATTTTTTTTTTTTTTTTTTTTAATTTATAAATCTTTCATAATTTTAATAACTTTATATATTATTTTCTCTAATTTATACATCAAAGTTATTAAAACTATTAAATGAACTGAGCTCTTATAAATTAAAAAAGAAAAAGAAAAAAGTCTAAAATAATAATAATAACAAAAAAATATAAAAATATAAATATATAAAATAAAATATAATAATTCATCTTAGTCATGAAATATATATGCATTAAAATTATTATTTATATATATATATTAAAATTATATATATATACTTAATTATTTATTTATTAAAAATTATTTATTTATTTATTTATTTGTTTATTAATGCATATGAAAACACGAAATAAAAAAAATTTATTTATTAAATATTTATTTATTTATTTATTTATTTATTTATTTACTATTAATTATATATTTATATATATATATATATATATATATATATATATATATATATATATATATATATATATAATATATATATATATATATATATATATATCTTTAATCTCTCTCTCTAAAAGAAAAAAAAATCATATTGCTAAAAAAAATTCCATTCATCAATAATTTTATTTTCATAAAAAAAAAAAAATTTTGATTTAAATTTAATTAAATTAAGAATATTTTTTTTTTGATTTTTTTAAACTTCAAGATTTCATATTTTTCAATATTCCTTAATAACATTCGAGGACATGTGGTGGAGTTTTGACTCAACTGTATAACATTTGGTTTGTTAAAACAAATTTTAAGTTAAAGAGTTGCAGTTTCTTCAGTAGCTCTCATTTAAGGAATTTGTTAGAAAAAAATTAAACTATCAGGTCCAACTATAAATAAAATATCTCAGTGCATAAAGATCATATGTTAACATGCCAACGTAAGATCAAACTTTCATGTTAAAAATAAATTTAGTTACTAATATGTAATACGGTAATACCCAACTTTAATATCATTAAAATTCATAGTTTATATAATAATGATCATAATCATAATAGTAATTATACTACACTGACACACACAGATATATATATATAGATACACATATAAAGAGAGAGAGAGAGAGAGAGAGAATGCAAATATAGGCATATTACGTATTAAGACAGAAATTAACCTCTCGAACCAAAGTGCAAATGGGGCAATGATAACGACAGCCACAAGGTTCCGATACACAACAAGAACATAATGGTTCATCCCATTCTTGAGTGTTGAAGCCGAGATTATGTACATGCCTGCATAACCAAACTGTAGTAACACAATGTATACATACGGCTTCAGCTTCTGAAACAATTTCGCACTGCTATCGCTTGCCGTCGTTATCATCGTTACCTTCACCAATCCTAATTAGTTGTTCTATTAATGTTGTCTTCAGGTTGCAAGGTGTGTTTCAGCTTCATACCCTTTATATACTCGAACTAAAAGCATATTTTTCATTGAGTGATCATCCACGTCCAGATTCCATTAACGTGTAGAAAGATGCAGAAACCAAGTGGGCTTAGCCGTCTCGCAAGGAAGGCTTCAAAAACGATCTCTCTCATGCTTCCTTTTGGGTTTAATATTGTCTAGTGCGTGCATGATAATTGCCAAATTTAGTGGTTTAGTGCTTGCTGATGCTGTTGGGGTTTGGCAATTTGTGGGTGCGCTCGTGTTAGGATTGCATTCCCTTCTCTGATTAATGAATAGCTATTCTATTAGTATTATGCCTTGATTTTAATATCTTTTCAAAAAAATATATATATATTTGTGGCTTATTATTAATGTTAATATTATTATCTTATAGAATTATTTTATGGAATGATTGCTATTATTATTATTATTATTATAAAATCTGTGGATTTGAATCATCTTAATTGGTTGTCGTGGTAAATTCACCATCTGCAATTGCATTGGATGGTTGGAGTCAATACAATTTACTTTATTAATTAATTAAAAGTGAATTCGATGAATGGAATTTTGAAAAACTTAATTCAACCCTCCAAAATAGATTGAATGGATGAGATGGATAATTATTAAAGACGAAATTATTATGGTGATTAGAAAAGATATAAATTCTAAATATTTCCAAAAGAGTTCTTTATCATAACTATATATTTCCTTTATACTCACTAAAGAAATATTAGGAATCTGTGGTCAGTTTTGCTATCAAAGATCATGGTCAATTACAAACAATAATATTTTATGGCAGGCAATCACTGCAATTACTCCAACATTTCTAAGAGTTTAATGATTGAACTTGAAAATTCACAAAATCTTAAAATAAACTATGCTTGAACTCACAATGCATAGTTTATTTTATCTTCAATTTATTTGTTCAGCGGTTGGTTTACTAATTTTAGCTGCATTTCATATTTACAGTGGGTTACAGATTGTTGCATTTCTATGTAGTTCTATGGCCCGGTATTATTACTTACTTTAGGTCATTTGTTTGCAATTTATTCAATATAATCAAGTATGATATGTTCATTACAACTGTGAATTGAATTTGATATTAATTTACAGTTTGTTAGAGTAAGTTTATATTGAAAAGCTAGTTATTCAGTTATCATCCAACCAAGTAGAACTACCTTCATTCATAGGCATTCTTCATATTGTCAATTTATTTTATTCAATCATTAATTTTTTTCTTGATAGTTCTTAAGATTTAATTAATATTAAGTTATATTAGTGATCATTAATGAATGTATCATTGATTGAATGTAGGAATGTCATAAAAGGCATTATGTCATAAATCAAGAATCAAATAAGATTATATACATGTACTTAGAATATAATAACTAGGATTTTCATATGCTTGATTATCCTATTTATCAAAGCGGTTCACCAAAGCTTTCCATTTGTTATATTCATGATAAATAATTGAGGAATAGAAATAATGCTACAAAATAATATCACAAGAAGTCTCTAAGTCCAAAATCATATATTATTGTAATAAGAGATGCATAGCATCCCGAACTTGCCATAAGAGATATAAATCATACTAATATGTCTAAAATTAAAGAAGCAGAAAAGCTAGACACAACAAAAATGTATGCTTTGATAATAATTAAATAATGATAAATATCTATAAAAAAAGTATCATGCACCATTCAAAGTTATTGAGAATTACTCATTTGATGAAATATAAATCTAAAGTTACTGTATTAAATTCTTATATCATTATCATTATTTTATATCTATTAGTAATTCAAAATTATTATAAGATGAAAAGTTAGCATGTGATAAATATCAAATAAAAATAATGATGAAAAAGGTTAGCTTAATTCAAAAAAAAAATTTGGGAAATTGACACAAAGATTGTCATATAAGGTATTATAGTACTTATTAACACTAAGATTTTAGAGGTTATATATGTAAGTGAAAATTTGCAAAGAATATTATTTGACGTTCTAGAAATAAATTATGCAAGGGATTGACGCATAAGTCTAATTATGAAGCCTTGAAGCCCTTTGATCATATAGATCATTTTTAATTAAAGCATAGCATCAAATTGAGGATACATATAGATGTTTTTAATCTTTTTAGACAATCAAATACTATATATGCATGTTGGCTAATGCTTATAAATCAATCATTCATATTTTATCACTAAACATCTCAAGCACAAATAACTATGAAATAAAAGAGTGCTTACTTATGAGAAAATATAAAAATAAAATTTTTAAGTGAGTCATCATGTGATTTTTCAACATATAACATATTTCCTAGATGAAGTGCCCTTGGAAGATTAGTATGTTTATATTATATGGAGAAAATGAATGTTCATATTAGTGCATGGAAGCAAGATATTTGTTTTCATTGATATCAATCGCTCATATCAAAAGTAAAAGAATAAGTTCAAAAAAGTGTTATTAAAGTAGATCATCCTCAACCTCTTTGACTTTATATTGTAAGTATTTGTAAGATATCAACATTACATGAAGTTATATATGGCCATGTATGATAAGCATACTAATTATATATTTGGCAAGACTTACAATTGGATAGAAGAATATTATGAAAAATTTTCATGTCAGCATTTGAATTTTCTTCACAACTTATGTATATCCATAAAAGCCTCATGAGTTGAGCAACCAAATGATTACCTCGATCGAGACACCACAATCACAAAGACCTATCTTAAACACAAAGACTCGCCCAATAACGAGTGAGCATATGAGGATAGAGTTACACTTAGTAGATAAATATTCGATATCCCATCTCAAGATTGACAACTCACCCACATCCCAGCTAATTCACAGCCAGTGGCACAACATTAGGTGAGCTAGTTCTTTTTAACATTCGACTTCACAATTGTGCTAACTACATAGAAAACACCCCTCCTGATAAGTAAATAAGGATTTGGATTTTTTTCAAGAGAAAAAAAATATTTGGTTCATGTTCCCTCTTACCACTTTCTTCCATCTGTTATACTGTAGCACCCGCCAAGAGCAAAGGGTGGGCCCTTTGAATTTAGTTCTTTTAACATATTGAGATTCTCTTATACTTTTCTTCATTCTTTGTATCGTCCCACAAGTTCAAACCATGCTCCTAAAGTGTCAAAGTATGTTCTTCCTTAATCACCAACATATATATATATATATATATATATATATATATATATATATATATATATATATATATATATATATATATATATATATATATATATATATATATATATATATATATATATATATAATCTGAAGATCTAGCATCAAAATTGGTGTATCTTTAAAAACAATTGTCTTATTATTATATATCATATATATATTTAAATATATAAAGATTATTTTATTTGTATATACTAATCAAATTCTAGTTTAAATTTGTAGAAATTCAGAACATAATATGATAAAGATTGTAGACATAACTCATTTCTTGTAAATACTAATCTATCTCTAATTCTAGTTCTATTTCACACCTCTTTAATATTTACAAAAATAAACTATGAAAAAGATTTCAATTTGGAAAAATAACAAGAGAGATGTAATAATAAAGATTTAGGTGAAATATAAAGTAAAATATGTAATGCATAAGAATTATGGTATGTATGTAAATCTCCTTAAATTTATTAATTAATTTACATAAAGAATGATGGTAGAGAAACCAAAGGCCTAACAAACGTAAGGAAAGAAGAAATCTTTGCATATGTGATAAATGAACTACATTATTTTGTACATGTACATTTTACCATTTAAGTGCATATGAATTAATGAAATCATATAATTATATTAACAACATAATAACAAAATTACTATGAGAAAATAAAGAACTTTCAAGTATAGGTGTAATTTTCTATTTTACCAAAAAATTGAAATGACAATGGGCTTTGGCCTAATTACAATGGAATATTAAGAAGAATCAAAAAAAGAAGGTTGACTTGTTAATGTATAAGAATAGATTACAAAACTAATTATGTGTACTTAGAAGCATTAACTTTGGTATTAGTGAGACATATAAGGGAGGTGCTTTATGTCTTATTTTATATTACTTATCTACTCACAAATATGCATATATTAATGTGCTTAGGATTTATTGCCTCTGTTAGCTAAATAAGAAGCTAATTATTTCATTCATTATATTTTACATTAATAAGCCTTCTAAAGAGGTAGAGGTGCTTTATTACAATGTTAGGATATTATTGCATGGATCTGAAGTCTCTTTATAATGAGAGAGCAAGAGAGAGAATTGAAGTTGAAAAAATTATGAGTTAAAATTATTCTTCAAGCAATGGTATTTTACAATACTTACTATGCTCTTTTATTAACTCATACTTTAGATGCATATCTAAATATGTACATATGAATGAATGTTTATGAAGAGGGTCAAATTTTCCATTTATATCATATTGAAAAGCTAGTTATTTAGTTTTCATCAAACCAAGTTGAACAACCTTTATTCATAAGCATTTTTCTCAACCTATTTTTTTCAATCTTTATTTCTTTATTGATAGTTCTTAATACTTAATTTATATTATAAATATATTAGTGAGCATGATGGATGTATCATTGATTGAATATATAGTGATTTCACGTGTTAGATGAATTTATGATGGCATGAAAGACTTTCTTAATTTTGCATCATCATAAATAGAGATTGTATTGTCAAATTAGATTAAATGTATGACCTAGAATATGATTACAATCATTTTTATTTATTTGATTATGCTATTTTTATCTTTATCAAAAGATTGCAAATTAACTATTTTCTCACTTCTAATAGGACAATATTGTGCTCTACTATAAATCCCGATAAATTAAGTGACGAAGTACATAGTTCTTTCTAAGTGTTTAATCATTAATAAACTTGGCATAATGATCTATTTTCATATAAATTTATTTAGGTGTTAAGATTTTTTAAGTTGACATTTTTAAAGCATATAAATATAATAAGATTTGTTTTAAATAATTTATGAGTTAATTATGATTTTGTATGATTACTATTTCATTAAAAGCTTAAATTATATATTTTCTTTAAAAAACAATATTTTTAATTATTATTTTATTAAATATTCATGTCGCATATTTTGTGATTATAATTACGTCTTCATTGGTTGATTCAAGTATAATTTATATAAATTTAATTATCTCAAAAATTAGACTATATGTATATATTTTTCTTTATGGATTTCTACTTATTGAATAACGGGAATTAAATTAAAATATGAATACCATATGTGTTATTTACTCTTTATTTAAATGATTACTCCTTTAAACTTATTAAAAAATACTGCTTATCCTTAAATTAAATTAATAGATTAAAACTAATCTCAATTTTTTTTTTTTTCGTTTTATTTCTTAGCCTTAAACCAAAAAATATGCTCACTATCAAAAAACTCTATGGCATCATTTTAGCCATAGTAAAATTTAATAGCAATTTTAACCACTGTTATTATTTTATAATAAAATGCCCCAACAATCATTTCTCACGTTAAGACCGTTGCTGAAGCTATTTTTTAAAATTCGTTTATCATTGTACAAAGTAGAATGAACGAGTTTAAAAGAATAAATTAATAAACAGTGAAAGTGAAAGATTAACGAAGGTACAGGTAGAACAGGTGTTCGTGATTCGCTGTGTAAAAAAGAGGCGTCCATTGGATTACGAGTTCTGTCGCCACACGAAATCGCAGGTTTGGCAATGATAAACACGAATACACAGTAAAGGTCGAAGTTCCGAATGCTATGGGCTGTTTGGTTCTTTAATGTACATTCAAATACGCTTTAAATTTTGGCGTTTGGTTCTGTAAAGTAAAATTTATTATATTTACTGTAGAAGGTTATTATTTATTTGAAATTCGATTTGCAATTCGAATCTGGCAATGATATAAGAGATCTGGCGTCGGCGCCATGTGCTTCGCCCGCCGGGCCGGCAGTCTACGCTGGCCGCCCACTCCGCCCGTGTCGCCATCGCCGGTACTATTGCCGGTTGGCCTTCTGCGCCGGTAGCCATGCCGTAGATTCAGCGGTTCGTTACATTATATTTTGTCACAAAAAAAAAAAATAAAATTCGTAATTTAGAACCTAATAAATAACTATAAAGTCATTTTATCAAATTTCTTTTCTGCGATTCTTTTATCAGATTCCAAATAAACAGCCCTATATGAATTCCTACGCATCTTAATAATGTAATTTAGAGTTAAATTAAGTCTAGATATTGCTCGATGATGTAACGTTATCTGCATGTGCAGGAGTTTTGCATTAATAAGCTCTTTTTTATTGTTACTTTCTGCATAATTAATTTATTTTTATTCTTTTTTAGATTGATTTAATTTTTATGTAGATTAAGTTGAATCATGGCCATCAAAACATTGGTGGAGTTCCACCTAACAAGTTATTTATCTCACCAGTTGTTTTTTTTTTCACATAAAATTAATTTCAAGTTACGAGCGGGAATGGGAGGTTCGATATAAAAATTAATATTTAAGTGTGAGGTGTCGGATTCTATATTATTCGTTAAAAATATATATATACATATATATTAAGAACATACAATACATGAAGCAAGTTTAAATGGCATAAAAGAAGAGAAAGAGACTGCATGTGTATAGTTCTCTTGCGTGATATGGCAGACAAAATATCAGGTTAAATCCCTTCAATAGGAGAAAATATTACGTAACTTTACGTCTGGACGTCAATCGAAATATAACACGTATTCAGTAATAAAATATTATTTTTCTTATTTTATAGCGCTGTAATGTAAAGATGTCGTTAACGTTAACCCGCTGCTCGACGTTAAGCTGGAGAAAATATTACAGACGATGTTCCAGATTTCGAGCCACAGAAAGTTTAGATATTTTTATTTTTGTGCAGAAATTTTCCTCAGCTCCCTCTCCCGGCGTGCGTCCGACCTTACCCCAAAGATTTGCTAAATCTTGGGCATTAAAAATTGATATATTATAGGCGACTCGTATTGTTTATCTCGAAGAGATGGGGGGATATATATCCCAATGCCAAAAATCTTTACCATGTTTAGTAGTTTCTCGATGGCTTCTCTTGCATTGCTAGGAATGAGTGGTTTTGTTGTAGAATTCTGAGTTTTTTTGGAATAATTATCATCCCAAAATATCTTTTCATGCCAAAAATTTTGATTACTTTTGTAATGGCAATTGGAATGAACTCCTAGAGTTATTTCTTCCTGCATTCTTGAACTTTAAATATTTTAAAGTTTTCACAGTTATTCTAACCGTCGAATAGGAGCACATTTGAGTTTTTTAAAGGAAAGGAGACTGTTTTGCTAGTTTTTGGAGCTATTTTGCATGTGTACTTGCTATACTCTCATGAGAATACACCTCATCTTTTTAAAAAAAATTTCAAATGTGGGGCTTGTCATATTTTTAGTATATCTCATTATAAGATATTTGGAGAAGTTTTATGAAGAATTTGGTGATTTTGGTGCTGTATTATGCATTCTCATGAGGGTACACCTCATTTCTTTAAAATTTTTAACTGTGAGGCTTTTCATATGTTTAGTATATCCTATTGTAAGATGTTTGGAGATGTTTTAAGAAAAATTTGCTAGTTTTTGAAGCTGTTTAATATGTGTACTCTTTGTACTCTTATGAGAGTATACCTTATTTTTCTAATTTTTTTCAACTATGGGGCTTGTCATATATTTACCATAACCTATTGTAAGATGTTTGGAGATGCTTCATGAAGAATTTAGTTTTTGATATTTTGTAGTACTCTTCTCTCATGAGAGTATCCCTCATTTTTTTAATTTTTTCAATTGCAGGGCTTATCATATATTTAGTATATCCCATTGTAAGATGTTTGGAGATATTTCATAAAGAATTTTATGATTTTTGAGGTTATTTTGCATGGGTATTCTCTATACTATCATAAGGGTATGCCCCATTTTTTTAAAAATTTTTAATTATGAGGCTTGTCATATGTTTAGTATATCCTATTGTAAGATGTTTGGAGATGTTTCATGAAAACTTTACTGATTTTTAGAGCTATTTTGCATATGTACTTTATGTACTCTCATAAGGGTACACCTTATTTTTTTCAATTTTTTCAACTATGGGGCTTGTCATGTTTAGTATATCTTATTATAAGATATTTGGACATATTTTATCAAAAATTTTGTGATTTTTGGGGTTATTTTGCATGTGTACACTCTATACTCTCATAAGGGTACACCTCATTTTTTTCAATTTGTTTCAACTGTGGGGCTTGTCATATGTTTAGTATATCCTATTATAAGATGTTTCATGAAAAATTTGCTAATTTTTAAAGCTATTTTGCATATGTACTCTTTGTACTCTCATGATGGTACACCTCATTTTTTCAAAAATTTCAACTATGAGGCTTGTCATTTGTTTAGTACATCCTACTATAAGATGTTTGGAGATGTTTCGTGAAGAATTTATGATTTTGCTATGTACTCTCTCTCATGAGGGTACATCCTATTTTTCAAAATTTTAATATGAGGGCTTGTCATATATTTAGTACATCCCAAGTAAGGGTTTGGAGATGTTTCATGAAGAATATGCTAATTTTTGGAGCTATTTTGCATGTATATTATATGTACTCTCATGAGGATATACCCTATTTTTTAAATTTTTTTAATTGTAAGGCTTGTCATATGTTTAGTTCATCCTATTAGTTATTTGGAGATATTTCATGAAGAATTTGATATTTTTATATATTTTACATGTGTTCTTACTCTCATGAGTACACCTATTTTTTCTTTTTCAACTTTTTGTCATATGTTTACCATAATCTATTATGAGATATTTGGAGATGTTTCATGAAGAATTTCTTTGGTTTTAGGGTTGTTTATACATGAACTCTTACTCTCATGAGGTACACCTATTTTTTTAAAATTTTTTGATTATGTATATTTACTATATCATTGTAAAATATTTGGAGATATTTCATGAAAATTTTATAATTTTTGCTATTTTATATTTGTACTCTCACGTACTCTCATGAGGGTACACCTTATTTTCAATTTTCAATTGTGGCTTGTCATATGTTTAGTATCATTGTAAGATGTTTGGAGATGTTTCATGAAGAATTTTTAGTTTTAAAATTATTTTGCATGTACTCTCACGGGCCTCCATTATAGATAATGTTCTCATTAATTCACTTTTCATTTTGAAGTTTAAATATAGAAAAGGATAACTTAGATGCACATAACATTAGAGCGGTGTTTGATACTTATTTGGACCACTTTTCTTGATGAAGTTTTTGTCATTTTAAGAAGGCTACATTGCATCAATTCATTAGAATGCATGAAATTAAGATTCAAGTCATCACTTTCTCATGTCTTTGGAATATAAGCGAGCATTCTATTTTGATGGCCAATGCATTCCTTTCACCCTCAATGAAGTTGCATTAATTGTAGGGATGCCGAACAGAGAGGAGAAGGTCATATGGCAGAAATCCCCACTTTCGAAGTCCAACTTAGTTAATTTTAAGAATAAAATTGAGAAGTTGGACTTCGTTATTTGTAGTATAATTTGTGCATTATACATACATTTTACTTTCAAATCTTTTTTTATATATCATAATTATAGAGTGGCATGAATTGATAGCCTATCTGACATAGAGATTTGTTGATTATAATTGTGAAGCCATAGCTTCACGATTTCTGATTTAATGGTATTACATCAAAATTTTGACACATAAGGCACTGGGAATATGTGGCTTTGTCACTCTTCTAATGGTATATTTTTACATCTTGATTTATATTATTTTATGCATTGAAGCTAAGTTATGTAAATCTTTTTTCAGATCCATGGATGTACATAGGAATCATAAGGCCACCCATTCTTTACGCCAAGTATGTTACGATGGCCAAAAAATAAGTTTGCAGATGATTCCTTGTGGTTTGACACAGTGATGAAATAAATTGACTTCATTTATCTCAAAATGTATTTATTCATATTAAAAATCATCATATTTTCTTATTGGTGTAACACAGTCCTTTCATTTGAGGACATATCGGAGGAGGGGCTCTTGAAAAATAGTGCCCTATCCCAGACAACCCATGAGCCATGCGCCATTCCAAGTCAGGAGTGGAGCCCCCAATGAATCTCCATACGTCTCTCCTCGATATTCTCCCCCTTCCAATGTATCCAGCCTGCCATCTTCTAGTACCCATCTACAAAGCTTTGCGGTAGATAAGATACTTTTCGGGTTTTGAGGCCTGGGAAAGAGTATCATTTTTTTTGAAGCTTCAATAAGAGAGTTGATGGTATTGATTTGCAGTAGCTATTGAGATGATGGTTCTTTGGAAGGGTCCTAGCATGGGGAAGCTCTATGGAGGCTACCTGGGAGAAGCTACGAGGAGGCTACCAGGGAGAAGCTACACGAAGCTCATAGAAGCTCACAGAAGCTACCACGAAATGGAGACAAAGGAAGATGTGAAGCTAAAGGGAGGAAGAAAAGTTGTCTCCCATTCACACAATGAGAAGACCTGACAAAACTCTTTCTTGTGTTCTTTACACACATATGTCTGAAAATATGAGGTATTACTTTGCTTTCCTTTTAGTTTAATCTAATAAAGCTAATTTCAATAATTTTTTATGTAGGTTAATAAAGATGTTCCAATATCACTAGATGAAACCGACTTTTATCGAGTGGTTGAGAGCATCGGAGGTATTCTTCATCTTAGAAGATTTGACTTTAATTCACAATAATCCTCTTAAACCTTGTTAATTTCTTGCGAGGGTATGATATACTTCTCATCAAGAGATGTCCATCATCTTTGCTCATTGACACCTCCTTGATTCAAGGACAAGCAAGTCATTCATTATCTCATTCTATACATAAAATCACCTTTTCATTAGTAATGCTCACATTCTCATTCTTCTCACATGCTAGAGTGATAGTATTCTCGGAGATATCATTATTGCGAGATGCCAATTTGATGAGTTCTGATAGATCGATTATCGATGCACATGTTGATGTCTTCATCTTTTGAGAAGTATACTATCTATCCTGGGCTATATGTCCCCTATTTGTATGTCTCATGGCTACAATGGATGAGTTAGTGCACAGAATTTTGGGTTATACGATGTCTTCCAAAGTTTTGATAGTTATAAGCTACTAATTTTAAACTTTTTCTTGAATTCTTAGAGTTATGCTAAATATGGCCTACCAAAGCAAAATGTTCATCCAGATGTTCTTATAGATAGTGTTTAAGATTTACTCTTCTAGTTATCAATAATGATTGGACACTACTTGGTGGCATATTAAGAAAGGGGCTTAGTATTTCTATGACTCATTACTAAATCCAGCTCATAAAGCCATTCTTCCTGATATTGTAAGAATTCTTCTCATTTTCAGTTCGTCTCAAGTGCATACTTTCTACCTAACTCTTGACCTTTATTTTTAACTCTTTAGATCAAATTACTCATCCAAGATGTTGGTTAGGCTTTTGAGAGCGATCCTATAGAATAATTGTCAAAGTGATCATGTCTAGTCAAGAAAATAATGTTGATGTGGGATGTTTGTGTGCAAATACATGGAGGTAGCGATGAAACCTCCGATGGGTGGTGAGCACCAAGATTGGCCAAAAGAAAATGAATTGCTTGAGTTTGCTTATATTATTTTTTTTTTATTAAATAATTGAGTAAAATGTTGAGTAAGTTTATGCATATGAATGCAATGTTTAGAAATCTAACTGTGATTGTTTTGGGCTTTTTTTGAATGTATCTTTCTATACTCTAAGTACATTTTCTCAATTTTTTTAGCTATTCTATCTTTTCTTTCATTCATATGTTTAGTAGATGCTATTATATAAAATTTGTTTGGAGGCTGCTTGGTGAGTTTTTTGGATCAGTTTTACATCTATACTCTCTGTACTCTCATGAGAGTACACTTCATTTTCTTAAATTTTTTCAGATATTCTACCCTTTCTTTCAGTCATATGTTTGGTGGATTCCATTCTAAGCTATTTGGAGGATGCTTGGTGGATTTTTGGATCAATTTTGAATGTATAATCTCTGTACTCTCATGAGAGTACATCACATTTTCTCAAATTTTTTTAGCTATTCTACTCTTTCTTTTAGTTAAATGTTTGGTAGATATCATTCTAAGCTGTTTGGAGGATGCTTGGTAGATTTTTGGATTAATTTTGAATGTGTACTCTCTGTACTCTTATGAGAGTACACCACATTTTCTCAAATTTTTTAAGATATTCTATCATGTTTGGTGAAAAAAAGTTTAATATATGCTATTATAAGCTATTTGGGAGCTATTTGGTGGATTTTTAGATCAATTTTGCATATATACTCTCTATACCCTCATGAGAGTACACCCTATTTTCTAAATTTTTTTTCAAATATTCTATCATTTCTGGAGATAATATGTGTAGTAGATGCCATTATAAGCTGTTTGGAGTCTACTTGGTGAGTTTTTGGATCAGTTTTGCATCTGCACTCTATGTACTCTCATAAGAGTACACCTAATTTTCTCAATTTTTTTCAAATATTCTACCATATTTGGTGATAAATATTTAGTAGATGCTATTATAAGCTGTTTGGGGGCTGCTTGGTGGATTTTTGGAGCTATTTTGAATGTGTACTCTCTATCTCATGAGAGTACACCCCATTTTATCATTTTTTCCAACTATTTTATCCTGTTTGGAGATAATATATTTAGTAGATGCCATTACAAGCTATTTGGAGGCTGATTAATGAGTTTTTGGATCAATTTTGCATATGTACTTTTTGTACCTTCATGATAGTACACCCTATTTTCTCAAGTTTTTTCATATATTCTACCCTTTCTGGAGATAATATATATTGTAGATTCCATTATAAGCTATTTGGAGTCTGCTTGGAGGGTTTTTGGATCAATTTTACATCTATTATCTCTATACTCACATGAGAGTACACCCCATTTTCTCAAATTTTTTCAGATATTCTACCATGTTTCGTGATAAATTATTTAGCATAGGCCATTATAAGCTATTTAAGGGTTGCTTGGTGAATTTTTGGAGATATTTTGAATATGTACTCTCTATACTCTCATAAGAGTACACCCCATTTTCTCATTTTTTTTATTATTTTATCCTGTTTGGAGATAATATGTTTAGTAGATGCCATTGCAAGATATTTGGAGGCTGCTTGGTGGGGTTTTAGATTAATTTTTAATTTGTACTCTCTATACTCTCATGAGAATATACCCCATTTTCTCAAATTTGTTTTAGATATTCTATCATTTCTTTCTTTTATATGTGTAGTATATGCCATTATAAGCTATTTGGAGGATGCTTGGTGAGTTTTTGGATTAATTTTACATCTGTACTCTCATGAGAGTACACCCCATTTTCTCAAAACTTTTTATGATATTCTACCTTATTTGGTGATAAAATATTTAGTATATGTCATTATAAGCTATTTTGGGCTGCTTGGTGGATTTTTGGAACTATTTTGAATGTGTACTCTCTATACTCTCATGAGAGTACACCCATTCTCTTTTTTTTCAACTATTTTATCCTGTTTGGAGATAATATGTTTAGTATATGCCATTACAATCTGTTTGGAGGTTGCTTGATGGATTTTTGGACCAGTTTTACATCTGTACTTTCTATACTCTCATGAGAGTACACCCTATTTTCTCAAATGTTTTTAGATATTCTACCCTTTCTTTCATTTATATGTGCAGTAGATTCCATTATAAGCTGTTTGGAGGCTGCTTGGTGGGTTTTGGATCAGTTTTACTTTTGTACTCTCTGTACTCTCATGAGAATACACCCCATTATCTTTTAATTATTAAATTCATTATGACTAAAATTTTAAAAAAGATTTTATTACTCAGTTTTTAAATTTCTAAATAATTGGGATGGAAATTAGTTTTTATTTGGATTTCAGTAACTTTCAACAAGCACTTTAGTAGAGTTAAAGGATCATTTCAGATCACTTTTATTTTCTATTTTATTTCATACTAATTATAATTTGAAATAAAATAATTTTGACATAGTAAAAATGTATTTTAAGTTTTATAATAATTAAATAAATTAATTTTATACAACAATGATGTCTAGCAATGATCGAAGGTAAAATAGTTATTTCAAAAACTATTTATATAACCTAAAAATTATTTTGAATATTCTTGAAAATAAACTTTTTTTTTGTAAAAATAAAAATAAATGATATGTTAGAGATAAACTAATTAATTAAAATTTAAAATATAAAATAACAAATTTAAGATAAAAATATTTAAAAGAACATGTAATTAATTATTTTTTTGCTATAATTACGTGGAAGTTTAATTTTGACTTATCTGAAATAAGTCAAAATTATATGAATTGAAAATTTTATATAAATTTGAGTAGTTCTCTACTGGAATAGGTAAGTCTCAACTCTTTCAAAATAATTCGGATCCAAACTTAAAATCATTCCTATCATGTTTTATAAATTACATGCATGTTTTTTTATTAAATTTTTTTATTTCTTTTTCTTTTCACTTTTTTTTTAATGGAAAATAGTATAAGAGTACTACCATATACCAAAAGCTCAATGTGACTGCCCAAAATATTTTAATAATTTATTGAATTTTATTTATTATTTTGCTGAAAGAACTAAAATATAGTTGAAAGTTTTATAAAAATTAAGAAAATTCTCTTTTAAACCTAATTGTGCTATTAATTTCAGTATTTTTTTATTTTTTATATTTCCTAAACAATGAAATTTTATAAAATTTGAAAATTCTTGAGTTATAAGCTGAGGCTTCTTGGTGGATTTTGGACTGTTTTGTGTGTACTCTATACTCTCATGAGTGTACACCCAATTTTCTCATTTTTTTCATCTATTCTACCATGTTTGAAGATAAAATGTTTAGTAGATGCCATTATAAGCTGTTTAGAGGCTTCTTGGTGGATTTTTAGAGCTATTTTGCATGTGTACTTTTTATACTCTCATGAGAGTACACCCCCATTTTCACTATTTTTTCAGCTATTCTACCCTTTCTTTCATTCATATGTTTAGTAGATGCCATTACAAGCTATTTGAAGGTTGCTTGGTGGATTATTGGGGTACTGCATGTGTACTCTATACTCTCATGAGAGTACATCTATAATTTATTTGGATATTCTACCCTATTTGGAGATAAAATATTTAGTAGATGTCATTGTAAGCTATTTGGAGGCTTTTTGGTCAGTTTTTGGAGCTATTTTGTATGTGTACTCTCTGTACTCTCATGAGAGTACACCTTATTTTCTCAGTTTTTTCAGCTATTCTACCCATTCTTTCATTCATATGTTTAGTAGATGCCATTACAAGATATTTGGAGGCTGCTTAGTGGATTATCGGAGCTGCTTTACATGTGTACTCTCTGTACTCTCATGAGAGTACACCTAATTTTCTTAATTTTTTCAGATATTCTATCATGTTTAGAGATAAAATATTTAGTAGATGCCATTATAAGCTGTTTGGAGGCTTCCTGGTGGATTTTTAGAGCTATTTTGTATGTATACTTTCTGTACTCAAATGAGAGTACACCTTATTTTCTTAGTTTTTTCAGTTATTCTACCCATTCTTTCATTCATATCTTTAGTATAAGCCATTACAAACTGTTTGGAGGCTGCTTGGTGGATTTTCGGAGCTGCTTTGTATGTATACTCTCTATACTCTTATGAGAGTACATCTCATTTTCTCAATTTCTTTCAGATATTCTACCCTGTTTGGAGATAAAATGTTTAGGAGATGCCATTATAAGCTATTTGGAGACTTCCTAGTAGATTTTTGGAGCTATTTTGCATGTGTACTCTATGTGCTCTCATGAGAGTGCACCTTATTTTCTTAGTTTTTTCAGCTATTCTATCCATTCTTTCATTCATATGTTTAGTATATGCCATTACAAGCTATTTGGAAGCTGCTTGGTGGATTTTTGAAGCTGTTTTGCATGTGTACTCTCTGTACTCTCATGAGAGTACACCCTATTTTCTCAATTTTTTCAGATATTCTATCATGTTTAAGGATAAAATACTCAATAAATTTTGGTAATATAACCCAGACTCTGTTGAGAGAAATTTCCAGTGATTTAAAGTATAAAATATCAACAGTATATTAAAAACATAAGCAACATAAGTTGAAGTACAAAGATTACCTTTAAAGTACAACATAGTAAGTACTAATTGACACACTTTCAATCAAATTGACATTAAAGTATATACATTTAAAGAACACATGATAATTAAATGATATCATGCATTATAATGTTTTCTATAATGATATCCATCATCGACTTTACCCTTGATTGATCGATTGTTGCAGTTAAATTCTAAAATAGAACATCATATCGATTCTTGATATGTAACATAGAATGAAGTGTTATACCTGCATACCTCTGAAAAGCACTCTGGTATAGTAGAAAAAGGTGTTGCAATAGGTGACCCTACATAGTCTCCACCCCTCGTAGCTTATTCTTTCATTTCTATAACATTAAAAATATAATGGTTTAACGTTTAGTAGTAATATTTAAATATTATAAATTTAGAGATAGGTATAAAATTACTCTTATCTTTCTTATTTCTCTCCTAATATCATTTCAGCCTTGCATTGGAAACACCCTTTGGCCGCTGCTTAACTGGATCCTTTAAAAAGTCAATTCCTTTATTTTTTTGTAGTAGACTTCTTCTTCTTAGCTGTTTTGTTAGTTGGAGGTGAATTTCTACAAAATATAGAATCGATATTATCATATAGTTTTTTTAAGGAATCCAGCATATGCTCCTCAAATTTCTTATTACATTGTGCCCTGATGCTTATTTGATATGCATATCGACTGATGTGGTTCCAAAAAATAATGTTAGTTTTATTTTTATCATTACCTTGCACATTTTTAAGTTCATGTACACACTGTCAAAGTAGATATCTCACTTTATTATGGTTGACCATCGCATGAGAAGATATTTCTCTAGAATGCACACAATATCTTCCTGACTCAGAACTCAGATGCAGTAAGCACAAAGCACCCCCATCATTTCAAATTTTTTATAACTACAAGTTACATTTATGCATGTCTTATCAAAATAGATGGTCCATATTTTAGAAGAATTTTTATTCTCTAAGTTTCTCACCAAATACTCCATGAGATTGTCATCTGACACATTTGCTACTAATCCACCAAATCCATGCAAAAATTCTTTTTCAAACATTGTATAAAGCTTTCTTGTGTAAAATATAGCAGCTTGTTTCAGAATTAGACTAGTCTTAACAACAGGAAGAATTGCTAACTAGCTACACTTGAAATCTTCATCATATTCATTCCATCGCCATATATCCATAACCTTCTCCAATCCCAAGAAATAATCAATGATAGAACTTGTTGGTTTAGAAATTTCATGACATATATTATTCGTGGACTCACTATATTGCATTGACAAGATACCCATACAGAATGAGTCTTTCTAGAATGCGGTGGACCACTTTCATCTAATTTTATATAGTTCAGAAAACCAAGCATGATCATGCAAATTGCCTTCTTCTAGCATGGTAGACTAAGCTTTCTCAAACTCTTCATGTGAATCACACTTACTCATGCATGTATAAAAGAGACTTTGTACTGTCTTATTACTATTAAAGCAATGTACATTCAAAGGAGCTTTCTTAGAAATATGTCATTGGCACAACCTATTGATAGTATGTGGTAATGCAATTTCGATAGCTCTCTTCATTACCTGATCTTGATCAGTGAATATTGTTATAGGATACCTGTCATTCATTAACCAAAGAAATATTTTCAATAGCCATGTGAATGACTCAATTGTCTCTTCTAATAGAAAGGCTACTCCAAATAAGATATTTTGTCAGTGATGATTCATTCCAACAAAAGGTGCAGAAATAAGATTATATTTATTGAGACGATAATTTGTATCAAAAATTATGACATCCCCAAAATAATCATATTGCTCCAAAAAAAAACTAACCAAGCTGTCTGACTCATCAATTTGGACATCCCATGCAAACATTTCATCCTCCGCTTGCCTTTCCTTGAATAGTTGTATTAATGCATTACTATCACCATTCGCAATCCTTGATCTTCTTTCTTTTTGGATGTAATTGGAATCATCTTTTTTTGTGAAGCTAATATTATCCATGCCGCCAACTTCCTCACTAAGATAGCTAAATGCATTAGTTGCTCTAATTCAAGCCTCTGTCATTAACTTTAACACAACCGTCTTTTTATCATTGATGCCTCTGTATGATTTGAGAAGATGTAGGTCACCTGGCTTTGCCAATGAATGATTATGACTTTCTATATGTTTTTTAACCTTCCAATTCCCATCTAAATCAATAGAAAATCTAATCATGGACGGACAACCACTCTTCATATTTGTTTTCTAAAATTGGGTATGTCAAGAGACCTTAAGCTTGATGTATTTTAAACTTTAGACAATATAAGATGATTAATAATTAGTTAAGTTGTTGAATTCAATTTAGAATCTCATTATAAGTTGATTAACTAAGCCCAATTGAATATGAGCACACATTAGTTTCTCAATTATCTTATCTCTATTGAGAAGCAAAGAAGGGAAGTAAATATAAAATTCTAAAAAACTCAATTTTGTCTCAATGACATTGATTTGATTTGAGTGTTGCATCTACATTAGGCTTAGAAATTTGATGAATGATTGATATATTAGTAACTATCTATAAATATAAGATTGAATTTTTTTTAAGGAAAATAGGATATTCTTTATTCATTAAAATTATTGAGTTCAAAATATTTTTGTTGGTGATAGCACATTGCCTCATTCGAAGGTATATCGTAAGTTTGGGAGTGAGTACCACTATTGAGGCCCTAGCCTATTGAGTGGAGGAAGAATCTGATTATATCCTATAATTCCATCATTTTGATTCATCAAAGCCTTAGTCCACTTAGTTATGTGGCAACCAAAGGATCGTTATTAGTAACAATTGATTACCTAATGTAGCACATCATGAAGATAAAGAAGATGACGATCGTATAGATCAATAAATTTAAATCAAAAGGTTAAATCTTAAAGAAGATATTAAAGAATAAGGCATAATTACAAGAGCATAAATAAAAGTCCAATAAATGGCTCATCATATATAACATTTTAAATATATTTTATATTTCAATATTTTAGTATTTTTATTTATCATCTAAAAGTTTGTATGGCTATTCAAGATATGAAGAAAGTATTAAAAAATGAGTTTTTGGAGCCTATCCTCCATAAATGGCCGCTAATCTCAATTTTTTTTCTATTTTTTTTATCCAAAAGTCTTAACCATATAGTCTTATAATGCTTACAAATATAGGCTGAAATGCTTGTGCAGAATGAATCATTTTGAGTGAAAATATTACTCTTTTCATTAGGTTAGTGCTTGTTGGGCTCTAGTTTTACTTTTTATTTGGTGAGATAAAATAAGTATAATTATTTTATTTTATTTTTATCCTTTACTCTCTTAATCTATTGCTTTTAACTTTTTTGAACATATTTCATAATCTTAGCACCTTTTAAGATCAACCATCATGTACCCATCTAAAACCTCACATTCACTCTAAAGTTTCACCTAAAATTCAAGACCAAATTAAACAAGACTGAGACCTAGTCTCATTATTTACCTATAAGCATCCATATAAACTCATTTAAACCAAACCACCTACTCTGAATTATTAGTTTACATATTAAACTAGCTATTTATCATTACTTTCAGCCATTTAGCCCACCTAAACACATTTTTAATGAGATATGTAATTAGCCCAAATTAGATAAATCCAAGCTAGTATTAAAGTTATATTTAGATACCATACTAAACCAATAAACATCTTACCAAAACCTCTAAATATCATCATTAAACATTAATGTAAAAGTTTTAATATTTAATATTTCCTAATCTTATCAAAAGGCCACTCACCGCCATCATTTTTAATATCAGAGCAAAATTTAAAAAGAATTAAATTTAATTTTGAATTTTTTCTTACAATAAAAGAAATTTTCTTATGGTCAGCTTGTCACCAAGAAACTTGTGAAGCACTCCAACAAATTTAATATTTGTTAATCCCTTTTTATTTTAGTTTTATTTTATATGAATAGCTTGGATATTTGTCATATTTTTTGCAAATCTATAGTGCTAGCAAAAATTCTAGTTTAGCGAGTTCCACCTAATAGCCTAGCCAATATCCCTTATATGAACTTATCTAAATATATTTTCTCAAGTGAAAATCTTAGTAAGAGAGTGTTCTACTTTGATAAAACTGAACCTAACCTTGATGAAAATAAAAATTTAGATAATTCTCTATATTTATTATGTTAGTTGTTTATGATAAAAGTAATTATTTATTTATTAAGATTTAATATAAATTTATAATCTTAAGCACTTGAGACTTTTTAGCTTTAGAATTTTTTTTCTTGCATTAAAATTACATGCATAATAAATATATGTGCATACATTACCCAAATAAATTCTTAGTTTAGTTAGTTCAAATGAATGAATTCTTTGACAAACAAAAAAGGGATGATTACTAAAGAGTAACTTATGCTAAGATAAAATTGGTTGTGCACATTAAAATTTGTTAGATAAATGAACAAGCTAAAAATAAAAGTTTGGCAGGGCCAACCTAAAATGGGTAAAGATAAAATGATACTTATAGCTAAATATTATCCTAGGCACTATGATAAAAAACTACAGTCAGTTACTCACTTTAATATAGGGAAGTATTTACATATATAAATATTTAAATGTTTTTGAAGATATAGTATCTAGAGATAATTGTGTTGATAATGATTGGCAATTTGATAACAAATTTCTTACAACAACAACAACAACAACAAGCCTTAATCCCACTAGGTGGGGTTGGCTACATGAATCCTTCGTCTCCATTGGTCCTATTATGTGTCAAATTCTCATTTAATTCGAGTATACTAAGATCATTTTTTATACATCTTAACCAAGTCTTTTTAGGTCTACCTCTACCTTTCTTAACATAAGGCAAATCTAATGCATCTACTCTCCTAATCGGGTCATCGGACGGCCGACGCTTTATGTGGCCAAACCATCTAAGGCGACTCTCCCTAATCTTATATACCACTGGAGTTACTCCAACCTTTTCCCGAACATACTCATTTTGCATTCTATCTCTAAGGGTAAAGCCACTCATCCACCTGAGCATCCTCATCTCTGTAACACTTAACTTAGTCTTATGTTTCTCTTTTATTGGCCAACATTCGCACCATAAGTCATTGCAGTCTTACCACCATCTTATAAAATTTTCCCTTAAGTTTAAGTGGAACTTTTCTATCACATAATAGGCGATGCATTCCTCCACTTCAACCATCCAACTTGAATTCTACTAATAATATCTCCATCTATTTCACCATCATTTTGAACAATAGAACCTAAAATTAAAATTAGAAATGAGGTTGAACTATTTAACCCATAATCCTTAAAAGAAGTCTTTCATTATGTTGTATTATTTAATAACAAAAGAATTGTTCTTATATCTTAGGATCAAAGAACCAAAATCAATCCAATCCAACTCATAGGTCTAATATTAGAACCATCCCAAATGTTAACATAACTCATTCACCCAAAGCTCCGACTGATTAGAGCTATAAAAACTTTAAAGATATAATCTATTTCAAATTTCATAAGAAAGATCATATGTGAAATCAATACAAAGCTCATATCCTATTCCTATAAAAAAAATTAAAAAATAAGTAAATGATGCCTAGACAAAGTTTATGATGACACCCCATTATCTAATGATGAATTTATAAATGAACCTTATACCAATATGATGAGATGCCTTATAGTAGCTAGGAGGGAGATAAAAGAATTGAGAAGGAAAAATATTTTTAGCCTGTATGTTGTATGTAATGAGAAAAGATATACATTAATCAGAAATGTTAGAACTACAATGAATGTTATTTCTACTCACATAAATACTAGAGCTAATTTAAATTTTGAACTTCATCTAGAGCCTTTTTTATGCTAGTTTGGTCAACCATACCACTCTCTCCATCACCAATAGATGTCTAATTTTCCATCAAGATTTGTATGCATGAAGATCAAATTTAATGTGATATTTTTTATGAATATTGCTTAATGCTATTAGGATGATGAGAGGAATTTTATTTAGAACATCATGCAAATCTTAAGGGTTCTTATTTAAGTAATCAAATGTCATTAAGGAATAAATATATTATCTCAAAAGATAAACATATTATCCTATAATAGATTCAATTACTTAATAAGGACTCCTAAAGATGTTGGGTCTTCAATGTACTAGAAATTTTTTCTATGGCCTACATAGAAAAGTATAATAGGGTTTATTTTAGTGTAGGATTTGCAATTCCCTATAAAGTGAAACTCCTATAGTTAATTATATCTTAGAAGAAAAATAATTTCTTCTAAAAATACTCTTGATTAAAGAAATTGACTTTCATCTTTATGAATTTTAAAGCTTGTCTTAAAAGGATGGTTAATTTAGAAATTTAAAAAGGAATGCTTAATGGATGAAGATTTCTTTTCAGAAACCAATCGAGAATAAGTAGGAAATGCTTTTAGACAATGGGATGTCCAGTAAGCATTTCAACTATCTTACAATTACACTTTATATTTTTTTAATTAAAATTATTGAGATTTTGAGTTATTATTAAGAATATTGGATTTAAATTCTAATAGCATAAGACTACATAAATGCCTAAGAGTTGAAGACTTATTCTAATGGGATGCTTTAGAATCTAAGTTTAAAAGTGCTTCTGACATAAGCTAGAGGCTCGACCTGGTCTAATTTTTGGAATTATTAATTTTTTTTCTCACTTGAGAAAATTAACCTATCTCTAATCCTTTCCGACTTACTTCTACCTAGAAGGGTTGCCAACTAATACCACATAAGCGATTTTAAAATCATGAGTCTGGTCTTATGCTATGCAAGATGTCTGGGCTATTATATTTAGGGAGGAAAGCTATGGCCTAAACTCACTCTCTACTCAAAGATAATGATTGGTATGTTATACACCTAACAAATGTAATAATTTTTATTATTTTTATACTTTTGACTCATAATTTTATTTAAGGCTATAAGTATACAAATTCATACATTAAATGAGATGTAGTTAGAAACGAGTCATGTGCCAATTCAATTAGAGAAGGCACACTCCCCCATGAATGGTGGTCATCCTCATAGGTCAAATGCCCCTTATGTGTAATGGGTTAAGTGCATAATTCAAAAAGTATGAACAATATGCTTGTATGGTTTACAAAGTCTAGTTATTCTTAGTTTTTTTTAGTTGTCAATGACTAAAACTTTATTTATAGTGAGGTTATGAATTATTTATATTTGAGTTGAATTAATTTAATGGGGTAAAAATTTTAGTTTTTCTAAGAACCTCACATTTTCAGGATTCATCATAGAATACATCAATCACAAAAAGGAATCTATGAAAAGGATGTAGTTTTATTACACACGATAAAATAAATCAAGCCAAAATTAATTAAACAGAACACGTAACGATCCAGAACAAGCCAAGTACCGTAGTACACCCCGAAAAAAAAGGTGGGTTGTCGAGCTTTGACCTTATACAGCCTGACCTAAAACTAAAAGTTTGATTTATGGGATCTTTATTCAGGATCATCACCTTCTTCAGAAACCCCGTTAATCTTTATAGCGGACCACCAAAAAGGTACAGTCAGCTCCTGCTAATCCTAAAGCCTAAATATCCTACCTAATTCTAGGTTGTCACCCTAGGATGTTTGACTTTAGATTTATATTTGATTTAATTTGTTAATTAGTTTTAATTTGTTCATGCATCTAATCACTAAGCATAATGTCCTAAGTGCCTAATTAGGAAACTTCTAACCTAAGATTAGATATATTAATTATCAAGATTATAGATGATGTCAACCTCATCTAAAAATGAGGTTAATAAATGATCTTGATTATATGAATTGAATGTAATTCAATATGGTGGAGAGAACACATATATTTTCAAATACAATAAAAAACTATTAAACTTTTACCTATCAAGCTTCTAGAGAAAACATCTCTTATAGCACCCCATAAGTTCACCTTCGACCTGCTACTATAATCCATTATTATGGAAGGTCCCAAACTTTAATTGATTATGATAAAAAACCCTACTAGTAGAAATAGTTCCATCATTTTTAATCTTAATTTTAGCTCATCTACTTTGCCTTATTCCTTAATATCTAAGATAAAGATCAAATGATTTAAAATTATAAAAAATAGCTTTTTTATCAAACCATTTTTCATATTTTGTATGTAAAAGTAGTCACCCCATATTATAATAACTATCGCATACATGATGAGATCACACCCACCATTTTTGAAATTAGTGATGTAATACCTAAAGAATTGCTTCCACTTAGGACTATTCAACAAATTATTAATTTAATTTTGGGCTCCTAAATTTCCATTCTTCCACATTATAGAAGGAATCCTACTAAACATAATGAAATTAAGAAGCAATTTAAGGAATTACTTTAAAAAAAGTTTTATACAAGAAAGACATAATTCTTATGCCATCTTTGCTTTAATAACCCTAAAAAAGGTTGGAACACGATAAATGTGTGTTGATAATCAGGCCATAAATAATATTACTACCTAGTATAGATTTCTTACTCCTCAATTAGATAACATGTTATGTTAATCTCAAGCTAATATTTTCTCTAATATTAATTTGAAAAATGGTTATCACCAAATAAGGATTCAATCAGAAGATATATAAAAAAATTACTCTAAAGATCTCTGATGAACTTTATGAATGGTTAGTTATACCCTTTAGAGTCTCAAATTCCCCTATTATATTAATAAGACTAATAGATATAGCTCTTAAGCCCTTTCTAGAGAAATTTTAGTTGTATACTTTCATGATATTTTAATTTTTAACCTAAATAAAATAGATTACCTCTATCATTTTAGACAAGTTTCTGAAACCCTTAGAAATTAGAAGTTATACATCAATGTTAAAAGTATTTATTTTTACAAATTGAGGTGATTTTAATATGATTTATTATTTTTTACATTTGGAATAAAACTAGACCTGTCGAAGTTAGAATGATCTTATATTGGCCAACATCTAAAAGTTTCACTGATGTTAGAAGTTTTCATTACCTAACCACTTTCTTTAAGGGATTCATCAAAATGTTTAGCATCATTATAGCTCTAATCATTAACTTGCTAAAGATAGATAAATTTTTTTGGACCCCAGCTACATAAAAAGCTTTTGATCAAATTAAAATTTTAATGACTTCTAGTCCTATTCTTAAGCTTCTTGATCTCCCTAAAATATTTGAAGTGACTTGTAATGCGTTTAGAATTAAAATTAGTGAGATATTATGATGAAAAATCACTCTATAAATTTCTTTAATAAAAAATTACATGAGGAAAAATGATAATAATTAACATAGCTTGAGAGTTTATGTTATTATTTTGTCTTTATTACATTAATGGCACTAGCTTTTACATGAGGAGTTCATTCTTAACCCAGATCATCATGCCCTTAAATTTATAAACACCCAACAAAAGTAAGTCACAGACATGTCAAATGAGTTAAACTTCTTGAAGATTATTCTTTTATCCTCAAATATAAACTTGAAATTAAAAATAAGCCTATTGATGCCCTATTAAGGGTAACATTGATTATCTCTTCTTTAGAAATTAAAATTTTAAGTTTTGAATGAATTTGATATGATTGCCTAATTTGTCCTAATTTTTATTTAATATATCTAAGCACATAGACAAATCTTTAACTTCAAAGGAGATATGTTTTGCTATTAATGTGTATATTTGTAAAAAAAACTTTAGTTCCCTAAATACCTCTGGATATTTTTATTATTACTAAATTGCCATCTAGAATTTGATATTTTATTTATTTTTTGATGTTTTATTTATTTGACCATCATTTTATATTATTATAAATTTTGAAAGATTTCTTAATGGATTTTATCTTAAAATTGCCATGAGAAAATGATAGCATTTTTTTTACATTTAGACTAATTATTTAAAAATATATAGACTAATTGTTTATTTTGATATGACCTTCTTAAGAGATTTATTTAATACTTTTGAATGACTTGATGGATATTACTTGGCACTAATTTAAAATTCTCAACTGCTTTCACCCATAACTGATGGCCAAACTAAAGTAGTAAATCAAACCTTTGAGAGCATACTTAGATATCTTATAGGAAAAACTTTAGGAAATTGAGACTTGCAATTGTCAAAAATTGAATTTACATGAAATAGTATCATCTCTAAAATAATTGAAACTTAGCCTTGTGAAATAGTTTATGAACAAGATATTTGAAGACTTATTGATGTAGTTAATATCCCATCTCATGTATTTTTTGATTTAACATTCTCACTTGCAAAAGACTTTCAATGTCTCTTTGATTTCATAACATAATAAATTATTTTAAGTAATGATAAATATGATTATAAGATAAAATATAATTGACTAATAAAAGAATTTAAATAAGATGACTATGTTTTGATTTGTATCTTCCATGAGCCAGATAAAACCACTAAGTTTAAGACATCACACACAAGGGCTTGTGGCCCATTCAAAGTATTTAGAAAAATCGAAGCTAATGGAAAAATTCTTGATTTGCTTGTTGTTATGTTTATTCATCTAATTATTAATATGAAAGATAATCTATCAAATAAGAAAGTTAACAAACCTTTATTTGCTCAGTCTAACTATTTACAAGGAGATATAGTTCTCCACTTACATAATACCTCATTTTAAAATTGATTATATAATCAATCTAAAAGTACCCATTGATCCAACTATTAAGCCTCAATTTTTAGTTTATTCGAAGAATAAATCACTTATGATGATGCTTGGCTGACCCACAATGACTTGGAGACCTTGGCCTTCAATTAATAGAGGACTTCTTAAATTTTAACTCTATGGAGCAGAGTTCAATTGAGCCTAGGGAATTTGATGTATTACATCATAAAGATCAAGAAGATGAAGATCAAATGATTCAACAAAATCAAATTAAGGTACAATTATTTGAGCTAAGATTAAATCCCAAAAAAGATATCAAAGAATAGGCCCAACTATAAGAGTTCAAATAAAAGCTCAATAAAAGGCCCATCATAGTGGATATTTTAAATGTATTTTAAATGTTATAATTTTTATTTATCATCTAGAAGCTTGTATGACTGATTATGATATGCAAGAAGTATTATAATATTAATGGTTGGAGCCTCCTTCATAAATGGCCATCAACTCTATTTTTTTTTCTCCAAAAGCCTTAGCCCTAGTATTATAATGCCTAAGAGTATAGTCTAAAATGCATGCAACTCTAATTTTGAATGAATAATTATGAATGAAGTATTGCTTTTTTTTTCATTAGCTTAGCTTACGTGACTCAAGTCATTCCTTTTTTTTAATAAGATAAGATAGTTACCTTTATTTTATATATATATATATATATATATATATATATATATATATATATATATATATATATATATATATATATATATATATATATATATATACTCTCTTAATTTCTTACTTTTAACTTTCATAAACCTCTTTCCACATTGATCCTTAGCACCTCCAAGACCAACCATCATCTAAACCTCACATCCACTCCAAAGTTTCACTTAAAGTCACAACTAAACAAGGCAAGACTATGACTTAGTTTCATTCTCTACCCATCAACACACTTACAAGCACCATCAAATCTAATTATGTACTCCATATTATTATTTCATATATTAATCTAATTATCCATAATTATTTGTAGACATTTATCCCATCTAAAATTTATTTCTTAAAGAGGTCATTCAAAGCAATCCAAACTAGATCAATTCAAAACAAAGTTTATTTACATGTGTCAAAATGATATTAAATAGTGGAACTTATAACTTAATCATATACGATGAAAAAGCTTGGAAATTGGGCTTTTATCCCTCCAAGATTAAGAGGTTATATATATAATGTAATCATAAGAAAGGCATGCTTATTTTTTAAAGTTTGGCCAAGAGAGTGATTTTGCATTTTTTTTATCTACATTATAAATATGATTCATTTTATCTTGCATATTTTAATATGTAAGAAAATTTTTCTATGATCTACTATCACCATAAAATAACCAAAGACCATAAATCATCACAAGACTAAAGTAATACAGGTTAAATAGGTAGTACAAATTATCAATACTAAGATTACCCATCCCCTGATGCTTATTACCCTATGTTTCCTACAAAATATAGGTTAGTGGCATGTATAGATTGTCATCTCTGCATCATCACCTCATAGCTTATCCAACACATCACAAACTTAATTATATTATTGTATTAATAGCATTTTATTAGATTCACCATAAAAATTGCCTATATCTAATGAATATAAGTAAACCTAAAGCAACTGTACATCAATAATATGCAATACAATGTTCAGTCTATGATTGATGACATCTAAAGTGTGAAAGATACATGCATCTTTTATACTATATACATAGTGCTTAATGGCCACACAAATTTGATTAATCCATATGATATCATAATTTATGTGTTATCAAGACTTGATGATGCAACCTTGAAGCACAACAACCTCACCATGCTTAAGCAATTATATGTTGGGATCTACAACATTAATAACCTGGTGTATAAGTCATTTGATCATGAGATCAATCATTAGTATTGTGGTATCACATCCACAAACAATAGCATTAGGCTATGCATGACTAATGACCTAATGTTTGATGAACATATGTGCTCATAAGGTCAATCATTAAAATCAAATAACATCAAACAATCAATAAACTCCTTAAACTTAAACACAACTCAATTTAAAACTATAACTTTATACATTTATTAAAGTGGTGATGATCCTCTTAATTCATCATCACATCAGTGCATCAATAAGTGTGAGATTTAGAACACATTCATGTCACTCATCACACCGCTCTCCCAAAATTAAAGTTTGTAAGGATAAAAAGTATCTAATCATATCATAATATATAAATAAATAATGCATGATATTTTTATATGGGAATAGGTCCTAACACTTGTCATGCAATCGTAATGGTATGTTAGGCAACACTTCCCATCAAAACATCACCTATTCAAGCTAACTATGAGACTAGTTGGTTAGAGTCAGATATGATACATATAAGTGGCTAATGTTGAGTGAAACTTTTTTAAAGAGTATAAAATTGGTGGGTTCCAAGTATACTAGCATGTTGAAAGTAGTGTGATTGCTAGGTTTGATTAATGATTCACTTTGGGTCTAGCATGCATGCGGGCTAAATCTAGTGAATGAATGTACAACTTGAATTTCATCTTAATCATAAAGCTTAATTTCTAATTTTATAAAGTCAACCAAAATATTTTTTTAAGTTTATAATACATAAGGAGTGAGTTTCACACTAACACTATAGGAATATTGTATAATTTCAGCGGACCAACCTGTCGATAATCAACAAGAAATCCATTGGTAATGAACTTTTTTGATGGATTTCGACATATATTGGTTACCAAAAACCCTAGTTGGAAATGCTTTTGACGATGAAAATCCAATGAAAAAAAGTTTACCTTCAGAATTCATGTGGCCTATTCATCAAAAACGTTATCAGGAAGATCAGGCGGACATACCGGCTAAAATTTATAGCCAAAAATTTTTTTGAGTGTTTGTTGGCGGTCATGCCAAAACCCAACCATCAAAAATTTTTGATGGAGTTAATCTGTCGAAATACCATCAAAAGTTGTCCATTCAAAAAAATTTTGATGGATTTTGTTTGTCGATGCCTTAAATCGAGGTTTTGACAAAAAAAATTCATCTAGTTTTCAAAAACCTATGCAAAATGAAAAAATAGAGCTTCACTCATATTTTGATTTTCTACAGAAGATTTACAAACAACTAATCGCAAGAATACACTCAGCATCAACATACGACTAACAAACATTTAAATGAGCCTATTCATAACTTTCAATATTTTCATAACCATTAGAATGAACTATTAGTTTCATAAACATTTAAATGAAAGTTTAAAATATAAAAATCTAAACAAACTTTTTACATATGTAAATATAATAGAAATGAGGCCTACTTCTCATCAGTTTCCACCACTAGTTTCTTCCCCTTGCGGCTATCCCTGCACATCTTCTTCATTCTCTCCTTTATTTTACCATCTGGACCTCCATCCGTGCAGTCATCCTGGCTTCCATCTTTTTGGCTATCATAGCAAACTGCCTCTAAACAATATCATCAATCTACTGATTGCTCGTTCCAGAGAACGAATGGCGTGCACCATATGCTACTCCCTGTGAGCCCAGGTCGTAAATATGTCCCTTCTTCTTCCCCCAATAGCCTCCTTCCATATATCATATTCTGATTGCTCAGACTACCTACTAGAGCTGCACTAGTTTAAGCCCTAAACTAACCTCCTTCAACAGCATGTAGTCATCCTATAAACAACTAGAATATTAGTTAATCATAACAAATTATTAACTCAATTATATTTCAAAAAATTAATGTTAACTTACGTATGCTCTCTATGAACGAACACCAACCCACTATTAGTTAGTCTGATGCTGATGTGTTCTGCTATGCAATTCAGTAGCAGTAAACTCTTGGCCAAGAACTTTCACTTGTAAAGATTACAAATAAAATTCATCAATTGTAATAATATGTTCAACTAATAAAACTAACAAATGACTTACCATCCTCCGTCAATATTTGATGTAAGGTACTGAACATATAGTGTGCAGAGAGATGCCCATGCCACTACAATCAAAAATATGATTTTGCTTCGCCTACTCCCATTTGCAAACATACTCTAGGGAGGCCCATACTCTATAGATGTCAGCTCATACATCCTCTCTAATCCAAATAGGTCTTCCCTGACTTGTGTGTTGTGGAACATATCTCGAGTAATCCCTCTAGACTCAAAGTTTTGTCTGATCTTCTAATTGTGCTCTACAAATAGCTAAAATTCTTCTATAACATGGAACAAACAAATACTAATTAATAGTTATTCAAGATTAATAATTCCATTAAAATATTTGTAAACAACTTAGTCAATACCTCGAACTCCCTAAACCACATGTCATGAACCTCAATTGGGATCTTCTTCCATGATAAATATGGAGCATCATACTTGCTCTTTATTATATCTCTGCTTTTATGAGTAGCTTACCTAGTTGGATTGAACCTAAAAATTATCTCTCTCAGCTCTAACTCTCTTTTACGATAATATTTCGTCAAGTCCAACCTAGTTTTAACATTATCTTTTATTTTTTCCCTTAACAATCACCATTGTGTTGAAAATATTGTCAAAATAATTTTTCTATATGCATCATGTCAAGATTATGTCTATCATATTAGACTTCCAATATGATAAACCCCACAAAATACTCATTTTATCGGTTATATGACACCATAACTCGGTATATGACCTTCAACTATTATTGGAGAATTAACTATAGTCGGCATAGAACTAACAATATGCCATAAATCATCTTCACTCAATCTTGGAGGCGACTTCGCCTTCTCAACTCGATTTTTTGTGAATGCATGCTTATTTCTTATGAATGAATGATTAGCGGGGAGGAACATACAATGACAAACTAACAAAAAAAAATCGACCATTTTTAAGAGTGAATGCCTTTGATAGATCCATGCAGTATGGACAAGCTAATTTATCATATGTGCTCCACCTTGACAGCATTTCATAGGCAAAAAAATTATTGATAGTCCACATAAGTGTAGCTTTTAGCTGAAAGTTTTGCATTGCAGCTATGTCATATGTCAGTACACCAATGTCTTATAAAATCTTGAGCTCATGTATCAAGGATTGTAGGTATACATCAATCTTTGCCTTAGGGTTATGTGGTCCAAGAATGATCAAAGTTAAGGACATACAAGGAGTTGTTATGCACATCTCTGGTAGTAAATTATATGGTATAACTATCACTGTCCAACATGAATAGGGAGATGCAGACTGATTGAATGTGTGAAACCATCAACACAAAGGCCAAGTCAAACATTTTGTAGCTCGACTGTAAAATCTAGGTAAGTGCGATTGAAATGCTTCCACGCTTCTTTGTCTAATGGATAGCTCAAGATATATTTTGCACTTACTCTGTTGTGATGTCATCGCATATGCTATGATGAAAGCATGGAAGTGTAGAGCCTCTGCAAACGTGGAGTTAGCGGCAAGTAGAATAAACACTTTTGCGGGACATCCTTCTGTTTGCACTATTTCCTACTGAGTGGTTTGATCCTTAGTGCTACGTAAAATTTGCATTTAGTATCCTATGCGTTATCCTTGTAATACAACATACAATCATTCACACAATAGTCAAAAAAAAATTTTATCTCAGGCCCAACTTTGACATTAACTTCTATGTTATGTATAGGTCTTCAAGAACTAAATTTTTCTTTGGAATTATTTCTTTAGCAACTCTGAAATTGGTTAAAGCATTCACTTCATATGTTAATTTCAGTTTTAATATTTAGAATTCTTATAGGCACAACTAGCTCAGTGTGATTCGTGCATCCTTTCCACAATGGTCGTTGTGCTACTTTTAGTAGATCATAGAACATTTGAGCTTCTTTATTAGGTAGATCCTCCTCTGCAAGGTATTCTGCTCTAGTAGAATCATATACCATTTCTTCATAAGTTCGATTAGAGTCATATTCTCTTGAGGGGCATCCGTGATTTATTGAGGCACCAGGAAGTATCAACATGTGGCTCAAACTCACCATGTGAAGTCTATAACCAATCATTTTGTTGAAAACTCCTATGAGACAAGTCTACTTTAATTTCATTTAGTGTTAGGAAAGTCTAATTCTTATGCCTCGCACATGGACATCGAAACTTTCTTTCGAAAATGTAAGAAATAAGTTGAGATGCCACTTGTATGAAGTTTTCAACAACACTCAAGAATTCATCAGTTAATCTTTTTCTACTTGGATGCAATCTATTGTACATCCATGACGCTCACTACGGATATCCATAATCATCCTAAATTAGAAAATATGAGATCTCAATTAATATTCTATTGCATTATATAAATAATATTGATTACATAATAAATGACTAATTTCATGTGACGCCCTAAGTGTTTAAGTTATTCTCAATGAATGAATTTTTACAAGTAAAATCATAGTATCACTTAATCACTAAACCCTAACTTTTTTTGCAAAAAACTGAGACTAACACATATTGTAAAATTTAAATAAATATAGAAAAATTTTCAAAATCATATAATTAATAATTTTACACATTAAATGACTTGGAGGAATAATAAGACCTAAATTCCTGAATCTTAAAGTTATCAAAAACACAAACACTAATATGTGCAACAAAAGATCTACACACAAATAGATATTTTAATATAATATTTAATAATTTCAAATTAATTTGGAGAAAATTTAACCTAAAATTTATTAAAATACCTAAAAATTTTAAATCCATATTCTTACTAAAGAATATATGGAATTATAAAAAAAATTGCAATATAAGGAAGAGATTGAGGTAAACCTTTGATTCAATGGAGAAAATAGATAAGTTTTGAATGAAAATCAGCGTGCCCTAAGTTTCATTTCGCCTAATAGAAAGAGAAAGAAGGAAATCGGAAAATGGCTCGAGTGCGGGGGTCGTCATTCATATATTAGCACTTTTCGGCGAAAAAATCAGCAAATTTTCTGCTGAAAAATGTTACGATAGCTTAAGCCATCGGCTATACAATTGAGTTTAAGTGAATCAAGCTCAGTTTCTTTTCAGCCGAAAAATTCATCGGAAAATATTTTGTCAGACTATTTGGACGGTTATCTAATAATTTCCAGCAAAGAAATCCGTTGGAATATAGCAATATTTTTGTAGTGTAATAAATTCTTTTAAAATTTGTTGCCTAATAGCCTAGGGTTCATTCCCCTTATCATGGCGTGCATTATTCCTATGATTTGAGTTTCTTTTACACAATAGTCTCTACTTGATCGCTTCCCCCAAGATGAAGTAATTGACATGTGTAAAGTGATGTTACTCTGCTGCAAATAAGTCTTCATTAACAGTTATATGAATGCAATTTTATTATTTAATTGCATGCCACTCTCTTTCCTTATGTCTCCTGGTTGGAAACTCTATCCAAGAAATCAATATGAGTGATAATGAGCGGAAAACCTGTCATAATAGGCTAAAGAAATCCACTCCTGAAGTTAACTCGTGTTATAATTCATCACTTAATCAAATAAAATTATATATATATATATATATATATATATATATATATATATATATATATATATATATATATATATATATATATATATATATGTATATATATATATAGTGTGTAGAAATTATCAAAAAATTAGTATTCACATTTTCACGCTTAAGATGTACAGTCCAAAGCTAATAAATATTCTTAAAGCTGATTTATAAACGGCGTAATACTTAACAATTCTTCGTTCGATCCTGTTCAACTCATTTTAGCTCGACTTTTTCTCATGATTTAGTGGATCGACTTTTTATCATGCATAAAATTGACTCAGATTCAAATCCTCTCTCCTCTATATATTTTTGGATTATTATTTTTCCAAGTGATTTTGAAATATTCGAGCCGAACACGAACACTAAAAGTTCGAGTTATTTTGAATAAGAGCCGAATATGAATAAAAATTCAACTCATATATATTCAGCTCGTTTATACTCTTATGTATGTATGGTACGTATGTTACATAAAATAGATGGAAGAAAGAAGATGTTGGTGTCCGCTCATTTTACCACTTGGAAGGTGGTTTCCAACGCAACGATTATTTTATATGATTTTTTTTGTTATTTGCTGGGCTATCAAATGTCAACCTTCTTTATCCGGAATTGTTACGTGACATGTATTCGGGCCTGTTTGTGTTATAAAACCACCCACCATATTGAATTGACCTCCATCACTTTAAAGGCCACTGTTATACCACTCAGCCTCGGATCCTATAATTATGCTCACTGAGTCGGATCTTTTTAGTTATTATACTAATTACATATAGTTAATATTTTTGATTATTCAATTTATTTTAAATCGTCAGAAATATTGTATTATTGCAAATTTGGATAGAATCCGAATCCTGTATCAGTCCATCTCATGAGAGGGTATCAGGCAAATAAGGAGAAAAGGGACGACTGGTTTTGTAATCCATTAATTTCCATACTAAAAAACCAGATAAACATAATTATTTTTTGACTTACATTAGTATTATATTTTTATTACTAATCCCATTATTTTTGAAAAAAAATTATATTTTAATTATATTTTATATTTTTCTATCTTTTCATCACGTTATTAGAAATTTGATTTGCTTGTTAAATAAAATTTTGTAATTAAGGCGTTATTTGGGATCAATTTTATATCATATTTTTTATTTTTTATGTTAATTTTAAAAATATAAATTTTAATGTGGTTTTTTAAACTACTTAATTTTGCAAAAAATATAATTATTTTTAAAAATACTCAAAATAGTTTTTAATATTTTGAATATTTTAAAATAATTATTATCATCAAAAATTTATTTTAAAAGAAAATAAAAATAAAATAAAATAAAGAAATAATAATTAAAAAATAAAATTGAACTCAAATAGTCTCTTAATATATTTTATTTTTTATTTTTTTAAACAAAAAAGTGTTGCAACTTGCAACCTTTAGCACATTACAATAAAAATAAGCTTTAGTAGAGGTTAAAAACGACAGCAACTTAAACCGCTACAAAAATCATTACAGCGATTTCATGACCGCTACATCTATACGCTGTGAATGTTGTGCACCACAAAACTTTACTGCAATAGTTTTCAAACAGCTGTGATAAGATTCTAGATTGCATTTCTACAATATTATAGCGGTTTTCACTGCTATATTTCTAGAATTTTCAACGATGATGAGAATCGATAATGATGCGATGGCGATTTAATAGTTGAGGATTGTCTAATCTTTTAACTCTCTCTCTGCCGTACTCATGGAAAGTATTTATAAATCGGAGGCGTAAATAAATGCAAATCAAACCACTCCACTTTTCGGACAGAATGATTTTGATCATTTGATGTATTTTAAGTATTTGAATGCTCAAATGAAGTTGGAATTATGAAATCGGGCTGTTAGATCCGACAAGACGTTCGATAACTATAAACACTCATGTGTTTAAAATTTATTTATGGATTTAAGCGATATCCCAAAGTTTTAAATGTTATTTTAAGTGATCTCACTAATTTAGAGGATCAACTTACTTACATCAAGATTCGTGCTTATTAGAATTTGTGATATCAATAACATTAACTGTTAAAAAACTGGGCTTAATCATAGACACCATCCAAAGCTACTGAACACGAAGTCAGCCCAAAAAATTCCTAGATTTGCTTATGGGATTAAGAAAACCAAATCAGAGACATTAATGAGTGCTAAACCCAGCTCAATCTATATCCAAAAAAACTACATATTAATTCCCCGGGAGAGCAAAAAAGAGCTGCTAAAAGTCCACCCAGCATCAAAATGAGCTTTCAAAATAGCTAAAAAGACTTAGGATAAAGACATGATAGTAGCCGATTGCATCTCATTTTATAAGGCTGATGATTCATCATAGCCTGCAAAAATGTGTATATCAAGAATAAATCATTGAGTAAAAAAGCATCAAAATAGCCTAAAAAAAAACTCTGTCTGTTTCTCATATGAATATAACTCGTATATAGGGTTTGTATACGAACTATTTTTTTTTTTTTTTTTGAAATATATAGATTAAATATATCACTTAGGGGTATAAATGAGTTTAATCAAACATGAGTCAAATACGACATTCATCAAGCTTAAAAAAATAATATTTATTGAGCTTAAAAACTAAGATTTTAATTTAACCAATTTGAACAATGACTTTAAAAATCGTGTCCCATAATCCAACTCCAAGAACCCACTATATTTCACACAACTGTTACAAATTCAAATACTACAATTTAATCTATATTAGATCATATGTCCAAATGATGTGGGGATAAGGAAAAAAGAAACCAATTGTTCTATTTCTTATCTTGCTTGTTTTTTATTGTTTCTACTTTGCTGAAATTGAGAAGAAGGTGAATTAGGTTTTTGGAACAAAATTCTCATTCTCTTCATTTTCTTTATAAATAGTTATATAACATGCACACACACACATATATACACATATATACATGATTTTTCTTTGAGATTATTCAAATTATCGCTGGTATCATAGGTTATAATCTTTCTCATCTATTTAAATCTTCCTCGTAGATTTATTATTAAATCTATTCATTTCATTTATGAGGATTGTTTAGATTGGTAATAAATCAAAATACAATTTTTTTTGTCCTGGATTATCGCTGGTATCAAAGTCATGATGAGGTGAACTCCCTACGAGGGAGTTCTTCAGAATGAAATAGTTTAATTAATAGACTAAATGAAATAATATAATTATATCAAAGTTAGGTAAGAGTTGTTAGCTCTCTTATAAATCTTTGATTGGATTCTACCATAACATAATAAAAGGCATTACATTCCATTCATAGTGGCCAAAAGAAATAGTACATACTGTTTTATACCTATCTTCTCTTTGATTTGAATCTGTCAATACTCAAATTTTAAATCAAATTTAGAAAAAATATTTGCTTTATTTAATCTGCTAAGCAGATCTCTTTTATTAAGAAGTGGATATCTAATCCATTTAAAGACTTTATTAAGAGGTTTATAATTTATTACAAGTCGTGATTTTCCCCTTTCTTTTTCAGCCATGTTCTTGACATAAAAAGCGGTGTAGCTCCATGGGAAATAGGATTGTAGAATTATCTTTTTTGCTAATAACTCGGCAAGTTTCACTTTATATAAAGTAAGACAATGCTCGTTCATTTGGCAAGGACGATCCTTAGTTGGAATATCACATTCATTGAAATTATCAGTGTACGAGAGTTCCTCAAAATGAATTTTTCTATTTCAAAAAGTTATTGGGTTTTCACCACAAAATAATTTTGGAGATCTTGTAAACAAGATTGAATTTTATTTTGAATTTGAGGAGAAGAAATTTTTTGTTTAATAGTTAGATCAGAAATTTCTTCTTTTAAATAATTTAAACGAATAGATTTATTATTAAGTCTATTCATTTATTTATGAAAACTACGTTTGGATTGGTAATAAATCAAAATATAATTTTTTCATCCCATATTTCGCAATGAATTTCGATGTCATCAATTCTAGTGATATGCATTATTTTGAGAAGGAAGGGAGTTCCCAAAATAATGTCAGCAATTTTTTAATTAATAAGAATGACATATGAATGCAAATATCATTCTGATAAATGACAACAGAAGATAATTTGTATTCAATTTTTAGTTTTATCCATCAGCACCTCTTAGCTTTTGAGTGATTTTTCCAAAATACTTAGAAGATATAAGTCCTTTTTGAATACAATTTAAATCTGTGCCACTATATATATGTGCCGTCAGATCCGGTAATATGTATTCTTTATTTATGATTAATTTAATAGAGATATACAATTTTTGGTATATCGCTCTTTGGGTACTCTAAAGCAATCCATTCTCTTAATTTTCAGTAGTTCCTGGATTGTCTTTAGGGTGTTCAGGCTGTGAATATGTCAGATATTGATTTATTTCTAAATTCATTATTCTTATTCATTTGGTCTTGTTCAGCTTTAATATCTCTGATTTCTTGTTATAATTATTTTATTTCATTTTTGAAATCATTCATAGATATTCTGGCGAATACTCTTTTCAGCTCTTCTTCTATATACTTCTTTCATAAAGTATATAAAAAAGTTAGAAAAGGATTTATCAGGTTCTTTTAATTTTAGACTTTTATAATCTTATTTTGAGTTGACATATTATCAACTTGAGCTAAGATTTTTATAAGTTGATCTTTTTGGTCAATAGTAAGTGTAAAGAGGCTAGACATTTCAATAATATTTTTATAGTAATATGTTTGATGACATGAATTGCAACATTCAGATTTTTCTTCATCAGAAGATGATAGAATTTCATATTCTTCTGATGAAATTTCTTTCTCAGATTCTGAAGAGGTTAAAAGAATTTTCATAAAGATTTATTTTAACCCTTCGTCAATCTTTAATTCATTTAACTTCTTTTTGATAATACATATGTTAGCATAATGACCAATACAACCACATTTATAATATTTGATGCTTTTTAGGCTTTCTTTTAGGTAAAGGCTTGGATTTAGAGGCTTTATTAGTCCTCTTAATCCATTTTGATATAAATTTTTCTTTTGATTTAGGAGGAACTTACGAGAAAAGGATCTCAAGTGAATTATTCACAAAATTCACCTAGTTGTCTTTTCTCGAGGTGTTCTCTTTTAATCTGGCCATTAAGCTTTATATCTGAACAAAGAGTTAGACTCATGTGAATACAAGCAGATATAGGAGTTCCATAAGTGAATGGTTCATATGGAATTGAACCATTAAATGGACGGAGATGAGTTTTTTACCTTTTCTGCGAATAGATTAGAAAGACCCTCAATAAATTTTTGCTTCTAATGTGGGCTGTTGGTGTCATTTAATGTCATAACCCTAGCGAGAAAAACATTTTTATACCATCTAAAATATGGAAGAGATGGGAATCTTAATTTCTGAAGTAAGGAGCGAGTTTTTTCTCCTTGATCTCCAACTGTGCTTGCAAAATGGTCTAGAATAGCTTGGACCAAATTATAGAGATTATTTTCATTGGGCTTTTGCTATTCTTTGGGCTTATCGTACTAAGATTGATCTTTCTAAGTAGATCATCATTTTATTATGTAGAAAGATAATGATCCCAGTAACCCTTAAGCATTCTCGAGAATCTAGAAATAATAGCTCTCACTGCTTATGGAGGTGTCGCGTAATGACATTTGGCCTCGAAAGCAGTAGCATACATCATCATTCTATATAGCACTTGATGGATTGATGTTCAGCAAGTTCATCAATATTCCACTCACTGAGTATATTTCCATCATAAGAATTTCCAACAAAATCAGTAGGCTTCTCAAAGAGTAAATCTTGAGGTGTTGGCCATTTACAGTAGTGTTTATCCAAATTCTTTTTGGATAAGTTAGTTTATGAAGATTAAGCAGAGACTGTATTTGAAGATTTTGAAATACTTCTTGAACTTCTTCAATTTGATCATCTAGTGAATCATCTTGTGATTCATTAGACGCATCTTCTTCCAAAGTTCCTAATGGATGGCTTTTAAATTTTATGATTAAATCTTGTATATCCTCACTAGTTGATCCCAACTCAAAAGCTATTTTAGGAGGGGTTTGAAATGGAGGTTTTATAATTTATGAAGAAGATCCTTCAGCAAAGAGAGAGAGAGAGAGAGAGAGAGAGATAGAGAGAGTAGGGGGTGGGTGAGTGAGTAAATCTAGAAGAGTGTTTTATTAATAGTTTTAAAAATACTACAAAACTCTTAAAAGTGGTCCAAGAAGTTCTAAATTTGTCACATGACCTCTTATTTATAAAGTTAAAGAGTTATAGAAAAAAGTTACACCACATATAATAACTAGTAAAATATTTTGTATTGACACAATGGACTACTTTAATATATTTATGTACACAATAGTCTAATATGGCAGTGAAGGCTGCCTTCTGCAAATGTGGCCTTCCAAATGGGTTGACTCGTGGGGTTCATAGTAGAGGGTGAGTACACTAGGAGAGGCCTAGTTGTGTTGCACCTTTAGGCGAGTGGCCAGTTGTTGACCTCACTTTTAGTGAGGTTAACACATTAAGCAAACACGTACAACCAAATATTGTTAACATTAAAATTATTATAATGGCCCATTTAAGCACAACTCCTTATATAAAACATAATTAGTTCTAAATGAATAATGTCCAACAGCTAGTCTACGAGCAAAAAAATCACCACATAATTTGAAAAATTAATATATCACAATCAAACACTGTCCTAACCTTGTTTTTTAGTTGGTGACTTAATAATCTAATATGTGTATAAGACTTATTTGGTGAGTGAGTTCTAAGCCTTAATGTTTATGTTTTAATTCAAGAATGAGATTCAATTTACTACCATTGAGTTATTTATATTTTGATTTAATTTATGTTAAAGTTAGATTTAATGTTTTAAAGAGTGTGAGGAGTAGTGGGCCTTACTCCAAATAGGGCCCATCTTCCTTACACCCTAACCCCAATAGGGTGAACACTCCACCAAAGGATGGGAGATGATCTTAAGAATTTAAGTAAAATTATTTTAATATATTTTTAATTGATTTAGTTAATGATACTTTATTTTAATTAGTTTCTTAAGCTGTGAGTTTGGCCTTCAATTTAAGTTCAAATGATCTTATGAATTTCATGGATTATATGAGAGTTAGGAGGCGCCCTTAAGAAATTTTCATAATATTTCACATTATTATTAAATTATGAATAGTTTAATATTATTTATTACTTAAAAAATAAATAATTAAATTAATACTAAAATGTGACTAAAAATTATGAGGGTATTCCTTGGAGCTAGGGAGTTCCAAAGGAGCATCTCAAAAAAGGTTTAGGATTATTTAACATTAATATTAAATTTTTTATAATTTTATATGATTATATTTTATAAAAATATTTAAATTTAAATCTATTTTATAAAATCATAAAATGTGTTGAAAAATGGTGTTCTAACATTATAAAATCCATTATAGTTTTATAATGGAGTTCAAGGAGCAACTCAAAAGGTTTAGGATTATTTAAGATTAATATTAAATTTTTTATAATTTTATATGATTATATTTTATAAAAATATTTAAATTTAAATCTATTTTATAAAATCATACAAATGTGTTGGAAATGGTGCTCTAACACCCTTATAAAATTTAATGTCTTTTAGAGTTCATTCTAATTTTTTTATGATTTATTTAATTTATTTAAATATTAAAATTATAGAAAATATGTTCACATTTAAACTAATTTGAATTTATTTTTCCTAAGTCTTTTCTGATGATGTGAGTTTATAGAAATACTGTGGTGATTTTTATAGTTTTATTTTAATTATTATGAATCTTCTAAGTCATTGAACTATTAATATGAATATTATATTAAAATAAATAAATATTAGCTTTAAAATTGCTTTTGATTGCCCAATTCAATTCCAAACTTCATGGAATGAATTCCTAAGGCCAAGGAGGACTTTTGGAACACTCCTTGAGAGTTCAGTAAGGTTTTGGGATTATTTGACATTTTAATGTGTTTTTATAGTTTTTAAATACTATTAAAATAAGAAAATTTTATCATAATTTTAGAACATATTTTATATTATCTTAAAATTTTATGAAAGATATTCCTAAGAATCATCCATGAAACTATTAAGTTGTTTGAACTTAGATTGAAGTGTTAATGAGGTCACCCAAGGTTAAAATTTTTTAATTAATTAATAAAGAGGCTTAATTAAGACTAATTATAGTGATTAATGGGCTTAATTATTATTAGAGAGATTTAGTATTTTATTATGGTTCTCCTATGTTTATTAAAAGTTTTAGATCATTAAGATTATTTATCTTATCTTCAAGTTGATGATTTAATAAATCACAAGTCCTAAAATTTTAAGAAAAATCACAGAGCTACAAAAGAGCATAATAAAAAACCCTTGATATTTCAAACCGTTTGGAATTATATTTTATAGTTATATAAGTTTAATAATATGCTAATTACTCTCAAAGTATCCAATACCAATTGCATTCTATTTCATTGAATCATTCTCTGTAAGTTAAGCATAGAGAGGAGTTATTTATAATTTTTAAACTTTTAGAGATTTATAATAAAATTTTGAACTTCTAGTTTATTAAATTAATTAATTAATTGTTAATTAACTTTAATTTAGGTTATTTTATGATTAAATTAAAGTAGAGGACCTAAATATTTTTTTTTCTAGATTCATTTATGTTAATATAGTGTTTGGTTTTAACAATAGTATTTTTATAATTTTTATAAATTTATAATTAATTATTAGATTAATTTGATCATTGAGAGTTAAAAATTTAATAACATGAGATCCACACACCCAAACCCTATTTTATTAGAGACAAAGGACATCATTAAGAACATTCCCTAAAAAATCTTTTTCCAAAGAGAGGTCAATCATATTTTTTTTGTATTAATAGATGATTTATTATAACTTTTTTGGAAGTTTTGCTTAATTAACTAATTAAGTAAGATTAATCCCAAATTTGGGGATTTGATGAAGCCAAAAATAGAGGGCTTAACAACTCTTCTTATATTTCCTTATGTTAATGGAAAATCTTTAACCTTTAAAATAAAATTTTAATGATTTTTTAATTTTAAAATGAAATTTTAAATGGCTTTTATCTTTTAAGTTCAAAAATTTAAAACCACTCATACACTCATTCAAATGCCATGAAAACTTAATGAGGGTATCACTAAGAATATTCCACAAAAATTTTATACCATATAGATGGATGTTTTGAAATTAATTTCAAAAACATATTTTTCAATCAAATCCTACTTATTACAAAAATATTTATTAAAATTCGGGGCATTTTTTTTCCTATTATCTACTCATTTTCCTAAGTTCATAGAGTATTTATTTACACTTTTTTTGATATTGTTTTCTACATTTTATTATAAATTTCCAAAGTTTTAGGCTATTTTAAGTTATTTCATTAGTTATTTTATTAATTCCTCATTTTTCATGTAGTACGTGCTCATTAGACCAACTTGGCAAGCCCAAGTTACAAGAATGCCAACAATATCAAATCCAAGATAATGAGTTTGGGCTAACGGGCTCAAATCTGACATCCGAAATCCCAAGATCGAAGAGTAGAGGGTCATCCCCTTCCTCTAACATGAAACCCTAGTTGTCGATAAAAATAGCCTTGATTTAAGCCATGGGGAGGCTCTTTCTCAAATATCACTCACAAAAAAGGATCAAAAAGTAAAATACAAGGTTTCTAATGATTAGATCCTGGCCATTTACACTCGCTTCACAAAGCATTAACACCTAGGAGATCTTCTAAGTTTTTGGAAGATTACCTCACCAAAGTTGGTGTTTGATGAATTTTGCATGTTGAGAAGTTTCCTTGGAGTGATATGGGGCTCTGGATGGAATGTTGTCGATTGCCTTCTCCTTGATTGGGATATCACTTTTGACACCTCTTGCATGAGCTTAGTGGAATTCAATGATGAAGTGTTCAGGAATATGGTGTGCGCTTTCATTTTTGCTTTATGGATATCAAGGAACATTCCTTGGAGCTAATTTAGGAGGGGGGATTAATTTACTACTAATGTGAATTTCTTTGGGAAGAATATTGTGAGCTTCAAAATGGAGAAGCCAAGATACCTTGCTGGGAGATTTGCGTGATAATGAGGCTAGGCTTCATTTTAGAGGGTTGTGTAAGTTTTACTAGTTTTAACGTGGGAGACCATGACCGATGGGTTTGAGGTCCAACGAGGAGCTCAGTTTGTGCAAGTTGACCACTAATGTCTTGGGATTTGGGCAGCAAGTTTTTGGGCAGTAGAGAGCCAAGGAAAGTTTGCAAGTGTTAGCAAACAAAATAGAAAGTATCATGAATTTGGTAACAAGGTTAAAGGCTAATCACTACCTTCCCAAGCATATATATATATATATATATATATATATATATATATATATTCCTTTCTTAATCTCTTTTTTCTTTTAGCATTGAAGAGGAGGAATTATAGAGGGATAAAATTTGGTGGAGATATGCAACTCGATGAGGAATGTTGGTAAACGATGATGGCCTTGAGTCTAACAAAAAGACATTACAAGAGATGTTAGGTGTAATGATGCCTTCTCCTCATACTATGTAGTGAGGAAGATACTCAACAAGTTCATTGAGTAGCCAAGTTGTTGCTCACGAGAGAAGCCTACTTGGGATGACTCTATTGAGACTTTGATAAAATCAAATTCATCGAGAAGATTAGCAAGAGGTGAAGATGGCAAAGTTGTTTGTCCAAGGTGACTAAAACATTTCAGCTAACTATGCTATTGATCAATATGCTACATAAGACATTAGTGTGGATGACAATGATGTCATTGACCAAGATAATGATAGAGTCCTTGATAAGGAGAAAAAGAATCCATCGACCAAAACTCAAAATAAAATTGGCCAAGGTGATATGGAATTCTTCAGCTAAGACAACAAGAGTTGGATTAATTAGGGCTGAGTTGATTCCAAAAATGAGGTTAACAAATTTAATTCTCTATGCCATCATCATTTGAAAAGAAAAAAAAAGATATCAATTTGATTCTTATCGATGATAGAACAACAATAATTTAAGTCAATATTATATTACTTGTCCCTAAATTTATTAACATTTGACATCCTAACATGTTGTTTTTATTTTTATTTTGAAAAAATTAATAGATAAGAAATCATTAAGAGACCTAACATGGGTATCAATTTAAATCTTTTATCTTCACACCATCATATGCATCAACACATCAACATCTTTTTCCACATTGATTAAATCAACCATAATAAACATTAATCCCATTGAGCCAAGGTCACATGTATAACCTTGCTAATTGCTCATCACACTTCGAGGCACTATCATCTAAAGTGAAGGACTCCAAGAGATCACTTAGATTATGCCAAATTAATTTTTAAGAGATTTCATATATCTTAAGGTATTCTATCACTGAACTCTTGCATGATATTGTCAATATCCAATAAACTTCATTGACATGGCATGTGCATGTGGCATATTTGAAAAAAAGGTTTCAAAAATGGCAAAAAGAAGAGTAGTATGACTACACAATACAAATAAATTGATATAAAAGTATTTGAGCTCATTTATTTAGACAATTAATTTAAAGTAAAGAGAGTATCATACATTTTTATTTGAAAAGAGTTTTTAAGTTTTTATTATCCACCTAATCAAGACAAGAGTTTTTATTTTTTATTTTTATTTTTGAAAATATGACATTTCTATTGAAATTAAATACATAATTATTTATAATAAATATATTCAATTTTTTTTGTTTTAAGAAAAATAAAATAATGTAAATTTTTTTATATTAATTTTAATATATATATATATATATATATATATATATATATATATATATATATATATATATATATATTCAATTATATATTTATATATCTAACACCTAACTTTTCATTTTTTTTTATAAAATAGCACCAAAAAATTTATTATTACATCAAAAATAATGCCCTAATTTTTATTATTATATTAAAAAAAGCACTATTATTAAACCTTTTAAGTGAAATGCACCTTTTCTATCAAAGTAAGAGTGCTATATTTGTAAATATCAAACGTTAGATTTTAAATATGTAAATGCATAAGAATTGTGAGCTATGTATGCAAATTTCAGTTTTATTTTCGAAGATTTGACTTTATATACTTAACACTTAAAATTTATTATTTACAAAACATCACCTGAAATATGAAAGTGAAATAAAAATAACAATTATGTTAGAAATATCAAAGCTGACATTGACTCTTACTTAGCATCATCGAAAATGGTGGCCAAGTAACTTACTAATAAGTAGTGTTAATGATGCAGCAGAAGGTGTTGTTTGGATTTTATTATCATCTGTGTCATTGCTCTTCATTGTCACACTTGTCATTGCTAAAAGTGGCAAGGAGTTCTCTAAGAGATGGTGCTAGTGATGCACCAAATATGAGTGTTGGTTAGACTAATGTGGAATAGTAGATCCATGAGTGACATATGCATGATTTAGTATTTAATCATTTCAAACATTCAAAAATTTGAACTGAGAGTGGAAAGATGTCTTCTTACTTTCTTAATCAACTCTTGATTTGTAGAGCATAAGAGTCTGATCTTGGCGAGCATTTTCTATTAATTTAACTTAATTCAAGTAAAAAGTCATATATGGTGGAATCATAGAGAACCCGAAAATTGAGAAAGGAGAGGACTTTGAAATCTAATAGCGAGCCTTATCATCGGAATCATGGACAGTGCGATTGTAATAAAGTTGAATCTAACCATTTGTTGAAACATGCATACTTTAAGTGGATTGAAAAGATGATGTTGGCTATAATGATGCCAACTATTTGAGTGGATCGATGGCCTTACAAAGAGATCAATGGTCGAGAAAAGGGATTCGAAGGGGGTGAAGACGTGGTTGAGATAAGAGTGATTGGATGGTTATTTGGGAGAAGAAAAGATTAGGAAGAAGACATCAAGCTAGAGGAGAGAGGGGTAAACAAAGCTAGAGGAGAGAGGGGTAAACAAAGGAACTATTGAACTATGCGGGCGAGAAGAAGAGCCGATTCAGATATTATTTTCATATTTTATGTGTTATTTTGTAATTAATAAATTTTAAGTGTTAAATATGTAAATTTTAATATTTTAAGTTTTATATATGTTATTTTTTTTGACAAAGTGGAGAGTTATTTTCTTTTCCCAAGTTTCCTGTCATCGCAGTACCTACTAATTTCTCTCGATGCCCAAACCATTACGCTAACAGCTGCTGGAGAGGACGGCATCCTAAACTGAGCGCAAATTTCAGCTATACTGCGCTGCCCGGGCCTGGCCTTGATCTCCAATTCGATCGTCACGTAGAGAGCAAGAAAACAGAGAGAGAGAGAGAGAGAGAGAGAGAGAGAGAGAGAGAGAGAGAGGCGTGCAATGGACAACAGCTGCTCGGTGCTGTGGGAGATCTTCGGCCCTGGCGTGTCTGGCGCTGTTTTCGCCGCCGGATGGTGGTTCTGGGTTGATGCCGTCGTCTGTAGCGCCGTCAAGGTCTCCTTCGTCCATTATCTTCCCGGTACCGATACTCAATTCCTCTCTTCCCTTTCTTTTGCTCGTCGCCTTCTTTTTTTTCCTGTGTATATCTTGGTTTGCTTTGTTCCTAACGGCGGTAATTTTCCAGGAATTTTCGCATCTCTTTCTGCTCTCATGTTCAATTCTGTACGGAAAGAGGATATCTCCTACGACTACTACTCCCCCTATGGGGATTCCGAGTGGAGGTTGGTTTACAATTGTAATTCTTACGCTATGCACCACTTGATCCATGTTCCTGTTTGATTTACCATGTTCCGGTTGCCATTGTTTATTGACTATCCCTTTCATAACAGTTGTGTGGATTGTGCTAACGTTATGTTTTGATGCGACCGTAGGAGATTTCTCCCTTATTTTGTTGGAGATAAGAGAAGGACGCAAACCTATTGTAGCATGACATTTTGCGAGATAAGGAGGCTTTAGTTTGTTTTTTGTATCATGACTTTCATTGCCAATCCTAGGTTCGGATGAGAAAGTTTAATGTTTGTCAAGTGGTTAGTCAATTATAAAAATTATGCTAAATTTAATCAAAATAGGCCAAATTTTAAATTTACTAGTGTTATGCATTCTCCAAAAATTGTGCATCATGATCTAGCTCAGTTGTAGTAAGAATTAGGTAAGGGTTTACTAGGATGCACTCTAAATGATACACAAGAAATTATGTTGATTAAGCTGAAAATCGAGGGGTAGGGTGTCCTTCCTTAGTGATGTGCTACAATATCAATTGTATTGAAAAGCATACAAGAGTTGGCTAGCTCTAAAATGAAAATTAGATTGCTTCATTGAATTTAGAGAATTTGAATGAGAAGGCAAGAAAGTTGGACGTAATGATTAATAGAAGAATAAATATTGCTTATTAACAAGAAACTAAAAGGAAATGGAAAAGTCAATGGATATTGAAGGATGTTATGAGTGATTATATGCTAGATATGTGAACGATAAGAATGACAATGAGATAATAGTGGAAAGAGAGTTAAAAGGTGAAATTATAGAGGTGAATAAAGTTGATGGGATGATTATTATTGAGAGAGTTATTTGTAAAAATATTAGAAATATGATAGTGTTAAGTTTCTCAAGTTGGATTATAAATATGCAATCAATTTGGCAAATGAACTACAACAAAACATGCTTGATGAAACAATGATATTTATTGGAGGTGATTTTAATGGACATATAAGTTCTAGTGGATGAAAGAACTTCCAACAATCTTCTTCTTATAAGAGGGAGGAGCCCATTATGATTGTAAGATTGGTCTAGTGTCTCCTCTCTTAAAAGGCAACCAACATGGAGTTGAAGGTAGCTTGATTGAAGCATTTAATGGGGAGTTACAAGGCACCTTGTTTCTATAGCAGTATGAGGGGCAGCCTTACTAAGGCTCTAGTATCATAATTGGTTGAAAATCATGTTGATAGAAGATATCATGTAAAGTTCTACCATGAAGAGGGAGACAATTGAAATGGTTGTCCCATCATTGATGACTTTGACATTACAAACTATTCAACCTTGTTAGCACTCGAGTACAATTTTATGGGCTTAATGCAGTTGAGTAAGCTATTCATATAACTTTCTAGTTGAGAGCTTTAGATTGGAGCTATTACTAAATTCAATTGAAGAAATAAATAAGAATTCAGATGATTATGATTAGTACTCATGTATTTGGTGAAGGACTTTACTCGTAAAGAATAGGATTAAGATTTTACAAATAACTACTTCAGCTAATAAGGATTGGATATTAGTAAAATTTTTCAAGTGGCTTTTGCATTCATCTATCCTCTTTTTTAAAAGTAAATAAACTAGAATTTTTTGGGTCTATAACCATCTCTCTATTTGTATTGTGTAATTTGTCCATTGATGATGATGGTGGCATAGCTTTGACCTATATTGACTTCTTTCTTAGTGACAAAAAAGTTTTATGGCCAAAGCTTACGCTTAATACAACTTAAAGGTGCATTTTTAAAAAAATCCGTTTGCTCTCAAAATTTTCCCTTTGTAGTTGAAGAAGAAAAATATTAATGAAGCAAAGTTCATAGTAGTTTCTTAAGAACCCTTTATTTTTAGGCCTTCAAGATGATTAGGAAAAGGAGGGAAGTGAAGGATGATGCAGGCTTTTAACAAAATAACAACAACAATGAGAATTTTGCAAAAAAAAAAAAAAAAAAAAAAATATCTACAATCCAAAATACAAACATGGATCTTAAAGCGAGGTTCATTAGAACCATCACAAATCTTTATGCACATTAGAGGGAATCTTAATTTGCAAAAATTTAATTATGGAATAAAGTCCCAACTTACACATTTTCTAATCATTAACATAATATGTTATAGGTTGACCACTTTTTTTTTTGAAGATCAACCATTGGGTGAGCTTATCTCCAATTGACATGTGTTGCCTATAGTGGCAAGAACGAATGTTGTCATACTTACTCTATTATTTGGGCGACACTATATCGCTCATAGATTTTCGATTTGTCCCGTATTAGGGTTTTGATTGTTATTTCCTTCAAGAGGGGTAGCTGTAGCCAAGGTTTGCAAGCAGGCCAGTTTAAGTTGGTACCGCTTTTGATTGTTTAACATTGGCACCAACGATTGTAGTAATTATGGGAACTCTTCAACCAACTTCACTAGCAATAAAGCGTGTTGTTAGGAGCTCGAAAACTTTTTCCTCACATGCATGAGAGGGAGCTCTCAGCTTGAACTAATTGGTTGAATCAACTTTGATCACATCAACCCTTGTTGATGTATTTAGGGCAAGGGTAGTTGTCAAAAGCCTAAGAAGCATGAACTTAGAGGAAAAGGTGATTTATATTTTATGATCATACATAGTAGTTTACTAGCCAATTGTTTTGGTTAGTCTTAAGCAACTTGAAAGGCCATGCTAATTTTACAATCCTTGGTAAGAAATCGAGTCCTTCCATTTTAGCTAGATTGAATCATTTTATTTAGCACAATTGATAGGAGGATGTGATGCTTCCATTGAGAGTGACCTAATATTACAATGATTATTATATTTAAAATTGCCTTTTATTTATAAAAATGTTGAGTTGTTATAATGCAAACTTTGTATGGTGTTTTAATTTGGAGTTCAGGATCATGCAGATCTTGCTATCAGTTGACGACGACATTAAAGTATGATGCAATCTCGAAAGATAAAACATCACCTTACAATCTGGACTAATCACTTAATAAGGACTCTAGATTTCAGATATACCAGAGATCTTTCCCCTACTTTACATGAAAAAAGTAAAACATGTTTATTTTATGCAGGGTTCTTTAGTTTTTTATGGAGGTAAGTCTTCATAGTTAATTACATCTTAGGAAATAAAGATTTTCTAAGAATACTCTCTATTAAAGTAGCTAATTAATTGTCTCCAAAGATTTCAAGGCTAAACTATCAAAGGATTTAGGTGTTTTAGCAAATCACGTGGGAATGTTCAATTATAAAGACTTATTTTTGGATTCCAAAGAAAGATAAGTAGGGAGCACTCATGATGCTAGGAAGTCTAACAAACACTCTAATCTATCTTATGATGAGACTTTATATATTTGAAAGAGAGATTTATTTTTTTATTTGAATTGAAATCTTATTAAAATGTTAGGGCTTATAATCCATCGACACAAGATTGTGAAAATGTCAAGGTGATGATTTATATTTCAGTATCCCGAGAAAAATAAGTGACCTCGGATCTTAAATCTAGGGTGCTTTAGCACAAGCTAAAAGCATGACCTAAATTTAAGCGGAAAAGGGGATATAAAGATTACCTCTACAAGAGAGGATAAATCGTCCGACTCATCTAGACTTACAACCGCTTGGAGTGACCATCAGTTAACACCTCTTACGCTTTAAATCTATGTAAGTTGGTCTTATGTAATTGCAAGATGGTTTAAGCTGTTATTTAATTTGAAAGAAACTGGAGTCCTAAACTCACTCCCTAAGAGACTAGATCATGCTTAATATGAAATCATGACCTGACTAAATGCAATATTTTATAAATTTTATATTATTTTGTCATAATATTTTGGACAAAGGTTTTAGGATATTTTATGTATAAATCCATAATGAAATTTTATTATTGGTTAAATCGAAAGAGAGGGTGAATCTCCACCATAAGTGGGTACTCAGTCAAGCATTCCCTAAAGTGCAAGAATGGAGGCCCTCATAATTCAAGAGTGGCATAAGATGATATGTATGATGTTGGACATTCAATCATTCATCTAAGGGGTTGCTAAATCTTTTAATTATTTTGATTATATCCTAAACTTTAAATGAGATTGAAAGTTGTTTTAAAATTTAGTTATGAGTTGTTAATTGGAGAAAAAATTAATTTTATCCTAAGAGCCTACCGTATTCAGGCCACATATTCAAACCCCAAGCTTATGAAACTATGAAGAATATGCAGTTCTATTGCACAATTTAAACATAATAATAATCAAACATGTATAGATTAAAATAAAAAAAGGTCAATCGATACCAAGATATCCCTAAAAGAAAGTGTTGGGTATGAGTTCTACTCTTATACAACCCGACATATTACAATTGAAATTGAATAGATGCTATGGGTGTCTTCATTTCTTATCTTTTTTTTCTCCTTCCTTTGGTTTGATTTGATTAAGGCTTCTTAAACCCCATGACACTAATTCTAATTCATATTGCAAAATTATATGTTTATGTAAAAATGAAATCTAACTATACATGTAAAACAAATGTTATCTAAACATACATACATCCCATGTAGTTATATTTCATAATTTGGACTTAGCACTTTACACATGAGTAACCAAGCCCACCTGTCATAACATGGATTATGCTTAGGGGCATAAACAACCTGCAAGTAGAAGCATTTATATTTATTTTAGCGGCGCCATTAGCATAATTCCCTGCAAAAAATAATATTAGGCTAAGAACGACCTAACATCCAGTCTACAAACCACATTCCTAGCATCCAGTGTAAAACATTACATTACAAAATAAAACACAACATCACAACGTACACCGTCCTAACTTAGGGCTAGAAGCGGTGACTTAATATTCTAATATGTGTGCTTAGACTTAGTGTGATGTGTTTTAGCTAGGCTTTAGAATTATAATTATCTAAATTTGGAATTATTTAATTTAAACATGAATGGTAGTTTCATTTGAAGTTATTAAGAGGATCAGTGGATTTTAATTTGCATATTGTTTCATTTAATATTTACTTAGGGTCTAAGCATTGTAAAGAGAAGAAATATGGCTTAACCTCTTTCATCCCTATCTTATAATTTTTTCTAAAACATATTGCCTATGGCTTGGTTTCTTTTAGTGAATGATTTATTACATGTTTTATTATTCCTAAGTTTGGGTTAACTTTAAAGGATTCTATTCAACATGAAAGACATCTTAAAGCTAATGTAATTGAATTACCATCACATGATAATGTTGAACCATTCTTTTCATCACCCATAACATGCATATGATTTAAGACTAATATACCTATATATGCAACATATTTTGACATACTTAAATAATTATGAGTGCATCTATTTTAGTAAAAAAGGCGATTTTTATTCCTTAGCTAAATACACATATACATGTATAAAAGTTTTAAGCAAGTACGTGCCATTGTTTAAATCAAGGAAGTGAGATGATCAATGACTTCCTTGGGCCTACTTAAAATCTCATATTCATGGGATATTCAGACTATATACTTGCTATTTTTAAATATATATAAATGTGCACACAATCATATGAATGAAATCATGCAAGAGATTGTATTTTTATTGAATTATTTATACATGTAAAGTAGAGCTCTATCCAAATTCTAATACATGCACACATATGAGTGAAATGAAGTAAGTACGTGCCGTTATTTAAATCAGGAAAGTGAGGTAATCTAAGACCTCCTTGGGGCTACTTAAAGCCTCGTATTCCCGAGATGACCAGACTATATAATTACTAACATTCAATTATATGTAAACATATGCATAAATATAGGAAAGAAAGTAACACTTTAACATGCTTAGGCTATAAACACATACAAATCATATAGATATATTCATAGCTAATGTCACTCCAAATTTTATCATCAATTTAGAATTTAAAAAATATATAATTTTAAATTTACTAGTGATAATAACCACATATATATTAAGATTAAGACAACACATGCAATTTGTACATAAATAACTTTCATTTGATTATTTGATTTGAAAAACATGAATGCATGATCTCACATGACATACAACATTTATGATGATTGAAAATGAATAATCAAATATTTTCATATAATTCATTCTACTACATTAATTTTTAAGGACAATCATCTAAAATAAATTCATTAAAAGAAAATCAAAGCTTCTTATTAGGTTTGATTTTTTGGGTTTGCATGATCAACTTAAATAGGAGGAATTCATTTGTTGTTTTAACCCCATCTCATGTGAGTAATTTGATGTGTCTAAAGAGAAGTAATTAAGTGAGTTTTATATATTAATTAAGTTTGAGTCATTAAGCAATTCATTTAATTATCCTTTCCTATGCTTCTTTGATTTAATTAATCATTTAACTATAAGCCTCTAATGATATGTAAATGAGAAATTAAAATTGCAATGCAGTTAGGGACCTAATGTAATGAGGGTTATAATTAAATATTAATCAAATTAAAGAATCTAATTAAGTACTTATATGATCTTCTTATACCTATGAGTTAATCATAATTTCCTTAAGAATCTTTATGCTGTTAAACATATAAAGAGGAACCTATGAATTGAATGTTAATTATTTGAAGTAATTATCATCTTAATTAACTTAATTTTCATTTTTAATAGCTTAATTAATTCCTTAATTAAATTTTGAATTAATTAAACCTTCTCATGGAAAAAGACTTAAGCAAATGATCAAGGAAGAGGCCTTGATCATCCACCCCTATCATTCTCACTATTAACCATGATTAATAATTATTAATAATCAAAATTTTACTGATTTTATAATTTTAATAATCATTAAATTAATTAAGGAGGGTAATTAGGGTTAAATTTTCAAATTCCTTTAATTACCTATAATAAATCCCAAGAAAATTAAGCGAGGACATCCCATTAAGCCAACATTCTAAGTTTAAGATTAATTGCCCAAGTGATTAAAGCTTAATTAATTACTAAGGAAAATTAAAAGCCTAATTAAACTCGCTCACGCTCAAATCATTGGGAAATCATTTTTATTAAAATCTCCTCTGTTTACCCTTTCCAAAATGGGTTTATTTATATTTTTAGATTTTTCTATAATTAGTTATGAATTTTAAATTTACGAGTGATTAAAATACATTTTAAATCTTAATAACTTAATTACGTATGCGGCGTGGCGATGTTTTTCATGTGGTGCCGCATGATTGACCACTTAAATCGTTCGATGCGGCATGCTGAGTCAGCGGCGGCGGACGCGCTTTCCTCGTCGTCAAATCTCGGATCTGACGGTAGAGATTAATTCCGCAGTTTCTAGGTACTAAATCAAATAAATTTAATCGAATTAATCACGACCGTCTGTTCCAATCACGCGGAACGGACGACAGATGATCCTTCGTCCCCCGAGCGACGGAAGATGTACACCGTCCGCCCTCCCCCACTCGATCCGAGCTCACCATAGCTCGTGAGGCATCGGGATCGACTCCAAAAGCTTCAGGGAAGAGATCTAAGGATATCATATGGTGGAAATCGCACAAAATCGAGATTTCTTTCACAAAGGCCAAACAACTTCAAGGATTTCTATGGTTTGCCTAATTTACCTTCCCACAACGTTAGAAGCCGCCGGAGTTAGCCGAGATGAAGCTCGTTGAGAATCGGTGGCTCCGTTGGTTTGATGGAGGCTGGTGAGTGTGGTGAAAGTGTGGGTAAAGTTAATTTGGGTTTGGTGGAGTTTAGGTGATGTTGGACGGAGTGGGGGCTCTGTTCTGTTCGAGTTTGACGTCACCGATGATGGGGAGCTCAAGGAAGGTCAGGAAAGCTCTGGGGGAGTTCATCTCGACTCACTGAAGCTCTCTGTGGGTTTGAATTGAGATGAGAATGGGTATACCCTCCTCGCTAATCGATCCAACTATGGGGATCGCTTAGCTTTGGTAGGCGTCCCCGGCTGCAAGGACCGAGGAATGGTTGAGGTGGCTCGCCTTTAAGTGGGTGAAGGCCTGAGGTGGGCTGTCATGGCTGAGGTGGAGTGTACCACCTCCCCCAAGTGAGCCAATGGGACGGATTGGGTTAACTCACCTCCTTTGATCCATGGTTGACCCAAACAGCCATGAGTCAGGCTAGCCAGTGGGTCAGAGGTCTAAATTAAGCTTAGAGAGGCTGCCAAGTGCAAAGGGATAGGTGAGACTACCCAAATGTGGATTTTGTCTTATTTGAAGAGCTTTACCCAATGGGTATTGGCCTAATTCGGGTCACCCATGGGTTGGGTTCATTTGGGCTGACCTATGGTGACCCAAGGATGGGTCATGCTAAGTTTGGTTGGGTTTGAGCTTAGTTTGAATGAGTTTGGCTCAATTTGACCCATATAGGTCAAATTGGGCTAGGTTGACCCATGGGTCAAATTGGGTCAAACCATGGGTTGAGGCATTTTCAAATGATCATTTGGGATGTTTTGATTCAGTTGATTTGATTTAATTTGAAGTGGATTTGAATTTGGCTCATATGAGTTCATATGGGTCAAATGAGCTAAGTTAACCAATTTGGTCAAATTGACTAGAATAGGGGTTTAAATTTAATTGGTGATTTGAAGATGATTGTAGGTGTTGGTTTCAATCAATTTGGATTTAGGAATGATTTAGGCCAATTTGACCCTTTAGGTCAATTTGGGCTAAATGTGTCAATTGGGTTGACTTGGTCAAATTGGGTTCAACCAAGGGTTAGATCATGTTCAATAATCAATTTGTAATGAATTTGAGTCATTGGTTTCAATAAATTTGATTTAGAATTTGATTTGACCCAATTCGGCCCTTTAGGTCAAATTTGGTCAACTTGGCTCAAAGGACCAATTGGAATTGGTTAGGCCCAATTGATTGTGATTGATCAATCAAGGATGATCAGCAATCATTGTAGGAGGTTTTGAATGAGTTGGTTCAATCCAATTTTGGTTGGATTGGAGTTTGGATCAAATAGGCCCTTTAGGTCACTTTGAGTCAAGTGAATCAAATGAGTCAATTTGAATTGGAATTGAAGAGTTGAGTTGAGTTTGATGATTGATTGGTGGCTTTGATTGCAATTGATTTGAATTTAATTGGATTTTGGATCATTTAGACACTTTAGGTCAAATGGGTTAGGTTAGGTTAATTGAAATGATTTGATCAAATTGGCTTGATTGTAGGTCTTGAGAGAGTTTGAAATGAAGATTTTGATGGTTGGTCTACTTTTGAAAAAAATCAAATGGGTTTGAAAGATTTTAGGTTTGATCCATAGGATTGATTGGTTTATGGGGTTAAGATGGGTTTAAGTTCAAATCATTTTGGCTTGGAGCTTGGATATGAAACAAATTTAATTAAATTTGGTTGTATTGATTTTAGGTTTGGTTTTGCATGGATTGGATAGGCATAGGTTTGGGTTAGGCCGAAGGATGGGTAGGTTCTATTGGTCCCAAGGTATAGCTTAAAACACCTTGCTAAATCTCTAGGCATAGGTTTAGTGTTCACCTAATAACTAGAAGTGTCCTATGACTAAGGAAGTTCTAGTGTCTAGAAGATTCCTAAGTTTAGGATAAGGAGGAAGAATCCTCACCCAAAAGTGAGGTCAACACTTTGAGAGGAGCATATTACTTAATGTCGAATGGCACCATGACATGAAGGTCTCGTGGAGCCACGGTGAGCATGCAATTTTAAACATGGTGCATAGTTGCATTTTTAAACATAAAGCAAAGCATTGAGAAATTCTAATAAAAATGTTCATAAATATGAAAGAACTATTAAATTATAAGATAATCATGATAGCAAAACACAAACAAAAATATATGTAAGTTCAAGTGGTCAATCACATTAAATTTAAAATATTATAATATTATTTTAAATAAGTTATTTCATTAAAAAATAAATTAATCTTCTTGAGGGTCAACATTGTTATCATGAACCAAATAAGTCTCATCTCCTTTATCAACTTGGTCATTCTCTTAAATCATAATTTTCTTCATCAACATCAACATTCTTAAATCAATTATTATAATATTAAGTTTAGATGATGAAGAATCCTTTTCTTTGATTTTAGCCCGCTCTTGAATATTATAATTTTTTTCATAAGTATCAAAAGCTTGTGCAATAGTACTATACATTAAATCTTCCTCATTAATAACTAATTCATTATCTTTATCTAACTCATCATTCATTTTTCCTGTTGACTACTCATTTGCATTATTAATCTCATTCAGAGAGATAGGGTCAATATTATCATGATGGCTGTATTTGCGAATCAATATCCTATTATATTTCACATAAACTAAATCCTTGAGGCTAGCATATAAAAAAACTTATTAATGTAATTACATTTTTTAAATATTCAAATAAAAATTAATACCATAATCATTATTTTTATGTTTAAATATACTTCAATTATGCTTACAATAAGATGAATTACAAGTTGGTTAAAAACTTTAATTACAAATTTTGTAAGTGTGGAGCTCCTTGGTGTGCATTTTTCTAATGTCATTCTTCTTGTTGATAAGACTAGAGAGGGAGTCCAAGAGAAACTTGAATTGTGGAGTTCAACCTTAGAGTCTAAAGGTTTTCATTTGAGTAGATCTAAAATTGAATATATGGAGTGTAATTTTAGTTGTAGAAGTTCTAGTGGTGGTGTTGTAACATTGGGTGATCAAATTATTAAAACATATTTAGGTTATATTGTTCAAAATGATGGTGAAATAGATGGAGATGTTATTAGCAGAATTCAAGTTGGATGGTTGAAGTGGAGGAATGCATTTAGCCTATTGTGTGATAGAAAAGTATCGCTTAGATTTAAGGAAAAATTTTATAAGATGGTTGTAAGACCTGTAATGATTTATGGTGCAGAATGTTGGCCAGTAAAAGAGAAGCATAAGACTAAGTTAAGTGTTGTAGAGATGAGGATGCTCAGGTGGATGAGTGGCTTTACTCTTAGAGATAAAATGCAAAATGAGTGTTTTTGAGAAAAGGTTGGAGTAGCTCCGATGACAGATAATATTTGAGAGAGTTACCTTAGATGGTTTGGCCAAATAAAGCGTCGGTCGATGACCAGTTAGGGAGGGATGTACTAGATTTGCCTTATGTTAAGAAAGGTAGAGGTAGACCTGCAAAGACTTGGTTAAGATGTATAAAAAATGATTTTAGTTTATTAGAATTAAATGAGAATTTAACACTTAATAGGACACAATAGAGAAGAAAGATTCATGTAATCGACCCCACATAATGGGATAAAGGTTTTTTGTTGTTGTTGTTGTGGAGCTCCTTGACTATATGCTAATCACCACTCAACTATAAATAATAAAGTATTAGTAGAATTAATAGTTACTCAAAAATTCAAAATATTACTTAGTAATCAATACTAATTATAGTTATTGAAAATCATAGTTTCTGGTGCTTTAATGATTCTTTCTCTTATTGCTAGAGGAATACCAAAAGGCCTTCACCCTTGATATATTCACTCAATTCATTACTAATTTAATTTTCTTTATCAGCATCCTTAGATAATATTCTAATGTATGCATATAATCTATCAGCTATTTCTTTGTCTTCCATAAATTTTTTATTACTAAAAAAAAACTCTGGATTTAAGAAATGTGCAACAGTATGCAAAGGACGATGTAATTGCACATCCCATCTCCTATTATTAATATCAAATATTTGCTTATATTTTTCAATGTTATTAGAACTTACAACAATGCTTCTTTGACTCTATCGTTGCTTCATATAAATAACTCATCATGAGACTTTTCTCTTTATCAACCAATCTAAGCACATTCAATAAAAAGTCATATACTTTTAGCGCATGCACATTGATATTCCAAAAAGATTATTGTAAGATAGTTTTTGTGCCTGTTTTGCTTTAGCTTCTTTTACATAAGGTCCTGATACAAATTCCTTGCATGTGAACATTTTTTTTGAAATGCCTTTGTTGTTGATGAAAATATTGTAAAGTAAAAAAAAACACAATACTAAATTTAGTCTTAGCTAGCTTGACTAGTGATCTTTGATTTTTATATCTCATTAAATCAAGTAATTGTGGTCTTGAATAAATGGAGCTCTGCACTGTCACTATCTTCTTAAAGCAATTTCTTAATTTTTGAATCTTAAAAATATCTTTCATCGTTAAATCTAAACAATGCACGACAAATGAAGTCCCATACAAGTGTAGATATTCTCCATTAGTAACTTTGGTGTAATAATATGAACATATTTTATAAATTATTTAAGAAAAACTTACAAAAAAATATAATGCGTCACTAACCTACAAGAACATTTTTTGAATCATTATCAATGATCACTTTGACATCACATTACGGTCTAATCTCCTCATTGTATTTACTCAAAAATTTAAATATTTTAATTGCATTTTTTGAGTAAGATCTGATATATACTGACTTTATAAATACAATTCCTCTTAGATAATTAAGAAAAAAATTCACTAAATTCTTATCATTTCGAGATATTTAATTATCAGTCACAATAGAGTAATTAAATTTTAGACAATCTTTTGTATGTCGTTGCAGGAGTTGTTGTGTGCTCTATTTCTTTTTTCCAAAATGGCACTTGTACCTCATAATAATTAAGTAGTTTCATTCCAGACCCAAATTATCTAAAAATCTTAACTACTATTATAAAACTATCATAGTTCATAGCATTAAACAAAATTCTAGTATTATACATCTATTTACAAAAGACTTGCAATGCTTTTCTCTTAAGTCTTTCCTAGTAGCATTAATTTTTTTTTTGTATTATATCTTTCCTTTTTTCCTTACTTTGATAAGTTTGGGTGCAATAAACATATTCAAAAGACCTTTAACCTTCGGCCCTCTGACCATAGATGGCCTAAAGATGATGAGCTTTGGCTAGATGTTCCTGAACTTATTATATAAAAATATTTTGATTGTCCAAGTATGTATCGAACACTTAGAATATCATCTAATATAAAATTAAAGTTATCTTTTTTAACTATATCGATATATGACATTTCATCAATTTTATGTTTTAATTCCTTCTCCTTATTTATGAATGTTTGAATTTCTTCTTTTAAATGCCAAGACATTTGACACAAGCTGCAACATTCTTAAAACTCCCAATTAAATATTGTTTATGATGAGTGATTTCATTTTTGTCACTTTACCACCAAATACATATATTATAGAATTAGTATAACTAGTATTAATCATGAATCCACATTTCCATACTCGATCCTTCTTTGTAGCTTGAGGAAAATCCATGTAATTTTAGACTTAATTATAAAAACAAATAACAACAAATATTATAACTTAATTGATAATTGTATCAAAACATAATATAAAATGTTGTGATTCAATATAAATATATATATAAAGTTAGAAGAATAATTATCACTAAATTTAAAATTATTTAAATATGGGGGTTATCTTTAAACTTCAAATGATTTAAAGAAATAAGATGATTGCTGCTAAACTATAGTAGAAAGGAAGATGATTACAACATATAGGCATGTGTAATCTATCTTAAATTAAAGTAATCCCTTGACATATAGAGAAATGACTGTAATGAAAAAATTTATATATTAAAAATTCTTTACTAAGCAAACCTTACGACTTATGAGTAGCTTTGCCTTTATATTGTCCCAAATGATGGTGAGCAGTGCAATCATGAGCGATAGTGTGCTTGGGACGTGATGCAAGCATGAGAGAAGTAGATTCTCATCCTTGCATAGTTCTGACTTCAAGAAAGTAGTGGGTCGGGGCATGAGTGAGCTACGGTAATGTGACATGAGTGAAATGCGGGCGTGGCTGCGGCAAAAAGCTTAGCGGCGGAGTGGTGCAGCGGGTTTGCGAAGTAATGCAAGCACGAGAGACCGAGCGAGCAGACTTAGGACCCGATCCCTAAAATTGATCCAATAAATTTTAATCTTATTATATATATATATATATATATATATATATATATATATATATATATATATCTGCACCACTTGCCACTCACTCATGTCCCAAGCCCACCTCTTGCTCACGCCATAGTCTCGGAGCTCGCTTACACCTTGGGCCCACTGCTCGCTCATGCCCTAGGCTTGCTCGGAGTTGGAACCTCACAGGGATGAGAATATGCTTCTCTCGTGCTCACATCATGTCCCAAGTATGCTGTCACTTGGGATTGCACCGCTCGCTGTTGCTCGGTACCACGCAGGGACAAGGTTGCTCATGCGTTATGAGGTTTGCTTAGTAAGCAATTTTTTGTATATAATTTTACTCTATGTTAGGATAGATTAGACATGCCTATATATTGTAATCATCTTATTTCTTTAAATTGTTTGAAGTTTAAAGATAACTCTCTTATTTAAATGATTTTAAGTTTAGTGATAGTTATTTTTTTAACATTGTATTTTATGTATTTATATTGAATCACAACATCCTATACTATGTTTTGGTGCAATTGTAAATTAAGTTATAATATTTATTTTCATTTTTTTATCATTAGATCTAAAATTACATGGATTTGCCTACAGACGAGTGGAGTCGAGCTTGAGCCATCATCGGCTTGAGCTTGATTAATTAATCAAGTTCGAGCTTGACCTTGAGCTTTATTTTACGAGTTCGAGTTAGCTTACAAACCTATTTAGTATATAAGAGACAAAATAATTTTAATTTAAGCAATTATTATGATAAAAATAATTAAAATAAGAAATTAGAAGAAAATATCAAAAAATAATTTGATATAAGAGAATGAGATGTAATTTTTAAATATTTTAAATAATTTTATACTTAAGTTATTAAATTTTAATATATTTTAAATATATTTTATGTTAATATTTATTAATCGAGCTGGCTTGCGAGCTAACAATTTGAGTTCAGGTTGGTTTGAGCTTGACTTGTTAGCTCATCGAGTTCGGCTCATGAGTCATTTGTCGAGCCGAGCTTAAGCTGACTCACGAGTCGGCTAGACTCACACCCTTAGATTTGCCTCAAGCTACAAAGAAGGATTTAACATGAAAATATAGATATATTACTTAATACTAGTGATTCTAACTCTGTAATGTGAATATTTTGTGGTAAAGTGACAAAATGTGGAGCTCGTCATAAGCAATATATAGTTGAGAGTTTTAGAAATGCTACGGCTTGTGTTAAATGTTCTCAACATGTGAAAGAAAAAATTCAAGCATCCATAAATAAGAAGGAATTGAACATGTTGATATGATTAAAGATGATAATTTTAATTTTATGTTAGATGATGATATTATGAGTGTTGGATATAGACTTGAACTATCAAAATATTTTTTTGCAATAAGTACATGGACATCTAGCCAAAGCTCGTCATCTTTTATGTCATCTATGTTTAGAGAGCCGAAAGCTAAAGATCCTTTGGATACGTTAATTGCCTCCGAACCTATCGAAGTAAAAAAAATAAAAGGTATAATACAAAGAGAAATTGATCATGCTAGGAAAGAGTTAAGAGAAAGAGCGTTGCAAGTCTTTTGTCGATGGATATATGATGTTGAGATTTCATTTAATGCTGTTAACTATGATAGTTTTTAGCAGTAGTTGAGGCTTTTGGACAATTTGGGTTTCAAATGAAGCCATCTAATTATCATGAGGTATGGGTGTGATTTTTGAAAAAAGAGGTGGAGCACATACAATAACTCTTGCAATGACATAGAGAAGATTGTCTTAAATATGATTGCTTTATTATGATTGATAGTTGGACATCCTAGAATGATTAAAGCTTAGTGATTTTTTTGTTATTTGTCTAAGAGGAACTATATTTATAAAGTCAGTTAATATTAGTTCTTACTCAAAAAATGCAGTTAAGATATTTGAATTTTGAGTAAGCATGATGAGAAGATTGGATAGTAATGTGTTTTCAAAGTAGTCACTAATAATACTTTAGAAAATATTATTGCAGGTTAGTGACGCATTATATTTTTTTGTAAATTTTTGTTAAATAATTTATAATATTATTGTAGTAAAGTTAATAATAAGGAAATATCCATATTTATATTGGATTTCATGTGCAGCACAGTGTTTAGATTTAATAAAGGAAGATATTTTTAAGATTTAAAGAGTAAAAAATTACTTTGAGAAGATAGTGGAAGTACATAGCTTCATTTATTCAAGTTCCCGATTACTTGACTTAATGAGGAGATATACAAATCAAAGATCACTAGTTAAGACTAGATTTGTCATTGCTTTTTTGACTTAACAACTATTCCATAATAACATATACATTTAAAAAATGTTCGCATACGAGGAATTTGTATTATGTATGCGAATGAAGTGAATGCAAAATAGGCACAACAAATTATTTTGAAGTAATTTTTTTGAAATACCATTGTGTATGCATTCAAAGTTACAACTTTTTATTGAAGGTGTTTAGATTGATTGATGCAGAGAAAATGCCCCTAATGAGTTATTTATATGAAGCAATTGATAAAGCCAAAGAAGCAATTGCTGCAAGTTTTAGTAGCATGGATGGGATGTGCCATTTTATTGTCTTTTGTATGTAGCTACACATTTCTTAAATTCAGAGTACTTTTTTAATAATTTATAAATTATAAAAGATAAAGAAATAGCTAATGAATTATATGCATGCATTGAAATGTTATCTTAGGATTCTAATAATGAAAACCAAATTAACAATGAATTGAGTATATACATTAATGGTGAAGATATTTTTAGAACTCCTTCAACGATAAGACAAGAATCACTAGAGTATCTGATATTATGATTTCAATAACTATAATTAGTATTGATTATTAACTAATATTTTGAATTTTTGAGTGACTATAAATTTTATCAATGTTTTATTGTTTATAGCTGATTGGTTGTTACCATATGACCAATGAGCTCCACATTTACAAAATTTTGTAATTAAAATCTTTAGCCTAACTTGTAGATCATGTAGCTGTGAGCTTAATTAGAGTATATTTGAACATTTATGTAATGATTTATATTATTAGTTTTTATTAGGAGATTTTAAAATTTAATTATTTTAATAATTTTTACTATTGCTTCATAGCAAAGGAAGAAGCATAATGGATCATATTCTCCTTAAAGATTTAATTTATATGAAATATAACATGGTATTGATTCACAGATACAACAATCGTGATAGTAGATGATGCAAATGAGTGGTTAATAGGAAAAATGAATGATGAGTTAAATAAAACTCATGAATTAGTTATTGGTGAGGATGATTTAACATGGGAATACTATTGCACGAGCTATTAGTGCTTATGAAAAATAAACTATAATATTCTAGAGCGGGCAAAAGGCAAAAAGAATTGTGCTTCTTCATCTAGAGTAAATATTATTGTAGTTGATTTTGAAGATGTTGATGTTGGTGAACAAAATTATGATTTAAGAGATGATGTTGATGTTGGTGAAGAAAATTATGATTTAAGAGATGACTAAGTTGATGAAGATGATGAGGCTTTTTCACTTCATGATAATGATGCTAATTTTCAATAAGATTAATTTATTTTCTAACGAAATATTTGATTTAGAATAATATTGTAATATTTCAAATTTGATGTGATTGACTACTTGAACTTACATATATTTTTATTTGTGTTTTGTTATCATGGTTGTTATCTTTTAATTTAATAGTTTTTTAATATTTATGAATATTTTTATTTATAATTTCTTAATGCTTTGCGCTATGTTTAAAATGGTGCATGTCGCGCTGTGCACCATGCGCTATGGCTTCACTGAGACATTTGCGTTGTGGTGAGCTATTTGTCATTAATAAGTATGATAATTACTTATATCTATATAGCTAAATATATATAATTATAACTTTAAATTATATAAAATTATATATAAATTCAAAAATTAATTTGGCGCTCGCCATAAGAGCAATGTGCCTGGCACTATTGCTTATTTCTAACGCAGATAGGGCGTGCCAATTTTTTGCAATGCGCCTCGCTATGTGTATTGTGTATTATTATCGAGCATCATCGGTATATGTGCCATTTTACGTTATTGACAACTATGGAGTGGAGGAAATGTACATTTGTACTTGATCTTTTAAAATGCTATTTGGACAAGTTTATGATATCGAAGTCTAGAAATCTATGAATCCATTTGAATGCTGCACAAGTTTTATTCTTCTCAATTGCTATTGTTAGGGATTAAAACGGGAAATTAAGATGGCTCAATTTTGTATGATGGGGACTTTTTCCAAACTCGATGGCTTAGAAGGGTAGGGAGAACTGTAGGCAATTGTGGATTAAGTTTTTTTAAACATGTTTAACTTATTCTTTAAAGCAAAAGATTGTAATTATGTCAAATGAAACTTTTTTTACCTTATGTTCTATTTTGGTAGAAAGTGAAAGCTTTGCTGTTTACTCTTCTAATTTTCTTTAGTTATATTTCTTGTAGCCAAGCATGAGCAATTGTAAAGTTTATTTAATCTTTTCTTATTATCATTCTAATTAGTCTTGAGTTTCTTTCAAACCAAGCTAAGTGTGAACTCCTGCTGAGGCAGTATCAGTACCTGGTGTAGTACAATGCATTTTATTTTACCATGATCCATTGGGATGTAATTGGAACAATAGAATACCTTCTGATGGAATACAAATTTTCTACATGCTCTTGCTGCTGGCTTCTTTTTCACAGGATTGTAGTGTTCGTAGTATTGGTGGGTTTGTTGCTTTGTCACGTGTGAAAACTAATAATACATCATATGTTTAAAGTATATGCAATGAATCTCATGGTAGCATCCAGTCATTTTTTATGTGATTGGAAAAGTGTTTACTCAGCTAGGTAGCAATGGCACTTGTCTTCCTCAACGCATCATATTTTTATCTTTCATTAGCCTTGCATCTATATAGTCGTTCGTTCATTGTTTTTTTCCCTTTTTTTCTTCTTTCCCTTTCCATCAATATTTTCAGGGCTGTCTTCTGAATCCTGAATCGTCTGATTGTTCACCGGACATCCTTGCCCAAAAGCAATGTTTGTTTCTATTCCATTTTTTTTACTAAACTTGTATCGCCAATGCTGCAGGTTGAAACTTTGGCTTTTCGTGGCTTATGTTGTATCCTTTGCTTCCCTAGCAGCAGGTGTGGGTTTGTTGGTGCAAGATGCACTCACAGACAAAGGCCCTTCTGTGTGGACTGGTGTTGCTGGTGTTCTACAATGTGTCTTTGTTTTGATCAGGTATTTATACTTTTGAATTTAATTTATAGACTTTACATTTCCAATTTTTTTTGAAAAAAGTAGTTATCTTATGCTTGTTTGTGGAAGTTTTCTGCAATAGTATAACGATCTAGTCTAAGTCTAGTTGAACTCAAGTCTGAATCTTTAGTTGCCACTTTCCTAACAAGAATATTCCAACAAGAACTTGACCCATCCGCTTTGATCATTAAAGATGAATAGATTTTCTCCTGTTTGAGATTAGACTGGAAAAATTTGAATGGTTTTTGTGAGAAAAATTGCTCGATCAATGTTTGAGAAGCTTCACATTCTGACAACAGTAAAAGACTAATTATGAACAAGAATGAAAATATATAAAATCTAAAATAACATTTATTACAATGAAAATATTTAATTCATGAGGTCATATGGGATTCTAATCTTGACCAAAAGCCTTCAACATTTTTTTTGGCGAGATTTGAATAGTTTTTGAAGGAAAATTGCTTCACCAATGTTTGAGAAGCTTCACGCATTTCCTCCTATTGAAGACCTGACTAAAAGTCTCAAACATGCCTTTGGCGAGATTTGAATAGTTTCTGTAAGAAAAATTGCTTTGTCAATGATTCTGACTAACTATGAATATCATTGAAAAATATACAAAAAATCTTAAATGACGTTTATTACAATGAAAGAATTCAATACATTAGGCCTTATGGTCAATCGCCAATACAATGAAATATGGATATATAAAGGCATACAATAAACACTAGATGATTTGTTTGGATATACCCTAATTCATATAAATTTTCTTGACTAGGCTTCGAAGCACTCAACAAAACATTATACTTTTTCCCTTTACATTACATCAACCTGTATTGTTTTACTTAATTTGGTGAGTATAAACTTAGTGGGAAAATTAGTTGATGAGCCAAATGTTGTGTGTAAAACATATACTACAAGATGAAAAATGAAAAGCTTCAATAATAAATTATTCAATATATAAGAGAAGTTCAACAGGAAACATGAGCAGCTGAACATGGGCACTTCATGCCAATAAATCACTCTAATATGAATACTTTTATGATCAATCCAAATGTTCTGTGACTAATCTGAATGGTTTCATGCTCTGCTGATTGCTTGTCATAACATGAACACGTAGCACATTCATTCTTTTAATTCATCCTCATATTTTTGATGAATGGACTCTCATAGCTCAAGATGACTCTATGATCAGGAGATTTTTATTTTATTTTTATTGTTTTTATTTTGGACCTCTTGTCTTGATAATCACTCCCTAACCACATTTATAAATCCACTGAGCTTGGTTGCCCCTTTAAGGACTATTAGATCTTTAGATGAGAGAAAGTTGTTTGCGAACTTCCCTATTCTACTACTTTGCTTTGTGATTGATCTTTTAGGAACTTTCTAGAAAGATTTTATACATTTTTTTTTTTGAAAACTTATTCTTATATGTGGAATATTATTAGCATACCATCTTTATGGGCCTCCTATAAATGCTTGAAGTTATATGCTGGGTGTATTACTTGGTTGAGCTTGTTTCTATCATAGTGTCTCAACTTTTGAGCTTGCCAAAACTAATGAGATATTAATTTCTTTTTATCCTTTTTGTTACTTGAATTTGCAAAAGGTTGACTCTTTATGCTCCCTTTGCAATAAAGGCTTCTCCACTTATGCAACTCATTCTCCATTGCCTTTTTTGGAAGATAAATTTTTCATCCTTGGATATTTTTGGGTAGTTGAAGGTTGCATCATTGTGTAATTATTGTCTTAAACATGCTTTCACTTTGATGGAGTCAAACATGATGATTGAGTTTTGGTACGTTGGCATATTTGAGAGCATTGTATCAGAGATAGACTACAACAATAGCAAGCCTTTATCTCATTACGTAGTATCGGCTACATGAATCCTTCTTCTCCATAGTGTCCTATCAGCTATATGAATCCTTCTTCTCCATAGTGTCCTATTAAGTGTCAAATTTTCATTTAATTTTAATAAAATAAGATCATTTTTTTATACTTCCTAACAAAGTCTTCTTAGGTCTACCTCAACCTTTTTTTAACATAGGTCAAATCTAATACATCTACTCTTCTAACTAAGTCATTAGATGGACTATGTTTTATGTGACCAAACCATCTAAGGCGACTCTCTCGAATCTTAACTTTCACTAGAACTACTCCAACCTTATCACGTATATATTTGTTTCACATTTTGTCTCTAAGTTTAAAGCAACTCATATACTTGAACATCTTCATCTCTACAACATTTAGTTTTATGCTTCTCTTTTATTGAACAACATTTCACTCAATAAATTATTGCAAGTTTTACCACTATCTTATAAAATTTTTCCTTAAGTCTAAGCAGTACTTTTCTATCACACAATAGGCCATATGCATTCCTCCACTTCAACCATCCAACTTGAATTTGCTAATAACATCCCCATCTATTTCACCATCATTTTGAACAATTGAGCCAAGATATCTAAAACATTTATTCTTTTTAATCACTTGATCACCAAATAGTACAACCCTACCACTAGATCTTTTACAAGTAAAATTATACTCCATATATTTAGTTTTAGGCTATGTTTATTGTTGGATCTCTTTGGTGTTAGCTCTTTATCTCTCATTGAGGAATGATATATACTCCTCAGTCACCTGTTGCATTTGTATTTAACCTTCCTTACCCAATGTAAATACAACATGGCATCTCCTTTTTTGTTCAACAAGGCAGATTAACAGTAACATGACTTTCTTACTTGCATTGATAGGTTTACTTGCTTTCCCAAATATTTTAATGTCCTGTATCAACTAATCAGTCTTTTTTTACCAAAAAATTCTTTCCTTTATAAGATGACAGTAATAAAGTTATCATTGCATTTCCTTATATCTTTCATGAAGATGTGATCTGTTGAAGATGATTTGACAGATTTTAAGTAGAACGATCTCACATACCATCTCATTAATGCAATTCTTAGTGATTTCAAATTTCAAGTGGCATTGATGATCAATTTTCACTTGTGGCCCATGTTGAGTCTAACCTAAAAGATAAGAACTGTGATAGGTTATAGTGTTCAACCTTAATTTTGCACCAAATTTCGAGAAATGAGGTTTTTCTAGCAGCTGATGTTAATGATGGCACTAATTACCTCTTTTAGGCATGTATCCTCCGGGTGAACAACTCCTCTTATGTGTTCATAGCTCCTCTTTTAGGCATGTATATGTATATGTAATTTTAAAAAACAATTTTACTTTGTCCATGAGGGCAATGCTTTTTGTGTTATTGCCCATCAAATAACGCATGCTGTTTCACGTATGCATGTTCCTCTTATGGTGCATCACACTAATTAGCATAAAAAACTAGTAAATTTTATTTTTTTAAGTGGTGTATTTGCATTTAATTAATGTAAAAATATTGTTATTTTCAGTATTTTTGATTTTTTTAATAGAAAATTCTCATTTAAAGTAAAAATGCATAATCCAAAGTTTAAGGACTAGTGCTCAAGTCCTGCATAAGATAGCGCCATGACACTATGATGAAGGAAATTTTGTGTTGAGATAGACAGCTCCTAGGCACTAGAAAATCAGCTCCATGACACTATATTAGTAGAGATTTAAATCTCAAGATAGTGAGTAAGTGCCTAGGCACTGCAAAGAGTAGCTTTACGGCATTGGAAGGAGCTTAAATTAGCCTCAAAAAAATTGCTTGAAGATAGAGACAATAGTGCCTAGGCGCTGGGATACCTACGTTGAAGCACTATAACCTTTCAATTTAGTCTAAAGATAGTAAGCAAAGCGCCTAGGTGCTGCATGTACCAGCATTGTGGCCCCATAACACATTGATCCCAACTCCTAGGCGCTACAGACTCAACGATACATGCTATGGCCCGACTAATTCAGTTGATTTCATGAATTTAATTGTAGTTTCTTGGAGTTATTAGAGTGGACATGGGGATAACTTATATGAGGGGTCAACAACTATAAATAGACCTTGAATTGCATTGATAAGAGATTTTGGCAAAGTATGTGTGTGTGTGTGCGTGCGTCATAGTGTATTTGAGTGTAGTGTTATTTGGAGAGTGAGACTCCAATTGAATGTATTAGTGTGCTGTTTTATATGTTGTTTATGTAATGTTTGTGGGAAATATTAAAGAAGGATAAGATTAAAAAGTGGCAGATTTAGATTTGGAGTCAAAGGCTAGGATTAAGAAAAACTTAGAAGTCTTTACTGGGTTTAATCTTTACTTTTTGATTATCTCAGATGTTCTCCAATGTTTATAACACAATAATATTCTCTCTTTCTTGTATGAGTAGCTAAATTATTAGTATTTTGGTTTTATGGAATCTTGTATTATTTTCTGTGTTAATGTGATATGAGTTTATAGTATCAATTCTATGCTTTAAATGATTGTATTGTTTTGTTTCTTTTCAATATTTTATTTACTTGTGATCCTGCCAATCACAAAGTTAAAATTTAGTGTGATCTAGAAATATCGGAAGAGTTCTAGTGAAACAATTAGTAAAGTAATCAAATTTTTTAAATATACATAAACATATGATATTTAGGGACTTCTAGTGAAATTATTATCGTTAAACTTAGAGATAGAAAGAGCTTGTAAGAAATTTAGGAAAAAATTAAATTAAAAATTTGAAAATAACTAATCAATCTAGAGAAGTAGAACTTCTTAGATCATTTATAGATTAGGCTACACCGTTAGTAGATGAGGTGCATCAAAGTATAAATAGATTTGTAATTTAAGCTAATAATTTTAAGCTAAAACTTTTAATAATTCAAATGATTCAAAATTCTCAATCTGGGGGTTCACCTATTGATTAAAGATCCTAATATGCATCTGACTAATTTCTTAGAAATTTGTGCGACCTTTAATATGATAGGGCCATTGGTGATGCTATTAGGCTTAGATTATTTTTATTTTCACTTAGAGATAAAACTAAAATATGGTTGAATTCATTGCCCCAAGGATCTATAACTATTTAGAATGATTTAGCTTAGAAATATTTGGCCAAATATTTTTCACATTTTAAGACTGACATCACATCTTTTATTCAAATAGATAATAAATCAATTAATGAGATTTTAGAGAGATATAAAGATTTATTGGAAATATGTCCACATTATTTCTTGCCTGATTGGTTAATTATTCAATCATTTTATAATGACTTAGTAGGATCACTTATGACTATTATAGATGTAGTAGCTGAGGGTAGTCTTATATCTAAATCCTTTGAGGAAGTCTATGCTATAATTATAGAAATGATTACTAATAACTTTCAGTGGCCATCTGATAGTCTAAACCCTAAGAATGTAGCTAATGTGTGCAACTCTGATGTAAATTTTATGTTAACTGCATAGGTGGCAGCATTATTTAAGAAACTTAATAATTTAGGGATTAATCAAAATTTTAGGTTTAGCAGTGAAAGTAGTGAAAATATTCATGTTAGAAGCATAAAATAATTAAGCAATATAATTTATATAGGCAATATACCAAATGATTCCTTCTCAAATAATTATAACCTTTGTTGGAGGAATTACCTTAATTTTGCAAATCAAAATGAAAATATAAAAAGTTGAAATAATAAAAAAATTAATAATCAAAATTATAGATTTATGGTTTCACCTTTATATCCTCCTCAAAACTAATCTAAGGAAAAGAAGGCTTCATTAGAAGATTTAGTGTTACAAATGGAGACCTAATTATAAAGTTAAGCTACCTTTATTAGAAATTTAAAAATTTAATTAGGACAATTGACTAGCAGTTTAATTGATAGAACTTAAGATAGTTTACCTAATAACATAGAAGTCAATTTTAAGGATAAGGGTAAAGAGCAATGCAAAGTCATATAATTAAGTAGTGGAAAGTGCTTAGAGAAATAAAAATAGATGAAGAGAAATTGGAAGACAAAATTAAAGATTGAAAGGATTCAATTGAGAAAAAGAAATAATAGAAAATAGAGTGTGATGAAGAGAAAGTTGAGAGAGAAGCATTTAGAAAAAATAAGAGAGACCACCATCACCATTTTTTCAAAAACTCAAAAAATAAAATTTAGATAATTAATTTTCTAAATTCTTAGATGTGTTCAAGAAATTGTCAATTAATATTTTATTTGCAAAAACCCTTGGACAAATGCCAACTTGTGCTAACTTTATGAAATATTTATTATATAAAAGAAGAAAGTTGAGAGAGAATGAATTTGTAGCATTAACTGAAGAATGTAGTATAATAATTCAAAGAAAATTATTTGAAAAATTTAAAGATTCAAGTAGCTTTTTGATACAATGCACTATAGGAGAAATTCTTTGAGAAAGCATTGTGTGACCTAGGAGCTAATATAATTTAATGCCACTATATTCAACAAATTAGGAATATGGGAAATTCAATCCACTAGTGTGACTCTTGAATTAGCTCTTAGATCTTGGACTTATTCTAAGCGTATTATAGAGGATGCGTTAGTTAAAATTGATAAATTCATATTTTTTGCAGATTTCATTGTGTTAGATATAAAAGAAGGGAGATCCTTATTATCTAAAAAAGACCTTTCTAATAGGAAGAATTATGATAGATGTGAAAAAAAAAGGGATTGACAATGAGAGTTCAAGATCAAGAAATTGCATTTAATGTTTTTAATTCTATAAATTTCTTAATGACAAAAATGAGGAGTGTTGTAATATAAGGTTTAGTGATGAGAATGTAGTAGAGGATTTGGAAATATCATTTTTTGATGATTCATTAGAATAAGTTTTAGTTGAGGATGATGAAAAAAATGAGTATGTTCCATTCCTTAGGTTTGCACTTAGAGAATTTAAAGAAAAAATTGAGCCTTTAGAAGTATTTATTAGTACTTATAGTCTTAAACTATCTATTTTAGAAGCACTAGAATTAGATTTGAAACTTTTACTTAGTCATTTGAAATATACATACTTAGCAAAAATAATCAACTTTACTTATAATTATTTTTGTAAATTTAGATGAAAATAGAGAGAGTAAGTTGATGTCTATACTTAGAGAACATAAAAAGTCTTTTGATTGGAGTATAACAGATATTAGAGAAATCAACCCATTTGTATGTATGCATATAATTTCAATGGAAGAAAATTATAAATCCTTTGCTGATAATCAAAGAAGACTTAATTGAATTATGAAAGAAGTAGTGAAGAAGGAGATTTTAAAATGATTATATCTAGGTATTATTGATAGTTCATGGGCTAATCCAATTCATTGTGTGCCTAAAAAGGGTGGGATGACCATTATAACTAATTAAAATAATGAAATTATACCTATAGAATTGTTACAAGTTGGAGAATTTATATGGATTATAGAAAATTAAACAAAGCCACTAGGAAAGATCATTTTCTCTTATGATTCATTGATCATATATTAGAGAGGTTAGTAGGGCATCCATTTTATTATTTCTCACATGGGTGTTTAGGATATAATCAAATAGTTATAGCAACTGAGGATCAGGAGAAAATCACTTTTACTTGTCCTCATGGTACTTTTACCTTTATGAGAATGCCTTTTCGATTATATAATGCATCTTGTATATTTCAACATTGTATGATGGCTATATTTTTTATTTTGATTGAAAATTATATTGAATTATTTATGAATAATTTTTTTGTATTTGGGGTATCATTTGAAAATTATTTAGAAAACTTAGAATTGATTTTGAGGAGACGTGAGGAGAAAAAAATTGTGTTTAATTGGGAGAAGTTTCATTTTATATTGAGAGAATATATCATTTTTGGACATAGGATATTTGAATCAGGAATTAAAGTTGATAAGACTAAATTTAAATTATAGAAAAAATGTCACCTTCAGAAAATGTTAAAGGAATAAGGAATTTTTTAGGATATATAGAATTTAATAAGAGATTTATTAAAGATTTTTCAAAAGTTTAAAAACATCTATGTAAGTTGTTAGATAAAGATGCATGGATTGTTTTCACTCTTGAATGCTTATAAGTATTAAATTTATTAAAATTTAAATTCTTTCCTGCATCTATCACATTTTAACACCTGATTGGGATAGTCTTTTTGAACTCATGTGTGATGCTAGTGATTATGCAATAGGTATATTATTACGGCAAAGAAGAGAAAATATTTTTCAGGTTATTTACTTTGCTAGTAAAACTCTTAATGGATCTCAATTGAATTATTCTTTAACTAAAAAAGAGTTATTAACAACAATATTTACTATTGATAAAATTTGATCATATTTAGTTGGGGCTAAAGTCATTTTATATATTGATCATGTTATAATTAAATACCATGTAGAGAAGAACGATGTTAAATTAAGATTGATTAGGGAGACTTTGACTTATAGAGAAGAAAATCAAGTAGTTGATCATTTATCTAGATTAGAAGTAGGCCGGGAGTTTAGGTTTAGTGGAGAGATTATAGAAGAATTGTCTAATGAACATAACATTATTTCTTGGTATGCAGACATAGTAAATTATTTAGCTAGTGAGATCCTATCTTATGAGTTAAACTTATCATCAAAAGAAAAAGTTTTTGCATGATGTTAGATTTTATTTTTAGGATGAGCTATTTTTGTATAAGAAATATTCGGACTAAATTATGAAAAGATGTATTCTTGATAATGAGATGAATGAAAACTTAGGGTAATGTCATGATTTAGAGTATGGAGGCATTTTGGAGGAAATATGACTACATTTAAAATGTTGTAAAGTAGATTTTATTGGCCAACCCTATTTAAAGATTGTAATAAATATGTGAAAATTTGTGATAGGTGTCAAAGAATAGGGATCATAGTAGAACGTCATGAAATGCCTTTGAATTATATACTTGAAGTTGAGATCTTTGATGTTTGAGGAATAGATTTTATGGGACCCTTTATTCCTTATTTGAAAAAGGAGTATGTTTTGGTTGTTGTAGATTATGCTTTCAAATGGATTGAAACAATAGTTACTCCTAAGAATGATTCTGAAGTTGTGTTAAATTTTTTTAAAAATATTTTTATTAGATTTGCTACACTTAGAGTCATTATTAGTGATGAGAGCACTCATTTTTATAATAGAAATGTGTGGTTATTTATGGCAAAATATGGAGGGAAGCATAAGGTAGCAACAACTTATCATTCCTCACTCTAATAATCAAGTAGAAATTTCAAACAATGAGATTAAGAGAATTTTAGAAAAAAGTGTAGGTCCAATCAGCAAAGATTGGTCTAATAAATTGGATGATACATTATGGGCTTATAGGACAACATTCTTATACATTATTATTTGAAAAAGCTTGTCACTTAATATTATAATTGAAACATAAAACATATAGGGTGATTAAGTAGTTAAACTTCGATATGAAGGATATATAAGAGAATAGACTTTTAGAATTAAATATATTAGATGAAATAAGATTATGAGTTTATGAAAATGCTAAGATTTATAAAAAACAAATTAATACAAGGCATGATAAGAAGCTTTTTAAGAAGCAATTTGAGCATAGAAAATAAGTTTTATTATTTAATTGTAGATTAAAATTGTTTTCTAGAAAACTAAAGTCTAGATGGTCACGACCTTTCTTTGTTATTAAAATTTATCTATATGTTGCGGTGGATATTCAGGATTCAAAAATTCAGAATATTTTTAATGTAAATGGCCAAAGACTTAAACACTACTTTGAAGATGATGTAAACAACTTAAAGAGTTGATTAGTTTCATTTGCAGTGAGAGTGATTGAAAATTGACTAAGTTAAGTTTTAGGCTGTAAACCAAGTGTTTCTTGATAGGCAACTCAAGGTGTATCTATGTTTATGTAGTTTAGTTTTTTTTTTGTACTATGTTGTTTTAAAAGCTTTGTTAAAAATTTTAAAGATGTTTGTAGCACCAGCCACCATGGTGTTATGTCGATTTATAGAAGTGAGTTAGCTTTATATTTTGCTGAAATTATAAAAAATTGCCATGTGTTCTTTGACTGAGTTAGAGCGCCTAGGTGTTGACTAATGTTGCGACTCCAATCAATGGTCGGGTCAACTCTAAGAAACCAATAACCATAATTATGTGCATAAGGACAAAAACAAGTAGAGTGCTTAGGTGCTATATGACTAACTTCAAGACGACAACAACAACAACAACAAACTTTTATCCCACTGTGTAGCTACATGAATCCTTTTTCTCCATTGTGTCTTATTAAGTGTCAAATTCTCATTTAATTCTAATAAACTAACGTCATTTTTTATACATTCTAACCAAGTCATTTTTGGTCTACCTTTACTTTTCTTAACATAAGGAACATCTAATGCATTTACTCTCCTAACTAGGTCATAGGATGGCTAACATTTTATGTCGCCAAACCATTGAAGGCAACTCTCTCTAATCTTATCTATCACTAGAGCTACTCCAACCTTATCACGTATATATTAATTTCACATTTTATCTCTAAGAGTAAAACCACTCATCCACCTGAGCATCCTCATCTCTGCAACACCTAACTACTTAATTTTATGCTTGTCTTTTATTGGACAACATTCTGCACCATAAATTATTGCAGGTCTTACTACCATCTTAAAAAATTTTTCTTTAAGACTAAGCAATACTTTTTTATCACACAATAGGCCAAATTCATTCTTTCACTTCAACCATCCAACTTGAATTCTACTAATAACATCCCTATCTATTTCACCATCATTTTGAACAATAGATCCGAGATATCTGAGACGTTCACCTTTTTTAATAACTTAATTGCCCAATATCACAAACCCACCATTAGATCTTCTATAACTAAAATTACACTCCATATACTCAATTTTAGTTTTACTTAAACGAAAACTTTTAGACTCAAAGGTTAACCTCCATAAATCAGGTTTCTCTTAAACTCTCTCTAGTCTTATCAACAAGAAGAATATCATTAGCAAAATACAAACACCGAGGTACTTCCTCCTATAAATGCCTAGTAAGAACATCCATAACTAAAGCTAAAAGATATATGCCTAAAGTAGATTATTGATCTAATCCAACTTAAATAGGAAAATATTTGGTCAATCCTCCTTGTGTTTAAACACAAGTAACAACTCTAGCATACATATCTTTAATGACTTGAATATAGCTAATATTAACATTGACTTTGCTGAGTCCCAAGTCCTAGATGAGAAGAGTGGATGGTTGCGTTAGACAGTCAACAGATAGTATAAAACTTGTCGTAAAAGCATGATATGACTAGCTTCGTGATGTTCCATTAAAAAGTTTTTTGGCTGACATTAATTTTAGTGCTATGATTATGGCTGTTAGCTCATATTCGATGAGTATTAATTGCCTTTTTGATCTGAATATAAACCATTTTGACTAATTGACTAACGCCTATGCACTGGTAGATAGCGCCATGGTGCTATACTTGAGAACCAGACATGAACAATGATGCAACATTACAGAACCTTATAAATAGATCCCTAGTCTAAGTTTCATTGTTCATCCACTCTGCCTTGAGCCTTTAGTGTTCTTGCATATTCCATTAGCTCATCCTAGCAACCCCTTCTCTAGGAACCATGCTTATCAAGATCATGCGGAAGAGGGAGAAAGTAGGATCCTATGATCCAAGGAAATTTGTTAGTGTTGAAATCGAAGATAAGTGTAACACTACACTCATCCACAAGAATCTCATTCCTATGAAAGAATTTTTTAGTCTTGGGTGAAAAATTAAGAGTATAATTACACAGAGGGGTTGGGAAACCTTTGTATTTGATACTTAGACTAGCAAGTATTTGTAGTTAGGGAATTTTTTTGCCAATGCTAAGAAACACTATAATTTTAAAATTTTTGTTAGGGGAAATGTGTTAGCTTTGATATGATTACCATTAATGGGATCCTATTTATAAATTTAAATACAGAATTTGATAAGTATATTGCCTATTATAATAGTCTCCTTGATTTTGATAAAATTATTTGGTTCTTTATTGTTAGGGAATCCAATACCTTGTAGAAGAAGAGGGGGGAATAATTAATAAACTTTTTTGTTACTGCCATGACCAATGATGCCAAAGCTTAACATTATTTCATATTTGCCAAGTTAATTCCTAGCTGGAATATTAGTGAAGTGACTAGGGATATAGTTATTCTTAATTTTGCTATTCATAAAGGATTTTTTATTATTGTAGGTAAGGTTATGCATAATACTATCTTACATATAAATAAGGATAGTATTACTTAAGTTTTGGGCACCCCTCAATCATTTATCAATTTTGTGTTTTAGCTTGAGCTTTAGGAGATCCAAATGAGGAACAATTAATTCCTAGGGCTTCAATGACTAGAGAGAGGATTAGGGCATTAGGTTCATGATATGAACTTAGTGAGAGTTCACGCACACCATAGTCTAGGCCCAGTTCCAATAAGATAATAAGTGAGCAGTTGCTTGATTTAAGTGAACAAGTGTCAGATATGCAACATAGGGTTGAAGATAGCAGCATATGATAGCAGGAGATGGGAAGAACATTTAATCACTATATGGACTAGCAACAACAATAGTTTTCTTATATAGTCAAGTTCAACTTAGCCTTGGCTCACATGTTTCACAATTGCCAGTTGAATGTAGGTCCTGATCATGTATATTTTCCTACAATGCCAAAGTTCCAGTGCAATATCAGCTAAAGTCAAGCAGCCGAAGAAGAAAAGGAGGAATATTGAAGAGAATTGATTTGTTTTTGTTTTTCTTTACTTCATTTGTAGTTGTTTTAATTTTGTTTTATTGTGATAAAAAAATTGAGTTTGGGGGAATGCTATTTTGTTTATGTTTAAACTTTGTTGAAGTTTTAGTTTTTGTGGTTAGTGTCGCGATACTCAAGATGTTTTATAATTTTTATTATGTTTTAAGTAAAGTTTTAATTTTTATTATGTTTTAAGTAAAGTTTTAATTTCTTGTCATTATTTGTCTCATTTAATTTTATGTCATTTCATGAAACTTAAAGTTTTATTTGGTTAAGCAAAACTTTGAAATTAAAACTAATTAAATAGTTTTCTAATTTGAAAAATAGGACTTGCATTATAAAATTATTAAATTATGAATTATAACTTAAACTATTAATAATTAAATTTATTATAAGAACTATTAATTTTTAATGAGTTAGGAATTTTCATAACACACATGTAGAAGATTTTTTTTGAATTTAGTTGGTTGATATGTTATAAATTTATTATTATTATTTTAATAATAGAATAATGATTACTATCAATTGAAGATTGATATATTTAGTGAAAAATAATAATCCATTTAAATTGACATTAGAAATACAATGCGAATGAAAAAGTATGAAAATAAATAATAATGAAAATACTTGGCCAATAAGGTGATTTTCTTAAATAAAATAAATAGATGAAAACATAATGAATAAAGAAAAAAAATACTAGAGATTAAGTATCATACAATAATAATACTTAAACTCTCCTTTAATCTATGAAAATCAATGAGTTTATTAAACTAAGAGAGAAAATCATGTTGTGATTAATTAGCTAAAATTCAGAAGAATCAATATGTTAATATTGAACACTGAAATGACTTAACTCAAAGGGAATATTAATTTTTGTATGAATTTAAAATATTTTTAGTTTGTGTATTTTTTATGTTTAATAATGAAAAATACAAGACTATGATTCAAATAAAATTATTATTTAATAATTTTAAATTTCAAAAGGTTTGCTGCCAAATAACTTTAAGGATTTATTAAAATTCATAAATTTTGAGTTTGAAAGTATTTGATAAGCATAAAAATTTCGTAAATTTTATATGTTTTAAATAGTATATGTGTGCCTAATTAATGTTAAAATGTTGCCATTTTTAGTATTTTTGGTGTTTTTGATACGAAATTATCATTTGAAATAAAAGGGAAGAAAAACCAAGTTTTGAGGACTAGCGCTTTGATGCTCCATAAGGCAACTCTGTGATGCTATAATGAAGGAAATTTTGTGCTGAGATAGAATACTATGCATAGGGACTGAAAAATTACTGCCATGGCACTGTATTAGCAGAGATTTAGATTTCAAGGTAGTGAGTAAAGCATTCAGGCGTTGCAAGGAGTAGAACTGCAGCATTGGAAGGAGCTTTGCTTGAAGATAGAGACAATAATACCTAGGAGCTGGAATACTAGCGCTATGGCATTATAACTATTTAATTTTACTTGAAGATAATAAGCAGAGCGCCTAGGTGCTGCATGCACCAGCACCGTGGCGCTAAAACACTGATCTCAGAGCCTAAGCATTGCAAACATAGTGTTGCGGCCTTATGGCCTGATTCAGTTGTCAATTTTGGGAGTTTTAATTGCAGTTGTTTGGAGTTATTGGAGTGGACGTAGGGATAACTTACAAGAGGGGTCAACAACTATTAATAGGCCTTAAATTGCATTGAGAAGAGATCTTGGTAAAGTGTGTGTCTTAGTGTATATGCGAAGTGAATGTATTAGTGTGTTGTATTTTGTGTTGTCTAAGTATAATTCGTGGTTAAGATTAAAGAAGGAGAAGATCCAAAATAGAGAGATTCAGGCTGGGAGGCAAAAGATAGGATTAACAAGAACTTAGAAGACTTTGCTTGGTTTTTTTCTTTTCTTATTGATTGCCTCAGATGTTCTCTTGCATTTATAACATGATAATATTTTTTTTATGAATAATTAAATTGTTAGTGCTCTAGATTTATGGAACCTTGTATTATTTTCTGTGTTAATATGATGTAAAGTTTGAAGTGTCAATTGTGCTTTAAATGTTTCTGTTATTTTGATTTTCTTAATGTTTTATTTACTTGTGATCTGGCCAATCACAAAATTGAAATCTAATTATGATCTAGAGATATTAGAAGAGTTCTAATAGAACAATTAGAAAAAATAATCAAATCTTTTAAATATACATAAACATATGATATTTAGGGATTTGCAATCATGTAAGGATGTGAAATTAATGCAATAACTTATTTTAACTAGTATATAGTAGTATAACTAATTAATTGTAGTGATTTGACTTTTTTGATCTAGGCATAGAAAAAGATATTTGTAGACAATTATCTAAATTAACTTTACAACAACAACAACAACAACAACAAGCCTTAATCCCACTTGGGTCTACATGAATCCTTCGCCTATTATGTCAAATTCTCATTTAATTCAAGTATGATCATTTTTATACATCTTAACCAAGTCTTTTAGGTCTATCTCTACCTTTCTTAACATAAGAAAAATCTAATGCATCTACTCTCCTAATCGTCATCTGGACCGACTTTATGTGGCCAAACCATCTAAGCGACTCTCCCTAATCTTATCTACCACCGGAGCTACTCCAACTTTTCCTAACATACTCATTTTGCATTCTATCTCTAAGTGTAAAGCCACTCATCCACCTGAGCATCCTCATCTCTGCAACACTTAACTTAGACTTATGCTTCTCTTTTATTGGCCAACATTCTGCACCATCTAAATTAACTTTACAATTGCATAAAAATAGAAACAATCAAGGTACTATAAATTCGAAGTATATTTTTGTAAAATTACTTAAAATTTTATTTTAAAATATAACTTTTATTATTTTAGTAATTTTAGATTTTTAACAATTTTAATGTGGTTGGATAAAAATTTGGGTAACATTAGATTAGTAATTAACTTATTCGGATTTTATAAAAGATCATTGTGGGAACGATACTCAATTCATCATTGTACTACTTGAATAATGTGTATACTTGCGTTACAATTTTAGCTCGATGACACACCTCGGCATACACCATATATGTTGCGGTCATTTATTCAGTATTGGTTAAAAAATTATTCTTTTGGGAAAGTTAGAGTGTTGAAGCACAAATTTAATGTGAGGGGGATTCAATATTAGAATTTTGGCAACATCTTTAAGATTCTCTACCAACTAAATTAGTTAACCATATAACATATCAGATATGTTGGTTTTTTAAGAGAAAGGGCTATCATCAGTCTTCTTATTATTTATTTATTTATTTATTTTTGAAGAAAGAAGGCCTCTTCATAGATTGTTCTTGGGTCTCCTTTTTAACTTTTTGCATTAATGGCTATAACCATCATATTGATTTGATTGAGATCAACGATTAGGGTAAGTGGAGTTTTTTTTGCAATTTCAAAATGAAGTCTTGAGGTGCACTTGATCAGTTTTTGTACCTCCCAAGATTTATTTTCAACATGATTGTCTGATGACATAACTTTGTTGTGTATTTTGGTATAGATTATCCTTGGCATAGCCTTAGGTTGTATTACTTCTTTCATTGATCTTATACATAATTCATCCAATAGAACTCTTGGTGCATTAGCTGTTTGAATGCCACTTGAGTTATCTTTTGATGGCCATTTATCTTTAGGTAGACATTTCACATTTTCAGGTCATGATAGCTTAACTTGGGCAAAGATGACTTTGTCTTAGGTATCATACAAGGTGGATTAAGTGTCTTATTGGTTGCTCATTGCATCTAGCTTCTATCATCAATCATCCCAAGTTTGAATTGCTACATAATTTATAAGTGTTACCGTCATTCTCTCTAACCATGTTTGATTGGTTATTCATAATTTTTTGGCTACTATCTTGATTAGTTATATTTGGTATAGAATTCCTAAAATAGCATGTGTCATAGTATGGTGTGGTACATCCTCCATGCCATTTTCATGGTACAGTGCAAGGGTTCAAAATAGTGCACCTCACTTTTCTTCTTTGCATAGCAGACCTCACATCGCTCGGTCCCGCACATCTTTACTTCAACAAGCTACACTCAATCCACAAGTCTGTTGTTCTACTAGCAAGTTTGAGAAGGCTCGATGATTCTTTGATGTCAACTTTGTTATTTGTAATTATATTTTATTGTTAAAAAATTAATAGTGTATATATTAGTATTGGTTATCTCTATTACTATTAGGTATTCAAAGAATGTCAGGTTTATTATAAACTGCTAAGATCTTGTATGAAAGTATGCAATCTTGGCAAAGAAGGTGATAACGATTTTGTAACATGTACTTTTTTGTGTTGAAATGATAAAAAGAGGAATTACTCATCACAAATAATATTTTGTTAGGCTTTAAGAATGGTAAAGCATGTATTAATTGCCCTAAATATGTGAAAGATGAATTTTAGAATTCTTTAAAGAAGAAAGAGTTAAAAGATCAAATTAATCAATTACTATATTCTTAATATTGATGAAATTGATGATTTAGATGTGATGATAGATGATGATATTTTATGTGTTGGATTATCAAAAAGATGACATGCTACAAAATCTAGTGCGTCTGGTCAACGTTTAATGACTTTATGTTTAAAGAACCAAGGGCCAAAGGATCATTGTATACCTCTATTACCCTAAATCTTGTTGATGGTGAAGCAAAGATAAAAAAAAAGATAAAATACAGAAAGAGTTGGATACCACTAGGAAGGAAATGAGAGAACAATATAGGTATTCTATTGTTGGTTTGGTGCTAGCATTCTCTTCAATATTATTAAGTATGATGGCTTTCTTGCAATAGTAGAATCATTTGGACAATTTAGTCTTTAGATGAAACTGGCTAGCTGTCATGAGGTGCAGGTTTCTTACTTGAAGAAAAAGATAGAACACATACAACAAATATTGCAATACCATAAAGAAGATTATTTTAGTTATATTTGTTGGTCATCCCATAATGGAAAAAAATAGTCAGCTTTTTAATGAATGTTCAAGAGGAATTGCATTCATAAAGTCAATTAATGTTAGTTCTTATTCAAAGAATGTAATGAAGATATTCAAATTGTTGAGCAAATTTAATAGGGAGATTGAACCCCCATTGTGTCATTTATGTGATTACTGATAATGCTTATAATATTATTATAAGTTAGCTACTCACTGCAAACTTCTATTTGGATTAAGTTATATACTTTATGTGTAGTTTATTGATTTATTCCAACAACAACAACAACAGACCTTTATCCCACTATGTGGGTTGGCTACATGAATCGCCTTCATCATATGTCTATGTCAAATTCTCATTCAATTTTAGCAAACTAAGGTCATTTTTTTATACATCCTAACCAAGTCTTTTAGGTCACCTCTACCTTTCTTAACATAGCAAATCTAATACATCTACTCCCTAATTGGGTCATCAACCGACGTTTTATGTGGCCAAACCATCTAATTCTCTTTCTAATCTTATCGTCATTGAGCTACTTTTTTTTTTCAACATACTCATTTTGTATTTTATCTCTAAGAGTAAAGCCACTCATCCACCTGAGCATTCTCATCTCTGCAACACTTAACTTAGTCTTATGCTTCTCTTTTATAGGCTAACATTCTGCACCATAAATCATTGTAGGCCTTACCACCATCTTATAAAATTTTCCCTTAAGTTTAAGCGGTACTTTTCTATCACACAACAGGCCAGATGCATTCTTCCACTTCAACCATCCAACTTGAATTCTACTAATAATATCTCCATCTATTTTACCATCATTTTGAACAATAGAGCCTAGATATCCAATCGCTCATTTTCTTTAATGGCTTGTTCACCCAATGTCACAACACTAATGTTAGAACTTCTACACTACATATAGTCAGTTTTAGATCTACTTAAACAAAAACCTTTAGACTCTAAGGTTGAACTCCATAATTCAAGTTTCTCTTGGACTCTCTCTAGTCTTATAGAAGAATGCAACAACAACAACAACAACAACAAGCCTTTATCCCACTAAGTGGGTACATGAATCCTTCATCTCCATTGTGTCTTATTATGTGTCAAATTCAAATTTAATTCAAGCATACTAAGGTCATTTTTATACATCTTAACCAAGTCTTTTAGGTCTACCTCTACCTTTCTTAACATAAGAAATCAATCTCTCCTAATCTGTCATCTGACGGCCGACACTTTATGAAACCAACTCTCTAACTTATCCGCTTTGGAGCTACTCCAACTTTTTTATGAACATGCTCATTTCGCATTTTATCTCTAAGAGTAAAGCCACTCATCCACCTGAGCATCCTCATTTCGAACACTTAACTTAGTCTTATGCTTCTCTTTTATTGGCCAACATTCGCACCATGTCTAAAGTTACCACCATCTTATAAAATTTTCACTTAAGTTTAAGCAGAACTTTTCTATCACACAACAAGCCAGATGCATTATTCCACTTCAACCATCCAACTTGAATTCTACTAATAACATTTCTATCTATTTCACCATCATTTTGAACAATAGAGTCTAAATATCTGAATCGCTCACTCTTCACAACACTACCACTAGAACTTCTACAACTAAAATTACACTCCATATATTTAGTTTTAGATCTACTTAAACGAAAACCTTTAGACACTAAAGTTGACCTTCATAATTCAAGTTTCTCTTAGACTCCCTAGTCTCATCAATAAGAAGAATGTCATAAGAAAAAAGCATACACCAAGGTACATCTTTTTTGTAAATGCCTAAGAAGAACATCCATAACTACAAAGAAAAGATAAGGGCTTAAAGTTGATCCTTGATGTAATCCAATTGAAATAGGAAAATATTTTGTCAATCCTCCTTGTGCTTGGACACAAATAGCAGCTCTAGTATACATATCCTTAGCTCTAGTATACATATCCTTAATGACTTCAATATAGCCAATATTAACTCATTTCTTTTCTAGAACTCTCCAAAGAACATCTCTTGAAACTTTATCATAAGCTTTCTTTAAATCAATAAATATCATATGTAGATCCTCCTTACTTTTTCTATACTTCTCCATCAAACCTCTTAACAAATGTATAGCATCCATAGTAGATATACTTAGCATAAAACCAAACTGATTGTGAGAAACTTTTGTCTCACATCGTAACCTACGCTCAATTATTCTCTCCCATAATTTTAATGTATGACACATTAACTTAATTCCTCTATAATTTGCACACTTTTGTGCATCACCTTTATTCTTAAATATAGGAACTAACAAACTCTTTCTCTACTCATCTGACATCTATTTAGTCTTTAAAATAAAATTAAAAAGATTTGTAAGCAAAAAATTTGATCTCTAAACATTTTCGCACTTAGAATATCATCAGGTTCTACTGTTTTTCTACATTTCATTTTCTTTAAAGATTCTCTAACTTTAAATTTACTATGATGATAAAAATAAAAATCTCTATTTTTATTTAAGGTATTAAAGTTGCCAAAAATCAATATTTTCATCCTTCATCAAAAGTTCATCAAAACACCTTATCTACCTATTTTCAATATCCTTTTCATTTTTAATACACCTCACTTGAACTAGATCTTTACTTCTCTTCTTGACTAACTTATACATACATCTTTCACCTTCTTTGATATCCATTCTATTGTATAAATCACTAAAGTTAAATTTTTTGCATTATATATTATTTTTTTAGAATCTCTACGGGTCACTTTAAATCTTTTCCAATTCTCTCAGTTTTCCTGGCTAAACCAAATTTTATAATAATGTTTCTTATTTCTTATCTTTTCTTGCACATTTTGATTCCATCACAAATTTTAAGATGAAATATGTATGTATAAGTTAGCTAATAAAAGAGATATGAAAGAAAGATCTAAAGGAGTAAGATAATGAAAAATCATAAATTGTTTTTCTTAAAAAATGATATTGAAAATAGGTGGATAAGGTATTTTGATTAACTTTTCAATGAAGAATCTGAAAATACGATTGATTTTAGCAACTTTAATACCTTAAACAAAAGTAAAAAAAATTATTTTTATCGTCGTATTAGTAAATTTGAAGTTTGAGAAGCTTTAAAGAAAATGAAATGTGAAAAAACAGTAGGACCTAGTGATATTCTAAAAGTGAAATGTTTAGAGATCAAGGAATTTCTTGACTTACAAATATTTTAATGTTATTTTAAAGACTAAATAGATGTCGATGAGTGGAGAAAGAGTTTTTTTTCTTATATTTAAGAATAAAGGTGTTGTAACAAGAGTGCAAATTATGAGAATTAAGTTAATGTACATTAAAATTATGGGAGAGAGTAATTGAGCATAGTTATGTGATACAAAAGTTTCTATTTGGTTTGAGATCTATTATAGATGCTATACATTTGTTAAGAGGTTTGATGGAGAAGTATAGAGAAAGTAAGGAGGATCTACATATGATATTTATTGATTTAGAGAAAGCTTATGATAAAATTTCAAGAGATGTTCTTTGGAGAGTTTTAGAAAAGAAATGAGTTAATATTGGTTATATTCAAGTCATTAAAGATATGTATACTAGAGCTTATTTATGTCCAAACGAAAGAAGATTGGATTACATCAAGGATGCTTTAAGTCCTTATCTTTTTTGCTTTAATTATGGATGTTCTTACTAGGCATTTACAGAAGATGTACCTTGCTTTTGTATGACATTCTTCTTGTTGATAAGACTAGAGAGAGTCTAAGAGAAACTTGAATTATGGAGGTCAACCTTAGAGTCTAAAGGTTTTTGTTTAAGTAGATCTAAAATTGAATATATGGAGTGTAATTTTAGTTGTAGAAGTTATAGTGGTAAGTGTTGTGACATTGGGTCAATAAGTAATTAAAAGAGTGATCGGGATATCTAGGCTCATTGTTCAAAATGATGGTGAAATAGATGAAGATGTTATTAGTAGAATTCAAGTTGGATGGTTGAAGTGGAGGAATGCATCAGATAGAAAATATTGCTTAAACTTAAGGGAAAATTTATAAGATGGTAGTAAGGCCTGTAATGATTTATGGTGCATAATGTTGGCCAATAAAAGAGAAACATAGTTCTAAGTTAAGTGTTGCAGAGATGAGGATGCTTAGGTGGATGAGTGGCTTTACTCTTAGAGATAAAATCCGAAATGAGTATGTTCGGAAAAAAGTTGGAGTAGCTTTAGTGGCAGATAAGATTAGAGAGAGTCGCCTTCGATGGTTTGGCCACATAAAGCGTCGATCGTCCGATGACCCGGTCAGGAGAGTATGCATTAGATTTGTCTTATGTTAAGAAAGGTAGAGATAGACATAAAAAAATTTGGTTAAGATGTATAAAAAATGATCTCAGTATATTTGAATTAAATGAAAATTTGATACATAATAGGACAATGGAGAAGAAGGATTCATATAGCCGACCCACATAGTGGGATAAAGACTTGTTGTTATTGTTGTAGATGATTTATCTTTCAATTTACTAATCTTTCATATTTAATAATATTTTGATTTATAATTATTAAATATTTTATTGCCATGTTCATGATGCGCTATAACTTTACTGGGATCTTTGCATTATGTACTATTTGTGATTGACAAGTATGAAATATATTAGTCATCAGTTGGTTTTCTTTTTATTTTTTTACTTGTCTCTTTTTTGTCTTTCAAATTGACTCTAAGACAAGAAGCAACCTTCTTTTGTGTTTATATTCTCTCTTTGTTTGTACCATGCAAAAGGGATTGCTGCTCTGATATCGAGCTTGATCTATAATCAACCTTTCAACATTATTCTGTAATCCATAATGAGAAGCTAGACTAGATAAGAAAATATATAGAAATTTCTTTAGGTGAAACCTTAGTGATATATTAGTCAAAAAAAAAGCATACGTCAAGTGTTGTTTTGGTTGTAGTTTCCTCTCAAATTATAGCCTCTTCTTACTGTTCACAGCAAGTTCCCTGCAATTTTTGGGTGTAATTTATGCTAGACAACAAACAACTTCTATTTATAGAAATTTCTTTTGGTGAAACCTTAGTGAGATATTAGTTAAAAAAAGCATACCTCAAGTGTTGTTTTGGTTGTAGTTTCCTCTCAAATTATATCCTCTTCTTACTGTTCGTAGCAAGTTCCCTGCAATTTTTGGGTGTAATTTATGCTAGGCAACAAACAACTTCTATTTTTGGGCCTTTTGATTGCTGTTATTTGCAATTCACCACATGCTAGACAGCAAACTTTTTGCTGGAAATGCGTTCTGAAATTTTTTCAAACAGCAGCTGGGCTGTTGTTTTTGTTCTTGGACTGTCTACACAAGTGGGGGGCATTATTTATGTTAAGTACACCAGTCGTAATTTTATTCCTATAACAAACTAAAGCAATCATAGCCTTGGGATTGTAACAGTCTTCATCTCAACTGTCTGTGTGTAACAAACTCCTCCTATAAATCTATACTCATACCACTAGTAGCAGTGAATTCAACACAATATACATTTCTACTGTCTTCATGATTATTTTGTTATCAAAGATTCTTTCACCAAGCAGGAAATACCTCGTGGACCTTGCAACAACAGGCTTTGCACCCTACCTCCAAATCAACCACTCCTACGACTGTCTTCCACACAACCATCAACACTCGTCTGTGGCATGATCACCTAGGTCATCCTTGTACTCAAATACTCTATCACATACTACACAACATCAACATCCTAGCCTCAGCACAATCTACTCTCTATTTTGTCTACCAACAAGCCCGTAGCCACCGACTTTCCTTACTCTCTACATCTACTACATATACTTGTCTGCTACAATTGATTGTCTCCGACATACATGGGTCCTCCTCCCACTACTCTTCTAAGTGGACATCGCTACTACATCACATTTATTGATGCTTTTCTAGATTTTCTTGGTTTTATCTATTATATTGTAAATCTAAAGCTCTTGATGTCTTTCTTAAATTTAAAATGATGATAGAAAAATTCTTGTCTTTACCAATTGTATCATTTCAAGATGAATGGTGAATATGGTAAGTTTGAGCCCATTCTTAGACAATTTTGCATACAACAATATTTTTCATCACCCAAGCTTGAAATGAGCTTGCTGAAAGAAAACACCGCCATATGGTTGAACTCAACCCTACTTACTAAAGCCCAACTCCCTCTTCAATTCTGGCTATATGCTTTCCACACAACGAACTTTTTTATCAACAAATTACCTACTTAAAGTATTTAAAACCTCTCACCATTTACAAAATTCTACAACAAACCACCACAATATGCCTTTATTAAAGTTTTTTGGATGCCTGTATTACCCATGGCTTAAGCCATATGCCCCCACCAAATTTCATTTCCGGTCTAAATCCTACATACTCCTTGATTACAGTAACAGTCACCATGCTTATATTTGCTATGATCCCACCACCAACCGAGAATATATCTCCTGCCATGTTATATTTGATGAAATCTCTTTCCCATTCGCCTCACTGTCACAATCTATCTCCTCCCCCCCCTACATCCACACCGATTACAATTCTTGTGCCCACAACTCCAATATTCTCACAACCTCAACAAACCTCTACCTCCACTCAATCAATCTCCCCACCACCTACATTTAACCCTCCAATAGAACCTACTGCACTAACAAACTTCCCTCTCATCTCATGATTACCAGATCCAAGACTGACAACCTTAAACCGAATGCATATATCACCAAATATTATGTTTGCACATGTCTAACCACCTCCCTTAGCTCTTTCACCATATCATCTTCATTCTCTTCAGCCCACAAGCATCCCAGTTGGGGCCAAGAAATAGCGGAAGAAATTAATGTTCTCATCAAGAACAACACTTGGACTCTTGTTCCACCACCTCCCTCTCAAAGCATCATTTCTTGCAAATGGATTTTTCGACTTAAATACAATGCTGATTGGACCATCAATCGTTACAAGGCTTGACCAGTCGCACTAGGCTTTGATCAGAAATATGGTGTGAATTATCTTAAAACGTTCAACCCAGTTATTAAACCTTTACTATTCATCTCATTCTCACACTAGCTGCTACATACAAATTGGCCTGTTCGACAACTGGATATTGACAATGCTTTTCTACATGGAGAGTTGGAAGAATATATCTTCATGTCTCAACCATTGGGGTTCTCTCACCCAACCTTCCCCAGCATGTGTGTTAAACAAGGCGCTACATGGTTTAAAACAATCTCCGTGAGCTTGGTACACTAAGCTCTCCTCTCAACTACAGCAGCTAGGCTTAAGTTAACAGCCTCAACACTTCCCTCTTCTACCAAATCATGACCAGCCGCTCTACCTTCATTCTCGTTTGTGTAGACGATATTACCATTACAGGATTGTCCCATACCCATATACTACATATCATCAATCAGCTTGCGGCAACATTCCCACTTAAAGACTTCAGTCCTCTTTATCATTTTGTAGGAATTCAAGTTACACGGACAACAACAAGCTTCCATCTGTCCCAACCAGCCTACTCTGATATTCTCAGCAATACTGCCATGTTAGACTGCAAGGTGTTAACAAGCCCCATGGTACCTCCATTAAATTGTCTAAAAAACAGATGGCACTCCTCTATCTGAATCATCTACCTTCCTTAGTATTGTCAGTGCACTTCAATACCTCTCCATCATCAAGCCAGACCTCTCCAACGATATGAAGAAAGTTTGTCAATTTATGAGCTCTTCGACTAATGAACATTGGATTGCTGTTAAATGCATCCTTCGATATTTGAAAGCCACTACTCACATTGGTATTCATATCCCTGAATCTCAACATCTCCACCTCCAAGCCTTCAGTGATGCCGATTGGGACAGCTCCATTGATGATAGGATATCTACTACAGGTTTTCTCATTCTACTTGTTTCTGCTCTACTTTGCTGGACTTCCAAGCGAGAAATTGTAGTTCGGTCTATCACTGAAACTGAATACAAAGCAGTTGTACAAACAACCAGTGAACTTATATGCATCAAATCCCTCCTCACTGAACTTTGTTTTCCACCTAACAGTACACCACACAAATGGTGTGACAATATTGGACTCACATACTTTCCTCAAAATCCACTTTTCAATAGTCGTATGAAACTTGTAGCTGTCGACTATCACTTCATCCATAATCTAACTTCCAAATGACAGCTTCAAGTCTTTTACATACTAGCCCCTGAACCACTTGCAGATGCCTTTAGTAAGCCACTTCCTCCACACATTTCTGCAACTAACCTCCAAGTTCATGTCTACTTCGCTGGTGTCTCACTTGGGGCTGTGTTATGTACACCAGTGGTAATTCTATTCCTATGACAAACTAAAGCAATCATAACCATGAGATTTTAACAGCCTTCATCTATGTTTTCCTTGTGTAACAAACTCCTATAAATCTGTAGTCATACCCCTAGTAGTATTGAATTCAATACAATATTTCTACTATCTTCATCATGTAGTTTATCTGTAGCTTTCTGTATAATTGCTTCATTAATAATTTATGCTTCAGGGAGGTCCAAGGACATGAGGAAAAATCGAGAAGGAAAGCTAGAATTAGCAGAAAATTTAGATTGAATTTTATTACAAGATTCTATGCATAGGTGTAGGAAAATTATAACAGAAATTAATTTAAAACACACTTTATCTAATTTACTTCACAATGGAAAAATCTAATTCAAAAATTTTCAGAATATATGCAATTATATATTCAGATTACAAACTAGGCAACTTTAAACTAAAGAAATAGTTCTAGCAGAATTTATTTTAAAAATGAATTTAAAAAGTATAAAAATTAAAATTATCCTCATCTTATCATAATCTCAATTTTGATCCGATGGTTCAGTTTTCAAGGAGTTGATCACCCTCTCATATGATGCTAGATAATCCAATTACAGATAGACGATTGGTTATATTCTCTCAAATCTTAACTTATGATTGAAAATCAACACCATTGATAATATTTATCAAGAAATAAGTTCATTTCAATTTCAATGAATTTGATCATCTCACTCCTCTATTTAGTGCCCAAATTGTGAGGGGAACTTCATCTTATAATTTTCATTATAGTGAATAATTAGATTGAATATCCCTTTCATGATTTGATTCTCAGATTAGGATCAGTACTATCATATTATAATAAAGAGTATATTGAAAGGAAGATAACTAGGAAGCCATAATACATTATGCAGGAAACATACTATACTTAGGAGATGTTTGGTTTTAGGGATACAAATGAATTGAGCTTTGGATAAGTTACTCGTAGCTCTCTCAATTTGTGCTCATTCATGTTCGTTTAATTAATTACCAAATAAATTTGAACACTTCATAAATACTTGATAAGCTTGAATAGTTGTTTGATTCATTTATGTTAATGAACAATATCATTTAAAGCTCGTTAAGAAGCTTGATTAAGGCTCGTTTATGAATAGTATTGTTTAAAAGTTTATTTTTTATGTTCAATAGGTTTTATTTGATACAATTCGTTTATTTACTCGTGAACAAGCTCAATTAAGGCTCTTTTATCTTGTTAAACAATATTTTTATTAATAAGCTCGATAATCCAATATAGCTCAAATTCGAGCACAAACAGAAGTTTATAAAACAAGAAGCTTGACCTAAGAACAAAATCTTAAAGCTCAAATTGAGCTCAAATAAGCACCTGTTTGGTTTGATTCAATTCAATTCATTTGCACCTCTATTTGGTCATAAGAGTTATGATTATAAAGTAAAAAAAATTCCCCTGATCTCCTCTTCATATGTTGTAGCATCCTTACCGAGCCCGAACTAGCTATCTTTGAGCTTGCCCCGTGAGATCCCTGAAGGCTTCAAAGCTTTGTTGGGGCCTTCAATGATGGCAACAATGTTGCCTCTATCCGCCATGCCCACCTCTGCATCTGTCGCAATCTTCAATTTATCTGTTGCCCTCTAGCTAATCTCCCCATCACCGCCCACCCTATCTTCATCGCCAAGTTTTTACCATTCCAAAGTGATCTCTGAAGTTCCTTTTCCTCTGCCATTTTCAATTTTGATCAGTTTTATTTCCAATCAGTTGTTCATAGTAATTATTCATCTGAACTATTTTTTTTTTGGGACCAAATATTTTATTTTAAACTTCTTGCAATTAACTAATAAGTAGGTTTATTTTATAGCCAACCAAATACAAAATTATTTTCCTGTATTTATTTTACAATGAATCGAATAACCATTAGAAATTTAAATTCATTATATTTTTCTTACAATACAATCTTAATAATACTCACAACCAAACAATCCTTAATGAGTAATGTATTCCGCTACCTTAGAAGAATTTGAGAAGGTTAGAAGTCAATCCGCATGCTCCAAAGCTCAACCAGCCTTCTTGGCACACTCAAATACTTGAAATGAACTCTACAAGAGCAATAGCTCCCCTCACTAGGAAGCCCACCTTCTTAAATAAATGCTTAAAGGGATCATCATGGCTAACAAGATGACAAATTTTTCCAAATACTTTAGAGATCCTTGGTCATGCCCTAGCCCTATGATCCTTACATCATAGCGGATAAGACTGAGCTGGATGCAACAGGTAAATTCGTTAAATAATTCACAAAACAATGCAACACAACCACTAAACTAGTAGAAAACATACACAGCAGATAAAATAACCTATGATTATATTCACAAGTTTGTAACATTTTCATTCCAAAAAAAATCATATGTAACATCCAGGTTAGTACTACACAATCTATCATAACTAATTACATAGTAAAAGATGAAAGTATACATCACCTTCTTCCAAAACAAAGACTTCTATCATATCCTGACATAAATACAACACTAGCACCTCTCTCTCTCTCTCTCTCTCTCTCTCTCTCTCTCTCTCTCTCTATATATATATATATATATATGTTGCTTAATATGATTCATATATACCTGACAGCCAAAATGCTAATCCATGGATTCGTTTCCCTCTACAGTAACAGCACACATAGGTTAATATATGAGCATAAAAATCAGTAGGTCACGCATAACCTGTCACAAGACTCAGTACACGAAAAAGAAGAGTAATCTGTATGTATATGCATCTCATATATCAATATAGAAATCATAAAAACTTAGGATGCAGTGACGTTCACAATACCCAGGATGTAGTATAGTAGCATTCACGATAGACATATTATATGGCATTTAGAAGTATGAACTCGATGAACATGGAAATAGATGATAAAATAAGTTATTTTTATGATATATGTTGAACATATTTGTACTTCTCATTTCAAACACTACATATTAACTTATATCACTTACCATGCGAACACCTTGACAATCACCATACAAGAGCTCTGTCATAACTCTTATGATCATCCACAAGTACAGGATGATTTGTAAATCACGTGCAATATGCCAAAGGATTGAGTTGGTTCAATAGTCATTATGATTGATCATCTTGATTGAAGCATGGCATAATTGCTTGGCCTAAGTCTTAAACTATTCAGTCAAACATAAAGCAGGGGACCATTCTCATAAATGGAAAGAAAAAATTAGGCCAAATCTTGGGTTATTATGAAGGATGCTTATTTGACATTAGTTTACACACTTGGATCATGATGTGACCATCCCATTGTCCCTTTGTTTTGTTGTAATTTGTTATGCCCACTAGTTTTTTGTTTAAAGGAGATGTACATGCATATCACATAATCCTTATGGATTTACATATCTAACACCTAAATTTTGATATTCTTATATAGCTCCTTAGTCTTACATCACATCTAAAACATATGCGTGGAAATATTTTATTTTATGAAAGTTAATATTAGTAGTATTTTTGATGCCATGTTAAGATTTTGGGTGTTATAAAAGTAAATATCAAAGTTTAGATATTAGATATACCAATATATAAAAATTATGTGGTATGAATGTACATTCCCTTTGTTTAAATTAATCATATTGCCCATGCATCATATGTCCACATTTTAATGTTTATTACCTATTTTTAAAACTATGTATGAGATTATGAAGTCTCACGAGACAGTTTATTTTTATTTTTTTAAATTTTTAATTCACTGAAGTCATTTTGCATTTGTTTTTCAAACCGAAGTTCTCTTAATGCCATAGAACTTGAGGAAGATATTTTTCCTGCATTACACTACACTACACTTTAAAAATGAATGATGGTGTTATGCTTATATAATATTATAAAATTTAATGTTATTTGTGTAAATATGATAGTTTAGATGCTAAATATGCAAATATAAAAATTGTATACTATGTATGCAAATGCCCCCTTTTATTAATTTTTTTACTGGGACGTTTACATCATTGTAGTGGATTGATCTACTGGACCTGCCATTCTGATGATTGAATTTGGCTTTCTTGGAGAGATGGCATGTTTTGCTGATGCTATAACTTTGTTGCTGAGTGGATTTCAAGTTATACATATTTTACTGTAGTGCTGATTTCCTCATATTTTTCCTAGCTACTGTACACGGAGGGCATTGTCTTATGAACCTTCCTTAACGTGTGGCCATCTTTATATGGGGAAAAGAAAAATAGATAATATTTGGGTTGATGTTTGAGCAATTGCTTTTCAATATTCCTTTGTTGTATAAATATATCAATATTTGTTCGTCATTTTGTTTTAGTTTTGGGGTGTGCAGTCCAATTTTGTTGGTCTATCTTCATGTTCACGTTTCAAACAGTGGTAGACCTGAAAGATTTGCAAATCAAGTAGTATAGTCCTGAAAGAATTTAGAGGAAATTTACATACATATCACATAATTCTTATATATTTACATATCTAGTTTCTAAATTTTAATGTTTATATAAATAACACTTAAATCTTGCTTATTATATCAGAAAAATCACTATCAATAATTTTCAAAAATAAAATGCATCTTTCATGCATGTGCATGTGCTATATATATTCTTGAAAATATTTTTTGTGTGTTTGTTTAGCTATGATGTACATACATGATACAGTATGAGATATTTTTATTTTTAAAAATATGAGATATAGACACACTTTGAACATGGTATTGTAATAATAATTAAGAATAATATATATAAATTAAATAGATAAAATATTAAAAATAATAAAAAATAAGTTATTTAAGTTATATTATATATATATTTATATATATATATATATATATATATATATATATATATATATAATTTAATTTATGTTGTTGTATTTTAATAATTTTAAAAAATAAAATTTATTATAAATTCTAAATTTAACTATAATTTTTTATAATTTTTTATAATTTTAATTATTTGTAATAATTATGTCTTATTATTCTCTTTTTAGTTCAAATTTTTTTCTAAATTTTAAAAATTTTTTATAATAATTTAAAATATAATAAATTATATTTAATTTTTTTTATATAATTTTAATTTAATTATTTAAGATATATATATTATTTTAATTTTTTAATATTATTTTAATCGAATATTTTTTAATTGTGTTGAATTCGTGTTCATATCTACTGTATCAGATATTATATACTTAATTTTTGAAAGTATTTATACATCGTAATTGTTTGATTATTTTTGTACTGATTTATTGGGGAGATTGAGATCAGGGTATTTCACAAGTTTTTCTTTTTAATGCTTGGCATTTTTTTTCTCCATATTATTTCGTTTCTATTATATTATAGTAAGACGGAGCGATAAGTAGGCAAACTCATCAGAACTTTCTTCCGGTACACGCTTTGGGATTCACTCTGAAAATGAACAAAATATTGGGTGCGCTGCGAGCAGATAATTAGTGGTGTTCAAGCACTTGATTTGCTGGCCTCTTACGCATGTTTTTACCCCATTTAATAATTTCTTAACAATCACTATATAATTGCCCACTCAACCTCGTATCGATTCTCACCTGTTTTGCTCCCTGAAAAATTTTATGATGGTGGTATTTATTTTTAAAATACCTAAACTATTTAAAGATAATTTTGAGTGTTTTTTAAAAATAATGTGATAACTTTTATTACAATATAAATAGTGATAAAATGATAATATTATCGTAGATTAAAAGAATAAGATCGATAAATAATATCATATAACTTGTAATTATAATAATTTTTTTTTAAAAATATATAATATTATATTTAATTTAAAAGTTCAATTACTTATTTAATATTAGATTTTCAGTGAATAAATCCAAATATTATAATTTTATAAAATAAACTAATAATTAGTTACATTTATATCTCAAAATTAAGCAATAGAAATTTTTTGGTTTGATTCTTCATGTTATTAAGAAAATAGATTAAACATTATAGTAAATCTATTAGATTGATTTAATTTTGATTCAAGTGTGTTTGGCTTGACTTGAAATAACAAAGGTCGTTTGGCTCTAATGGAAAGTTTTGAAATAAATTAGAATCAATTTAAAAATTATTTACAACAATATATTGCGTATATGTAAAAGAATCATTTACAATAATCAACCATTTTTAGTGAATATCAGCAGAAGTATGTAATAGGAAAAAAAACACAAAAAAAAAGGAATTTACAACCCAAGAAAATATCACAAAATTGCACCCAAAAAAGTGGGAAATTTACATACATGGTACACAAATCTTATGCATTTACATAGCTAACACTTAAAATTTGATATTTATGAAATTAATAATTTTCTTATGCATAGGCATATTTTACTTTTAAAAAATAATGATGAAGATTTGAGTACTATTTAAATAAATATAAAAATTCAGATATTAAATATGTAATTATATAAGAATTGTGTGCTATGCATGTAAATGCCCAAAAAAATGAAATCTACAACCCTAACATTAATTACATTCTTGAGTACCTATTATGAGCAATAAATCTATAGCTTATGGAGAACTTAGAAACTACATCAATAAATTTTTAAGTTTTATTGAGAGAATTTAGGATTATGTTAGCTATCTATTGTTGTGCTCAGAAATTTAGTACTTAGTATAACCATTATTATAATATATGAGCCAAAAGATTGGTATAGTTACTAATAAGGTTGTGGGTTAAGCTATAAACAATGTGATAGTCAAATGGGAATGCTTGGTTGGCATTTATGAGGAATCCATGAAATTGCCAAATGTCCAACTTCTATACCAATATAGGCTAATCAATAGTGATGACAACATAACATTCTTGCACTTGAATTATCTACCCATAATGTCCATAGTGTCTCATATTTATATACTTGTGTGCAAAGATTTAATTATTAAACTATATAAAATCCTTATATATTTATCATGAGGAATTTTAGAAGAAGTCCAAAGTGCTTATTGCACACCATATTTCTCCTCTCTCTTGATGTGCCTTGCCCTATAATTACTATCATAGTAATGTGTTTTGAATCTTATGTTATTGAAGTGCAAGTTATTGCTTGACCAAAGTTTATTCTAAAATTGATAATTTTAACAAATTTGAAGTGATCCATTTTTTCTCAAGGAAAATTGGGCAGGCTTTTTTTTTGTGAAGTATGTAAATGCATATGCAACATCCATTAAAATTTTCTTCAATTAAGTAATTTAAAGCAATGGAGATTGATGGGAGAGAATAATCATAGCTACATTATAGCTTATGAAATATCTCTTTGAAGCAACTTTATCATATTCATTGAGATGATGATGCCTGAGCTCTCTGTTACATTTCATCATATTTTTTTTTAGTCTAAAATGGCTATTATTTTTGAAAATCTTATTTTAAGACTAGTTTTAGATGTCTTTATGTAAAGATAAGTAGGTATTATATAAAATCAAATCCACAAAATGAGTGTGAAACATATTGCACTTACAAATTTCAAACTTGTATAAACATTAATCTCTTGAGAACATAAACTTGAATGATATAAAATTATTTTATGCTTGAATTACTAAGGATTTTCTTGGTAGACAAGTTCAATTCTTTTAATTAGCTAGGAGAAAGGTATGTCGACTAGAGGCATGTCTCCCTTTTAAGCATACACATCCTTAGTGGACTTTAATAATAAAATATATCTAGACTTAACATTTAGTTATCTTACTTTCAAATATAATTTATTTTATATAATATTTTATCCCAATAATGCATGAGATTATAATCATGTATTAAGATATTTTGTAATCAATATAATATATTCTTTTTTCTTAATTATTTTTATGATGAATTGAATTAATATTATTCATTTATAAATTTTTTATTCATGCATTCATATATTTATCATATTAATTTAAACTTTTTAGTTGAGAATACAGTTTTAATAGACCGATTAAATAAAAATCAAGGATATGTATACAAGTTCAATTACATCAATAATTATGATTAATTAGACTTTCTAATTGAACTAACTACTTTTGATGTATCCTTGGGAGTAGTGGCAGAAGGTTTCCACTTACTATGGAAAGTAATTAAGAATTTAGTATACAGTCTTGGATGGGTGGAATAATTATATTGGAGCTGGTGGTTGAGAGAAATGAGTAGACTAAGAGGTTAGATCAACTCTAGATCTCTCCTTGAGAATTTGGATATAGGGGCCAATACATGACATCTCTTATGAATATTTGGATAATATTTTTTTATGTGATTTATTGTGCTTGGTAAAATTTGATGTGGTTTGGAGTTCAAAGGCTATGGAAAAGCTAAGATTAGATTAAGCTAAGCTAATTTAAATATATTTGATTTCTCCTAGAATGTCATATTAGTGGAGAAGTTTAAAAGTATATAGAGGGATTGTAATAACTTTATAATGTTAAGATGATTTGCAGAGATCAGAAATAGAGTTTAAGGGGAGATCTGACTTGTTTAAGGGGCAATGGATGAGAAAGAATTAAAATAAGGTCAAGAGGATCTTTAGTTTTGCCAATAACATGAAGAAATGATTTGAAAATTTTCTAGTGATATAGGGTTTAAGATAATAATGTAGGATGGTGATACAAAGGTGGGAGACTATATAGTAGAAGATTATGAGAGAGATTAATTACAAGAATTATACCTAGGTTTTCTAATAAGAATAGCCTAAAGGAGTCTGCCACTAAACTCTTAATTTAGAGATATCAATCTCCAATTACTTATCAAAACATAAAAGCCCTCTTCAATTCATTTTCAGTAATAATTAAACTATTCATTAGATTCTATCATATAAAATTAAAAGAAAAATTAAGAAGTGAAGAGTCAAAGCTAGAAAGTACATAAAAAAGAGAAGTGGAATCACTCCAAATTCAAACCCCTTGATAAAGTGGCCAACTCTTATATAATGTCCAATTCTTAATAAGATATAATTAGAAAATATCCCAAATTAATTATACCCTCAAATTTTAACTTTCACGAAAATCATAAAAAAAAAAAAAATCATTTCATTGCATTATGCTCATTAAAATGATCATTTTGCAATGTTGAATTATATGCTAATTCTTAAGATGAAAAAATTATTAAATTAATTTTTCTTTTGATAAAATTTTTCTTAAGTTTTAAATTAAAATTACTATTCATTGCACTATATCAAATAATGAAAATCTTGATTTTTTTCACTTACAAGGTCATGTAAAGATTTAGTTAGTTTATTAAGTAATTATTTAATTAATTAATATATGCAATATTATATAGAAGGCTCAGTGAGAGAGGTTTGGGAGAAAATTAGAGGAAAGAAGAAGAAAGGAAACGAAAATGAAAAATAAAAGAGAAGGAAAGGAAGAAGAAAAAGAAAAAAGAACCAAGAGAGAAAGAAACATAAGGGGAGGAAGAGGAGGAGAGGAGGAGAGGAGGAAGAAAATGGGTAAGGTATGAAGTGTGTATTTTGATTTAAATTTAAAATTGTAAAATTAATTTCAATCATTGTCATAAATATTAGTTTTCATGAGTAGTAACGTTGAAATTTTTTATAAAAGCAAGATTTCGGGGAGCTCAATTAGTGAGGATAAATCATTTATTGGGTAAGAATACAAATTCTAACATAAAAGAAAATCTTTTCTATTCTTTTGCAATTATATTTGTACGTTAATTAGCTTGAAAGTGTAAGACATTGAAATTTCATTATATTGTGATGAATATTTTTACAATCTCCTATTCATGTGTAAACAATCATGTGAAAGTTTTATTAATACAATAATGCAATTAAATGCTTGTTTATGATATAAATAGTTTTTTAGTTGTTGACAGTGTTAAATGAAAATATGTGATATAATTAATTACTTATTTACATTTACAATTATTTTGTAGATTTAAAATAATGGTTATAAATTACAAAATAATGGTTATATGTTTAATGAATTGTCTGATTTTTTAAACATATTGAGTTAAGAAATTTCATGTGATAGGAATTAGATTGATAATTTGATATTTATATTTTCTGCATAGATGGGGCAAAAGGATCTCTAATAGGAAAAAAATGTCTTCAAAAATCGAGTAAAATAGTTCTTTATAGTTATAAAAAGATCCCCAATATAGCTTTTGAGCTAGTTTATGAGTTTGATGATTGTACATGACATGTTTTAAGCTGAAATAGTGACATTTAATTTGCTTGTGCTAGTGTAACATAATTTTCCTATAAAAGTTTTTATATTGCAAAGTTTAAATTACAAATTATCATAGTATTGTTGGCTATATATTAATAGTTTCAATTTAGATGATCATAATATTGGCAAGCATACTAATTTCTATTCTATAGTATTTGAATTTTGCATTAAACTTGGTTATCTTATTGAGTCTTGTGTCTCATTCGAAGATTATCAATATGTTTACAGGAAAAAAGAAGGGTAACGTTGAGGAGTAAGTTTTGCCCCATTTTGAAGATATTTTGTGAGTGAAGCTATTGTAAATAAAATTTTGAGATAAGTTTCAATTGAAATTATACTTATTATTTAGAAATTTGATATGCTAAATTCTTTGTAGTTAAGTTTAAAAAATATGTTTTAAATTTCTTTCGCTTGTGAGGAATGGTTGATTTTAATAGACTATTGATAGGGCCAAATATAATATTTGTGTTATTGGGAGAATTTGAGTGATTGGATATATCTCCTACTCTATTCTATGATAATAATAATAGAATGGATGCTAAAGATGCATTCAATCAGTTAAATTTACCTACCTCCATTACGCCCTATTTCAATTGGTTATTGAAGATCTTAGTGGGGTGTTATAGAAAGTGGTATGAGAGTAACTGAATTTTAAGGATAAATTACGAAAGTATGATTGGATTTAATTTTAATAAAAAAATAAATTGAATATGATTTGATTACTACGAAACATAGGTTGGTGTAGTTTTTTTATAAGTGAGTGGCATAACACAACTAGAAGACCATAATACATATTTTATATTATATGAATTAAGGGTGTCAATTCAGGTCGACGGGTTAGGTTTGGGTCTGACCTGAATTTGACCCGACACAAATAGGTTAACCCAAACCCAATCTGTTTATTAAACAGGTCAAAAACCTAAACTTGAACCTGACCCGCCTACAACTCAATTGACTTAAACGTGACTCAAATGATTTATTTATATGTGCATTATAGGTCAAAATCGGATTAAGTCAAATTTCATTCATGATTGGGTCAATTTTGGTCAATGAAATTGAAATTTATTGGTCAATTGATTGAATTAGGTCCAAACTTGAACTTGAAATTTTTGAGAAAACCTGTGAGAAGTGAGGTAAATTCTGATATTAAAAGGAAAATTGAGGAATATACTATGCAGATCATTAGATATCAAAAGGATGTAATTATAAATGATGAAGATGATGATATAAATGATAGAAGCATGTAATATTTTGTAACACTTGTATTATCTATTATACCAACAATACTAGTATCAGTTACACTTATAGTTTTAAGTACTAGTGTCGGTACTAGTATCAGTGGAGATATAGATAAAATTTAAATTTATTTTAGAATTTGAAGCCAGTTCTACTCAAGAGTGGAGTGGATGTAAGAGTAGCTAAAGATTGAATAGTTAGAATTGAGAAGATCTTAAATGGAATGGAATGTCCAAATGATAGAAGAGTGCCTCTTGTAGTGCATAAATTGGAAGTGAGATAGAGCACTGGTAGAGAGGTTAATAGTTAGAGAGATTTGTAGGAAAATCTATAAAGTAAATTACTTGGGATGAGTTTAAGCAGGTTTTTTATAGATTTATTTGTCCCTCCTTCTACAAGGCAAGCCATGTAAGAAAAAATTGTCAATTTGACTTAAGGAACAAGAACTAGAATTTAGTATGAGGCGGAATTCACATCCTTATCAAGGTATGTTCCATAGCTTATCAACACACCCATTGAGAAGTGCTATATTTTTTTAGAGCACTGAGAGATTAGTTAAGAATTAAATATTTTACCGAGTTAGTGGAAAGTGCCAAACTTTTAGAGTAGGATATAAAAATGATAAGATAAAAGTTGGACACTAGTAGTAAGAAGGGACAATTAGATATCAGACCTGATCCATTCAAAAGCAAAAATTTATTCAAAGGTCGTAGTAGAAATATTAATAGGGACATCAACAGGGAAGTCAACAATTGGTATCAGTTTGCACTACTTGCAAAAAATTATATTTATGTCATTATTTAGTAAATTATGAGATGCATTATCTTAGTGGGGAGTCACGCTATCTCATATAATGTCCAAAGACCACCCAAAAAAAATAGAAAGTTATAGATTATATGAAAGCCAGAGCAATATAGAGGTATGAAGCCCATAATAGATAAGACATCATTGAAAGATAAATGATAAATATCTAAAGAAAATATAAAACCAATAATAGCATGCGTTTTAGCTTTAACTTTCCAAGAAGCTAGAGAATCATTAAAAGTGGTGATAGTTATAATAGTTATTTCAGATATTCATGCTAGAGTACTTCTTAATTCTTGTGCATCACACTCATTTATATGTGAACTATTCCATGATAAGCTACATTTACAACTTATCTACTTTAATTTTGTTATCAATATTATGTTAACATTTGGTGATTGCATGTTAACAATAATATGTGTGTTGCTGACATTATGATAGAAGAAATTTTTAATTGAATTTAATTTTGATACCTTTAATTAAATTTAAAGTGATATTGAGAATGAATTGGTTAGTAAAGTATTTTGCAATAGTTGAATGTTGGAAGAATAGAGTAAGCTTTGATTTACTAATAAAAATTTGTTTTATTTCCAATGTTCGAAATGAGTGATAACATCTTTGATAAATTCAATTAAGATTAACATAAAAGTTGGAGAATTGATATTTTTGGTTAAGTTAAAAGCTTACAAGTATTCAGTGATATAAAAGGCTAGTTTAATTATAAATGAGTTTGTTGATTTTTTTTTTTTCTTCTGAAGAACATGTTGGGTTGCCACCAGAGAGAGGAGAATTTACCTTGGATGTACCACTAGAAACTACTGTAATAATAAAAACACCTTATAGAATGACTATTGAAGATTTATAAGAATTGAAGAGTTAGTTATCTGAATTGATTAAGAAGGGTTTTATCATACCGAGTATGTCTCGATGGAGTGCACCTATTTTATGTGTTAAGAAAAATAATGGCTCCATGAGGTTGATTACAGAGTATTAAACAAAACTACTCTTAAAAATAAGTGCCCTCTTCCCACTATTGATGATTTGTTTGATCAGCTAGAAGAAGTTTGTATTTTTTTATGATTGATTTGAGATCTAATTACCATTAAGTTAGAGACAAAGAATGCGATATTGCAAAAACATCATCTGACACTAGGTATGGACATTATGGTTTTTTTGTTATACCCTTTGGATTAACTAACACACATGATGCATTTATGATCATAATGAATAGAATTTTCAAACTCTACCTTGATCAATTTGTGATAGAAATTATTGATAATATATTGATTTATTTTATGAACAATGCAAATCAAGCTAGTCATCTAAAAGTAGTGTTGAGCATATTTAGGGAACATAAATTATTTACTAAATTCTTTAAATGAGAATTCTTGTTGAGGAGTATTACTTTCTTGGGACATATTATTAGTGGTGAAGGTATTTCAGTGAACCAAGAGAAAGTGAGAGTAGCAATAAATTGGCTAAGATAAACTAGTGTATCAAAAGCTAGAATGTTTCTATGATTGACAAGCTATTATGGGAGATTTGTGAAGAGGTTTTCACATATAGCATCACATGTATCTAGACTTATTGAAAATGATGTTCAATTTGATTTGACTGAGGATTATGAGCATAGGTCTTAGAACTTAAGAGGTGTTTGATATTTACATCTTACCTTAATAATTTCAACTATAATTGATGATTTTCAAATTTATAGTGAAGCTTCTTTAAAGAGTCTAGGTTGTGTTTTGATGTAGAACAAGAAATTATTCTTAAAGATAGCTAAAATTATATGAAAGGAATTACTCAACATATGATTTAGAAATTAGTTGTAATTATTTTTGCTTTGAAAATTTGGACGATTATCTTTATGAAGTAAAATGTAAAATTTTACATATCATAGAAGTTTAAGGTATATATTCACTCCAAAAGAATTGAATTTGAAGTAGAGAAAATGGTTGGAATTAATAAAAGTTTATGATATTGATATACAATATTGTCTTGAAAGGACTAATGAGATCGCAGATGCATTGAGCAAGAAATCCAATGTACTAGCAAATTGGCTATTAACTTAAAAAAGTAGATTTGATTATATATATTGAAGCTTTCTCATTATAAGTTAGTGTTTAGAGTCATCAGGGCATAAGTAAATTATATCAGATGAATATTTAGTCCACTTTGAAGGATATAATCAAAACTATTTAAAATTTCAGTAATGATCATTGTAAACTAATTGACTAAATGCAAGTAGGTAAATAAAAAAAGGATATTAACATAGATGAATAGGGTGTGATTAAAAGTAATTTATATTTGTGGGTACCAAAGGAAGCAAGCTTAACTCAGAAAGTTTTTCATAAGACTCATAATTCAGGTTATTTTATTCACCCAAGTAGTACAAAAATGTATACAAATTTGAAAACACTATTTAGTGGCTCAGAATAAAGATAAATATGACATAATATGTATCCAAATATGAAGCTTGTCAAGTAGTTAAAGCAAAATATTAGAAACTAGTGGTGTGCTTCAGTCGTTGCCTATATCAAAGTGAAAGTAGGAGGATGTAGCCATGAATTTTTCATTAGTTTTCCCAAATTTAAGTAAGGATATGATTGTATTTGAGTTATTATTGATAGACTAATAAAGTTATCACACTTTTTATCTATTTGCTAGATTGTATCTATAAAGAAATTAGTAATAATATTTATAAAAAAAATCATCAAATTGCATGGAATCCTTAAAGTCATTATGTCAAATAGAGATGGTAGGCTTACATACAAACTATGAGAAAGTATTCACGATAGATTGGGAATTGAGTTACATTTCAACACTACACTTTATTCGCAGACATATGGGAAATCAAATGAACTATCCAATAAGTTTTGGTCTATTTTATTCAAATCTTAAAACTCTTGTAGATAAACTATTCATGTTTTAGATTTTTGTGGTAGCTAGGAGGATCATATTCTTTTAATAGAGTTTTCCTATAATACCAACTATCAATATAATATCAAAATTGCATCATATAAAGCATTGAATGATAGAAAAATGTTAGACTCCATTGAGTTAGGTTAAAACTAGAGAATGGTAGCTATTGGGGGCAGAATTGATTGATTAAACAATTGAAAATACTAGAATTATTAGAGACAAACTGAAAGCAGCACATATCCATCCACAAAATATTATGATACAATGAATAAAATGATGGTGTTTGAAGTTGGTGACTTTGTATTTTTAAAGGTTCGACCAATGAAAGGTATATTCAGATTTGGCTAAATAGGAAAGTTAAGTTTTGAATACATGGTGCCATTTGAAATTATTAAGAAATTTGGTAAGGTTGCCTACAAATTAGCATTGCCTCCAGATATGTCTAATGTGCACAATGCATTTCATGTATCAATGCTTATAAGATGGATCACATATGCATATAAGAGATTATCACATGGTAAAATTAAAGTCTAAGAAAACCGACTTATATGATAGACAAACAGAATTTGAAGTTAAAAATAAAATTTTCTTCAGAAGGTAAAATGCAAGCATAGACCAGTAAAAGAAGTAACTTATGAAACAACAATAATAAACACAACAACAACAAGCATTTATCCCACTAAGAATACTACATGAATCTTGTCCATTGTGTCCTATTATGTGTCTTCTCATTTAATTCGAGTATACTAAGGTCATTTTTTATACATCTTAACCATGTCTTTTAGGTCTACCTCTACCTTTCTTAACATAAGGAAAATCTAATGCATTTACTTTCCTAACCGAGTCATTGAACGGCCGACACTTTATGTGGCCAAACCATCTAAGGCGACTCTCTCTAATCTTATTTGCCACTAGAGCTACTCAAACTTTTTCCCGAGCATACTCATTTTGCATTTTATCTCAAAGTAAAACCACTCATCCAGCATCCTCATCATCTCGCAACACTTAATTTAGTCTCATGCTTCTCATTTATTGGCCAACATTCGCACCATAAATCATTGCATGTCTTACCACCATCTTATAGAATTTTTCCTTAAGTATAAGTGATTCTTTTCTATCAACAGCCGGATGCATTCCTCCACTTCAACCATCCAACTTGAATTCTACTATAACATCTCCATCTATTTCACCATCATTTTGAACAATGAGCCTAAATATCTGAATTGCTCACTCTTTTTAATGACTTGTTCACATAATGTTACAATACTACCACTATAACTTCTACAACTAAAATTACACTCATATATTCGATTTGAATCTACTTAAATAAAACCTTTAGACTCTAAGGTTGACCTATAATTCAAGTTTCTTTTAGACTCCCTCTAGTATTATCAACAAGAAGAATGCCATCAATAAAAGCATACACCAAGGTACATCTTCTTATAAATGTCTAGTAAGAACATCCATAACTAAAGTAAAAAGATAATGGCTTAAAGCTAATCCTTGATGTAATCCAACTGAAATAGGAAAATATTTTGTCAATCCTCCTTGTGTTTGGACACAAGTAACATCTCTAGTATACATATCCTTAATGAGTTGAATATAACCAATATTAACTCCTCTTTTTTTTTCTAGAACTCTCCAAAGAACATCTCAAATATCATAAGCTTTCTAAATCAATAAATATCATATGTAGATCCTCCTTGCTTTCTCTATACTTCTCCATCAAACCTCTTAACAAATGTATATCATCCATAATAGATCTACTTGGCATGAAACCAAATTGATTGTGAGAAACTTTTGTATCACATCGTAACCTATGCTCAATTACTCTCTCCCATAATTTTAATGTATGACACATTAACTTAATTCCTCTATAATTTGCACACTCTTGTGCATCACCTTTATTCTTAAATATAGAAACCAACAAACTCTATCTTCACTCATCTGATATCTTTTTAGTCTTTAAAATAACATTAAAAAGATTTGTAAGCCAAGAAATTCCTTGATCTTTTAAACATTTCCACAATTCTATCGGAATATCATCAGGTCCTATGATTTTTTCACATTTCATTTTCTTTAAAGCTTCTCTAACTTCAGATTTACTAATACGATGATAAAAACAAAATTTTCTATTTTTTGTTTAAGGTATTAAGGTTGCTAAAATCAATCGTATTTTCAGATCCTTCATTTAAAAGTTTATCAAAATACCTCATCCACCTATTTTCAATATTCTTTTCTAAGAAAAGTACTTTATAATTTTCATCCTTAATACACCTCACTTGAGCTAGATCTTTACTTCTCCTATCTCTTTGGTTAGCTAACTTGTACATACATCTTTCACCTTCTTTGATATCTAATCTATTATATAAATTACTAAAAGTTAAATTTTTTACATCATATATTGCTTTCTTAAAATCTTTATATGTCACTTTATATTTTTCCCAATTCTTCGAGTTTTTACATCTAAATCATATTTTATAACAACACTTCTTATTTTTTATCTTTTCTTGCACATTCTAACTCCACCACCAACTATATTTATTAAAAGAAGCTTTTCTTTTTAATTATCCAAGCATATTTTTAGCAACTTGCTTAATTTCACTTACTATTTTTTCCCACATAATATTAGTTTTTTTAAGAACATCCCAAATTCTAAACTCTTGTAGCTTACTCTTAGAAAAATTTTTTATTAGTGTTCTTTAAATGCCCCCATCTAATCTTAGAAAAATAATATGATTTATTTTTCATCTTTCAATCTTTCATCTTAAAATCTAAGACTAATAATCAATATTGGGCATTTAAACTTTCACTTTGAATGACCTTATAATCTTTACAATCTAAATAATTTTTTTCCTATTAGAAAATAATCATTGTGTTTTACTAGATCTATTTTTATAAGTAATAATGCTCATCTCTTTTCTTAAATAAAATAATAATAACTACAAAATCATAGCTAAAATAAAATCTAATATACCCCCGCTTTCATTACCATTTCAAATCCATAACCATCATGAATACTTTTAAAATCTCCTGTCACTCTACCAACATGCCCATTTAAATCTCATCCAATAAATACTTTTTTTTAAAGTGATATCTTTTATATTAATCCCTCTAATTCATTTCAAATTTTTTTTGAGTCTACATCCATACCTACTTAAGGAGCATAAACACTTATAACATTGATAATCTTAGTATCAATAATAATCTTTAAAGCTATAATTCTATCTCCGTCATTAATATTTATAACATTATCCTTCAAATTTTTATCTATAATCACACCTATGTCATTTCTATTTCAACTTCTATATGAATACTAAAGTTTAAAACATAAACTATCAATCTCTTTGGCTTTCTCTCCAACCCATTTTGTTTCTTGAACACATAAAATTTTTATCTTTCTATGAACAATAATATCTATTAATTCCATTAGTTTACCTATAAGAGTACTTATATTCCAAGTTCCTAACCTAATTCTAGTTTCATGAAGTAATTTTGCTTGCGATCCTTTCATAATGTGGGAACCCTTGCTTATTTAACACAGACTCTAAGGCGATGCAATGGCCATTGCATACTTTTACCGTGATTTAGTTATACAACTGCCCGCGACGCCTCTACACAATATTTTAAAGGATTCATGTCATGATTATTTAGACAAGTTTTACGCTGGTTGTTGACTCTCTATCGCAACCCTCCACTTTTTATATCCGGACTTGAGATCGATAATGATAGTGTTAAAAGAAACAACTTGTGAAAGAGAAGATAAAATGATATAGAGGTTTTCCTTTCGATGACTACCAAGAAATTTTGTGGACATAATTTTTATAAGGGAAAGATTGTAATATCCAATTTTTGATTGGCATAATGACAAAATACCCAAAATAAATTATACCTTAAAATTTTAACTTACACAAAAATCACAAAAAAAAAAAAAAACATTTCATTGCATTCTTCTCGTCAAAACAATCTTTGTGATATATATAATTATATGTCAATTCTTAATGACGAGAAAGTTATTGAATTAGTTTATCTTTTGATTAAGTTTTTTAAAAAGTTTTAATTAAAATTACCATTCACAGTTACTGTTGCTGGCACTGTAGTAGTTAATAGAAATCTCGATTTTTCCACTTACATTACAGGGTCATGCAACGGTACGTTTTACAGGAACAGTGGAGATTTATTCAGTATATTAAGTAATTAAGTAATTAATTGATATAATCTTATATGTAGTCAGCCATTTAATTTCCATTCCGTGAGTTCTGGGGGCTAAGCAGAGGGCAGTGGGAGAAGCTTGGGAGAAATCTGGGAGAAAAATAGAGGAAATCAGAAGGAAGAAAAGGACGAAGAAAAAGAAAAGAGAAGGAACATAAAAAAGAAAGAGAAGGGGAGGAAGAGTAGAGAAGAGGAGAGGAGGAAGGAAAACAAATAACAAAAAATGTGTGCATTTCGATTTAAATTTTAAAAATTTAAAATTATTTATCGATTTTAATTGGTATTAGATTTGTATGAGGAGAAATGTTGAATTTTTTATTTGAGGAGAAGATTTCGGAGAGCTCAATTAATGGAGGTAAATTGTCAAATGGGTACGGATGCAAATTCTAACATTTAAAGTAAGTCTTTTCTAGTCCTTTACAATTATATTTGTACCTCAAATAGCTTGAAAATTACAAGACATTGAAATTTCTTCATATTGTGATGAGTAATTTTATAGTCACTATTCATGTGTAAATAATCTTGTGAATATTTTGTTAATATAATATGTGAAATAAAGTTAAAAGTCCTCCAATATAATAGGAAGAAATGAAATTTAAAAAAAAAAAAAAATCAAGTTTTAAATTATAATTTTGATTTCATAGACTTATATCATCAATATAATTTTATTTATTTTCATATAAATTTTTTTTTTAATTATGCATGATTGATGATGCTTTCTTGGCTCTTGATTTAAACTTTTAATTTGACACTTATGATGTAACCATCATAGCTCTTAATCTCATCCTAGTTTATTGATCTTATTACAGTGGTATAGCTATAATATTTTATTTGTTGTTCTACATCATCTTATCTTATTAGTGAAAAAAAAAAAAATCTCTGTGGACAAGTTGATGCAGATCTAATTTTATAATTTTAGAATCCACTAAAATTTTATGATGCTAAGTCCTCAACTTATAACTAAGTGGAAGGAATCTTATTATAATTAAGTATTTGATTTTAATGAATAATTTAGTAATACTAAGTAACTAATCTCAATGACTAAGTTTTCCCAAATTAATAAAGAAAGAAACATAAATTTTAGATTACATCACTTGTGTTGATGTTTTCCTTCGTCTTCAACATAATATGTAAATAATAATAATAATAATAATAACAATAATAATAATAATAATAATAATATAATATAATTTTTTATTTCGAAGCAAATCGAAATGAACACGATCGAACAAACGATTATTCACGCCGTTTTATATCGCTCAAATGGTGTCGCCGTTAGTTAACGAGCTAACACGAGCTACATAACCCAATGTTGCTCACGAATAACAAACTTTTGATAGCCTAATCTTGAGAATAGGAGCCCTTTGATAGATAGAAATAGTGAATCCTTGCCTCCTTGTCTATAAATAAGAAAAAAATCCTTTAAGTCTTCTAATCTAGAAGAAATAGTTGATAGATAATAATAAAGTCAAGTGATTTAGCATTATTCTTTCTTTAGGTAGGGAGTTTGTACTATTGAGAATGTTGGTGTTAAATGTCAATAATAACCAATTTCTTGTGATGGTGATGATAAACAACATCATTGGTCTATGGCAGACATCAACATTAATTGTCAATCGACAGTAGTTGAGTATTGATGGCTAGAACTATAAAATTCTCTTAATTTTGAGAAATTTTTCTACGCATCTTCTCATTCTTATTATGGTCATATAAGTTGGCAATCTCAAGCTCTTCAAATTTGTCTAATTGAGACACTTATTTTGACTACAAATATATATGAATAGGAGGTGATTTGGACCCTCAAAATATCTCATAAAAGTTTCTACTATATTTGTAGTGTCTAATTTAAGTCCATTGGATTTGGATCAAGACATTTTTTGATATTATTGGGTTATCTTATTATAAGTTTGTGAAAAATTGAGATTATGGAGTAAATCATAGAAGTTTTGTTTTGAGTATTTAGATATTTTGAGATATAAAAGTTTATATCAAATTTTTTATTAGTCATGCATTTTTTTTATTATATCTCATCAATTTCATGTAAAAAAATAGCTCAAAATTTTACTTCTATGTTACCTGGCTGTGAATTACTTAGAGATTTTTTTTTTCATTTTTAATTGAAGACTATTTATTTGCCCTATTTCATTAACAACTGAAAATTTAAAATCTAAAATAAAGTCAATTTTCAACTTCTCACACTAAAAATGTTTTATTTTTTATTTTTACTTTTACTCACATATATGCAAGATTTCGAATTTATAATCTCTCAAATAAAAGCTTAAATTATTAATTAATAAACTAAGTATCCATTTGGGATAGTTACATCAGTATGAAAATATAGTGACTATAAAAGCGTTGTCAAAAAACTACAGATATTTTATAATTTTTTATTATTTCAAATAAATTAGATCATAGATTTCTAGTAGCCACTACACTCTACCAAGTTAAGTTGGATAAAGTATCTTTCCTATTATAGATTTTCGAAGTATAGCCTTAATATAGTTCCCAAACAGCACTACGATGTATTTTTACACTGCACCGTACCAGCACTATCGCATCAAATGCACCTTGAGATAAGATGCATACCAAAGTGCATCTCACATAAGGGTGTAAATGAGTTGAGCTGAACTTGAGTTTCGCTTGAGTTGAGTTTAAACTTGATTAAATAACTGAGTTTAATTTCGAGCTCAAATTCTATTCTCTGAGTTCAAGTCAGGCTCCTCATTTGATTCAGCTTGTTTAATATAGAACAATATAACAATTCTAATCTAAATAATTGAATTCTACTAAAATGATAGAAATAAAGAGAAATTAAATAAAAATTAATAAGAAATATATATTTTAAATATTTTTAATAATTTTATATTTAAATTATTGAATTTTAATATATTTTAAGTATATTTTAATCAATATTTTTTTAGATAATCCGGTTTTACGCGGGCCATCTGAGTTATAAAATTTTCATGATTTTAGTGGGATGGAGTTATGGAACCAAACTTATTAAAGCCATTTTAAACAAAACATCGGCTTCAAAAAGTAACTTTACGTCAAAACATGATTATTTTGTCTCTTTTGGCTGCAAATTCAATATTCAAGAAAGCTTAGTCTTCCATGAAGCTGCTCCTGATTAAAGGCAGTTTCAAAGAGAAGAAAGCTTTTAAATTTTTAAATATGTTTCCATTATTTTATATTTTTTAATGAAAAAATACTTTATATATATATAATAATAATAATAATAATAATAATAATAATAAATAATTTTATGTCTTCATTAATTTCTATTATATGTGCATTTGAAATAGTTGGTGGTGGAGTCAAAAGGAAAAACTTCTAATAAACATAGGCAAAATTTTTAAACTAAGCATCATTAAAACGCGTTAATTAAATAAGCGATTTTTCAAAATTTAAAAGACAATAGCTTTAAACGGGCGATCGGCTACCGACGTAAACATTATGCCACGCCTTTAACGGCAGCGACCGTAATCCAATACCCGCTTAAACGTGACCGAATTTATTAAATAAAAATTTTTTTGACCGCACCGTTTGATCATATCGCAATCGCTTTGTTATCTAATTCAAAGAAACTTAGTATCGTTGAATCGGCATGAAATTGTCCACACTTTCATGTTAACCCGAATTGAGATTGTGACGCCTTACATAAGAAATTTTGATGTATCTTAATTTAGTTGCATTTATGATTTAAATTTATATACATATATGACATGCACAAAATGAGCCTTATATATGTTATATTTGTAAAATAAAAGAAAACTCAACTTAAAGGATAATTTATGATTCTCTCGAATTTTACATAATATATATATTTATCTTAATATATGAGTATTTTTTCTTTTGATCTATAAATTATTTGTTTGATTAGTAGACTTTGATCATATTAAAATTAGAAAAATAAATGTGTTGAATGCTTATTTTAATTTTATATTTTTTTTTTTGCATTTTTTTTGAACTTTGATGTGCTTGTTCGTTATCTTAATGATATGTAAATATTTGGACTATTTTTAAAAAATAAAAAATGTAAAAAAATTAAAATCACATATAAGATACTATTGATCCCATAAATTTATTAAATAAAGAAATGTGACTAGAACAATGTACATCAAGGTAATATATAATCTACAACTACAGTATGCTAAAGTACATCTAATGACTACGCAAGTAGTGCATCACTTTACAGAATGTATGCGGCCGCCGGACGGCAGTGATGCCGGCCATGTCGACATCATCTTCTCCGCTTTCGGTGTCATCTAGAGGTGTAACATCCGATATCTCCGCGATACTCACGAAGGGTACTTATGGGTACAGATGCATCCGTTATATACGGATGGGTGAGGATACATGGAAGACTGCACCGCCTGAAAATGGACATGCCTTCGCCAGAGTACGGAAATGGTGTGCTATGGTATGGACCGACTGCATGACGATGGACCGATCGAATCAGCATGTGGTCGAAAATGCCGAGGAACTACTAGCCAGATCTCTATACCGCTATCGATATGTGCATGTCCTTATTAAGTTTCATAATTCCTAAGTATTGATCAATTTGAAATCGAGTCCATATCTCTCCAAAATAAGCGAGAATATATCCGTGTGTCAAGATATGTTCCTCTCAGATAAAAAAATTATGTTGTATATTAAACATATAAATTTTTATGAATAACATAAATTTCTTTAATCGGTCTCTCTCAGAACGAGGGTAGTAGGTAGTCGGCGGTATGGTAGAGCCACGAGCATGTATAAGGAGGCCGGGATCGATACCACCATATCTGGAGCTCCTTAGGGTCAGTATGGGTGGCGCACCACATCAACAATGGCACGGCCTCCCGTAATATGTAAGGTGGTGGTAAGCAGACCGGTCAACATCGACCTTTCCCGTCCATCATTTCGGCGATGAAGGATCAATAGGATCGGCGCTCGGCTCACGGGTGATAGCGAAGGCTGACCGTAGAAGCGGGAGATACCACTCGATGCGCTTCCAAGCGGATCAATGGAACCCGGTAGCCATATCTCACGACCGACCAAACATACATCGCCCACTCTGGATCAGGCCATAAGGTTCCCATATCACTACGGTATTTAATAAAATTGTTCCTCTTTAACACCTTTATTTTGAAGCACTCACGGCGTTGGTTGTCCAATGCATAGCGGAACCCTCGTCGCCGATGTCCACTTTGCCACATCTTGAACTTCACTCTGCGACTTACGGTTTAATGTTCTTGATATCCATCATATAGCGTGTGTAAATATGGATATCCATTGTATTTCACCACATACATTTTTTGACACATGAACTCGGCCTCAGATCATGCGATTTTTTTGAAGAATCTCGGGCACCCAATCGAATGTCGTCGAGGAGATAATACATAGATCAGGTCGCGAACATATAATTGGAACCAAGTCTCGTAAGGTTCTAATAAACCAGTTCCAAGAATCATTGCATTCTGCTTCAACGATCGCAAATGCTAAAGGAAACAAACCATTGTTAGCATCGATACCAACAGCAGTTAGCAATGTACCTCTGTACTTGCCCAGTAGAAAAGTACCATCGAGACTCAACGGTCTGAGCGCCAACCCGGTATGGATGGACGAAAGCGAGAAAATGCGTTGAAATTGTCCACGAATGCTTGGTGAATTGATACAACGTGCGGGGATAAGCGAACATAAGACAACCATAAAGCGATCCCAGCGAGCGATCTGACTCTTCCCAACTACCAAATATACTTTGTATGGCCTTCTGCGTGCATCCCATGCTTTCATATATGAAACTCTAATCTCAAACTTGATTCTATTCGACCAATGATTTCGAGGTTTCAAGTCAAGCTGACATCGATAGCGGTGGATGTAGTAAGCTAATAAATTGGGAGGTGCATTACTATGTCAGGTGCTTTCTTGAATGTGAACATGTGTGTGACGACAAGTTGAAATTACAAGCACCACCAAGCCTCTTGCTTGCAGAGCATCTGGCGCCACAAACATGCATTGGGATTATTGCTATGAATGCAGCGTCCGTGAACCTCGACTTATTAGAATCACATGTCACATATTCCGCTATTTATGATTGACCATCCCTGCACTGTAAATTTGAGGTGTCCCTTGTCATGGAAACACATTCCCTCAAGTAGGTCTGCCGGAATAAAGTTATCTTCCAGAAAAATAGAATTTGATTGGAGACCATCAAAGTTTAGTTCTTCATCCCATTGTTGAGTTGATTGACAAGCTTGGACATATTCGTTGTTAGTAAACATGTGTTCCTCACGGTATTTGTTAGAATATTCTCTTAATATCCGGTTGCGACATTTGGATAATTTTCTTCACCAATCTCACCCTCACTATCATCATTAATACGAACTTCGTTATTTGGGCATTGTTTCGTATCCCTCATCCCCAGTTTCTGGAGGAGCCACCTCATCAGAATGGTACTCATCCATGTTTACTGAAGTTGAAGCAATATCAGTAGCCCGGATAGGAGGTGCTGGTATGTCTACATCTTCACAGCTGCACGTATAAATATAGTGTTCTAGGTTAATGTGAATGTTTGAAGATAAACAAGCGGTTAATAAATTACCATGATGTGGTCCTCGTGGGCGTAAGTGGTGTTGAAGTTTCAATTGCATGGAATTCATCTACGCGCATAATCATGCGCTTGATCGATAATTTGTTTGATTTCACTTTCAACATATACAACGAGTGCGCGATTCTTTGCATTGATGGCCGATTCAGACTTAGTCATCGTAATGTTGTAGCAATGGCTGCCGAGAAACACATCTGCGATTGATCACGAACCGGGTGAATCAATGTTCAATGACCGCATGATTCGATCTTGAACATTGTTAAAATTAGCGGCGAAATTAATATGGGGCGATTTTCCCCGCCGTATGCGTAGGGAAAAATCATCACGGCGCTAAGTTCGCCACCATAATCTGACACGGACATCATTGCTTGAACTCATTTTCAATCAAATATTTGTACGTGGAAATCTTTGAATAGCGGACTTGTTCTAGTTAAATTAATAGTTATCTTGTAAAATACAAATGACATCAAATATTTGTACCAACTCCATGTTCTTGGTGAATTACATGAAGAAACTATAAATGAAACTCTAGAATGGATATATCTCTTCATCAATGACTATTTTGATCCACATTTTAGTTGAATGGATCAAAAAATTGCACAAAAAATAAAATTTACATACATAACACAATTCTTATGCATCTAAATATCTAACACTTACAATTTGATATTTAAAATAAATCGCTTTGTCTATGAATAAAAATTTATGTATTATTAATATAAATATGAAAGTTTAGGTGCTACATATGTTATATATAAGAATTGTGTGCTATGTATGAGCGTTTATATAAGAATTGTCTTTGTGTTATTTTACTTTTTCTATGTAAATGGTGCTATCATAAAACTACTTCAAAAAATGAAATAGTTTAAAACCTTCATCTTTCTAAATAATACATAGAATAATACATTTATGCAATAGTTTCAAACCTTCATCTTTCTAAATAGACATAGAATGAAACACTTTATTCATATCTGAAAATAAATAACAAAAGACAAATGACTGAAAAGCGTGGAGCAAGAACAATGGAAAGGAACAATTTGCTAGCATCTGCAATGAAGGAAGATATATATGAAATAAACTCACAAACCGTAATAAAAAGGGGACAAAAGTAGAAAGATAGATTAAAGGGATCTTGTGAAGCTTACCAAACTGTTATCTCATTAGAGTACCAAAAATAGGCAAACAATAATAGCACCATTATAGCAAGATTTTATGAGAATACAAAAGAAACTTGTCATAGTTTTAATCTAGAATTTTGTAACAACTCAATGCCAAAAGTGAAAGGGATTTGAAGTGAAATACAAAAAAAACATTCAGCCTTCCATAAAATTCATTTATTCCTAGTATTTCAATCTTAGTTTTTCAATTATCATAAGCCACTATAACTATCTTAAACAAAATACAGAACCGCAATTCTTTATTTTTCTAATGTACACTTCTCATGAAAATGGAAGAGTTGTTTTTTTTTTTTGCGATAACTTAATGTAGCGGGTTCTATCAAACATCTCAAAGTTTTGATAGCCTAGACACAAAACAAAAGATAGACAACTTGAAGGTCAGCATTATCACAAGGCCTATGGATGGACAACAATTAAAGAAGAACAGTTCCTTCAAATAAAGTATCATATCAAATCTTATGGAACCAAAAAATAAAATAAAATAACACACACACATACAAGGAACATCCTAAAATCTGAACAAAAACACAAACTTAAAACCATAAAACACAAAATCCAAAAGAGGCGAATTTTGATCGGTGCCAATCGGTACCAAGCTCATATCACGTCTCAAAAAAAAGAATAAAAAAAAGTTATCGAAAAGGCGAAATACACAATATATCCAACAAACAATTATAAATTAGGAATCAGTAGCCTAAGGGTAAACCAAGATCTCCAAAACAAAGAAAAGTATGTGAAGAAATATTCCAACCCAAAATAAAAAATAAAACAAGCACAAACACCCATTACCTAAAATACAAAATTAGTTAGATCCACAATATATATACCTAAATATACTAAAATACATATCACAAATGTATATTATATCACTCGTTTATTTTGAAAAAACAAAAAAAAAAAAACCTTTTCGCCAAACTTCGGATCCACGGTAGGCGAGATCTGGCGGTGGCGGCGGATCAGCCGGCGGATCGGCGGTGGCGGCGGAAAGCGGCGGCGAGCCGAACGGCGTCGATCGGTTCGGCGGGCGGAGGAAACTAATCAGAGATCGGGATCGATCTCGGATCGGGTTTTAATAAAATCGATTCGCGGTCAGGCGTTTAAGCGGCGGCGGTAATACAGTCGGCGATCGCCGTTAAGCGGCGCTAATGTTGCAGCGGTGATTGTTTAAGCGGCTATTTAAATTTTGGAAAAAAAGCGCTTATTTAAGCTAATTAACGCGTTTAATGATGCTTAGTTTAAAAATTTTGCCATAAACATATTTGATGGTGGAGTCAAAAGTAAAAGACTTCTAATAAAAATAGTTGGTAGTGGAGTTAAAAGGAAAGCTTCTAATAAAAATATGCAAGAAAAGATAAGAAATAAGAAATATTATTATAAAATTTAGTTTAAATGTAAAAATTAGGAGAATTAGGGAAGATATAAAGTGATCTGTAGAGATTCTAAAAAAGTAATTTATGATGCAAAAAAATTTAGCTTATAGTATTTATATAATAGATTGTATATCAAAGAAGGTGAAATATGTATATATAAGTTAGCTAATCAAAGAGATAGGAAAAGTAAAGATCTAGTTCAAATAAGATATATTAAGAATGAAAATCATAAAGTGTTTTTCTTAAAATAGGATATTGAAAATAGGTGGATGAGATATTTTGATAAACTTTTTAATGAAGAATTTGAAAATACGATTGAATTTAGCAACCTTAATACTCTAAACAAAAATAGAGAATTTTATTTTTACCGTTGTATTGATAAATTTAAAGTTAGAGAAGCTTTAAAGAAAATGAAATGTGAAAAAAAGTAGGACATGATAAGGTGTATTAAGAATGAAAATCATAAAGTGCTTTTCTTAGAAAAGGATATTGAAAATAGGTGGATGAGATATTTTGATAAACTTTTTTAATGAAAAATTTAAAAATCGATTGAATTTAGCTAATATTCTAAACAAAATAGAGAATTTTATTTTTACCATTGTATTAATAAATTTAAAGCTAGAGAAGCTTTAAAGAAAATGAAGTGTGAAAAAATAGTAGGACATGATAATATTCCAATAGAAGTGTGTAAATGTTTAGGAGATCAAAAAATTTCTTAACTTGTAAATTTTTTTAATAATATTTTAAAGACTAAAAAAATGATAGGTGAGTAAAGAAAGAATTTGTTGGTTCCTATATTTAAGAATAAAAGTGATACACAAGAGTGTGCAAATTATAGATGAATTAAGTTGATGTGTCATACATTAAGATTATGGTAGAGAGAAATTGAATATAGATTATGATGTGCTACAAAAGTTTTTCAAAATCAGATTGGTTTCATGCCATGTAGATCTACTATGGATGCTATACTTTTGTTAAGAGGTTTGATGGAGAAATATAGAGAAAGTAAGGAAAATCTACATATGATATTTGTTGATTTAGAGAAAGCTTAAGATAAAGTTTCAAAAGATGTTCTTTGGAGAGTTCTAGAAAAGAAAAGAGTTAATATTGATTATATTTAGGTCATTAAGGATATGCATACTGGAGTTGTTACTTGTGTCCAAACACAAGGAGGATTGATAAAATATTTTCTTATTTCAGTTGGATTATATAAAGGATTAGCTTTAAGCCCTTATTGTTTTGCTTTCGTTATGGATGTTCATACAAGGCATTTATAGGAAGATGTTGGTGTATGCTTTTATTGATGACATTCTTCTTGTTGATAAGACTAGAGGGAGTCCAAGAGAAACTTGAATTATGGAGGTTACCTTTAGAGTCTAAAGGTTTTCGTGGTGGATCTAAACCCGAATATATGGAATGCAATTTTAGTTGTAGAAATTCTAGTGGTGGTGTTGTGACATTGGGTGACAAAGTCAAAAAAGAGTGAGCGATTTAAATATCTAAGCTCATTGTTCAAAAAAAAATAGATGGAAATAGATGGATGTAGAATTCAAGTTGGATGGTTGATGTGGAGGAATGCATCTTCTGTTATGTGATAGAAAAGTACCACTTAGACTTACGGAAAAATTATAAAAGATGGTGATAAGGTGCAATCATTTATTGAATGTTGACCAATAAAATAAAGCATAAGACTAAGTTAAGTTGTAGAGATGAGGATGCTCGTGTGGATGAGTGGCTTTTATAGATAAAATGCTAAATGAGTATATTTGGGAAAAGTTGAGTACCTCCAATGGTAGATAAGATTAAAGAGAGTCACTATATGATTTACACATAAAGCATCGCCATTCATGACCCTTAGAGAGTAGATTAGATTTGTCTTATGTTAAGAAAGGTAGAGGTAGACCTAAAAAAAGACGATTAAGATGTAAAAAAAATGACTTAATTTACTTGAATTAAATGAGAATTTACATAATAGGACATGGAGAAGAAGGATTCTAGAAACCCCACATAGTGGGATAAAGACTTGTTGTTATTGTTGTAGTGCATTCCTCTTAAATCTGTCCATCAAGATTTCATTTGCAGAAAACCACCACAGGCTTTATTTATTTATTTTTTTCCTTTTTTGAAATCAATGCTGGGTTTAGACTTTGAAATTAAAATGTAAAAAGGAGAAAAAAAAATTGTTGAAAAATGCAATTGTAGACCAAAAAGTCATAAACTGCAGCTTTCCAAACCTAGTAATCTTCGCATCATGAAAATAGACTAACGAGTTCACAGTAATATGAAATCAAAGAATAAACGGCTGTCACATAAATTTGAAAATTATAAGTCGAAGTTCAACACCAACAACACTGAAGACCGAAATTAAGAGGAATTCAGAACCGTAACAAATGATAAAATCATCGGAAATGGTTTCTTGGACAACTTTTTTAATGATTTATCTTTGTAATTTAGTCCAAATGTTATTTTTTTTGTGTGCATATAGACATTTAATTATTTGTATTTTGTTGATTACGATATATTTTGATTTAATAATAAAAAATTTGATATAAATCAAGTTATTATTGGTGGTGTTCGTTGTATTTACTTTGGCAAGTTCTTAAGACAACAGTTCCTATTTATATAAAGTTGATATTTTTATGTACACTTTAAATAAAAAACTACAAGAGATTAATAATAGATTTAAAGAATAAATTATTGAATTATTGATTCTGAGTTTAATTATAAAATGAGATGAATATCTATCATTTAAAATTGATGATATTTATTAATTTATATTAAAGACTTAAAATATAAAAACACTACACTTAAATTTTTAATTAGAGTATTTTAAAATTGAAGCTCATTAAAACCAATTTTCTTAAAATTCTTCTTAATTTTTCATTCATGTTAAATATTAGCTGAGGCAAACAAAAATTAATTACATATTCTCTTATTAATTAATTATTTACTTAATTAGATTGATCATATTGTTACTTATTTCGACTATAATAACTGAATGTGCATTTTTAGTAATAAATATTGTCGTGATAAGATTAGAGTGATATTTTGTGAGCTCATTGATAAAATATACTGAGAAGAATATTACAATATATTTTTATATAAAATTAATAATTGATTATTTTGATGCAAAAAAATATTGTCACACACAATTTAAAATACTTAATCATAATATCTATATTAAAAAATATTTTTTATAATTTATAAGTTGTTCTTAGTTAATTTTAATTTAATTTTTTATTTATATTTATTTGATTTTTAAAAATTAAAAATTTAATATATATATGTGCATTTGAAATAGTTGGTGGTGGAGTCAAAAGGAAAAGCTTCTAATAAAAATAGTTGATGGTGGAGTCAAAAGGAAAAAAACTTCTAATAAAAATAGTTGGTAGTGGAGTCAAAAGGAAAACTTCTAATAAAAATGTGCAAGAAAAGATAAGAAATAAGAAATATTATTATAAAATTTAGTTTAAATATAAAAATTAGGAAAATTAGGGAAAATATAAAGTGATGTGTAGAGATTCTAAAAAAGTAATTTATGATGTAAAAAAATTTAGCTTATAGTATTTATATAATAGATTGTATATCAAAGAAGGTGAAATATGTATATGTAAGTTAGCTAACCAAAGAGATAGGAAATGTAAAGATCTAGTTCAAATACGGCATATTAAGAATGAAAATCATAAAATGTTTTTCATAAAATAGGTGGATGAGATATTTTGATAAACTTTTTAATGAAGAATTTGAAAATACGATGATTGAATTTAAAACCTTAATACTCTAAACAAAATAGAGAATTTTATTTTATCGTTTGATAAATTTAAAGTTAGAGAAACTTTAAAGAAAATGAAGTGTAAAAAAATAGTAAGACATGATAAGGTGTATTAAGAATGAAAATCTTAAAGTGCTTTTCTTAGAAAATGATATTGAAAATAGGTGGATGAGATATTTTGATAAACTTTTTAATGAAGAATTTAAAAATACGATTGAATTTAGCAACCTTAATACTCTAAACAAAAATAGAGAATTTTGTTTTACCTGCAGATTAATAAATTTAAAGTTAGAGAAGCTTTAAAGAAAATAAAGTGTGAAAAAATAGTAGGACATGATAATATTCCAATAAGCGTGTAAATGTTTAGAGATCAAGAAATTTCTTGACTTATAAATTTTTTTAATAGTATTTCAAAAAAATGATAGGTGAGTAAAGAAAGAATTTGTTAGTTCCTATATTTAAGAATAAAGTGAGAGAGTGCAAAATTATAGAGGAATTAAGTTGATGTGTCATACATTAAGATTATGGTAGAGAAATTGAGTATAGATTATGATGTGCTACAAAAGTTTTTCAAAATCATTAGTTTCATGCCATGTAGATCTACTATAGATGCCATTTTGTTAAGAGGTTTGATGGAGAAATATAGAGAAAGTAAGGAGAATCTACACATGATATTTGTTGATTTAGAGAAAGCTTATGATAAAGTTTCAAAAGATGTTCTTTGGAGAGTTCTAGAAAAGAAAAGAGTTAATATTGATTATATTCAAGTTATTAAGGATATACATACTAGAGTTGTTACTTGTGTCCAAACACAAGGAGGATTGATAAAATATTTTCTTATTTCAGTTGGATTACATCAAGGATTAGCTTTAAGCCCTTATTGTTTTGCTCTCATTATGGATGTTCTTACTAGGCATTTATAGGAAGTTGTACGTTGGTGTATGCTTTTTATTGATGACATTCTTCTTGTTGATAAGACTAGAGAGGGAGTCCAAGAGAAACTTGAATTATGGAGGTTACCTTTAGAGTCTAAAGGTTTTCATTTGAGTGGATCTAAAACTAAATATATGGAGTGCAATTTTAGTTGTAGAAATTCTAGTGGTGGTGCTGTGATATTGGGTGACCAAGTCATTAAAAAGAGTGAGCGATTCAAATATCTAAGCTCTATTGTTCAAAATAATGGTGAAATAGATGGAGATGTTATTAATAGAATTCAAGTTGGATGGTTGAAGTGGAGGAATGCATCTTGTCTGTTATGTGATAGAAAAGTACCACTTAGACTTAAAGGAAAAATTATAAAAGATGGTGATAAGACCTGCAATGATTTATTGTGCAGAATGTTGGCCAATAAAACAGAGGCATAAGACTAAGTTAAGTGTTGTAGAGATGAGGATGCTCAGGTGGATGAGTGGCTTTACTCTTAGAGATAAAATGCGAAATGAGTATGTTTGGGAAAAAGTTGGAGTACCTCCAATGGTAGATAAGATTAAAGAGAGTCACCATATATGATTTGGCCACATATAGCGTCGGCCATTCGATTACAGAGAGTAGATGTGATGATTTGCCTTTATGTTAAGAAAGGTAGAGTAGAAAAAAAAGACTTGATTAAGATGTATAAAAATGACCTTAATTTACTTGAATTAAATGAGAATACATAATAGGACATAATGGAGAGAAGGATTCTTAGCCCCACATAGTGGGATAAAGACTTTGTTATTGTTGTAGTGCATTCCTCTTAAATCTGTCCATCAAGATTTCATTTGCAGAAAACCACCACAGGCTTTATTTATTTATTTTTTTCCTTTTTTGAAATCAATGCTGGGTTTAGACTTTGAAATTAAAATGTAAAAAGGAGAAAAAAAAATTGTTGAAAAATTGTAGACCAAAAAAGTCATAAACTGCAGCTTTCCAAACCTAGTAATCTTCGCATCATGAAAATAGACTAACGAGTTCACAGTAATATGAAATCAAAGAATAAACGGCTGTCACATAAATTTGAAAATTATAAGTCGAAGTTCAACACCAACAACACTGAAGACCGAAATTAAGAGGAATTCAGAACCGTAACAAATGATAAAATCATCGGAAATGGTTTCTTGGACAACTTTTTTTAATGATTTATCTTTGTAATTTAGTCCAAATGTTATTTTTTTTGTGTGCATATAGACATTTAATTATTTGTATTTTGTTGATTACGATATATTTTGATTTAATAAATAAAAATTTGATATAAATCAAGTTATTATTGGTGGTGTTCGTTGTATTTACTTTGGCAAGTTCTTAAGACAACAGTTCCTATTTATATAAAGTTGATATTTTTATGTACACTTTAAATAAAAACTACAAGAGATTAATAATAGATTTAAAGAATAAATTATTGAATTATTGATTCTGAGTTTAATTATAAATTCTTAAGATGAATATCTAACATTTAAAATTGATGATATTTATTAATTTATAGTTAAATTTTATTCTAAAGACTTAAAATATAAAAACACTACACTTAAATTTTTAATTAGAGTATTTTAAAATTGAAGCTTATTAAAACCAATTTTCTTAAAATTCTTCTTAATTTTTCATTCATGTTAAATATTAGCTAAGGCAAAAAAAAAAAAATTCTCTTATTAATTAATTATTTACTTAATTAGATTGATCATATTGCTACTTGTTTCGACTATAATAACTGAATGTGCATTTTTAGTAATAAATATTATCGTGATAAGATTAGAGTGATTTTTTTGTGAGCTCACTGATAACATATACTGAGAAGAATATTGCAATATATTTTTATGTAAAATTAATAATTGATTATTTTGATGCAAAAAAATATTGCCACACACAATTTAAAATACTTAATCATAATATCTATATTAAAAAATATTTTTTTATAATTTATAAGTTGTTCTTAGTTAATTTTAATTTAATTTTTTATTTATATTTATTTGATTTTAAAAAATTAAAAATTTAATATATTTATTTATTTTTTATTTCATCACCCTCTCTTTGAATTATTTTTCCACCACTAGTCGCAGATAATATTCCAACCAATCATCTCTACACTAATTTTGATCAGCATCTCTCGTCTTCCTCAAAGGATTATGGACCACCCTCCTCTACTTATACAACAAGGAATATGTCAATTTTTTTAAAGAAGAGACCTTAGATAGGGATGACAATTAGAGTTTATACAAGGTTAGGTTTGTGATAAGTCATTGACCATTGTAAGGCAATCTTCTGCAAGCTATTTGCAATTTTTAATTTTGATTATTCTCTTGATTTAATATCTCTTGTTAGAATTTTTCTAATCAAATTTGCATTTGTGTAACACTGTATGAGATGGACAGTATTGGTGGTCCTTTTTAGTTATGATAGACCATTTATCTTTTAAAAAAAAATTCTACTGTTAGACTTGTGAAATAGGATTTCAATGAAATTTTGATTTTGGTAAACTTCCTTACCTTCCACCATGCTACAATGATAAAAAAAATGAGATTTTTAACATTGTTAAAGATTGAAACTTTCTTAACTATCGATTCTCATAGCCTCTAAATGTAGGCTAACTTATGCTTATACGAGTGTTCAAATATTTATTAGCTCTCTTTTTATTGACAAAATTTCAGTGTTGATAAAGGGAAAAAGAGATCCAACAAGTTTTAAATGATTGAAAAATGAATTTTTGTGTCATCTAAAACTTTTATGAATTCTTCAAGTAATTACCCTCTCTTGCATCAATTGTTCAACATTAAAACTCATGTTCTTATAGAGATATGAGTACTAGTTAATTTAGACATCTTATCCATTAAGATCCCATTAAATCAAAAGTCTCCTTTAAAATCAAGATCATCCCTAATCTTAACCTCTCTACTAAGGCCAACAACATGGCAACAACCTCCTCATCCGTTGTTTCCATTAAAAATTTGCCTAACTTCTCCTTTTTTTCACTACTAAGGAGAAAGCTCTATATACTTCTACTACTCAGGCTATTATTAGCCTATATATCCTCTCCAATGAAGATAGCTTCTTCTTAACTCAAGTTATGTTGCCTTTTAACTAGTCCACTTATAATGACAATATCCTTGACCCCTCACGAGGCCACATCACCAAAAGCTTTCTTCAAGATCCTACAGTAATCCTCATGAGGCCACATCAAGAGGCCACAACAATATTGACATAATAGGTTTTCTAACGACCAAAATCCGTGACTCTTTTGTTGATCTTTTAGTTGTCATATCTATATGCTCTTTCATAAAGAAGGTGATTGTCATAATTTCAATCTTTATTCATATGACAAAATATTTGTCAAATGACATTAAAAGAAAAATAAATTCATTATATATCTCATCTATAATTCATATATGAGTAACTTATTTATTCCTCTTCTATTAAATTTTTCATTACCTTTATTTATGTTGAGAATAGTGCTCTTAAAAGGAAAGCTTTATGGAAGAAACTTATTGTTTTAGCTTTTCATGAAATCATTGATCCTTGGATATTAGTTGAAGACTTGAATTGTATCAAGCAAGATAATGCAAACATTGTGAGAAGACCTATTCCTCATAATAAATTAGTGCCTTCAACAATTATATTTTATACCTTTCTTTCTAAACTCCCAAATAAAGGCTTATTCTTGTATGTTTAATCATCGATATGATACTTATATTTTCTTTCTTCTAGATAAATCATTTTGAAATCTCAACTTGTTGGATTGCTTTCCACATTTTCACCATAAAGTATGCAATCCTTTATCACTCAATCATTCACTTTTGGTTTGGTGGTGAAAGAGAGACTTATTCTTTTTTTGAATAGATTCATTTATAAAAATTATTGAAAGTACCTAGATGATTTTAATAATATTATGCTCTACAACTATGTTTTTCTATATTCGACGATATTATATTTTCTTTATGGAATAAGCTTAAAATATAAAATAAAATAAATTATACTTCATTAATTAGAACATCTTAGCATTGAAACACTAATAGCAAGATACATTAAATTCTTGGTTGTTCTCTCCCTTGATCTTGTTCTTCTTCTTAAAGCTCTAAATAATTTTATAGGATTTCATTTTAGCAAAAAATTTTAAAAGTAAACAACGCTTGGTTGATAAATGATAAGCATGATTTAAAATTTTTTTAATAGCACATTAAAAGCAAGAATTGTAATTCTATCAAAAAAAATCAAAACTTTCTTAGATTCTCTCTTCACATTAAAAGTTTTTTTAGTTTGATTAATGGTTGCACCTCAATTTACTTATCATTATAAGGAACTTAAGGTGTACTTTAAAGCTTCCAATGGTACAATATAAGGATGCTCTCTTTTCCCCATCTCTTCTATTTTATGATGAATATATTCACCATAATGATATAAGTACATTGCATTTGAGAAATTATAAATCCATTAAACAAAAAAGCTATAATTTCCCATTTTATTTATACAAATATTTATTTTTAGCAAAGTTATTATAAAAAAAAAACCTTCAAAGGGAGTTTGTAAACTTCAATGAATTAAGATTGAATGCTACCAAATATAATATTTATTTTTCTAAATGTGCGGAGCCTAATACTAAGACTCTATTTTCACCAATGAACGAGATTAATTACCATATATTATGGAAATACTTTAGCATAATTATCTCTCCATTAAACTCAATTTCATGAATTGTTCACTAATTATGAATAAATTATCTAATTATCTTAGTAAATAAAAAATGATTTATTAATTTTTCCTAGAAGATTATAGTTTCAACAAAATCACTATGTGGGACTATTTGAACTACTAGTTTAGATCAGCTATCATTCTCAAAGGCTTTATTAAGAAGATTTTATCTCTTAATCTAGAACTTCTTATACCATAATAGAAAGGACAATAAGATGCATATTATATCTTTGTTAAAACTATTCACTCGGGAGGATTGCTGATTCCCTCACTTGATATCAAGAATTCTATTTACAAAATTAAAATGATCGATAGAATCTATATTTTATTTATTTATTTTTCAGTTGATTTTACAATTCTTATAGGCTAGTCCGAGTTCATACTAGCAAGAATGCCTCCACTCTTTAAAAGGACATTCATTATATTGCAAATAATATTTAGAACCGATTTCCTTTTGTTTGGCTAAACTTCTTGTTTTTATTTTTCTAGAACCAATGAATCATGAAAGTTTTATAATGTATAGTATAAGATCTAGTGATTTAGATTTTCTTAAGAAACATGAAAGCACCACTATTAATGATGTTATTTATAATAATCACTGATCCATACTTAATACTACTTCTCAGATATGATTGACTTGTACACTATTATACATAATATACCAATTTTTTTGCAAGCACATATTTAAATGATTTGATTATGAATTCTTCTCCTTTAAGAGAGCTTATCTTAGAATTTTTGCTCACATTCTTGTTGTGAGCTAGCATAAACTACTTTGTTCAATGGTTTTGATATCATGTTTACAACATTTTGTAGGAAAATTTTGCTCTAGGGCTTCATTCCTAAGACATACTAGTTAAAAAAGGTATTATGATTACAGCTACTTGTCCCTTCTACTCTATAACGAGGAATTGCATGCTCCATTGCTCAATTTCTATGATAATCCTTTGATATGGCATCCCTCAAAGTCAGGGGCGGACCCATGCGTAAGTGAGGGTGGGCAATTGTCATATTATAGTTTCTTTTAAAAAAAATAAAATAATTGCCCAACCCTTAATAAAAAAATCTTGCCCAATAAAGACAATTTTTTTTCATTTTATTAGTTTGCCACCCTAAAATTAATAAATGATAATAAAATTTTGTTAGATTTTGATAATTAATTTTAAAAAGTGATTGGTCCGCTCAAAGCTCTTACTTTCTCTTTATTTTTGCTTTCATAGGTGTTTTAGTATGGATCTTTTATCTCTTACAAAATCCCAAGAAAAGAAAGTAAATCATAGTATATTATACATGATTATAGTATATTATGATGAACTAGCCTTTCTTTTTGTTCTTTTTTTTTCTAATTTTGGCATGGAAAGTCTCTAATTTTTTTTATAATGCTTTACTTTCATATGTTGTTGTTCTTTTGAATGGAGATATGCTTCCATGTGCCATTGTTTTCTTTTGATAGATTTGTATTTTTTTTTTTTTTTGGCTTGTAAGTCTATGCCTCTACCTTATGATCAATAAAATCTAGGCAAACTCTCAATTAAAAAAAAATCATTAAAGTAGAAATTTAATATAAGAGTGATTAAATCTCGAAAGTTTGATATCAAGTTTTGAAATTCTTATCTACAGAACACCTTAAAAATTACAAAAAACTATCATTAAAACGGAGTATTAGATAAATCTCGAGAGATTGATATCAAGTTTTGAAATTCTTATCTACCAAACACCTTAAAAAGTACAAAAATTATCATTAAAATGAAGTATTAGACCACCCGAACATGCTTGAAAAGTAAAAAAAAAATCATTATAGGGTTGTGATTTGTAAAACAATAGTATTAACAATACTCATTAAATGAAACTTAGTAAAAAATGCTAATGTTGTTGTAAAAGCTGGAAATTTGAAAAAACAAAAACAAAAGCTTAGTACTTCTCTAAATAAGCTATTATTTTTATACCAAATTAAATTATTATAGGGTACATTGCTTAAAAAAATTTAAAAAGGAAAACAAAATGATGAGATGCAAATCAAGATGCACAGATATTTTAAGAAATTGTGATGTATAATATTTGCCACATATTGAACAAGGACAGACATTCAGTATGTCTCAAATCGTGTTTAATTAAAATAATAATTTAAGAAAATATGATAAATGTACATCATTATATATATATATATATATTAAATATAAGCTATAAACTTTATATTCTATTTCGTAGCTAATACATTTGCTTTATTGACATATCCAGCTCTCTCATTTGAGTCATCAACTCATCTTCTTATAAGGTATGATTAGAATTTCTTATATGATAGTGAAATATTGTTGATCATCGTCTTCCCCTCTCGATGCACTTTTCTCTTCGGCTTCTCCAAATTCCCGCCTATGCCTCTCTCTGATCTCCAACGCTTTTTTAGTTGTCTGTGTCCTCCGCTTTTCTCAATATAATTAAGGTGTTACTTCTCCCTTTCGCCAAAGCCTTTATGAGATTTTTTTAGCTTTCACCTGTTCAAATTTTACTCTTCTAAATTTTAATAACAATTTATTTATTTATTTTATTTAATTAGATATATTATTTATAATTATTAAAATATTAAATTCAACATATATCTATGTCATATATTTTCAATAATATATAAATTTCATATTTAATAAGCTCCTATTTGCAAAAGGAACACCTCCCAAATAATTTGAGAGAATTACAAACACCTACCAATTAATTTTTGAACTACCAAATATATATATTTGTGATATATTTGTTCATATATCACGATGAAATTATTAAAAATTTATAAAAATAAAAAATAGAAGTTAATTTTTTTATTATAAATTTTAATATTAATAATTATTGTGTGCCAGAAAATTTGTAGCGCTGGAATAAAATTTCACGCATATTAGGAAATTCAGATACGATATGAAGAATAAGAACCTGAATTTTAAGTTTTAAAACCCGAAGAGAGTTAAAAACATGGGTCTAACCCATTAAAGATGCTTCACTATATATCAACTTGAGACAAAGTTTAATCTTCCCAATAGTGAGATTATCAGATGAGAATCCGACAACTAATTCAAGAATCATGCTACAATAACTATACTGCAGAATTGATAGAATTGTGGCGGTGACGACGATAGACGACGGCTTTCGACGACAATAGTAATGACGAACTTCTTCAACTTAGCTCTCGCCTTTCTCCCAAGTTCGCTTCTAGCTCATTCCTTCCCCCTTCATGACAAGAATGATGTCCTATTTATAGGATTCTGAGATAACATTTTGGTCATTGTAGCCAAAATATCAAAACACTCTATGGATGGTCCATATTGATTTATTTGATCATAGATAGTATTTTGGTGATTTGACCATCCAAAAAAATCTTTGATTTGAGTGATCTTAGTGATTTCTCTCGCCGCCGATTCGATTATAAAGACATCAAATTTGGAAGTCATTTTGATCATCCAACAATATTTCAAGTTTTATATATTTGGACTGACTTGAGTTCATTCAGACGTCCAAATTTCTAAAGATTCTGATGATTAATTTGATTATATGCATGCTTTAATGAGATTTGCTTCATTTATAAATTTTGGAGGAATATATCATTTGTCCATTTATTTTTGAATAATAAAACTTATTTTATCCAAAAATATAATCAATTTAACTAAAAATTATTAAGATTACTTATTAATATTTATTTATTATATATATATATATATATATATATATATATATATATATATATATATAAAGTGATAAATTATTTTATTATATACTCATTTGAGTTTGGAAAGAGGGGACCACATGCCCAAATTTTTTTACATACTGCCGGGAGGGAGAGAGAGAGAGAGAGGGAGAAGGAAAGAGAGAGAGAAAAATGAATTTTTTTTAAAAGAAAATAAAGAGTTTTTTTAAAGGAGGAATGTGAAGACATTTTTTTAAGAATATAAATAATTTTATTTTAAATGATAAATATGAAGAGTTTTTTTTTAAGAATATAAATAATTTTTTTTAATGAGAATGTGAATAATTTTTTTAATGAGGAATATGAACGGTTTCTCTTTTTTTTTTTTAAGAAGATAAAGAGTTTTTTTTTTAAATGAGGAATGTGAAGATTTTTTTTTTTTAGGAATTTGAATAGTTTTTTTTAATGAGAAATATGAAGAATTTCTTCTTTTTTTTATAAATATGAATAATTTTCTCTTATCTCTTTTTTTAAGAAGATGAGAATTTTTTTTTAATTAGGTATATGAAGAGATTTTTTTAATGAGAAATATGAAGAATTTTCTTCATTTTATTATTATTATTATTTTAAGAATTTGAAGAGTTATTTATTCTAGTATAAATACCGCCAAAAGGGTAAGAGAAAACTCGCAACTTTTTTTTTTCTCTTTGGCAACCTCCACTGACCTGTATAATGGTGTCAACCCTTCTCGCAGGCTTCAGTTCTCCCCGATTTTGGGGTTTCCAACTAACTGAGACATCGCATCCAATTTAGGCTCTAAAGCGCTCGCTTTTCACTTTGTAGCCTCCACTAACTCAGATAATCGGTGCCAACCCTCTCGCAGTTCCGCTTCTCACCGATGAGGTTTCCAACTTACCTCGGACCGACTTTAGATGATCAAGGCCCGTAGTTCATACGACGAGGCTCCAGTTTTCCCTCGAAAGAGATCAACCGCCCTTATCGGACCGATCGGGTTTGGGTGATCAAGGCCATAGTTCATACCTGAGGCTCGATTTTTCTCAAAGAGGCATCAACTCCATCGTCGGAGACCGGGTTAGGGCAATCAAGACCGAGTACATATGACGAGTTTTCTCGAGAGGCGCTAACCGCCTCGTCGGACCGACGTTTGAGGTGATCAAGACACGTAGTTCAAACGGCGAGGCTCTGACTTTCTCTCGAAAGAGACGTCAACTGTCATCGTCGAACTAACCGGGTTTGAAGGTGATCAAGGTCCGTAGTTCATACAACGAAGCTCTAATTTTTTCTCGAAAGAGTCAACCGCCTCCGGATTGTGTTGAGTCGATCAAGGCCCATAGTTCATACGATGAGGCTCCGCTTTTCGAGAGCATCCGCCCTCGTTCGACCGGTTTTGGTGGTGATCAAGGCCTTTGGATACCGCGAGGCTTCGCTTTTCCCTCGAGAGACTTCAACACATCGTTGACCCGACCGGGAGCAATCAAGACTGTAGTTCATATGAGTCGATTTTCTCTCTCGAGAGCGCCAATTGTCATCGGACCGAGTTGGACATCAAGGCACGTAGTTCATACGACGAGGCTCCAATTTCTCGAGAAACCCCTCATCGGACTAACCAGGTTTTGAGGCGATCGATGCCCGTAGTTCATACAACGAGGCTCCGGTTTTCCCTCGAGAGCGCCAACCGGCCCCTCTCAAATTGACCGGAATGAGGCGATGCGAAGTAGCTCATATGATGAGCGCTTTTCCCTCGAGAGAGATCAATTGTCCCGGCCGAACTAACCGTTCTGAGGCGATCAAAACCATAGTTCGCGGCGAGCTCGATTTTCCTCAAGAGGCGCCAATCCTGATCGACCGGGTTTGCAGATCAAGGTCCAGTTCAGAAAGAAAATTGATTTTCTTGAAACTCTAATAGATGGTTCACGACAACTGCCAAGATGGTGGGGAAGCATTGATTATGAACCATTCCTAAAAAAACTCAAAAATTATAGTAGATAATTTCAGAGTGTCATTTTTCATGGTGTTACTTGATATCGTTGATTTGTATGGAAGAAGTTGAAAGAATATGTGAAATATTTTTTACTTATCCGAGGTTATTTGTCAAAATGACACTTGCTGACATTAACTTGTATGAAAGGGGTAGAATCGAATCTGCTGAGGATTTTTGACCCATCCGAGGTTGTTTGTCAAATTATTACTTGATGACATTAACCTATACGGAATGGATATAATCAAATCTGCTGAATATTTTTGACCTATCCGAGGTTGTTTATCAAAGTATTACTTGATGATATTAACCTGTATGGAAGAAGTTGAATCGAATCCGCTAGGGATTTTTGACCCATCCGAGGTTGTTTGTCAAAGTGTTACTTAATAACATTAACCTATATGAAAGAGGTCGAATTGAATCCCCTGAGGATTTTTGACCCATCCAAGGTTGTTTGTGAGAGTCTTCGCTCGATGACGTTAACTTGTGTGGAGTAGGTGCAAAATTTTGACTTATCTGAGATTATTTGTCAGAGTCTTTGCTCGATGATGTTAATTTGTGTGGTGTAGGTATGAAGCTTTGACCCATCTGAAGTTGTTTATCAAAGTCTTCGCTCGATGGCGTTAACCTGTGTGGAGTAGATTCAAAGTTTTGACATATCCAAGGTTGTTTGTCAGAGTCTTCGCTCGATGATATTAACCATTATGAAGTAGGTCTAACTGAAACCACTTAGGATCGATTTTTCTTTCTTCTTGTTACTATTGTTTTGATTTATCATTTTTTTCAAAAAAAAAATATGAAATATCAAAATATATAGTTAAATTTGAATGTTACATAGTAAATTCATTGATAATATCTTCGTAGGTTCTCAGCATTCTAAGTGCACGGAAGAGTTTTTCTCTCTGAATCTTTGAGCTTGAAAGTTCCTGATTTAACCACAACAACCACCACATAACTCCTTCCAAAATAGGTGAAAGTTTATTACGTTGTGGTTCTTTTCTCGCAGATACTAAACTTCATAGAACTAGATCTCCAATGTTGATGGGTCTGAGCTTCACTCTCTGATTGAAGTGATGTGTGATCCGATGATGATAGACAACATTTTTTATTAAAGCTACTTCCCTCATTTCAAGCAATAAATCTAAATGGTATCAGAGTTTTTCTTCATTATTTGTTGCATCAAAAATCTGGACCTTAGGACTGGGAATATCGATGTCAACTAGAATAATCGCCTCCATCCCAAAACATAAATTATAAGGTTTCTCATCAGTTGATATTCTTGTAGTTGTTCAGTAAGCCCATAATACATTAGGGAGTTCATCCACCCATTGCCCCCCAGCTTTATCCAAATGTGTCTTCAAGCTTTTTAGAATTGTTTGATTCGTGATCTCAATTTGACCATTTGTTTGGAGGTGTGTTATAGCTGTATGAACAAATTGAATAAGTAAATCTTTGCAGAATGATGTGAATTGTTTTCCCGTGAATTGAGTCCCGTTATCTATTATAATTTCAGCTGAGATTCCAAAATGACAAATAATATTTTTCCAAACAAATTGTTTAGCATTGGCTTCTGTGATTTTTGCTAATGGTTCCGCCTCAACCTATTTAGTGAAGTAATTTATCATCATAATGATGAATTTTCATTGTCCAATTGCAATAGAGAGTGGTCCCATAATATCTATTCCCATTGAGCAAATGGCCAAGGGCTCTAGAAAGATGAAAGTTCGGTCAGTGGAATGTGGTTGAGATTATAATGTATCTGACAGTTGTTACACTTTTTTACAAAATCTAATGCATCACTTTTTATTGTAGGCCAGTAAAATCCTTGCCTTAGATTTTGTGCAGTGCTCGCCTCAAGTATTCTCCACAAATACCTGAATGGACTTCTCGAAGTGCATACTCTGCTTCGGATGGTGGGAGACATTGAGATATGATCTTGTGAATGATCTTTTATATAATTCGTCACCGATAATGCTGAGGTTTGCCGCTTGTCGTTGAATACGGATGGCGACAACTGGATCTTTTGGTAGAGCTCCATCATATAAAAAGGTGAATATTGGATATATCCAAGAAACTTGTCTTGATTCATCAATGGACTGTATTTTCTATGGTCCTTGTATGCTGGGAAAATGAATGTCTTCTACATACTTTCTCTTATAAATGTCAGAAGATGTTGAAGTATCAAGCTTTGAAAGAGCATCAACTATAACATTTTGATTTCTCGGAATGTGAATGATCAGATATTTACTTATTCGAGATAGAAGAGATTTTATTATATAAAAGTATTGTGTCAGATGATGATTATGAGTGTTAAAATATCCTTCAACTTGGGAAACTACAAGTTACGAATCAGTGTAAATTATAAGACTTTGAACTTCACAATCAATAGCCAATTTTAGCCCTACTACTGAAGCTTCATATTTTGCAACATTGTTAGTAGCCGAAAACTTTAAACATAGTTCATATTCAAGGACATCCTGTCGAGGAGAAATGATTAGAATTCTTGCTCAAACACCAGAGTTTCCAGATGCCTCATCAATAAATAAAGTCCAATGTTGTGATATTGAATGAGAAGAATTTATTTTAATAGAAACTAGGATGGTGCATTCAACAACAAAATTTGCTAATACCTGAGATTTGATATCTAGCCTAGGCAAAAAGTGAATATCAAATTCTCCCAGTTCAACTGACTATTTAACTAATCTGCTAGAAGCTTCTAGTTTTTAGAGGATAGTTTTGAGTGGAAGTTATGTATAAACATCAATAGAGTGAGCTTGAAAATATGGGCATAACTTTCTTGCCAAGAACACTAATGCTAAAGCAGTGTTATTTGCTAAAGGATAATGTCCTCTATGTCAGATAGAATTTTACTAATATAATAAATTGGTCATTGCCCCCCAGCCTCCTCACGGACCAATACTGAGCTTATTGCATGATGCGAGATAATGAGATATACATAAAACATTTCTCCTGGGATTGGCTTTGATAACAACGGTGGTGAAGACAAATATTTTTTGAGCTGCTTGAATACAGTTTGACATTCATCAGACCATTGAAACCATTATTTTTGAGCACTCTTGAGTATTCTAAAGAACGGTAAGTATTTATCTCCCATTCGGGCCAGGAATCGTGATAAGACCACCATCCTCCTGTTCAAGCGTTACACCTCCTTTATGCTCTTTGGGGGCACCATATATTGTATAACATATATCTTTTCTATGTTAGCCTCGATTCCTCGATGAGTGACCATAAATCTTAAAAGTTTTCCAGATGTAACTCCGAAAGCACATTTACAGAGATTTAAACATATATTATATTGTTGAAGAAGCTTGAAACATTGCTCAAGATCATTGAGGTGTTTTGTTCTTTCAGTACTTTTAACCAACATATCATCCACATACACTTCCATAATATGACCAAGAAGAGTTTTGAAAACCTTATTCATTAGGCGTTGATACGTGGTTCTTGCATTTTTCATTCTAAATGGCATTACTTGATAATAATATAACCCTTTATCAGTCTGAAAAGAAGTAGCTTTTTCATCATCTAAATTCATCTTTATTTGATTATATCCAAAGTAAGCATCCATAAAACTAAGCATTTGATGACCTGAAGTGGCGCCAATTAACCGGTCTATGGAAGAGAAAACTGTCCTTTAGGCAAGCTTTATTAAGATCGGTGTAGTCGACACACATTCTCTATGCCCCACTAGTCTTTTTCACCACGACAACATTTGTTAACCAAATAGGATAATGCACTTCTCGTATGAATCCTATGTCCAAGAGCTCATCAACTTCATGTTCAATTGCTTGTAGACGATCTAGAGCAAAGTTTCTTTTTTCTGAATGATGGACTTGAATGCTAAGTTAATTTTGAGGGAATGAGATATTACTCTAGGATCAATTCTTGGCATATCTCTTAGACTCCAGGAAAAAATATCATGGTTTTGGCAGAAAAAATTGATGTACTCCTTTTTTTCATCCTCAGAGAGAAATGAACCTACTTTCACTATTTTTTTAGAGAAATTCTTCTGATAAAGGGATGTTGATCAACACTTTGACTGGTGATGCTCTCTAGAGTGTTTCTTCATCTCTTAAATCAAAATTTTCGATGCTTAATGTTATTGAGGGCTATGGTCGGGCCTGCCTCAAGTAACAATTTTGTGCTATCTGTTGGTTGCCACAAACCTTTCTTATTCTATTAAAGGTTGTATATTTTATTTTTAGATGAGGTATGGAAGCGATAGTGCCACAAATTGATTGCAAGGGTCTTCCAAAGATAGCATTATAGGCTGATTCTGATTTAACTACCATAAATTGAATCAAATGTGTGGCTTGTTTAGGGAATTCTCTAAGAGTAATTGAGAGTGTTATTGTTCTTTCTAGCATTACTGGTCGATTGTCAAAGCCATATAATGGCCCAACAGCTGGTTGGAGTTTTCTTTTATAAAACTGAGCTTTAAGAATGTCAAGTAGAATAATACATCGACAGAGCTACCATTGTCAACCAAAATTCTCTTAATATTATAACAAGGATCTTCAATCCCCTCATTGATAACTAAGGAATCTTGATGTAGAGTTTATATCCCTTCGAAGTCAGAATCATCAAATATGATAGACTGATCAATTCACGACCTCTTCATTCTAGGCTCTTCCGGTGTAGTGAGTAGAATTTGATTAGAAAATTGTGGTCCCCCAGCGATAGTTTCAATTTATGCGACTATTTATCTATCTTCTTGTGGTTGTCTTGGTTGTTATCTTGGCTGGGGTTGTTTTGCCCTCTCATAGGATTATTATTATTTCTTTGTTGATTTTGAACAAACTGTCGAAGGTAGCCATGTTGTAACAACCTTTTGATTTATTCCTTTAGATGTCTACAGGCCTCAGTGGTATGTCTGTATCCTCGATGAAAATAATAATACTGATCTTGATTTTCGGTGTTCGGCCTTAGGAGATTAGGCAATTTGATATTATTTTAATTTTGAATAACCATTAAAATGTTCGTGCGAGAGGTATTTAAGGATGCATATTCTTTTTATGGGCGAAGCTCATGCGATGATTAGGCAGGCTTAGGAGGCAAGTTTTGAAACTTTTGGCGATCATGCTTTTTTTGTTGAGATGCGTAAAAATTGTCATTTGCGTCTCCTTTACGCTTTTTAAAAGGATGTTTGAATTACTTCTTATGGGCATTGATGGCCTCATCTGTCATGATCTGTGCCTCTACTCTCCATATGAGGTCTCCATAAGAAGGAATTGTTTCTCTCATCAATGATGAGTAGAAAGATCCAGGCCTTAGGCCTCCTAAAAAAAATACCTCGTAACAATTCAGGGTCTACTCCTGGAATTTATCGAGCTTCACTCGAAAATCTTTGAAAATACTATTTTAGCATTTCTCCTTCATTTTGATGTATTCTAGAAAGGTGAAATGAGTCTTTAATGGTTCATCAATTTGAAATGAATTGTTCGACAAAGAGTTTGGCCAAATGAGAGAATTTGAGAATGCTCCCCACTGGGAGGGAATAGAACCATGTACGAGCTTGTCCTTTGAGAGTAACCAGAAAAAACTTGACAGAGTAAAGCATTGGAGGCTTGTTGGATATGCATAATAGTCTTATAATGATCGATGTGCTCATAAGTATCAGAAGTCCCATCATAAGGCTCTATGTTAGGTAGTTTAAACCCCATCGAGATAGGTTGCTGAAGAACTGAATCATGCAAAGGTGAAGATTCTTGAATGCTCCGACAAGGAATAAATTGTCCATCTCTTTGAGGAAATTCTTCTCAGATTAGACGTCGTAACTCATTTCTAATGGCTTCACGGGATGTTCCCATAAAACGGGTCGATTTAACCCCAACAAGTGGCAGGGGGATCGAAGGTCGGTCGGACGACATAAGAATGGTGAGTTGAATTAACAGTATCATCAATATTCATATTAGAATGACGTTCATAGGGAGCTTCCCCATGATTATGAGGGGATTCTTCATTAGTTTCTTCAACAAAATCAACTCTATCATGTTGTCAATATCGTTGATTTGCACCAAGTTGTGGTGCCCTTCTCGGTTGTCCAGCTCCTAATAAATGCTGAAGGATTTGAGCTTGTTGTTTCTCCATTCTTCTCATACGCTCATCAAAAGGTACGAAGTGTTTCACTTGGTTGGTGGTTTTGATCTTATTGGGAAACTTGGTTGTTTGGCATGATGAAGTAATATGAATAAGCTTCCCACAGACGGTGTCAAACTATTGCGTTCAGAAAATTTGTTGTGATAGAATAAACCTTCATGCATTAGCTTTGTATGAAAATCCAACACGCACACAGATAGTTGAAAAGAGAATAAGAAACTCCAGAATTTTTACGTGAAAAAATCCTAGGAATAGGGTAAAAAATCACGGGGTCTAGCCCAGTAAAGATGTTTTACTATATATCAACTTTGGAATAATAAGTTTGAATCTTCCCAATAGTGGGATTACAAGGTCGTGTGTGAGAAATCCTGACAATGAGAATTCCAGAATCAAGTTACAATACAACGGTAATTGATATTTGGCGATGATAATGGCATCGACATCGATAACGACGATATAACTTCGAACTTCTAACTCTCTCAGCTTTCTCCCAAGTTCGCTTCTAGTTCTTTCCTTCCCCCTTCATGACAAGAATGATGTCATATTTATAGGATTATGAGAGGACATTTTGGTCATTATAGCCAAAATCTCAAAGCACCCCATCGAATGGTCTGTATTTGATTCATTTAATCATAAATAGTATTTTGATAATTTGATTGTCCAAATAATCTTTGATTTGAGTGATCTTAAGCTCGTTGGATTCGTCTCGTCAAGCCACTCGATTCGATTATAAACACATCAAATTTAGAAGTAATTTGATCATCCAGCAATATTTCGAAGTTTTTATATGTAACTTTTATACTTAATTTGAGCTCATTTTAGTTCGATCTGACTAGCTTGAAACATTATTGAATTCATCTCACTAAATCATTTAATTTAATTATACATATACTTTAATTTAAAATTTATGCTTCATTTATAAATTTTAAAAGATATATTAATAATAATTTAAAAATGAGATAAAAGATGATAATTTTATACATATATAAAAATTGAGTGATAAACACTATAAAGTTGATTGCTGTGATGACGACAACCCACGCCTCTGGGCAAGTGCAGAACTCCTCGACACATTTTATTCCTCTCCAAAGATACCGCTAAAATATCAGTGACTGATAATGAAATAATGAATATCTTTTACGATAATGAAATTAGTCACAATAACATCCTCACCCATAAAATGTATGAAATATTGGGTGGATACCTGTCCCAAAAAAATAAAAAAATAATGTGATGTGACAAATTTCTATTGAAATATTTGAATAATGCTTAATAGTCGGTACAACCCTCCACACCATCTCCCCTCCCACCATAAAATGCGGTCCGTTGATTTGTTCGCGATGGTGTGAAAAGCTGAACGCGGGTGGGTACAAGACATTTTAGGATATTGATTGAAATTTTACTTTCAACTAAAAGATAGCTTATCATTATTAAGTTAATTCAAATATTCCTAAATAAATAAACTGAAAGCGGGACAGAAACACTGTTGGAAATGGCTTCGAGTTTTTGAAAAATTTTTAAAAGTTTAAATGGCTTCACATAATTCTTTCATATTTACAATTTAATATTTTATTTATACATAGAAAATATATTCATTTTAGAAAAGAAAATTTTTTTTTAATATGATACTAAAAATTTAAATATTATAAATATAAATTTAAAATTTAAATATTAGATGTATAAATATATATGAATTATGTAATCTGAATGTAAATGAAAAAAAAAAAAACAAAGCTACGAAGATATTTTAGTAGATAAAAGGACAAGTTTAATAATTCATTCAAATTATAAAACCAGCATAAATTATTTAGCCAGCTTTATCACCTCTTTTGTATTATTACATGTGCATCTCTCTCTAAGGTCTGCACCATCAAAATAATTCCTTGCAAAAAAGCCGATGGTCACAGGCTTTATTCATTTTTATTTTTATTTTATTTTCATTTTTATTTTTTTTAAAATGAGTATCCACCCAACACTCCACTCATCTTATAGATGAGAATATCATTATAACTAATCCCACAACCTGTCACATTCATCACCACACGCCACCCCACTGACTCACCACATAAGCACCTCCGCCCTGAGGAATCGAACGTTCCTGGCCGCCACCAACCGAGCTAAGAGACGGTGGGTTATTCTTTTTTATTTCCTTTCAAGAAACACATTTTCCTGTTCACCCTGATCCCACCCAATTTATGACATGTAACTTAATAATCTCCGAGTGAGCCTAGGAATCCCGAGCCCACAGGTACCGGCCCCCCATTTCTTTTCACCCATATAGGATAGAGCACCCCGCCTTGAAAGAGTATCGAATTCAGACTGAGGAGTACCTAACCATGCTCGCCCTCACCAACCGAGCTAAGGGCGGTGGATATTTTCCTGTTAAGTTTTTATAGATATAGAATGCACAACAAAAATCCGTTGAAAACAAAATGCGCTGCTCGATCAAACCTGCAACTTTTCACATCTTGCAAATCTTCTCAAACTAAGAACACAAACAAGGATCTTTAAAGCCGCTGAGAGTCAGCAAATTCACACTAATGTGCCATCAGAGTAAAAGATGCAGCTAGGTAAATTATATAGTCGAAATACTTCTAATCACCAATGTCGCTGAAATTCAGTTCCACACATATGAGGCATCCATCGCCTAAACAAAGTAAAACTATGACCAAATTAAACTTATAAAACCTTGCGTCCAACTAGTCAAAAAAGAAAACTTCTCCCTTAGTGATGACAGAAGGTAACAAGATAACTGTCGGAATACTTACATCAAACGCGTAATAAGCTCGCGACAAACCCAGAGTACACCGTCTTACACACTGCGGACTCCCAAACGCCGAGCAAGCACTCTTACACGCTACGACCCGACTCCCCGGCCCGGCACGAACTGCGAGCCCGGCTGGACACATCTCGTTCAAATCGCTCACGCAGCCAGCGTCACCGCAGCGCCCGGCGCCGCGAAATGGCCGCATAGAGATGGCGAGGTTGTAACCGTCGACGAGGCTGACGTCATAGAAGTCCTGCGTGTGGGGGGAGGAGCCGAGAGTTATCTCGGCGAGTGTGGCCGGCGGAGTGCCGCCGAGGCCGTTGCAGAAGAGATTGCCGCCGCAGTCACCGGTGGCGCAGCGGCCGTGGCCGGAGGAGTCGAAGGAGCAGCCTTGGCGGCCCCAGACGCGACCGGACCACGCGTCGGGGAGGCGGAGTGAGTGGTTGGGTTGGAGGAGAAAGCCGCCTCGGGCGAGAATGGGTCTCCCGGCGTTGGGCTGAATGGCGGGCCAAACGGGTTCTTTGCATTTGTTGAAGAGGGATAAGGTAGCTGAGTTGGCCACGAAGAAGGTTGAGGCAAGTAGAGTTGTAAGAAAGGGGGCAATGCCCTGGATATTCCTTAAGCCGGAAGGCATGGCTTGCTTCTGTGGCAGCTGCTGTTCTCTCTCCTTCTCTCCTCTCTCTCTCTCTCTCTCTCACTTGGGTGCACCGTAATGGAGATTTGAAGCTGGAGGGGGTCGCCTTCTTATTTCGGCCCTAAATAACGATTTTCTCTTTCTTTTTATAGGGGTATGTCTGTAATTATGTTATTTGCCCGGCAAGTCTTTTTTATTATTATTATTATTTTTTTTTAATGGTATTCGCTCAATATCTTATTTATCTTGTAGATAAAAATATCATTATAACTAATTTTATAGAATCCTAGCATTATATTTATCACTCATATATATAAAATTTCTACTTATTTTCTATCATATACCTCTGTTTTTGAAAAGAAATCAAATATAAGGTGAAGAATTCACTGCTATGCTCACCTAATAATTAAGCTAAGAGACGATGGATGCCGATTAGATCTTTAAAACGGCAACTCTACAGTTTGGTCATAACAGTCCTCGGTAATCAGAGCAGTCAAACGTCAAAGGAGAGTAGAGGCAAGAAACGTGAAAGGAGAGTGGAGGCAAGAAAAAAAACAGGAGCCATTAAGATTGTTGTCTTTTTAGACATTTAAATCAATTTAATTATAATTTATTTATAATATATATATATATATATATATATATATATATATATATATATATATATATATATATATATATATATATATATATATATAATTTTTTAACTCAAAACTTCTTAATTAAAAGTCATTAAAATTATTTATTTAAATGCTCTCATATTATATATATATATATATATATAATCATAAGGAAATATTGAGAAAAGTTAAATATAAAATAAGTTTTTATATATGAAAACTATATATTTCCCTCAAATTGAAATATAATAAAGTAATAAAAACAGATACTATTTAGTTTAACATAAGATGATATTATTGGGATATTAAAATCGTCCAAACCACACGATCCAATCTACACAAAAGAATCAAATCTATATATGTTTAATTCAATTTGATCCAAATCGAGCAAGATTTTGTGGATGGGATCTTATCTGCCATTTTTAAGATGAAACATCACACAAACTAATTTATTAATTTTAATAATTATGATTACATTTGATGAAAATTTTAAAAAATTATTAAAATAAAAACAAATGAATATCAATGCAACATAAAATTCTATAAAAAAAGTGTTAAAATTATCACAAATTTCAGTTAAATGTTTCAAGTGATAATAAATTCTCTTATTTTTTTTATTTGTTTATCAAAAATTTGATTCAACACTCTCAATGCGTCCTTCAAAATGTCATAAAAATTACTAAATATCAAGATCATTAATGCAATACAATACATTGATGAACTTATGTTAGGTAGTAATAATCTAAATCATTTATTATTTAAAAAATCTATTTTTTTTTTATATGATGACAATAAGAAAGAGATTGAGATAAATAGAGAATGAGAAAGATCAATAGTATTTTGGTTGTATATTGCACTAATGCAATTCATCAAAATTATCTTTTTATTATGAGGTGTGTGGTGTAGAATTGTTCTTATGTAAATTTATGTTAAATATACCTTCATAATCTTCATACAAAGTAAACCACTATGTATATTGTAAAATTGATCTACATAAAATTTAAAAAACTCAAATTATTTTTGTGGTGATCAATAAAATAAGTTATAGTAGTCATGTTAAATATTTTAAAAAAATAAATAGCATTTTTCTGCAAATGTTAAATGTTCTTCTTAAGGAGATGCACCAATGCAACATCATCATCAATTTTTGTTAAATATATTCATAATGAGCCTTCTTGAAATTTGTTTCTCTAACTTAGTATCAAAATTCTGATCCATTGCCATCAACATAAATCATTTATCATGGTCAAATTTTTGGCATTGTTGCTAGGAATCTTGTGTAATTTTAATTAAGTTAATATTAATCTAGCTAATCTATTTTTAATTCTACTTATTAATTAATGTTAATCTCATTTAGTTGTAGTTAGTGTTAATTATTTAAGACTTGTCAAGTGTTCTATCATTTTCATAAAACTTGTCAATAATATTCATGTTATGTTTTATAATTTTATTGTGTTTTACTATTTTATCTACATAGTGATAATAGAACTTGTGTCATTAAATCCAAAAATAAAAAGAACCTATAGAAGGCTTAGAAAATAAAGGTGAAATAAAAATCAAAGTCTAAAAATGGCTAATTAACTTAAAGAAGCTAAACATTCTAAACCACTTAGAGATTATGATACACCTTTAGTAGATGGTGTACATCAAAATATTAATAGACCTGCAATTCAAGTGAATAATTTTGAATTTAAATATTTAATAATTCAAATGATTTAAAATTCTTAATTTAGGGATTCACTAATAAAAGATCTTAACATGCACATGACTTAATTTTTAGAAATGTGTGCCACTTTAAAGTATAATAGTTAGTGATGCTATCATTAGACTTAAGTTATTCCCATCCTCAGATAAAGATAACGCTAATATGTGGCTAGATTCATTACCATGAGGATCTATCACTACTTGAAATGATTTAGCTCAAAAAATTTTAGCTAGGTTTTTTCCACCTTCTAAGACTATTATGCTAAAAAATGGCATCACATCTTTTATTCAAAAAGATAATGAATTAAATGAGACTTGAAAGAGAAACAAAAAATTATTGAGAAAATGTCCACATCATTCCTTGCCTGATTAGTTAATTATTCAATTATTCTATAATAACTTGGTAATATCACTTTGTATGATTATAAATGTAGTAGAGGGGATATTCTAATGTGTAAATCTTTTGAGAAAGCATATGCTTTAATTAAAAATTGCTACTAATAACTTTCAGTGATAATTTAATAGTCTAAACCTTAAGAAAGTCACTAGTGTGCATACCTCTGATGCAATCTCCATATTAACTTCTTAGGTAGTAGTATTGTTTAAGAAAATTAATGAACTAGTTATAGTTTTAGTCCTAGCAATCATAATGGTGAAAGTAATGAAGCATTCATGTTAGAAGATTAGTAATCAAAGTGTAGAAATACTTATTTGGTAGTTAATGGACCCAGTTGATCCATTCTTAAACATGCAACTTAAGCTGAAGGAATCACCTTAATTTTTTATGAAACAATAATGTAAATCTTAATCAAAATAAGAATACTAGAAATTTAAATAATAATTAAAACTATCAACCGATAGTGTTAGTAGGGTATCCTCCTTAAAACCAACCTAAGAAAAGAAGCCATCACTTGAAGATTTAGTGTTACATATGGGGACACCCAATTACAAAGTTAAGCTGTCTTTATTACAAATTTTAAAATTTAATTAGATCCTCAGATTGTTTATATAATGACACCAAAGTAAATCTTAAGGAAAAGAGTAATATAAGCCTATAAAATTAAGAAGTGGAAAAGAGCCTGGAGAAGTGAAGAATAATGTAGAAAAATTAGAAGATAAATTTGAGGATTTAGAAAAAAAAAGAAAATTGAAATTAGTGAGAAACAAAAAGTTAAGAAAGAAGACTTTAAAAAAATGAGAGAGTGAGATGACTACCACCATTTCCTCTAATACTCCAAAAATAAATTGTTGATAAATAATTTCAAAAATTTTATGTGTTTAAGAAATTATTAATTAATATTTTATTTACAGAATTCTAGAACATATAGCAACAAATGTAATATTCATAAAAGATATCTTATATAAAAAGAGAAAACTAGGAGAAAATGAGATTGTGGCATTAATTGATGAATATAGTGTTATAATTCAAAGAAAATTACTTGAAAATCCGAAAGATCCTAATAGTTTTATTATACCATGCACTATAGGAGATAATTTTTCTAGAAAGTATTGTGTAATCTTAGAGCAAGTGTTAATTTAATATCATTATTTATTTTTAAGAAGTTAGGATTAGGAAAAGTCCAACCTACTTGTTGACCTCACTTTTAGAGTGAGGATTGACTCATCCTATCTTAGACTTAGGAGTCTTCTAGACACTAGAACTTCCCTAGTCATATGATACTTCTAGTAGTTAGGTGAACACTAAACCTAAGCCTTGAGACTTAGGATGGTATATCATGGGTTTATGATGCCTTAGGATTAAAGAGACCTACCTACCTTATGGCCTAAACCAAACCTCATATCCTTTAACCAAATTCAATTTCTCCATTTTGAATCTAAAAGCTCCAACTATAATCCCATTAATCTATTGATTCTTACAAAAGCACTCTAACTCTTCAAATCATCATTCCAAACCCTTCTAAAACCCTCAATCAAACCAATTGATCAAATCAATTCAAAATGAGTCAAATCTAATTAAACTCAAATCAATTATAATCAAAGCTATCAATTAATCCTAAATCAATCATCAAACTCAACTCAACATAATTCAACCCAAAGTCCATTCAATTGACCTAAAATGACCTAAAGGATCCATTTGAACCAAACTCCAATCCAACCTAAATTGGATTGAGCCAACTTATCCAATCTCTTCCACCATGATTATTGATCATCCTTGATGGTCCAATTGCAATCAATTGGACCAAACCAAGCTAATTTGATCACTTGACCCAAGTTGACCCAATTGAAATCAATTGGACCAAACCAAGCTAATTTGATCACTTGACCCAAGTTGACCCAATTAGCCTACATGAACCAAAATGAACCAACTCTCATTCTAATTCAAATCAATTGAAACCAATGATTTTTTCCAACTCTAAATTAATCCTTGAATATGACTTGACCATCAATTGAGTGAAACCAAGTCCAATTGGCCCTTTGACCCAATTTGACCTAAAAGGCCAAATTAGGCCAAATCACAATCCAATACATATTGATTGAAACCAATGGCTCAAATCCATCACTAGTTGATTATTGAACATGATCAAACCCTTGGTTGAACCTAATTTGACCAAGTTAACTAAATTGACCCATTTAGCCTAAATTGACCTAAAGGGTCAAATTGGTCTAAATCAACACCTACAATCATCTTCAAATCATCTATTGAACCTAAACCAACACATAGCCCAAGCCAAATTGGCCAATTTGACTAAATTAGTCAACTTAGCTCATTTGACTCATATGAACCCATAAGAGTCAAATTCAAATCTAATCCAAATCAAGCCAAACCAGTTGAACCAAATCATCATTTAAATTTATCGCAACCCATGGTTTCATCTAATTTGACCAATTGGTCAACTTAACCCAACCTAGCCCAATTTGACCTACATTGGTCAATTTGAGCTAAACCCACTCAAATCAAGCCCAAACTCATTCAAACTTGGCATGACCCATCCTTGGGTCAGCCCAAATCAAACCCAACCCAAACTAAACCCAAATTGACCCATTACCCATTGGGTACAACACTCCACATGGGACAAACCCTGCTTTTGGGGGTCAACCCCCTCCTTTGCATCTGGCAACCACCCTAAGCTTAGTTTGGACCCTTGACCCTATGGCTAACCTGACCTAAAGCTGGTTGGGTCAATCATAGGTCAAGGGAGGTGAGCTAACCCACCTCCTTTCATTGGCTCACCATAGGAAGCAAGAATAAGCCATGGAAGACCACCTCAGACCCTCACCCACTCAAATCGAGCACCTCGACCCCTCTGTGACGTCCTCGATTGCTTGCGTCAGTCGGACGTCTTCCCATGGCAGAGCCAATTCGAGTAGTTGGATTTCAGGGGGAAGAGAGTATATTCCTCCCCATTCCATTCTCACACAGAACCAAGGCATTCTCAGAGCAAGGGTGAATCAAGATAAGTCTCCCGAGCACTTCCCTGAGTTCCCTTGGCCTCCCCATCACTGGAAACACCAAACCTGAAACAGGATAGAGCCTCCACTCCATCCAACACCAAACTCCCAAACTCAAATTACTTTACCCACATCTTCACCAAGCTCCAACAATCAAGAACGAATCGATTCTCGATCGATTCGAATACCAAAGACCCTTCCAAGACCAACTCTAACAAGGATTCCAGTAGCGTTTCATCCACAGAGCCACTGACGATGAGGCAAGGCGCGAGCTTCTCAGTAGGGCTTTATCTCTTCAAGATAAAGCTATCTCGGTCGATAGATCGACTGTCCTGAGCTCTGCGAGATAAATTTAGGCAAAGCATAGAAAATCTAGTTTTTATTAGGCCTTTGTGCAGGAAATCTTGATTTCGTGTGATTCTAACCATAGAATCCCTCTAGATCTTCTCTTTGAAGCTTCTGGAGTCAATCCCGAAGCCTCACGAGCTCTAGTGGGCTTAGATCAAATAGAGTAGGGCGGACGGTGTCATCTTTCATCGCTCGGGGGGGATGAAGGATCATCTGTCGTCTATTCCATGTGATTGAAATGGACGGACGTGATTAATCCGATTAGATTTATTTGATTTAATCCTATAGTAACCAAGGATTAATCCCCTCTGACCAGATGAAGCGGACGAAAAGCACGTCGCCACTACTCGATGTCGTCGAATGGTTTAAGTGGCCAATCTTGCCACATGGAAAGCCACACGCCTCCCAGCAAGCCACGGATTAAAGATTAATTAGGCTTTAAAATGTCATTAATTTCTCTTAAACTTTATAAAATCACAACTAATTATAGAAAAGTCAGGAAATAAATAAATAAACTCATTTTGAAAATTTTAAATAGAAGATAATTTAATAAAAAAAATTCATTAAATTTTGAATAGTGATTAAGACTAAACTAGGGTTTGAATATTCTTTTAATTAGCTTAATTAAGTCTTAATTACTGAGGCAATTAATCCCAAACTTGGCATGTTGATTACTTGGGATATCCTCTACCTCCCATATATTTTTTTTGGATTTATTGGCTAGGTAATTAGGAGAATTTAAAATCTTAAGCTTAATCACCCTCCTTACTCAAATTAACCCTAATTAAAATTATTAAATGAAATTTCAATGATTAATAATAAATAGCTACTATTAACAGTGAGATTGATTAGGGTAAATAATTAAGGCTTCTTCCTTAGTCATTTGCTTAATTATCTCTCCATGGAGGGTTTAATTAACTTATGATTTAATTAAAAGATTAATTACGCAATTGGTAATGAAATTAAACCAAATTAAAATGGTAATCACTTTAGATAATTTAATTTCAAATCATGAGTTTCTCTTCGTGTTGAATAACATTAAGACCCTAAGAAAATTATGATTAACCTGTGACGAAAAAATCATAAAAGTACTTAATTAGATTCCTTACTCTAATTAACACTTAAGCATGAGCTTATTGCATTAGGTCCTTTAGGAGCATTGTAATTTTAATTTCCCCTTTTATATCATTTGAGGATCATGAATAAGTGATTAATTAAATTAAAGAAGCATAGAAAGGGTAATTAACTAGATTGCTTAATGAATCTTATTTAATTAATTCAAAAAATTCATCTAATCACCTCTCCTTAAACACATTAAATCATCAACATGGGTTTGGACAAAAATAGCAAATATTTCCTCCACATTAAGTTTAATCAAATTTAATAGGAAGCTTTGGTTTCCTTTAAGTGATTTTATTTGATGTGATTGTCCTTCAAAGTTAATGTAGTTGAATGAATTATGTGGCTATATTTTATTATTCCTTTTCAATCACCATAAATATTGTATGTCATATGATATCATGCATTCATGCTTTTAAAATCAAATAATCAAATGAAATTTACTATATGTGTTGCATGTGTTAGCTTAAATTTATTATATGTATTACCACTAATAAATTTTAAAATTATAAATTGATAAAAAAATTTGGGTAATAACACATGTAAGGTATGTTAAAGTTTCACTCTCCTACATTCATGTATGGATTACATGTATATAGTATGTACATCCCATTTAAGTTGCCTAAGGAGGTCATTTGATTATCTCATTTTTCTAGTTAACAAAGGCATGTACTTTTTTAATTTCTTTCATATGTATATTTATATTGGAATTTGGATAGAGCTTTACTTTAAATGTATAAACAATTCGACCAAAAATATAATCTTTTGCTTGATCATCATTCTTATAGTTATGTGTACTTTCATGTATTTAAAATAGCAAGTATATAGTATAGGCATCTCGGGAATACGAGGCTTTAAGTAGCCCCAAGGGGGTTATTTGATTATCTCACTTCCCTGGTTTAAACAATGACAAGTACTTGATTACATCTTTTATACATGTGTGTGTGTGTATTTGATTAAAGAAATGAAGATCTTCTTTTCTACTAAATCATATGCATTCATAATCATCTAAGCATGCTAAAGTATATTGCATGTATAGGTATGCTAAGTGTTAAATCATATGTATGTTATGGGTGATGAAAATGAATGGTGTAACATGTTCTATGTGATAGTAATTCAACCATATTAATCTTAAGATGCCTTTCATGTTGAATAAGATCCTTTAAGATTAACCTAAACTTAAGACTAATAACATATTTAATAAATCATTCACTAAAAGAAACCAAGTGATAATAATATACTTTAGAAAATAACTTAAGGTAGGGATGAAAAAGGTTAAGTCTCATTCATCCCTTTACAACACTTAGATGTTAAGTGTAAATCAAAAGAAATAAAAGAAATTACAAGTTAAAATTCATAAATTCTCAAAATAACTTGAAATGAAACTGCTGTTAATGTTTAAGTTAAATAATTCCAAATTTTAGGCAATCATAATTTAAAAGCCCAACTAAGACATACCACACTAAACCTAAACATACACACACATTAGAATGCTAAGTCACCACTTCTAGCTCTATGTTAGGACGGTGTATATAATGATATTGTGTTTTATTTTATGATGTAATGGTTCAGACTGGATCTTAGGATTGTTGTTCGTATACTAGATGTTAGACAGTTCTTAGCCTAATATTATTTTCTATAGGAAATTATATTAATGGGGTCGCTAAAATAAATATAAATGCTTCTACTTGAAGGCTGCTTATATCCCTTTGCATAATCCATGATTAGGGTAGGTGAGCTTGGTTACCCATGTACAGGGTGCTAAGTCCAAATTATTAAATATAACTCGTTTGGAATGTATGAATGTTTAGCTAAGATCAATTTTGTAGGTGTAGTTAGATTTATTTTTTCATAAAATATAATTTTGCAATAGAAATTAGGATTAGTGCTATGGGGTTTAGGATAAGTAGTGGCTAGAAGGCTTTGTCTTAGGAGGCCTTGAATAGCCTTGGATCACACTTAAATCAAGAAGAAAGAAAATATGAAGAAGACAGAGCAAGGAATGAAGACTCACATAGCATGTAATTTAATTTCAATTATAATATTCTTTTATAATTTGGGTTGTATAAGGGTAGAGCTCGACTACTCAATTTTCTCTTTTCTAGGGTGCGGTGGTTGCCCACTGCACCTGCCTCTTATTCTTTCATGATAGTCTATAAAATGATTATTGTTGTGTTTAGCTTGTGTACTAGAACATCATGATTTTCATAGTTTTTTCATGATTGATGTTTGAATGTGTGGCCTAGATGCGGTAGGCTCTTAGAGAAAAATTAATTTTTCTACCTAATTAATAACTCATCACTAAAATTTAAAACAACTTTAGACCGCACTCTAAAGCTTAGGTTGTAATCAAGATAACAAAAAGATTTAGTAACCCCTTAGCTGAATGATGTATGTCTAACATCATGCATATCATATTATACTACTCTTGCAAAATGAGGACCTCCATTCTTGCACTTTAGGGATTGCTTGACCTATGAGAGGAACACCTTGTGATGGAGATTCACCCTCTTTCTCTCTTGATTTAACCAATAACCAAATTTCATTATGCATTTAGGCATAAAATATTCCAATCCTTTGTCCCAAAATATTGTGTCAAAATAATATAAAATTTGAAAAGACTTTTCATTTAGATTAAGTCATATGCTCATGTCAAACATGATCTAGTCTCTTAGGAAGTGAGTTTAGGACTCTAGTCCCTTTCAAATTAAATAATAGCTTAAGCCATCTTGCAATTACATAAAATCAGTCTTCATGGATTTAAAATGTAGGAGGTGTTAGGCACCACCAGGTTGTAAGTCCAGAAGAGTTGGACGGGTTTATCCTTTCTTGTGGAGGTAAACCATCATGTCCCCTTTCCGAATAGATTTAAGTCATGCTTCTAGCTTGTGCTAAAGCTTCCTAGATTTAAGATATGAGGTTACTTGTTTCCTTTGGGCTACGAGTGTAAATCTTCATTTCTTAGGCATTTTCACAATCTTGTGTTGATGGATTATAAGTCATGGTATTCTAATAAAATTTCAATTCAAATAAAAATAAACTCTCTCTTTCAAATATATAAAGCCTTATCATAGGATAGATTGAAGTACTCACTAGGCTTCTCAATATCATAAGAGCTCATTACTTATCTTTCTTTGGATTCTAAAATAAGTCTTCCAATTGAACAATCACATTTGATTTTCCAAAAACACTGATCCTTTGATCGTCTTAACTTTGAAATTTTTGGAGAAAATTGATTGACTACTTTAATCAAGAGTATTCTTAGGAAATCTCATTTCTTAGGATGTAATTAATAATGGAGGCTTGCCTCCATAGGGAACTAAAGAACCTGATATAAAATAAATCCTACTTTACTTTTTTATGTAAAGTAGGGGAACAATCTCTGGTATAAATGAAGACCCATTATGCCTTAGGAGTCCTTATTAGGTGATTAGGTCCATTGTAGGTTGATATTTCTATCTTTTGAGATGGTACATCATGTCTTAATGTCATACCCGATCACTTCAATAAGTACTCCCTAAGATCTGGGTGGTGTCCACTTCAAAATAAAACACCACACTACTAATGTGACCCTTCAACTAGTTGACAGATCTTTGCCTTATCCTAAAGGGATTATTAAGAATATGTTAATTAAAGTTGAAAAACCCATATTTCCTACAAATTTAATTGTGTTAGACATGGAGGAAGATAAGGAGATTCATAGTATCTTAAGAAGATCTTTCTTAGCAGTGGGAAGAGCAATGATTGATATTTAGAAAGGGAAATTGAGAATGAAAGTTTAGGATAAAAAAATCACTTTTAAAATTTTAGATCAACACTTCACTAGTAATTTTACTGAGAATATTCAAGGATTGATTTGGTGGCAAGTAAGAATATCTGAAAAATCATCTTTAGCACAAGTATCGAGATCCTTACTTGAAGAAGCACCTACCTTAAAGTTAAAAGCATTGTCTAATCATTTTATTTATAAAAAGTGAATGATAATCTTAAGGATCATTAGAAAGTTGTTGAATGGATGATTACAAAGATAAAGTACTTATTAACTTGGGTCCTCTAAAATTAGGAATACTTGGCATAGTTGTGATGACTATATGCTAAGTGTTACTTGAGAGATAGCCTAATATATATTTAATTTGGTGTGTGATTGTTTGATTTTTAATTGTGAGTTATTATTGCATCTTGTTGAAAATCTAAATTTTTTGAAAAATTATGTTGTGTAGTTAGAGGTTCCTATGACCCTAAAAAAATATTATAGAGATGTTGTAGAAGAAGAGTAGGAAGATGATGAATGAGGAGTTTATTTGTTTTGTATTATTTTGAATGTGTCTTAATTTTTTTTAAATATTTTTCTGTTTACTTATTTATTGTAACAAATGAGTATGCTGGAGGTCTATAAGTGTTTATTTTATTTTGTGCAAGATTATCAATTTTTGTGTGCAATGCAAGGCAATGTAATTTGACTGAAGTTTTATGTGTTAAAAAATTAGTAACTTTGTTATTACTTTTCTTATTCAACTGTATGTTATTTTCTAAAATTTGAATGTGCATTTGGTGAAGTAAAACTTTGAATTGAAACAAATTAAATAATATTTCAATTTGAAAAATAAGACTTGCATTAAAAGTTATTAAATCATTAATTATAACTTTAACTATCAACAAATAACTTTTTATATGAACTAATAATTTCTAATAAGTTAAAAATTTTCACCACAAATCACACATAGAAAATTATTTATAGAATTAGTTGGTTATTATGTTATAATTAGTTCATTCTTTCCTTACTCTTGATTTGTCTTATATTAGCATTTTTAATGTTCATGTATGCTAATATATTCTTTCTTTCTCAATAAATAGCTAATTGTGTGGTACTTTGAATTTGTGGAACCTTATATCATTATTTACAGATAATATATTGTGGTGTTTATTTTTGTGTTGGGTGTGTTTTGTGTGAGGGGACACTATCTGATAGAGATGTACTTATTAGGATGTATGACATTAAAGAATAGTGTACTATCTCGAGAGATAGGAGTCACTACCCTATAATGGACCTAATCACCTAATAAGAACTCCTAAGGCATGATGGGTCTTCGAATATTCCAGAGATTTTTCCCGTACTTTATATGGAAAGGTAAAGTATGGTTTATTTGAACCGAATTCGTTAAGTTTCCTATGGAGACAAGCCTCCTTGTTTAATTACATCTTAAGAAAAATGAATCCCTTAAGAATACTCTTGATTAAAGTAGGAGATTGTTGTCTCCAAAGAATTCAAAGATAGGGTTATTAAAGGATTAGCTATATTTTTGAAGATCAAGAGGGAGAGATCAAAAGGGAAGAGTTTTTATCGAAATCAAAGGAGATGGGTAGGGAGTACTCATAATACTAGGAAGCCTAGTGAGCACTACAATCTATCCTATGATTGGGCTTTATATATTTGAATTTGAGAAGATTTATTTATTTGAGTTGAATTTTTATTTGAAATATAGGACTTATAATTCCACAATACAAGCTTGTGAAAATACTTAGGAGATGAGAATTTATGCTTGTAGCCCGCAAAGGGAAACATCAACCTCAGATCCTAAACCTAGGGAGCATTGGCGAGGGCCAAAGCACAACCTAAATCTAAGACAAAAATGAGTATATGATTTACCTCCACAAGAGAGAGTAAACCTCATGACTGTTGGGCTTATTATCGCTTGGACTGACAGCCAGCTAACTCCTCCTATGCTTTAAATCCATGTAGACAAGTCATATGCTTTGCAAGATGGTTAGACTGTTATTTACTTAGAAAAGAAACTAAGTCCTTAAACTCATTCCCTAAGAGACTAGATCATGAAGGACATGAATAATGTTTTAACTCTAATGCGAATTTTGTCAAGTTTTATTTGATTTTTGGACTTTCTATTTTGACACATGCTATAGGATTTTGTATGCCTAAGTGCATGATAAATTAATTATGGGCTAAATCAAAAGAGAAAGATGTATTTTTTCAAAGGCTCTCTTATATGCCTTTATTCTCTAGAGATGGAATCCTCACTTAGCAAGAGTGGAAGAATATGACATGCATGATATTATACATTCAATCATCCAACTAAGGGTTGCTAAATATTTTATTATCTTGATTTAATTCCTAGGCTTTTATGTGAGGTTATAAATTATTTTACAATTTTAGTTATGAGTTATTAGTGGGACAGAAAATTTATTTTTATCCTAGGAACCTAATCGCATCAGGATACACAACAATCACCAATCATAAAGAAACTATGAAAAGGCATGCTATTTTTAATGCACAAGCTAAATAAAACATCAAATAATTTTATAAAGCTATCGCAAAAGAATAAAAGGCCGATGCGGTCGTGTACCACTATACAACCCAAAAAGAAATGTGGGTAGCTGAGCTCTATCCTTATACATCCCTATATAATGAAAGAATAATTACAATTATGAAATGATAAGTGTTATGAGGGCCTTCATTCTTCATCCTCCATTCTTCACTCTTCATCATTCATTCTTTTATTTTTGATTTGCTCCATTTCTTTCTTTCTTTTGGCTTGATTGGGATGTAGCTTGCTCCAAAGGCATCACATGGTATATAAGACTTAGTCTTATAACCAATGTTCATCCTTAATCCCCATAACACTTATCCTAATCCTAATGCAAAAATTATATTAAAAGAAAGGAAAGTAAATCTAGCTACACCTACAAAATAAATGTTAGCTAAACACACCATACAACCCAAGCAGTTATAGAAATAATTTGGACTTAGCACCCCACACATGGGTAACCAAGTCCACCTATCCTAACTTGGGCTATGCTTAGGGGCTAAGCAACTAACAAAAAAAAATATATATATATATTATATATATATATATTTATATATATATATATATAAACATAAAATATATTATATTATAATCTCATCGCATAATACATGATTACACACACACTAACATCTAGTCTAAAATAATACATCATAAAACTAAACATTCATCAAACCATGCATTAACATAAAGCTAGAAATGGTGACTTAGCAATGTGCATGTGTTAAGCTTGTGTGGTATGTCTCTAGGCTTTAGAGTTATGATTTGCTAAGTAGAGATTTAATTTATAAAGGGTTGATTTCTCTTTAAGTGGTTTAGTTGATTTGGAGGTTTTTAGCATTTTCTTTTGTTTCATATAGCCTACACTTAGCAACTAAGTGTTATAAAGGAAGAGAGAGAGAGAGAGAGAGAGAGAGAGTCTCTCTTTATCCCTACTTAAGTAATTTCTAAGGTAAGTTAATTAATGAATTTCCTTTAGTGAATGGTTTATTATGTGTTTTAATTAACAAGTTTAGATTCATTCTAAATAGCCCTATTCAATAGAAGAGCATCTTAGGATTAATTATGATGGATTACTATCACATAACACACTCATTTCTTTCCATCATGTATATCATGCATATGAATAATCTTAAGCATACATGCAATATAAATCTTAGCTTACTTTGATGATGAATGCAAATGAATGTATTTTGAAATTTGAATATTTCATTTTATTAATTGAATTATGAATGCATGTCTTTGTTATGTAGAAAAGAGGATTTTTCATCCATTAGCTAAATACACATTCACATGTATCAAAGTTATAAGTGAATCGCCATTATTTTCTACACCAGGCATAAGGTACAAGACCTACTTAGGGCTACTTAAAACCTCAGGAGATGTCGGTTATACCACTTTTCTTAGATACATGTAAATGTATGAATAACTATAAGGATAAAAAATCCATGCAAAAGTTATATTTTATTTATTTGATTTTTGATTCTCATTCATTGGCCACATCACATGCATATGTATAAGAGTTTTAAGTGAGTACATCTCCATTATTTTCTACATCAGGGGTGTAAGGTACAAGACCTACTTAGGGCTACTTAAAGCCTCGCAATCCCGGGATGTCCAGACTAATATACCACTTTTCTCAAATACATATGAATGTACAGAAAGAACCTAATGGATAAGAAATCATGCAAGAAATTATGTTTGATTTGGTTGTATGATTTACATGTGTAATATGGAAACCCTTCGTAAGTCTTAACATAGAGATGCATAGGAATAGATTTTGGCAAGTGTTATCTTCTTTTCAAATGAACTATACACTTGCAAATCCTATAGGAATCTATGCTAAGAGAAGGAAAGAGAACTTCATAGTACACATCTTATACTATCATCACATGCAAGCTTATAAGTATTTGTAATTAACATTACTTCATTTGTAATAATTGATTTATAGGTTTTAAAAATAGTTTTTTTTATTTAATAGTGATAATAACCACTCATATTCTTAATTTTAGCCAACACATGCAATTTGACATAGAAGAAAACATTATATTTAATTAATTTTTTAAATAAATGATGCATGATTTCATATGGCAAATAATATTTAGCATGATCGAAAAGAAATAAAAGAATGTAAACATATGATTTCATTCACCCCAATTAATTCCTAAGGACAATCATATTAAATAAGGTTATTAAAAATGAACCAAAATTCTTTAAATGAATTTTTCTTTTATCCTTGAATTTGATTTGATTTAAGAAATGTGAGAGAGGTTTGCTAATCCTAACTGATTTCCCCATGTGTGAATTAGTTTGGTTTAATGAGAAAAATTTAAGCTGATTTTATGTTTTAATTAGGTTAAGGTATGAATTAAATGAATTAATTTTCCCTTACCTATATCACCTTAAGTTAACTAACTAATTAATAATAAGCCAATATGATATATATGAAAAGTAAATTTGCAATGCTTCTAAAAAATGAAAGGGGACTAATGCAATTAGCTTATGATTAATAGTTAATTAAGCTTAATGGATCTCACTTAATTACTCTTATAATTTTCTCACACATGTGAGCTAATCATAATTTTATTATCTCTCACCTTGAGTTTTTGAATACCCAAGAAGCTACCCAAGATCAATTAAAGGTTGCTTAGGTGAGGATGAATTGATTTTTTAATTTTAATTCCATTAAATTTTTAATGAATTGACTAAACATTTTGGTTATGTTTTAATTTGAATGATGAAATTAACTTAGGGGAAAGGATCAAGGGCAAGGCCTCAATCATAATCTCTAAATTATTTAAACATTCAAATAAGTTTTGATTTCCTTATTTTGAAGATTAATCGCTTAATTAATCAATTAATCATTCCATTAACCCATTAATTAATTTGATTTTTAAAGATAAATAAGACTTAGAAAATGAATTAGGAAAAAAATCCCCACTCACATTTCTTAAGTTATCTTACTGTTTAACAAGGATAATTATGTTCAAATGATTAATCAAGTTGATGTTCATTCCTTAATTATAATTAATTGGATTAAGAGAGCGATTAGGGCTTACTTAAATGAATTTCCTAATTAAGCAATCAATAAAATCTCAAAAAAATAGGGGAGGCAGAGGTCATCCCCCTAAATATTCGCAAAAAATTTGAGATTAATTGAGTGCTTCATTAAGGTATAATTAAGCTAATTAGAGTTTTGATAAAACCTTAATTAAGCTAAAATCACTATTTAAAATCAATTAATTATAATTTTCCTAGATTCTCCTATGATATATCTTCAAAATAATCCTAAGTTTGTATTTTTTAGATTTTTCTATAATTAGTTATGATTTTAGGAAGTTTTAGAATTAAAAACTAATTAATTAGCCCTAATTAAAGCCTTTCGAGCCACATGGCTGGTGCTTTTCATGTGGTGCTGCGGGATTAACTATTTAAGTAGTCACATCATGACTTCGGTGGTGATGAGTCTTTCTCCGTGGTCATCGATCTAAGATCGACGACCATCATTCCATGAGGTTAAAGAAGAAATCAAAGGATCTAACGTGAAACTTGATCAGAGCCATTCATCTCAATCATGCGAGATGGACGGCTCGTGATCTATCCCATTTGCGAGCTATGAAAGACGAGCACCGTCCATCTTTCTCCGTTCGATCTAAGCTCACCCAAGCTCAGATTGGGATCAAATGGATCCTACACCATCTAAAGGAGCATACAATCACATCCAATGGCTAAAATCCCTCGACATGGAGATTTCTTTCACAAAAGACTAATGCACAGAGGCCTAAAGCTATGGTTTTGAGAAATTACCTTACGGAGATAAGATCGATTGGGATCGGAGGTAGCTTCGTGTGAGAAGCCTGTTGAAGTTCAGCTCAATTTGGCCTTAGGGTGCTCTGACCAATCCGCATGATGCATGCCTCGGCTTCAATCGAACTCCAATCTCTGGTGCTTTGGAAGGCTTAGAAATGGTTTGGTTGGCTTCGATTGAGTATGAGTATGCTGTGGGTGCATGGAATTGGGATTTGATTTAGTAGAGAGGGAGTATTTCTCGAGGGAAGGGTGTCCTATTTCAGTTTGCACATGGGAGTGACAATGGCCAATTGAGGAGAGGTTGGGGATCCTTGGAATCACTTTGAGGGAGCTCGAAATGGACTTGAGGACTCAGAGAATGTGATTGGTTTCATTCCTATTGAGTATACCCTCAATTGCCATCATGATGGCGATTGAGCATAAATCCGTTGATTGGCTATCATTGACCATCAGTGTGCCGTCGGCTGCATGGCTCACAGGTTGGTTAAAGGCATTTGGAAGATATGGAGTGGTGGTGGGATTGCTCTTCCTTGTGTCCATTGGACCATGGATGAGAGGGAAGAAGTATGGATCCTTTTGGCCAAAGGCTAGGGGTTTAGAGTGGGCTAGCTTAGGAATGCTTCATTTGGCATCTTGATGGTTGTTATGGACATATCAAAGTTGACTTTGCCAGTTATGGTAAGGATCCAAATGCAAATGGCTTTGCACATTGGTCAATTCCCTTTTGCTTGATTTCAAATGGGTTTAAGTAGATTTTAGGGTGCTTTGGGGCTAATGTGGAGTTGGTTTGATCAGCCAAAGGGGTTCTATAAGGTGGCTTGAAGTGGTTTAGCTCAATTTGGGCAAAGGGTTCAATTGGGTTCACATTGGGTTAGGTTGACCAATTAGACAAATTGGGTCAAACTAAGGCTTGGGTTAGGTCTAAATCATGATTTGGAATGTTTTGGTGTGACTAATTTGATATGATTTGGCTTAGGTTTGATTTTGACTTATTTGGATTCGAAAGGGTCAAATTAGTCAAGTTGACCAATTTGACCAAATTAAGTTGGGTTAGGTGTTGAGTCAACTTCAATTGGTTGATTGAAAATGATGGTAGGCTTTGGTTTGGTTTAATTTGGAATTAATTTGAATTTTGATCAATTTGACCTTTTAGGTCAATTTGGGCTAGGTTGGGTCAAGTTGACCAATTGGTCAACTTGGGCTCAATCATGGCTTTGGTCAAGTTCAACAAGTGATTTGGAATGAACTTGAGCCATTGGTTGCAATCAATTTGAATTAAATCATGATTTAACTTATTTTTGGCTTTTTAGGCCAATTTGGGTAAACTTAGGTCAAGTGGCCAATTAGGCTTGGTTTGGCTCAATTGATGGTTTGGTCATGTTCAATCATTGATTATGAAAGGATTTTGGTCAATGGTTTCATTCAATTTGGCATATGATAGATTTTCGCTAGTTTGGATTTCTTTTGGGCTAAATGTTGACTTGGTCAAAGGCTAAGTTTGACTTGGTTAGACTTAATTCAAGGTGGTTGATCACCCCATCATGATTGTTGATCATGATTGAGGTTTAGATGAGCTTAGTTCAATCAAATTTAGGTTGGATTGGAATTTAGCTTAAAAAGGTCTTTTATGTCACTTTAGGTCAAATGACCCTAAATGAGTTAATTGGCTTGATCAATGTTTGATTCAAGTTTGGTTGAACCCACATATGAGCATAGGATTGAAACATAAATCCAACTGCAATTGGTTTGGAGCCAAGTGGGTTTTATTTTATATGATAATTTCTAGTCAAAAGGGTAAACTTGGGCTTGATCAAGGTTTGACTTAGTTTTGGTTTGATAATGGTGGTTTATGTTTATATTTGGATCAATGATTGAAGGAATGATTGAATCATGAAGAAATCCATGAGTTTTGAGTTGATTTGGATTTCATTTAGCAAAGTTCAAAAATTTGGCTAAAAGATCTAAAATTGGAAATTCGATTTGATTTGAGTTTGGTTTTGGTCATTTGGTTTTATATTTCATTTATATTTGTGATTATAAATGAAGATATAAATGGGTTATGAGAAAATCACTTGAGTTTGGAGTGTTTTGGAAGCAAATTTGATTAAGCTTAGGGATGTAGATTAAATGGGCTAATTTAGGTTTTGATTTGGTTTGATTTATTTTGATCATGAGGTGGATTTCATTTATATTTATGAGTATAAATGAAGGAATGATTGATTTATAAAGAAGTCAACCAAGTTTGAGTTGATTTGATGGAGTTTTGGCTAAGCACATGAAGGTGGTTTATATGGCTTAGGAAGAGATTTTTTTTGAATTTGGAGTTAATCATGGGTTTCAATCATTTTGAATTTGGAATTGATTTACGATTTGGAATTTGATTTGAGGTTGGATTTGATAATTGAGAAAATCAATTGGGTTGGGGTTGATTTGGATTTGGTTAAGGCTAAGTCCATAAGATAAAATCGAATGGCCTAGGAAGGGATTTGGAGTTTGAATTTGGGATTGAATTTCAATCATTGGATAGTTGGATTTGAATTTAGAATTTGAATTTTAATTTGAGGTTTTGTTTGAAAGAAGGAAGCAAGGATTGGGTTTGGGCTATAGGGTTGGCAAGTCTTCCTAAATCCCTAGGGCACAACCTATTCCTATGGCTAACTCTACTAAGTCTCTAGGGTTAGGTTAAGCGTTCACCTAATCACTAGAAGTATCTTAAGACTAAGAAACTCTTTATATTTATATGAGTCATAGATCTATGATGAGGAAGTTGAGAGCTCACTTTGAAAGTATGGTCAACAAAGGGTGCCCAATAGGTGTGGTGTGAGCAACGACAAGGCATAAGATGTTGGTCATCAACAAAGGATCATATAAATGATCTACTCTTAAACTTGAGATGTAGAAAGAATCACTATCTTAGTGGAATGCAACTCCAGTCATGCCAGGGGCATAAGTGAGGAAGAAGGGATCAAGCAAGAGATCCTTTCACTAGGGAAGTAGGTTCAAGTTATCCACTAGGGATAGGAAGTTTGGATTTGGATACAAGGTATGATTTGGGTAGAGTATCCACTGGGGATTAGAATTTATAACCCACCAGGGATAGATGCATGAACCTTCCACTAGGGAAGCAGGTTTAGGTTATCCATTAGGGATAAGGAGGGTTTGGGTTTTTTTTAAGGGTGCACTCGTTGGGGAATGCAAGTTCAATTGGATGTCTCACTAGGGAGAAATTGATTGATTATTTATGTAAGCTTTGGATTTTAAGATGTACCCCATTGGTTTGTGATCGATCACACTAAGAAGGGGCTATGTCGGCCTTAGCCTATCTCAAATTTTCTAATTCAAAGGGGTAATCTGCCAGCAACATAGTAGAACAAACCAACCTAATGGGTTTCCCTATGGTGTACAACGGCTGTGCTAGGGAGAAAGTGTAGCAGACTTATATCTCCAAAAGTGAGGGACAGCCGGGGTGATTTTGGACACAACAAATCAAAACCGAGATACGAATGCCTCTAGGGACTTATATCAATTCAGAAGTAGTCAAGATAATGTCATTTGGTTGAATTGCAATTGTTTTAATTTAATCTATTTCAATTCGACGAATCCCGTCAAATTACAGTGGATCCACTAAGAAGGGGCTACTATCAGCCTAGACCTGTCTTAGATTTACAAATCCAAATGGATAGTCTACCGACTGTGAGGTAGAACTAACCAACATAGGGGGTGCCTTTCAGTGTGCAGTGGTCAAGTTAGGAAGAAAGCGTTGGGACTCACATCCTCCTACACAATGAACCACTGGAGTGATCGATTACTTGTGCAATAAACCAAACTTGACCTCGCCATCGTTTGCGCGTTCTAGAAAGAATGTGTAATAGACTTATATCTTTCAAAGAAAAGATTACCGTCGGGGTAACTTGTTGGTGGCACAACAAGTTGAACTTGACCTAAGGGAGACTACCGAGAAAGTGCTGACCCGGGGATTTAACTCAACTCAAAGTAGTCAGGCAATTCCTTTAGGGAGTTTTGCTGACACTACCCTAAAAATAGGATGTCTCGGAAAGGGGCCACTTGGGGAATTCCTAATAAGAAAGAGATATATTTTGCTTGTTTTATGTTTGTGTGAACCTGTTGGTTTGCGGACCCGAGAAGAAGCTTATGTCATCCTATCTGGACCAAGGGAGAATCATTGCATCTGTTCTCAACCACGGGGTGGCTATTTGGAAAGGGGACATCCAAGAGAAATAGGGTAGTGTCTAAATGGGGTCGCTAAGGACGTGATCCAAATAGAGTGCCCACATGGGAGGTACTGCTGGGGGAGTTATCCAAAATCCTATAAAAGAAAGCCTGTAGGTATTTGTTGACCTCACTTTTGGAGTGAGCTTTCAACTTCTCCGTCTTAGACATAGGACTCCTCTAATTACTAAAAGTTCCTTAGTCTTAAGAGACTTCTAGTGATTAGGTGAACACTTAACCTAACCTGAGAGAGTTAATAAGAATAGGTTATAGTATTATGAAGATTTGCCTACCTATGGCTTGAACCTAATCCTTGCTTCTCTCCCAAACCATCTTAATCAAATATTAAATCAATTTCTAACTCAATTGATTTTCTCAAATCATCAAATTCAATTCCAAATCAAATGACTGAAACCCATGATTGAATTCAAATCCCAAAATATTTCCTAAGTTATTTGATTTCATCTTATGAACTTAGCTCAAATCAAATCCAAATCACCCCAAGCTCAAAAGATTTTCTCATAACCCATTTATATTCTCATTTATATTCATAAATATAAATGAAATATAAATTCAAATAACCAAAATCAATTCAAAACTCAATTTCAAATCAAATTAAAATCCAATTTACACTCTTTCAAGTCAAATTCTTGAACTTAGCCAAACCATTCTCAAATCAATCCAAACCTTTGGATTTTCTCTTCAAACAATCACTCCTTTAATCACATGCCAAAATGTAAACATGAACTACAATCACCAAACCAAAGTCAAACTAACCCAAGTCAAACCCATGTTCATCCTTTTGATGAATCAAAACTTATTTGACTCCAAATCACTTGCAATTGGATTTATATTTCCATCATAAGTCTATATGTGAGTTCAACCTAACTTAAATCAAACATTGATCAAGCCAATTAACCTCTTTAGGCTCACTTCAAAGTGACCTAAAGACCTTTTGAGCTAAATTTAATCCAACCCAAAATTGAACTAAGCCCATCTAAGCCTCACATTATGAGCAACAATCATCCTAGGATGATCAATCACTCAAATTGGGTCAACCCAAGTCAAACCTAGACTTTGACCAAGTCAACATTTAGCCCAAATGAACCCTAAACAAGCTAATATTCACTATAAGTAAATTGATTGAAACCATTAATCTAAACCAATCCATAATCAATGATTGAACATGATCAAGCCATCAATTGAGCAAAACCAAGCCTAATTGGACACTTGACCTAAGTTGACCCAAATTGACCTAAAAAGTCAAAATGGGTCAAATCTTGATCTAAGCCAAATTGATTGCAACCAATAGGTCTAATTCATTCAAAATCACTTGTTGAACTTAACCAAAGCTTCAATTGACCAATTAGACCCAACCTAGCCCAATTGACCATGAACCCAACTTGACCTAAAAGGTCAAATTAACTTGAAATCCAACCAAATCAATATTGATTGAAAGTTTGCAATATAATTCAATTGATCAACCAATCCTAAACTAACCCATGACCTAACCCAGTTGGGTCAAATAGGTCAAATTAGTCAACTTTACCCATTTGACCTAAATGACCATAAATGAACTAAAACTAAATCTAAATTAAATTGAACCAAACTAATGACACCCATAAGCTCCAAATGATCATTTGAACTTGACCAAACCCATGGTTTAACCCAATTTGACCAATTGGTCAACCTAACCCAATTTGTCCCAACTTGACCTAAATGGACAAATTAAACCAAATCAAATCAAATGAACTCCAAATCACTTGAAATTTGTCCCAACCCATTTTCAAATCATTTCCAAATGAACCTAAATGAACTAAAACTAAATATAAATTAAATTGAACCAAACCAATGACACCCATAGGCTCTAAATGATCATTTGAACTTGACCTAACCCATGGTTTAACTCAATTTGACCAATTGGTCAACCTAATCCAATTTGACCCAACTTGACCTAAATGGATCATATTGAACCAAATCAAATCAAATGAACTCCAAATCACTTGAAATTTGGCCCAACCCATTTTCAAATCATTTCAAATTTTCCCAAATCAAAATCATGGCCAAATGAACATTTTTCCCTTAGGTTAAAGGGTATCATATGACCAAATTCACTTAGAATTTGGTCATTTCTTTCTCAAGATCACTTGACATCCTCCCATTGGTCCACATGGGCACCAAGGGAGGTGGTGAACATCACCCAATGAGCTTGGGTCAGCCATGATGCAAGCCAAGGCCAAACTGACCCCTCCAATAGAAATTAGACACCTGGATCACCAAATGCACTCACCTAGCACATGGGCACTCACTCTCCTTCCCTCCACTACTCAAAATAACCCACATAGAGTATTTTGCAGCTTAAATTGTGAACCCAATCTTTGCCATTGATCAAAAATAATAATTAAGCCCTTCACCATCCATCCAAGGAGGGGATACACTCCCCTCATTCTCACTCAAGAGGCATTGATTTCAACAAAGCCAAGAAGGTTGAAACAAAGCTTCTCCAAGCCCTTGCAAGCCATTCCCAAGCTCCCCCATTTCTTCTTCTCAATTTTACTCAAAGATGAAATAGGGTAGGCCAATCCCAATCTCAACTCACTCAATTCTCCATTAAAACCGAATTAACCTTGCACACACCATCAATGGACTTCATCGAGCTCAACCAAGTCATTTCCCAACTCTCCAAGCCACGAGAAGCATCACCTTGATCAAGGCTGATCGCCATTGATGGGGAGCTTGTTCAACTAAACAATCCACTCTAAACTAAGATCCAATTCCTTGAACAGGGCTTCATCTCTACTAGAACAAGCTACCTCCTCCACTGGAAGCACCGGTGATAGCCTCTGGCAAGGTAATTGCTTAAAACTGTAGCCTTAGGAAATTTTGCTTGGTCCTTTTTATAGAAAAGTGCCATGCCATTGGATCTTGATCGTTGGATGTGCATCCCCCCACCTTCCAAAGGTGTGGGATAATTTTAATCCCAATTCGAGCTCAGGTGATTTGAATTGGGAGAGATGAGCTTGGCTCGTTGTGAAGGAGAAGGATCCATGCTATGCATGATTGGAATGGACGGTTGTGATTAGATCATGCTAGATCCACTTTGATTTAAGCCCATGGTGAATTTTTATTTTCATCCATCTCTTGAAGTAAATGAAAATAGAATACTCTATTTTGGATACCACGCAGATCCGCAGAGGAACTTATTAGTGTGATTGGGTATGATATTGAGTGATGATGTATATCTCGACAGATAGAAGTCATCATCCTACAATGGACCTAATCACCTAATAAGGACTCCTAAGGACAATGGGTCTTCGAATGTACCAGAGATTCTTCCCCTACTTTACATGGAAAAGTAAAGTAGGGTTTATTTTAAACCGAGCTCGTTAAGTTTTATATGGAGGCAAGACCCTATAGTTAATTACATCCTAAGGAATGAGATGCCTTAAGAATACTCTCGATTAAGGTAAATGATCATTATCTTCAAATATTTCAAAGATAGGACTATCAACAAATTGGTTATTTTTTAGAAAAATCAAGTGGGATTGATCAAAAAGAGGGAATTATTATCAAATTAAAGGGAGATGAGTAGGAGATGCTTATGATACTAGGAAGCCTAGTGAGTATCCCAAACTATACTATGGTTAGGCTTTTACATTTTGAAATTGGATTTATATATTTGAGTTAAATTTTTTATTAAAATCTCTTACAATTCCATAATACAAGATTATGGAAATGCCTAAGAGGTGAGGATTTATGCTTGTTGCCCGCAAAGAAAAAAAATAATTTCAGATCCTAAATCTAAGGAGGTTTGGCGAGGGTCGAAGCACGACCTAAATCTAAGGCGAAAATGTGTATATAATTTATCTCAATAAGAGAGGATAAACCACCTGATTGTTGAACTTACAACCGCTTAGGGGTGGCCACCAACTAACTCCTCCTATGATTTTAAATATATGTAGGCAAGTGTTATGCTTTGCAAGATAGCTAAGTTGTTGTTTATTTAGAAAAGGAGACTAAATCCTTAAACAAACTCCCTAAGAGGCTAGATCATGTAGGGCATGAATAATGACTTAATCTAACGCAAATTTCATTAAGTTTTATTTTGATTTTTTGGACAATTTATTTGACACATGCTATGAGATTCATATACATAATGCATGAGAAATTAGTTATGGGCCAAAATCAGAAAGAAGCAGGTGTGTTTTCACCATGCCTCTCAAAGGTTAAGTATTTTCTCTAGCAAAGGTGGAAGCCCTCCATAAGCAAGAGTGAAGCAAGATGATTTTATGCATGATTTGAGATATACAACATCCAGCTAATGGGTTGCTAAATTTTTTTATTATCTTGATTTATGTCCTAGGCTTTAGGTGAGGTTATGAGTTATTTAATTTTAATTTTGAGTTGATTAATTGGGTATAAAATTTATTTTTCTTTAAGAGCCTAATCGCATGCAGGTCATTCATCAATCAATGAAGAAACTTGGGAAATCATGCCATCCTAATGCATAAGCTAAACAAACATCAAACAATTTTATAAAGCTAGCATAAAAGAATAAGAGGCTGATGTGGTGGGGCTCCACCGCACAAACCCGAAAAGAAAAATGGGTAGCCGAGCTCCACCCTTATATAACCCGGATCACAAATGAATAATTATAATTAAAATGAATTCATGTTATGGGGGTCTTCATTCTTCATTGTTCTTTCTTCATTTCTTCATTTCTTTCTTCCTTTATTTTCTTCACTTCTTAAAATGAATTCATGTTATGGGGATGTAGTTTGCTCCAAGGCTTCACATAATACATAAGACTTAGTCTTATGACCAATGTTCATCCTAATCCCACATAACATTCATTTCAAATTTTAATTATAAAATTTACATCAAAATGGAAAAAAATAAATCTAACTAAATCAGTAAAATAAGATTAGCTAAACATACCACATCCCAAGCGGTTATATGAATAAGTTGGACTTAGCACCCCACACATTGGTAACCAAGTCCACCTGTCCTAATGTGGATTATGCTTAGGAGTATAAGCAACCTGCACAGCAAAAATATTTATATTTTATTATAGTGCCCCTTAAGTATAATCCCCTACAGAAGCATGATTAGGCTGAGATCGCCCTATCATCTAGTCTATGCACATAAACCCTAACATCCATTCTAAAAATATTACATCACAAAATAAAATCAGGCATCAAACCATGCACCGCCCTAACATAGAGCTAGAAATGGTGACTTAGCCTAATGTGTGTGCCATTTAAGGCTTATGTGGCATGTCTTAGGCTTTAAGGTTGGGATTTTCTAAGTGTGAGAGATTTAATTTAGAAGGATGGTTTCATTTAAGTGAATTAGTTAATTTTTCAATTTTATTTGATGATTTGATTTGGTTTGATGAACCTACATTTTGTTATTAAATGTTGTAAAGAGAGAAGAGAGAGAACTTCTCTTTCATCCCTAACTCAAGTGATTTCTAGGGTAAATTCATTAGTGATTTTTCTTTAGTGAATATTTTATCATGCATTTTAGTTAACCCTAAGTTTAGATTTTCTCTAAATAGCCTTATTTAAATAAGAAAAGCATCTTAGGATTAATTAAGGTGAATTACTATCACATAACACACAACCCCTTATTTCTTTCCAACATGTATATCATGCATTGAATGATCTTAAGCATAACTACACATGCAATACAAATCTCAGCACACTTTAGTGATAGATGCAAAGAGATGTTGTTTAAGAAAATTTTGATATTCCATGAAGGCATGTTTTTATTAAGTAGAAAAGAGGGACTCTTTTATCCATTAATCAAATGCACATTTACATGTATAAAAGATATAAGTGAGCACAAGACCTACTTGGGACTACTTAAAGACTCGCAACCTCGGGATGTCCACACTAATATATCACTTTTCTTAAATATATGTGCATGTACAAAAAGAAATAAATGGAAGAAGAGTCATGCAAGAGATTTTTAATTTGGTTTGGTTATGCAATTTACATGTGTAAATGTGAAGATTCTTCTTAATTCATAATATAGAAGTAGATAGGAATAGATTTAAGCAAGTGTTATGTTCTTTTCAAATGAACTATACACTTTACAAATCCTATTCAAATCAATATTAAGAGGAGAGAAGAAAATCACATAATACACATTTCATGTTATAATCACATGCAAGCTTATAAATAGTTATAAGTAGCATCACTTCATTTATAATGTTTGATTTATAGGTTTTGAAAATACTTTTAATGTTTGATTTATAGGTTTTGAAAATACTTTTTTGGTTTAATAGTGATAATAGCCACTCATATTCTTAACTTTAGCCAAAACATGCAATTTGACATAAAGGAAAAACATTTCATTTAATTAATTTTTCAAAAGAGATGAATGCATGGTTTCATTTGGAAAATAATATTTAGCATGCTTGGAAAGAAATAAAGTGATGTAAGCATTTGACTTCATTCACCCTAATTAATTCATAAAGATAATCCTACAAGGTAAGATCATTTAGAGTGAATCAAAATTCTTTAAAGAGTTATTTTTTTTTGAATTTGAATTTGAATTTGATTTGATTTAGGAAATGTGAAAAGAGTTTGCTGGTCTTAACCCATTTCCCCTATGTGTGAGTTAGTTTAGTTTAGTTTTAAAATAATTAGATTGATTTTATATTTTGTTTAGGTTAAGGTGTGAATTAAATCCATTAATTATCCCTTACCTACACCACTTTAACATAATTATTCAAGTAATTATGAGCCAACATATGATATGCAATCACATGGAATTTAAATCAGCAATGCACCTAAGAAATAAAGGGGTCTAATGTAATTGGCTCATAATTATTGATTAGTTAAGCTAAAGGGTTTTCATTAAGCATTTTCATAACCTTCTCACACATGAGTTGGATATAATTTCTTTTGAAGCCTCTTAGGTTATTGAACACCTAAGAATCTACCCAAGATTAAGAGATTGATTAATTCTAGATTGATTTTGAAAGTTTGATTAGACTAATTAAGTATATCATTAGTGTATTAATCTTTAATTATGTTTGGATTAATGAAGAAAGGGGGTGTAGGGAATAACTTAAGAAAAATATCGCAAACTCATTTCATAAACCTCTCCCTTACTTAAACAATGTTTAATTATCTCAATTAAAGGATTAAACTACTATTCACATGATTAATTACCCTTAATTACATAAAAGGGGTATTAGGGGTTCATTAATTAATTTTTATAATTAATTCATTAATAAATCTCAAGAAAATTAAGGGAGGTAGAATTCATCCCACTAAACATGTTTGAAAAATTTGGAATTAAATAATGAAGTAATTAAGGAGTAATTAAGGTATATCAATTTTTAATCAACCCCCAATTAAGGAGAATTCATTATTCAAAATTAATTAAAAATAATTTTATTAGATTTCCCTCTGAAATATCTTTAAAATGAGGCCTCATTTAGATTTTTTTTGGATTTTTCTTCATTTAATTATGATTTTATGAAGTTTCTATGATTAAGGGGGAATTAAATAGCCTAATTAGTTAAGTAATCCATCGGCGCCACATGGACTGCTGATGCGGCGCGCTTTCTACATGACGCGATGGGATTGATTATTTAAGTTGTCATATCATTGGGTGGATCAGCACACTCTGTGCCATCCGATCAAGGATTAGACGACCAAGAATAATCTCGTGGTTTTAAAGGGTTTAAATCAGAGATCTAGCGAGATTTAATCAGGGCCATCCATCTAAAACACATGGGATGAATGACCCATGTTTCAACCCTGCCTAAGCTGCGGGAGACGAAGGCCATCCATCCTCCATGGCTTGATCCGAGCTCACCTAAGCTCGGATTAGGCTAGGATTCAACCCACACTATCAAGAGGTGTAGGGAAGAACATCCAACGGCTTGGATCTAATGGGATTACAATTTCCTTCATAAAGGATCAAGCATTTTTTCAATGGAGGATCAGTTTTGAGTCATACCTCATTGGAGGCTATCACCGGTGCTTTGAATAGAGGAGGTAACTTCATTTAGTGGAGACGAAGCTTTGTTCAAAGTTTCAGGCCTTGATTTGAAGTGGATTGCTCAATTGACCAAGCTTCCCTTCAATGGCTTGCAACTTTGATCGAAATCCCCCTTCCCATGGCCTGAAGACTTGGGAAATACTTTGGGTGAGCTAGACTAGCTCCCTTGATGGTGCTTGCGAATTTAGGTTTGGTGGAGGTGAGCAAGTTGGAATTTACTTACCTCCCTATTTCATTTTGAAGAAAATCGAGAAGGAGAAATTCAAATGAGTTTAAAAATTTTTGGAAAATGGGTTAGTTTTGATGATTTTGGTAAATGGGTATTGATCTTGTGGTTGATTTTAGGATTCTTTTTTAAATTGTTTTAGAATTGGCTAAAATAGATTTATTGTCAAATTGAATAGTTATGGAAAATTTGATTGATTATGGTGGATTGTTCTTTGAGCTTTAAACCATTGACCCTTTGTTATAGTTTTAGTGGTCAACATTAATAAATTCAAATGATTGTGATTTGGTCATTTTTTTAATCAATTTTGGTTTGATTAGTTCATTTTAATTTTTTCAATTGGGTCAAGTCATTTGAAAATGGGTTTTGGTTGGGTTTCAAATCATTAGTTTTTGAATTTAGTTATTATTTTCAATCAATTTGGTATTGGATTTTGGCTATTTATTCATTTGAAATTGAAATTTTATGGGTTGATCAATTTGATTTGATTTTAGAATTTGGCAAAAATCTTTAGTCGATCCAAAGTTAGCCAAGAAATAATTAATTAATTGATCAAAAGATTCAATTTGGTTGATCAAATTTGACTTTGTTGAAATATAAATCAATTCAAGATTTGATAAATGATTTTTGGTCATTGATCAAGTTGGTGAAATGGTTTGATTGGTTAGTTTGATTTTAGTTTATTTGGAAGTTTCATTTTATATTTGCTTTATGATTGAAATTGATTGACTTTGAAAGAAAATCAAAGGTTTGGATTGATTTGAAATGATTTGTCAAGTTGAATTTGACTTAAAAGAGCTTTAGTTTGGGTTATTTGAATTTGAGTTTTGAATTTGGTATTTGAATTTATTTTCATTTATATTTGATGAATATAAATGAGTATAAATGGTTATGAAAGAAAATTTTTGATTTGGAGTGATTTTAGTTTTGAAGTTTATTTGACAATGATTTAAATTTGGAATTAATTAAGATTTGAAGTTGATTTAAATTTGAAGTTGATTTAATTTGAAGTTTGATTTTGAATTTGAGGTTGATTTGAATTTGAAGTTGATTGAAAGAGAAATAATTTAGTTCAAGCTATAAGGATAAGTTTTTTATTATGAATTTGTTTATATGGTATCTTTGATGATTGGGTTGGTTATTTTTTAATCATGATGTTAAGAAAGTTTAGTGTTTAGATGAGTTTTTGTTTAGTGAAGAAGTTGAAGCTTATTAGGGAAAATCAATAGTAAATTAGGGGATTAATCAATTTGATTTGAGAAGAATAATGGTGACTCAATATGGATGTGACAACAAATAATACATGAACATTGAAGGCGATTTAAGTCTATTTGGGTGATTAGAGTTGATTCAATTTAATTTTAATTTGAAAATTTCAAAATTCATAATTATAATAAAAAAAAAAGTACAACTCAAGTTCATTTTGATAATTGAGAATATTAAATGAATTTTGATGTTGACTTAATTTGGTTTATTAGAATAAGATTAATTTTTTTTGAGTTGATTTATGATCTATGATTTTTATTTTGAATAATCAATCCTTTCTTAATTAATTAAATGATTAATTAACATGCTAAATAATGATAAATTCTTAAAAAACTTGCTAACCATCATGAGAATATTGATGGACTTAGGAATGAATTAGGACTTTTCAAATCTTTTTCTAAGTTATTTTCATGTGGAAAACATAATTAAGTTATAATTAATTAATGGCTTAATCACTTCATTAATTAATCCATTCAAACACAAAACCAAATCATTTAGAGAATTAATCATTTCAATTAGGTAGATTCTTGGGTGTTCAATAAATTTTGAGAGTATAATCAACTACATGTGTGATTATAAAAGTAATTAAACTTTCTTTAATCACAATAATGATTATGAGCCAGAATTAGTCCTTTATTTCTTGGTGCATTCATTTAATTTCATGAGTTGCATATCATATATTTTAATTACTTGGATAGTATGTTAAGTGGTATAAATTAAAACATAATTAATGGATTTAATTCATACCTTAACCTAATCAAAATATAAAATTTAACTTAATTATTCTAAATTAAACTAAACCAATTCACACATGGGGGAATGGGTTAGGATTAGCAAATCTTTCTCACATTTTCTAAGTCAAATCAAATTCAAAACTAAAAATCTCCTTAAAGCATTTTGATTCATTTAAAATGATATTATTTCATAGGATTGTACTTAGGAATTAATTAGGGTGAATGAAGTCATGTGCTTCCATTTCTTTATTTCTTTCTAGTCATGCTAAATATTGCTTGCCATACGAGATCAAGCATTCATTTATTTTAAAAACTTAATTAAAAAATGTCTCATTTATGTCAAATTGCATGTGTTGGTTAAAATTAAGAATATGAGTGGCTATTATCACTATTAAACAAAAAATTATTTTGAAAACCTATAAATCAAAGATTATGAGTGAAGTGATGCTACTTATAAGTACTTATAAGCTTTCATGTGATTATAGTAAAAGATGTGTATTATGTTATTTTCTTGTCTTCTCTTAACATGGATTTGAATAAGATTTGCAAAGTGTATAGTTCATTTAAAAAGAACACAATACTTGCTTAAATATCTTCATATGCATTTCTATATGACTTAAGAAGGATATTTACATTTACACATGTAAATTATACAACCAAATCAAACATAATATTTTGCATGATTATTCATCCATTTATTTCTTTTTATACATTTACATGTATTTAAGAAAAGTGATATATTAGTCTGGACATCTCGGGGCTACGAGGCTTTACATAGCTCTAAGTAGGTTTTGTACCACGCCCTGTGAAAAAAAATAATGGCATCATCTCATTTATATCTTTTATACATGTGGATGTCAATTAATGGATGAAAATCTCTTTTCTACATAACAAAGACATGCATTCATGGAATATCCAAATTTCAAACCATATCGCTTTGCATTCATCATCAAGGTGTACTAAGATTTGCATTGCATGTATAGCTATGTTTAGGATTATTCATATGCATGGTATACATGGTGAAAAGAAATAAATGGGTGTGTGTTATGTGATAGTAATCCACCCTAACTAATCTAAGAGGCCTTTCTTATTGAATAGGACTGTTTAGAAAGAATATAAAATAATTATTAAAATACATAATAAATCATTCACTAAAGAAAATTCATTAATGAAATCTAGAAATACTTTAAGGTAGGGATGAAAGAGAGTTCTCCTCTTTTCTTCTCATAACATTTAGTTGCTAAGTGTAGGTTCATTCAAACCAAATCAAATCACAACTAAAATTAACAAATAAACTAAATCACTTAAATGGAACCACCCTCTAAATTGAATCTTCACACTTAGAAATTCCAACCTTAAAGCCATGATTAAGTTTTAAATGGCACACACATTAGGCTAAGTCACCATTTCTAGTTTAGGCATGTATGGTTTGATGATGATTTTATTTTTTTTTTTTTAGATGATGTTAGGTGTATGTGGACCGAAAGATAGGATCTTAGCTAATCATATTCAGGGATTATGTTTAAGGGCATTTGTAATAAAATATAAATATTTTGTTATAGTGTTGCTTATACCCCTAAGCATAATCTAAACTAGACAGTGGACTTGGTTACCCATGTGTGCTAAGTCCAATTTATTCACATAACTGTTTGGGTTGTGTAGGATGTTTAGCTAACCTTTATTTTGTAGGTTTAGTTAGAATTACCTTTCCCATTTTGATGTAAATTTTGCAATTAAGATTTGGAATGAATGTTATGGGGGATTAAGATGAACATTGGTCATAAGACCAAGTCTTATGCACCATGTGATGTCTTTGTAGCAACCATATTCCAATCAAGCCAAAAAGAAGAAAGAAAAGAAGCAAATCAAAATGAAGAATGAAGAATGAAGAATGATGATCCCCATAACATGAATTCCTTTTAATTGTAATTATTCATTTGTAATTTGGGTTGTATAAGGGTAAAGCTCAACTACCCATTTTCTTTTTTGGGTTTATGTAGTGGAGCCGGACCACATCGACCTCTTATTCTTTTACGCTAATTTTATAAATTAATTGATGTTTTTTTTTATGATTGTGCAATTAGGATGTCATTATCTTTCTAGTTTATTCATTCTTTGATGAATGGCCTGGATGCGATTAAGTTCTTAGGAAAAAATAAATTTCCTATCTAATTAACCAACTCAAAATTAAATTAAACAACTCATAACCTCACCTAAAGCCTAGTATATAAATCAAGATAATAAAAGTTTTATCAACCCCTTAGCTAGATGTTGTATGTCTCACATCTTGCATAAATCATATTGCTTCATTCTTGCTATTGGAGGGCTTCCACCTTTGTCAGAGAAAATGGCTTGACTTTTGAGAGCCATGGTAGAAACACACCTCCTTCTTTCTGATTTTGGCCCATAATAAATCTTCTCATGTATTAGGCATATAAAATCCCATAGCGTGTGTCAAATAATAATGTCCAAAAATCAAAATAAAACTTAATGAAATTTGCATTAGATTAAGTCTTTATTCATGCCCTTCATGATCGAGTCTCTTAGAATAAGTTTAAGGACTTAGTCTCCTTTCTAAATAAATAACTTTTAGCCATCTTGCAAAAGAAAATTTCCTACATGTATTTAAAATTGTAGGAGAAATTAGTTATGGCCACCCCTGCGGTTGTAAGTCCAATGTGGTTTATTCTCTCTTGTTGAGGTAAACTATATACCCATTTTTCACCTTAGATTTAGGTCATGCTTTGGCCCTCGCCAAAGCTCCATAGATTTAGGATATGAGATTGCTATTTCCCTTCGCAGTTACAAGCATAAATCCTCACCTCTTAGGCTTTTCCACGATCTTGTGTTGTGGACTTGTAAGCCCTAGATTTCTAAAAATTCAACTTAAATATATAATCCTCTTCAAATGTCAAAAATATAAAGCCCAACCATAGGATAGTTTGGGATGCTCATTAGGTTTCTTAGTATCATGAGCGTCCCCTATTTGTCTTCCTTTGGTTTCAATAATAACTCCCTTCTTTTGCTCAATCCCACTTGATTTTCTAAAAATAACCAATTGATTGATATTTCAATCTTTGAAATCTTTGGAGATAACAATCATTTACCTTAATCGATAGTATTCCTAAGGAATCTCATTCTTTAGGATGTAATTAACTATGAGGGCTTGCCTCCATAGGAAACTTAACGAACCCAGTTTAAAATAAACCCTACTTTACTTTTCCATGTAAAGTAGGGAAAGATCTGTACATCAAGACCATTATCCTTAGAGTCTTATTAAGTGATTAGGCCCATTGTAGAATGATAACTTCTATCTCTCGAGATAGCACGTCATTTCTCAATGTCATACCTGATCACCCTAATAAGTACATCTGTGGATCTACGTGGTGCCCCAATAAACATTTTCATTCAAACAAAAATATAAAACACCATAGTATTCGGTGGCCAACTCAAGGAGAAAGCACGGGGACTCACATTTACCAAGAGTGGTGTATCCACCGGGTGGGTCACCGTTAACATGGTGATAACCAACCAACCTAAGGTGCATCCATTTGTATAATCAATCTAGAAAGAAGGCGTGTAGAACATCTCTCTCAAAGGAACATCACCAAGATAGTCTTACTCGATAGTGGCTATCCAATTTAGGCATTCTAAGTGGGAGTCTGTAAGGACTAAATCCAAGGTTGAAGTCAAGAGGAAATGAGCCTAGGGGACTTATCCTAAGCCTCAAATATACTAATTAGTTAGTGCATGATGGCTATTTTGAAGAAAGCATGTTTTACATCCTCTTAAATGAGTCATTGTAGCTTAAGCACAAGACCTACATAACTAACAAGGTGCTAATTGGTTTGCAGTGGTCAAGTCAGGAAGAAAGTGCAAGAACTCACATCTGCTTGACAAGTGACCAATGGGCTGATATACTAGCAAGGTAGTGCATCAACCTAACCTGGAGCATCTAATGAGTGAGTGCCATGAGGGGCTTGCTCCCACATTAAAGTAGCTCGAGATAAAAGATATGCATTTATTTATGTTATGAAAAAAGGAGTAAGATGCCGCTATGGTTCCCTTACACCTATCCTAAACACATAGGAACATGACTCCACTAAGAAAGGATGCTGCTTGTGTTCTCTTACACCTAACTTAGTTATACTAGTCAAAATAAGATGCCTCTTGGATTCTCTTACACCTATCCTAGTAGCACTAGAGGGTTGAATGTCATTTGTGTTTGTGTTGGAAGGATCCTTGGTTCTCTTACACCTATCCCAAACACATCAATGGTACAAGCAAAATATATTTCTAACACATAAGAGGTGGAATTTGATAAGACAAGAAGTTTTATTGATGATTATTTTCAAACAAAATTTATGGATAATATTTTTTTAGGTAGAGCCCATAGATTGAAAGCATATGACACTCTCCTCATAGTTTATGATGATAAGATCAGGTACCTTCTGATGGGATTTCATAAACTAAATCTCCATCTTTGAGGGCAAAAAATTGGTCTCCTTTGAACTAAAACAAGCTCTCCTACTTGAAAAGCTTTATGATGGACCGCTTATTGTGAGTTTTAATTTGATTATGCAACTCGAGGTTTTAGCTCTGTAGGCATCTAAACCTGAGCTCTTCCATAACTTAGCATTATCTTGTAGTGATTTTACTACCATTCTAGTGATGGGATCTGAACTTCTAATGGCATAATGGCTTTAGACCCATACACTAAGGAGAACGAGATAGATTGGGTTGGAGTTCTGTATGTGGTGTAGTATGCCCACAAGGCTTCAACTAGTTGTTGTGTGCATGAATCATTTTGGCTTTGTACAACTAGATGTTTGGCTAGGTGTCTCTCTCCTCCAAACCTTAAGCTTCTAACCATTGGCATGCTATAGTAATCAGATCATATATCCTTAGTGATGGGAGTTGGACTTTAAAGGTAGAACGGCTTCAAACCCATACACTAAAGAAAATGTAGATTGAGTTGAGCTCAGATGTAGGTGGAGGCTTCAACCAAGATCATGCCAATGTTGCTTGTTCTCCAAGTGCCTTCTTCAAACATTTAGATGAGAGTTTTGTTGAATGCTTTGCTAAATGCTTTTCCCTTGTAAATGGTGAAATATCTCCAATGTTGTGTCTTGGGCAAAGTTGATTTTAGTGCTCTTGAATGTAAAAAATTATATGAATATAATTTGTCGAGGTATCCAACTTATATTGATATGGTTCTAAAAAAATTGGAGCACATGTTGAATGATCTCTAAGTGGGATTGCCTCCACCACTTGGAAATAGTGGCAACTAGAATGAATAAACCCTTAGAAGAAGGAGGATCGATTGGACCCACTCATGCCCCAACACTCAAATGGCCATCTAATGTAGGATAATGTTGGGTGGTTGATGACCACACCATGACATTGGTGGATCAGCTACATCCATGAATAATTATCACAGGTTTGTAGTATCCTAGCCTTTTGATCTTGGTTTACATTTTCAGACTAGACTAGTGAGCTCCGCATAAACCTGAATGTCCCTTGGTAACAATCTTATGTGTTTCGTGTTTGGCTAAACAATGTCACCACATATGATCAAAAGATCGTTGATACAAGGTGCCATCCATGAGAGCATATGAGAGAGCTCTTTGTTTCACTTGATGGGCTAATGACTTCTCTTGAGGTAGTTTACTTATGTTTAGGTAATCCATGAATTGTTGCTTCCAATGGACTCATCATCCTCTTGGCAATGGCAACCTCCCTTCAAGAGAGAGTCTTGATGAGTTCATCATCAAAGGGATAATACTTGTCTATTTGGAACCCTTGTCGAAATGGACTCATCTTATAGGCATGCCAACTCCTTGGCGATCTTGACTATTGCATCTGCTACATCATTATATCCTCAAGAAATCTTATAGATAATGATCTTTGGGATCTGAACCAACAACTCCTTGGTGTATTTATGATAATGATGGAGTTTATTTTAAACTTTGAATGACCTGATAAGATGACAAGTTGAGAATCCATAAAGATGTTTGCTATGCAATGTAATGACTATCTATAGACCCAGAATCGAACCTCATATTAGCCTTTATTGTTGGTGCATGGATTAAATGTGATGATATGAGAATTCCATCGCATTTGTTAGAGAACTATTCCTACCGCCTTCTCAAGAGTCATGATTTTTTCCTTTAAGAGGAAGCCACATCATCAAAATACATCTCCAACTATGAATGCTTGTATCGCTAAGTTCATAATGCATCGGGGAGGTCATCACCAAGAATCAAGTGAGTGTTGCTAAGAAATTGCAAGTACTTACCTTTCACGCATGAGTACGAATGTGATGTCAAACTATGATAAAGTTATGGACCATAACGCCAATCGTCCAAATAACGTTGGCCATCTCATAAGATATTACAGTAGATTAATTCTAGATATCAGATTCACCTTGTGAGAAAGCATGTAATGTCATAGTTTTTGGGATGTAAAGATTAAAGCTAGGCAATGCTTCTCAGTAGGTGGGTAGTTTGTCTTAGTAAAAATTAGATGATGATTGAGGTAGTAGAGAGCATTTTCTTTCCCTTCATCATTAGTTTGATTTCAACAGCAAAGGGAGTCATCTAATACAACGGTAGAGGATCAACCTTGGCAGATAAGTCTGAATAACGCCATCCAAGTGCTTGATGTCTTCAAAGGCATGCTAGAATTTGTCATCCCACTGAACTTAGCATCCTTGATGTGTTGAGAATGGTTGGTATCTTCGATAAGTGATATGAAGCTTAGATACACCAACCGCTCTTGGAATGATCTAAGTTGAGTTAGACTTTGGGGGCATTTCTAAGATAGTTTGATCTTCTCTGGCTATCTCTCATTCCAAGTACAAAACCTAAGGAATCTTCAATTTACCAATGCTCACTTTGGGATTCATTTTGAGATTAAATTATCTTATCAAAACTACTCTGTCAAGAGGTGGTCTTCCTTTCTTTTTGACTAGTAGATTATCAACATGCATTCAACTTGATGATGAATGAGTTCATTGATTGAGTCATGGCTGTTCAAGTAGAAACCGATATTTTTAAAAGGCACACCTTATAATAATAGATTTGATCTTCAAAAGTAGTCTTTCTTTCATCCTTGATGGCCATCTTGATTGGTTGTATAGGACCCATCCATAAAGATACTACATGAGATGAGGCAATGTCTACCATCAATTTTGGTATAGGAAGTAAAAAATTTATCTTTAGGACATGCCTAATTTAGATCCCTAAAATTGACACATATGCAAATTTGGCCATTATTTTTCATAACTAGGACGACACTAGCTATCCAAGTGAGAAATTTTTCTTCCCGACAAAAGCCACATCAATTCTTGATTTGAAGTGACTTATTCAATTTCTAATCGCATGCCTAGGAGTTTTGCTTGATAAGGTTAGATTAGTTCTATCTAGTTTGGACTGCTACATCAGGAGATAAGCCGGGCATTTCTTCATAACTTCATGCAAAGCAATCCTTAAACTCAGCTAATAGCCTAACTAAGTCATTGTTTTCTTCTTCTATCGACAAGGAACTGATGTATGTTAGGCATGGATCTTCTTTTATTCCCAAGTTGATTTCTTTGAGTTCGTCAATAGTTGATATGATTTCTTCTTCAATGGTGGATCTGACTTTGAGCTCATTTTCATCAAAATTCTCAACATGCCTCATCATAAGAGTTAGCATGATTTGAGAAGAACCTATGTAACCCAAATGAGTGGTGATGACTAGGCAATGGTTGTGTGATTGGACCCATGCAATCCTAGTCCTGATCTTGATTGAGACTTTGCTGGTTGTCCCATACAAAGTATTTGACTGTGTTTAGACCAAAGTATGAGGGATTAATCCCTTCTTTGATAAGTTAATAACACAAGGTGAATACCAATCAAGAGGTAGTTGTATTAAATTTTTATATGAATCATTCTCAAGTTCTACATTGGCTTCTTGACTTGAGGATGATGCTCCCAACAAAAACCTCTTTAACTTGACATCTGGATGACTTGGCGCCTCAACATCAACTTTCCGAAGAAAAGTGAAGTTATACTAATGTTCCAAACTACCTAACGTTTCTACATAATGATGATTTGAATACATTTGTTTGGAGGCCGTCTTCATCACTATCCGCTTGAATGTCACCTCCAAAGGGACCACCGAGAGGGGTTAGTTAATCACATGAGACTCATCCTCTGAGCTAGACTCTAAGTCTATGTGGATGGGGTACTCATGTGAGCCTAACATAGCTCCTACCGGCCACACCAGAATGAGGTCTCCACCCTGTGAGTCGCCTTTGAATTCTCACGCTTGGTGGAGGTCGAGTCATCCTCACCCATGTGTTCATATGGAGGAATAAATCATGGTGGAATCTATCATCTAGCCTCACCTCTTCCTCATGTCCCATTCTTGCTCACTTGTGCTTTCTTTTTCCTTTTTTTTCTTTTCACTTTTCTTTTCTTTCTTTTTCTTTTGATTTTGAACTTTCACCAAGTTCACGAGAATAGATTTTTTTTGATTTGATGGAAGATAGTGGGCTGCATCTTCATAAATATCAACCTCTCTAACTAAGAATGTCTACAAGTCTCCTTTGACACAATACTCAATTCTTCTCCTTCTGAATTTGATGCACTAGTGCAAAGAGGATGGAACCGTATTGTTTGCATGTATCCAAAGCCTACCAAGCAAAGCAGTAAAAGATGTATCTGAATCGATTATGTAGAACTTGACTTATGTCTTTCAATCATCTATCTCTAGTAGTAATTTTATGGAGCCTAAATCCCTCTCTTCTTATTCGTTTAATCCTCTCAACATCATCTGATCTCCTCAAAGTTTAGATATGTCAATCCTTAATTAGGCAAGAGTTTTTAGACTCATAATGTTCATTGATGCACCTTGATCAACTAACACCCTAGAGTTTGAATCTACCCATATCCACTGTGATGTAGAGGGGCTTGCTGTCCCAAAAAATAAAGTCTTCATCTGAATGTAACTCAGGCTTCTCTTGAAAAATATGCCTCCTCTCAATAATGGTTGAGCTACATATGATCAAGAATTGATCAATGACTCCCTCATCTCTTTAGAAAAGACAAGGCATATGTTGCAATGACAACCTTCGAGGCATTGTGGGCCAACTGGTTGGTCCTCCATAAGCATATCCATGGGTGGAGCATCCTGTGGAGGGATTCTTGACTGCTAGAACCAATGACTTGTTTACCCTTATCCTGTGGTGCTATCCTAGGGGGTAGAACTTTGCCATTACAAAGGTTGACTTTAGTGACTTCATGAGATGGTTTAGTGGAAATTTCTACCTGCTCATCAGGTTTACCTACAGCCTCTCCTATAGGATCATCGGAGTCATATGACTCCAATTCAATCTTAATGGGTAAACTCAGGTGATTTAGAAATGGGTAATCCATTTCAAAATAAGAAAGGAGTGGATCATAATTATTATAATTATTAGTACTTAGGGAGATTTATATAGGAATGAAATCATCAAGATCATCAAAAGTAAAGAGAATGTAAGCTGAATCAGTCTTTTTCTTCATGGATTTCTTATATTTGGATGAAGGTATAAAATAGAAATCAAGTAAAGTGAGCAGAGAGAGGGATTTGGCACCCCCCCTCTACTGATATAGTACGATTGCTAAAATAAGAATTGGCTGAAGGAACTGCAGCTACAACTGTGGAAGGAGTATTGAACTTGGTCCGTGGTTGCGCTAATGTGCTATTCTGGGCAAGTGTAAGATGTTGCTGCTGGGCTTCTACCTCCCTCATGTTGTCTTCAGCAACTTGCAAACCTTCCAGAGAGTTTGAGTCAGAAAAGGGTAACTTTATGATCTTAGAAATTATTTTCTTGGAGAGTGATGGGAGATATCCCAACCTTCCTCCTGAGAAGATCATGTATCTCCAAGGATTACCCTAATAGAACTAGAGGGTTGTTCTAGGTATGACAATGGCACCCGACTTAGCTATGCTCAAGCTAGTCCTTAAAGGTAAAGTAATCTTCCAAGACATGACCTAGCATGCGGTGGTGAAGGCCCACATCCTCCGGTCTCCTAGGCTCTGATAACTAAAAATCAGGCTTCTTTAAGAGGTTCTTAAAGATTATTCTGACTATCTCCCTTTTCAATGAATAATATTTATTCATTTTTTTCAGCAAAAGTAGGTAAGTTATAGTTACCAGATGGTGGATAAGAATACTACTGCTGATGTTGTGGACGGGATCGGGCGAGGCGGGATTATTGTGAAAACTAAGGTGGCCGATATGACGGTCGAGACGGTGGTAAAGGAGGTGGTAGAGGAGGCTGCTGAGCTCAAGGTCTATTCAACTGAACCTTGGCTAGCCGCTTATCATCCCGATGTGATTGCCCTGCTTTTCCTTAAATGCCTTCATGGTCGGCTTGGTGATCGATTTTGGAAAGGTAACTATTTGACCTCTCCTTAAAGGCTAGCTACCTTGTTGATTAATTTCTCAAATATCTTAATGGTGAACCCTTAAGAATGAAGGCGACCGGGCCATGAATATTTTTGAATAAAATTTCAATGGCATGTTGTTTAGATAGCTGTGGTTTGCATTTCATACTTAAATTGCATCATCTAAGAATGTAATCAATAAGAGATTCATCAGGGTGTTGTTGAGCTACAACAAGATCGCCCACAGTTACCTTTTGCTGAGCTCCAACAAATATCTTAATAAAGAGCTGCTCCAACTTAGTAAATGTCTTTACTGAACCATTGGGTAGTTCAGTGTACCAATCAAATGTGATACCTATTAAGCTACTAACGAAGAGGCAAAATAAGAATGCATCATTGCCACTAGCATTGCAACATCCGGCTCTAAAATGTGCTATGTGCTACCTGGGGTTCCCACTACTATTAAAAATTTTGAAGGATGGAGGCATAAAGCCTTTAGGATATTGGGCACCATCAAATTCCTTTGGGTAAGGTCTACCCTTTGAAACAGATGAGCCACCTTGGGCTTGCGCCAATGCACCACTCACTTGTTGCTCCACTATGTGTTTGATGTCTTTTTCATGCATGGAGGTGTTATCCACCACTTTCCTATGCAAGCTACCACTATCTCCCTCTACAGGAATGCATCTAGGATGACCCTAAAGTGTGTGCCAACTCGCTTATCGCCCACTACGGAGAAGTGAAATCGAGTTGAATTTCAATGGCACCACTGCCATCAACTCCTTGATCTTGTTCCCCATTTGATCAATATGATCATCCCTCTACCTAAGCTGGTGGAGGGGGTGCTGAGTTGAATGGTGTCATGATCTTCAACTACAATAACTTCTTGACTATGTTGATCCCTCTGAAGGTACCCCCTAGTATCGACCATATGAACTTCGGTTGAATTCTCAAGGAGATCATCCTCATATGGATCGAAGCTAACCTTTCCCTCCTCACAATCTAATCGGTCACTCCTTAGAGCTTCTCTCTTCTCTGTAAAGTATTGTGCTAAAATATCATCTACGGACCTGAACTAGTGAGATAGATTTATTTTTCTTTGAAGATGGGAGTCCCACTTAACAAATTTGGAATGTTAAGTGAAAGCCCCAAATGTATTTGAGATATGTTTATTTTCCTTTGAAAATGAGACTCTCACTCAACAAATTTGGTATGTTAAGTACAAGCTCAAGTGTGGTTGATATGAAAAATTGGATCCTTATTTAACAAATTTGGTATGTTAAAATATGGATCAAATGTGTGTTAAAAAGAGACCCTCACTTGACAAATTTGGATTTTTTTTATTTTTTTTTTTTGAAAATGGGAATCCCACTTAACAATTTGGTGTGTTAAGTAAAAATCAAAGTATGATATGACTTGAGAATGGGATTCTCACTTAACAATTTGGTATGTTAAGTGGGAATCTATTATGGCATGGTTATGTGGCTCTTACTTAACAAATTTGATATGCTTAGAAAATGAGGCTCTTACTTAGCAAATATTGGATATGCTAAGTGAGAGCCTAAATATATTTTTCTTTGAAAATGACACCCTCTCTTAACAAATTGAAATTGTTAAGAGAAGGTCAAATTTTATGTTTTGGAAATGAGACCCCACTTAAAAAAAAATGGAAGAAAAGTCAAATTTGAATTTTAAAATGAGACCCCCACTTTAACAAATTGGAATTATTAAGTGAAATTCAAATTTATGTTTGAAAATAGACCCTCACTTAACAAATTAAAATTGTTAAATGAAAGTCAAATTTTATGTTTTTGGAAATGAGACCCCTAGTTAACAAATTGACCATGTTAAGTGAAGGTCAAATTTATGTTTTGAAAATGAGACCCCCACTTAACAAATTGAATATGTTAATTGAAAGTCAAATTTTATATTTTGAAAATACGACCCCACTTAACAAATTGAAAATATTAAGTGAAGGTCAAATTTAATATTTTAAAAATGAAACCCCTACTTAACAAATTGAAATTATTAAGTGAAAGTCAAATTTAATGTTTAATTCCAATAGAGATCCTCACTTAATAGATTTGGATATGTTAAGTGAGAATCAAACATGTCATGATTTGCTTTTGAAAAGAACCTCCATGTAGCAATCATGGAGGGGTTTTGATTTTGTGATTTTGTGAGTTTCTTGAAAGGTGCTTTTGGAAAGTGTCAATTTTGTGAAAGGAATTATTTTTTTTAAATTTCATGATGAACCTCGCCTCACCAAGCCAGTGGTGAGGAGGTTCCAAATTTTTTTTATTCCCCTTTCATTGATAAGTTATGTTTTCACCTATTGGGGAACCCAACAGAGGTTTCAAGACCAAGAAGCTAAGTGCCAACGGAAAGAAAGATAAGCTAATGATGTTGGCTCACTTTGCTTAAGAATGAAATAAGCTAAGTGCCAACGGAAAGAAAGATAGTCTCAGACTCTTATAAATTACAAGTCCACTATTGATGCTTTGAGATAATTATCATCTACCAGAGATGTAGAGAGGAACTATCCCGTGGAGTCACCAGAAAAATCTATGGAGTTTATTTTTGTGTTGGGTGTGTTTTGTGTGAGGGGACACCACGCAGATCCACATATGTACTTATTAGGGTGATCGGGAATGACATTAAAAAATAGTGTACTATCTCAAGAGATAAGAATCACTACCCTATAATGGACCTAATCACCTAATAAGGACTCTTAAGGCATGATGGGTCTTTGAATATACTAGAGATTTTTCCCCTACTTTACATGGAAAGGTAAAACAGGTTTATTTAAATTGAGTTCAATAAGTTCCTTATGGAGGCAAGCCTCCATAGTTAATTATATCTTAAAGAAAATGAATCTCTTAAGGATACACCTGATTAGTGTAAAATATTATTGTCTCAAAAGAATTTAAATATTGGGCTATCAAAGGATCAGTTGTATTTTTGAAGATCAAGTGGGAGAGATCAAAAGAGAAGAGTTCTTATCGAAACCAAGATTAGGAGTACTCATGATGGAATCCTAGTGAGCACTCCAATCTATCTTATGGTTTAGATATTTGAATTGAGAAGATTTATTTGTTTGAGTTGAATTTTTAAAATCTAAGACTTATAATTCCACAATACAAGATTGTGAAAATGCCTAAGAGGTGAGGATTTTGCTTGTGCCCACAAGGGAAATAATAATCTGATCCTAAATCTAGAGATTTGGTGAGGGCCAAAGCATGACCCAAATCTAAAATGGTATATGGTTTACCATAGAGAAAGTGAACCAATTGCTGAGCTTATTATCTGAGTGTGCTAACTCCTCCTACACTTTAAATCTATTTAGGCAAGTCATATGCTTTGCAAGATGGTTAGACTGTTATTTACTTAGAAAAAAACTAAGTCATTAAACTCACTCCCTAAGAGATAAGATCATGAAGGGCATAAATAATGACTTAACTCTAATGCAAATTTTGTCAAGTTTTATTTGATTTTTGGAGTTTTTATTTTGATAAAGGCTATAGGATTTTGTATGCCTAAACACATGAAAAATTGATTATGGGCTAAATCAGAAGAGAAAGAGGAGTTTTTCCATCAAAGGCTCTTACAGGTTAAGCCTTTATTCTCTAGGACAAATGGAAGCCCTCTCTTAGTAAGAGTGGAAGAAAATGACATGCATGATATTATACATTCAATCATCCAGCTAAGGGGTTGCTAAATATTTTATTATCTTGATTTAATTCCTAGGCTTTTATGTGAGGTTATGAATTATTTTAAAATTTTTGTTATGAGTTGTTAATGGGATAGAAAATTTATTTTATCCTAGAGCCTAATCACATCACATCCACACAAAGAATCACCAATCAAAAGAAACTATGAAAAGGCATGATATTTTTAATGCACAAGCTAAACAAAATATCAAATAATTTTATAAAGCTATTGCAAAGAATAAAAGGCGAATGTGTCGCACATTCGAAAAGAAATGTGGTAATCAGTCAGCCTTTATACATCCCAGTATAATGAAAGAACAATTATGAAATGATAAGTGTTATCGGGGTCTTCATTCTTCATCCTCCATTCTTCACTCTTCATCTTTCATTCCTTCATTTTTGATTTGCTCCATTTCTTTTCTTCCTTTTGGCTTGATTGGGATGTAGCTTGCTCCAAAAGCATCACGTGGTATATAATACTTGGTCTTCTAACCAATGTTCATCCTTAATCTCTGTAACACTTATCCTAATTCTAATGCAAAAATTACATTAAAAGGAAGAAAAGTAAATCTACCTACATCTGCAAAATAAATGTTAGCTAAACACTCCATACAACTCAAGCAGTTATAGGAATAATTTGGACTTGACACCCCATACATGGATAACCAAGTCCACCTATCCAAACTTGGGTTATGCTTAGGGGATAAGCAACCAACACAGCAAAAAACATTTATATTATTATTTTATTATAATGCCTTAAGCACTTACATAAAATAAATATGATGATTAACATGTCCTAACTACACATGCATATACACCTTAACATCCAGTCTAAAATAATACATTACAAAACTAAACACTCATCAAATCATGCACCGTCCTAATATAAGGCTAGAAATGATGACTTAACCTAATGTGCATATGTTAAAGTTTGTGTGGTATGTCCTAGCTAGGCTTTAGAGTTATAATTTGCTAATTATGAGAGATTTAATTTATAAATGGTTGATTTCTCTTTAAGTGATTTAGTTGATTTGGAGTCTTTACTTAGTGTTTTCTTTTATTTCATATAGCCTACACTTATCAACTAAGTGTTATAAAGAGAAGAAAGAGAGAGAGTCTCTCTTTTATCCCTACTTTAAGTTATTTCTAAGGTAAGTTAATTGATGAATTTTCTTTAGTGAATGGTTTATTATGTGTTTTAATTAACCCTAAGAAAGGCATCTTTAATTAGGATGAATTATTCACATAACACATTCATTTTATTTCTTTCCATCATGTATATCATGCATATGAATAATCTTAAACATACCTATATAATGCAAATCTATACTTTGATGATGAATGCAAAGAATATTTTGAAATTTGAATATTTCATTTGCTAATTGAATTATGTATGTCTTTGTTCTGTAGAAAAGAGAGATTTTTCATCCATTTGCTAAATACACATGCACATGTATTAAAGTTATAAGTGAGTACGACACCATTATTTTACAAGACCTACTTAGGGCTACTTAAACCCTGGCAACCACGGGATGTCCAGACTAATATACTACTTTTCTTAGATACATGTAAATGTATGAATAACTATAAGGATAAAAAAAATCTATACAAAAGTTATGTTTTATTTATTTGATTTTTTATTCTCATTCATTGGCCACATCACACATGCATATGTATAGTTTTAAGTGACTACGTCGCCATTCTTTTCTACACAGGGGCATAAGGTACAAGACCAACTACTTAAAGCTACTGCCCTGGATGTCGACTAATATATCACATTTCTCAAATACATATGAATGTGCAAAAAGAACCAAATGGATAAGGAAACATGCAAGAAATTATGTTTGATTTGGTTGTATGATTTACATGTGTAATATGAAAACCTTTTCTAAGTCTTAATATAGAGATGCATAGAAATAGATTTAGGCAAGTGTTGTGTTTTTTTCAATTGAAATATACACTTGCAAATCCTATGTAAATCCATGCTAAGAGAAGGAAAGAGAACTTCATAGTACATATCTTATATTATCATCACATGCAAGCTTATAAGTATTTGTAATTAGCATTACTTTATTTGTAATAATTGATTTATATATTTTGAAAATAGTTTTTTTTATTTAATAGTGATAATAGCCACTCATATTTTAGCCAACACATGCAATTTGACATAGAAAAAAAATAATTTATTTAATTAATTTTTAAAAGAGATGAATGCATGATTTCATATGACAAATAATATTTAGTATGATTGGAAAGAAATAAAGAATTGTAAACACATAATTTCATTCACCCCAATTAATTCCCAAGGACAATCATATTAAATAAGGCTATTAAAAATGAACCAAAATTCTTTAAAGCCATTTTATTTATCTTTGAATTTGATTTGATTTAGAAAATAAGAGAGGTTTGCTAATCCTAACCCATTTTCTCATGTGTGAATTAGTTTGGTTTAATGAGAAAATTTTAAGTTTATTTTATGTTTTGATTAGGTTAAAGTATGAATTAAATGAATTAATTATCCCTTACCTATATCACCTTAAGTTAATTAACTAATTAATAACAAGCCAATATGATATGGAACTATGTGATAAGTAAATTTTCAATGCTCCTAAGAAATGAAAGGGGCCTAATTCAATTGGCTTATGATTAATAGTTAATTAAGCTTAAGGGATCTCACTTAATTACTCTTATGATTTTCTCACATATGTGAGCTAATCATAATTTCATTATCTCTCACCTTGGGTTATTGATGAACCAAGGAGCTACCTAAGATCAATTAAATATTGTTTAGGTGAGGATGAATTGATTTTTTTAATTTTAATTCCATTAAGTTTTTAATGAATTGAATAAATATTTTAGTTATGTTTTAATTTGAATGATGAAATTAACTTAGGGGAAACGATCAAGGGCAAGGCCTCAATCTTAATCCCTAAATCATTTAAACATTCAATTAGGTATGATTTCCTTATTTTGAAGATTAATCACTTAATTAATCAATAAATCATTCCATTAACTCATTAAATAATTTTATTTTTAAAGATAAAGAAGACTTAAGAAATGAATTAGGAAAATATCCTCAATTACATTCCCTAAGCGATCCTACTGTTTAATAGGGATAATTATGTTCAAATAATTAATCAAGTTACAGTTCATTCCTTAATTATAATTAATTAGATTAAGAAAGTGATTAGGGCTTACTCAAATGATTTCCCTAATTAAGCAATAAATAAAATCCCAAAAAAATAAGGGAGGAAGAGGTCATCCCCCTAAACATCCATAGGAAATTTGAGATTAATTGAGTGCTTTATTAAGGTGTAATTAGGATAATTGGATTTTTGATAAAATCCTAATTAAGCAATATTCATTATTCAAAATAAATTAATTATAATTTTTCTAGATTTTCATCTAAAATATCTTCAAAATGAGCATAAGTTTGTATTTTTTGAATTTTTTTACAACTAGTTATGATTTTAGGAAGTTTCATGATTAAAAACTAATTAATTAGCCCAAATTAAAGCCTTAATCCCATCGGGCTACGTGGCTACTAATGTGGCACACTTTTCACGTGGCGTGATGTGATTGGATTTTTAAGTAGTCACATTCGCACAACTCGGTAAGCCTCTGGGTCTCAATCCGACGGACAACATGATTTAATCCACTGGTTAAAGGAGAAATTAAAGGATCAACTGCGGGATTTGATCAGAGATGTTCACATCGATCACGCGAGATGGATGGCTCGTGATCTATCCCATTCATGAGCGACAAAAAATGAGCATTGTCTGTCTTTCTCCATTTGATCCAAGCTCACCCGAGCTTGGATTGGAATCAAATGGATCCTACACCATCTAAAGGAGCATACAATCACATCCAACGGTTGAAATCCCTCAACATGGAGATTTCTTTCACAAAAGACCAACACATAGAGGCCTAAAGCTACAATTTGAGAAATTACCTCGCTGAAGCTAAGACCAGTGGTCAGGATCAATGGAGGTAGCTTCGTCTAGTAGAGACAAATCCCTATTGAAGAAGTCCGAGCTCAATTTGGCCTAGGGTTTGTCAATCCATGCACGATGCCTCACTCAACTTTGATCTCGTGTTTTGGAAGACTTGGAAACAGCTTTGGTTTCATTGAGTATGATGTGGGTGCAAGGAATTGAGATTTGATTTAAGAGAGGGAGTACGCTTGAGGGGTCTTGTTTCGCTTTAACGAGGGCAAACGATCGAGAGGTTGGGGATCCTTGGAATCACTCTGAGGGGGTTTTAAATAGACTTGGGGACTTAGAGAATGAGGTGTCATTGAATCATGAGGTCAATTCCGTGGACTGACCGATCAATTCATAAATCGATTAGCCATGGCCATATAAATCCCATCAAGGTGTCGCAAGCCACATGGCCTGGGTTGGTCAGCGAGGCGAGTTCCGGAAGATATGGTGTGGTGGGATTGCTCTTCCTTGTGTCCATGGGTTCATGCATGGATGAGAGGGAAGAAGCGTGGATCCTTTGGTCCATGGCAAAGGCTAGGGGGGTTTAGAGTGGGCTAGGAAGCTCTAGAATGCTTCATTTGGCATCTTGATGGCTATTATGGAGATAACAAAGTAGACTTTTCCATTTATGGTAAGGATCCAATGCAAATAGCTTTGCACATTGGTCAATCCCCTTTGGCTTGATTTCAAATGGATTTAGATAGATTTGAGGGTGCTTTGGGGTTGATGTGGAGTGGGTTTGATCAGCCAAAGGGGTTCCATAGGGTGGCTTGAAGTGGTTTAGCTCAATTTGGGCAAAAGGGTTCAATTAATTGGCCAAATTGGGTCAAACCAAGGCTTAGGTCTAAATCATGATTTGGAATGTTTTGGTGTGTCTAATTTGATATGATTTGGCTTAGGTTTGAATTTGACTCATTTGGATTCAAAAGGGTCAAATTGGTCAAGTTGACCAATTTAATCAATTTGAACAAATTAGGTTAGGTTAAGTGTTTTGTCAAGTTTAATTTGTTGATTGAAAATGATTGTAGGCTTTAGTTTGGTTTAATTTAGAATTAATTTGAATTTTGGTCAATTTGACCTTTTAGGTCAATTTGGGCTAGGTTGGGTCAAGTTGACCAAGTGATCAATTTGGGCTCAATCATGGCTTTGGTCAAGTTCAACAAGTGATTTGGGATAAACTTGAGCCATTGGTTGCAATCAATTTGGATTAAATCATGATTTGACTTATTTTTGGCTTTTTAGGCCAATTTGGGTCAACTTAGGTCAAGTGGCCAATTAGGCTTGGTTTGGCTCAATTGATGATTTGGTCATGTACAATCATTGATTATGAATGGGTTTAAATCAATGGTTTCAATCAATTTGGCATACAATGGATTTTGGCTAGTTTGGGTTTTATTTGAGATAAATGTTGACTTAGTCAAAGGTTAGGTTTGACTTGGTTTGACCCAATTCAAGGTGGTTGATCACCCCATGATGTTTGTTGATCATGATTGAGGTGTAGATGGGCTTAGTTCAATCTAATTTGGGTTGGATTAAAAATTGGCTCAAAAAGGTCTTTTAGGTCACTTTAGGTCAAGTGAGCCTAAATGGGTGAATTGCTTGATCAAGGTTTGATTCAAGTTTGGTTGAGCCCACATATGAGCTTAGGATTGAAATATAAATCCAATTACAATTGGTTTGGAGCCAAGTGGGTTTTGGTTCATATGGCAATTTTAAGTCAAAAGGGTCAACTTGGGCTTGATCAAGGTTTGACTTAGTTTTAGTTTGATAATGGTAGTTTATATTTATATTTGGATCAATGATTGAAGGAATGATTGAATCATGAAGAAATCCATGAGTTTTGAGTTGATTTGGGTTTCATTTATCCAAGTTCAAAATTTTGGCTAAAATGGCTAAAATTGGAAATTCAATTTGATTTGAGTTTGGTTTCGGTTGTTTGGATTTATATTTTATTTATATTTGTGAGTATAAATGAAGATATATATGGGTAATGAGAAAATCACTTGAGTTTGGAGTGATTTGGAAGCAAATTTGATTAAGCTTAGGGATGTAGATTAAAGGGCTAATTTGGGTTTTGATTTGGTTTGATTTATTTTTGGTCATTGGAGGGTAGGTTTCATTTATATTTATGAGAATTTGACACATAATAGGACACAATGGAGACGAAGGATTCATGTAGCCGACCCCACCTAGTGAGATTAAGGCTTGTTGTTGTTGTTGTTGTTGTTGTTGTTGTTGTAGTACAAATAAATGAATGATTGATTTATAAAGAAATCAACCAAGTTTGAGTTGATTTGAAGTAGTTTTTCCTAAGCACATGAAGGTGGTTGATATGGCTTAAGAAGAGATTTTTTTTTTAAATTTGTTTTGGAATTTGGAGTTAATCATGGGTTTCAATCATTTAGAATTTGGAATTGATTTACAATTTGGAATTTGATTTAATATTGGATTTGATAATAATTGAGAAAATCAATTGGGTTGATTTAGATTTGGTTAAGGCTAAGTCCATAAGATAAAATCAAAGGGCCTAGGAAGGGATTTGGAGTTTGAATTTGGGATTGAATTTCAATCATTGGATAGTTGGATTTGATTTTGGAATTTGAATTTGAATTTGAGGTTTGGTTTGAAAGAAGGAAGCAAGGATTGGGTTTGGGATATATGGTTGGCAAGTCTTCCTAAAATCTTAGGGCACAACCTATTCTTATGGCTAACTCCTCTAAGTCTCTAGAGTTAGGTTAAGTGTTCACCTAATCACTAGAAGTGTCTTAAGACTAATGAACTCTTAGTGTTTATAAGAGTCCTAGATTTATAATGAGGAAGTTGAGAGCTCACTTCAAAAGTGAGGTCAACATATATTATGTAGTTTAAAGTAAAATTTGTGCAATAAATTCCTAACTTGTTTTGTTTTTAACATGCTTAATTTAGATGTATTTTTACCAATTACAAACTTAAAATTAAGTGTGATCTAAAGATATCGAAAGAGTCATAAAATAATAATTAGGGAGAAACAAAGAAATCTTTTCAAATATACATTGGCATATGATATACATTTGGGAGATTTCCAATCATATAAGGAGATATAAAAGAGCAATCACTTTGTTTAATTACTATTGTGATATAATTAATTAAATTAAATTGACTATATCTTCTTGATCTTGATGGAGACTAGCAAATAAAACTACTCCTTATTGACAAATTCATAAAAAAAAAATTATCTTCACTTATAGCACCTACAAAAACAATCAAGGAACCATAAAATTCAGAATATATTTTCAAAAATTAAATAAAAACATTATTTTTATAATAGCTTCATAATTTAAAGTAAATTTAACTTACATAAATTGTTAGCTTTGCTTGATATAAATAAGGTTAATAATAAATTAATATTTAACTTAGTAAGATTTTTTGATAGATCCTAATGAGAATGATACTCAACTCATCATTATATTTTTTGAACAACACATATATATATTGTATATAATCGCTTAGCTTGGTCAACCACCAAACTTATGAGGAAGAATATCTTCTTTCTAAGACTTTAAAATTTGATTTTCAATCAAATAAAATTTCGTTGTTGTCATATGAGCTATTTAGGCATCTCACTGATATCTTAAAATTTTCAATTATATTTTAAGCGCTTGACCTAGGTTAGTCTTGACTCAGAATTAGATTGCTTTTGACATCAAGATTCGTGCTTCAACTAGTGGAATTTTCAATGCCATATCAACCATTATTTCATGCTTAAAAAAACTTCATTTTCATCAAACATATACATAAAAATTCCTCTTAAAAGAAATTTTACATGGACGTAAAACAATACCATTTATATTAGATATAAATTAGGGCAATATATCAACATAATAAGCCTTTAAGGCAATAGATAATAAACTAAACACAAACAATTGAATAGCGATCCATTATCATTATTTTTTTGTTGTGAAAATAATTATGCTTGATATGACCTAAAAATCAAATTTCGAATCTTGATGCGAAGCTAATCATTGAAACTGATCGAGATCAAGCACTTAAAATATCATTGAAAACTTTGAGATATCAGTTAAATTTCTAAAAAGCTCTCAAATATGGAGTGTTTATACAAATCGAAATCCGACGAGCCGGTTCCAACAAGCAAAGATCTTACAATTCTAACTTCATTTGAGCATTCAAATACACAAAATACATCATATGATCAAGGGAATCATCATGAGCCATCCGATGAGAGGAGTGGTTTTTTGCATATATTCTGAGAGCGCCACTCTCAATCTATAAATAGCCCTCATTTCCTCATATGAGGCAAGCAAGAGAGAGGCTCTAAAGATCACTCAAGCACAATCATGTGCCCACTTTCGTGATGCGTCAACCACCGCCGGCTTGCCGCCGTGCCGCCTCGCCGTCATCGACCCGTGTTGCCGGTCATCGCGACCTATCGTCGGTCATCGCCGTCCAACATCGTCGTCAACATCATCGTCGTCGCGTCGTATTGTCAAACATCTGTATGTCCCTTTCTCATATCCATCTCATAATCTCGGTATCGGGAAGATCTTGTACTGAAAGATACATAGTGGAAGCTTTTCTTGGGCTAGGCCCGTGGTTTTCCCTCTTTTGAGGTTTTCCGTAAAATTAGTTTTATTGTTCACTCTTTAAATACGTGTGTGTCTTTGGATTTCACAATGAAGCTAAGGCGAAAAGTTTTACTCTATCCTGTGGTTTTTTTATAGTTTGTGATGCGGGAATCAATCAATCACAATTCTGTGAACACCCTTGTTATGGCTAATAGGCATACGTAACATAAGCCAGCCTCCAACTCGTCACTCTCGAAACCAATCCTTGAACCAAGGGATGACCTTACCTCACTTCCCCCTGATAGGCGTGACCCTGTTGGTGAAGGCGGCAGGAATCTCTTTAGAAGATGTAGAATGGAAGAGTCTCAAAATGAGATGATCCGACTTTTGAGGAAAACAACGACCACTGCGAAAACACATCTCCCCAAGATCGTCGTTAGCGGGAGGTCAAAATGCTAATCTCCTTCGGCGAAGTTCCTCGCGTGAGACCGTGATCTTGATCTCGACACTTTCGTTACTCATCCATCCGTCGGCTCGGCTGCTAATCCACCAATTATTGCGGGTAGCGTGGCACGTTCTCATCTGGACTCCACTCGTCATGTTATACGTGCAAATTATGGCTTAATGCAAGGTCACCTTCAAGGCAATTATCTTCCCCTATGAGGAATCCTCACCTTTAGGGAAGTTATTCTTCAACATCCTATTCAGTTTCAAGCTTAGAACATTGATTCTATGATGGGGCGTGACCCATGACACATCGACCATTCTGATTCATGCATATCCAACGAGCTCCACGATACCTTTGCTGTCGAGGTCTTTCCAGTTACCCTCGAGGGACAAGCTTCGCACTTGGTTCTACTTCCAGGGAATCCATCCATACCTTTGACGAACTTCGCCAAGATTTTTGTAGAGCAGTTCATTGCAAAGCGGAGGATCATTAAAGATTCCTCCCATCTCTCGGCATTCATCAAAATGAGGGTGAATCACTTAAGAATACTTCCGAGATTCTCCTCGAGCTTCACCAAATACAGGGTAGACACAATTACTAAGAGGAGTTTTCCTTGGGGGGCTCCATCCCAGGCCTTCTACTGTCACTAATCGAGATCGGTCCATATCGACTTAGTTCAGTGTGGAAGCACGATTTCTCGATGAGGTTATTAATGCCCATCAAAATAATTTGAACAATCCAGAAAATGTAAGAGTGCTCTAGGAAACCATCAACAATCCCATCGGAAGAAATAAAGAAGCGTCATGATCTCCCTCCACGCATCCAGCGAACCACGGAATACACACCGAACATCTCATGTTAACGTCTTGTTGGCTATTCAAGATGAAGAGACCATCAAGTGATCGAAACCAAATTAGAAATCGAGCAATATTATCACTTCCATCAAGTGGTGGACATACTCGAGGCAAACAACTCAAAGAAGAAATTGAGAGGCTCATTCAAAAGGATATCTACGTCAATTTGTGCAAAACCAACCAACTCAAGCAAACATATAGCTCCAAGGGGGACCGGACAATCATCGAAACAACATAATAGCCAAATAGTTGGAGAAATTGAAGCGATTGTGAGTGGGCCACTACTATCTAATCAAATCTTCATCACCCTTTGAAGAGCGAGTTAAAAAAATATTGTATTAATCATCCCATCACTTTTAATAACTTCGGACTTGGAAGGAGTCCAAGTTCCACATCAAGATCCTCTTGTCATCGGTCAGGATTGATTGGTGACCCATGTTGTTAAGAGAGAATTTTGATTGATAATGGGAGTTCCGTTGATGTTTTATTTTACTCCACCTTTCTTAGCATGGGTTAAGGAAAACTTCAACATTGGGGATTATATGGGTTTGATAATGCCATATGGGTGGAGAGGGACAATCACCCTTCGTTGTTCTGGAGAATTTCTCAACAAGTCACTCACTCGGTTCAATTCATAGTGGTCAAGTCAAATTCAGATACAACTATATTTGGAAGACCTCCAATCAATCTTTGGTCTTTGTCACTTGATACCTCATCTTAAGATAAAATTTCAAACTTTTGGGGTTGGAGTGGTGCGGAAATAAATAGCACAATCATGTTACCTCAAACAAGCTCAACCACGCCCTTGGTGACCTTCAACGAGAATTTTAATCTTCAAGATAAAGAAGTACCTCGAGGGTTTTGCACGTAAAGACCTCCACTTATTATCAGATGACCAACCGTCAGTTGATGATGATCCATAGGAAAAAATATTCCTTAAAACTTGGAACATGGAGGGTCTCTGAAAAGTGTTATATGTAATCATTGGTGTATAAATATTGTAATATTTAATTTATCCCGTTTATCCTTTCCTCTCCACCTCTTGTCCTTTGTTAACTCTCTCTAAAAATATATTTCGTCCCTTTTGTTAAGTTATCTTATGACAATATTGTATCATGACATTATCAAAGTAATGAGTTTATGGATTTTCCTTACTTATTTCTTCTTCATTTAATCCTCCCACTTGAGAAATATACAACTCATTGTATCTGTCGGGCATGATCAATCAAGGGGACTTGATCGGACCTCTTCCATACTGGTAAGAAGTCAAATAACACGATACAGGATAGTCAAAAGGACTTTGGTGGACATCCGACCTCTTCATACAGGTTAATTCGGGTAACACTCGACAAACAACCTGGATAGGTCAAAATTCTCGGTGGATTCAATTGACCTCTTCCATACAGTTAACGTCATCGGTAACACTCGACAAACAACCTGGTCAAAATCTCGGATTCAATTCAACCTCTTCCAGGTTAGCGTCATTCCACGACAAACAACCTCGGATAGGTAAAATTCACCGGATTCAATTCGACCTCTTCCATAGGTTAATGTCGCCGGGTAACTCCCAATAAATAACCTCGGATGGTCAAAATCTCCGTTAATGCAATCTTCCGATTCGCGTCATTAAGTCGCTCACGACCAAACAACTCGGATAGGTCAAAGAGCGCCAACCATCGGCAATCTCGCCGTCACCACCATCGCCGGTCATCCCGTGACTAGGCGCGGTCGCCGCCGCGACTCTATGCCGCCATCGTCTCCCGCGTCATTCGATGCCTTCTGCAGCCCGTCTAGCCGACCCTATGTCACCCCGATTCACCGTCGCGGTCGCACGCCGACCATCGGTGACAATTTCGTCACCACCATGGTTGTCGGTCATCCCGCCGACCTACGCGCGAATGTCCAGCGTTGCGCTTTGCCATCCCAGCGTCGGTATCAACCTTTGTGGCCGGTCGCATCTCGGCGGTCACTACCACGCATCATCGTGAAAGCGTCTCCGTGTCACCATGGTTATCTCGCCCAATTATGGGTCAGGTCGTGCCATGTGTCGACCACCATCGTCGAGCATCTTTGTCAACCCCGTCTCGTGATCTCCTCAAACCGACGGTCGAGGGTTGACACCTCTTTTAAGGGAAAAGCGGAGTGGTATGAACTACGGGTCTTGATGCCTCAAACCGGTCGGCGAGGTCGCTTAACACCTCTTTCGAGAAAGAGCTGGGTATGATCGGGTCTTGATCACCTCCGATCCGGTCGGTCAGGCGAGGTTAGTTAACTCTTCGAGGGAAAAGCGGAGCCTGGTATGAACTGGTCTTGATCGCCGAGCGACCTTCTCTCAGAAGAAAGAAGGTGCCTTCTCCGCCAGCTAGGGGTTTTATAGACCCAGAAACAAAAGATAAAATCAAGAAAACCATCAAAATCGTCAAAAGCAAAACCCCTCAACTCAAAATGGGTCAAAACGGACAACCCTCTTGGCTCGACCAGCGGCCGGCGTGCCTTGGTGTAGCGCACCACGCCTCCTCGCTCTCCAGCTCCGCCCGTACATTCCAGCAAGGTCATGCGACGCCAGCAGCGACCGGCCAGCTCGCAGCGTCATCCACGAGCTTCAGGTGAGCGACCAGCTCAGCGACCCTGTGTGACCCATGGTTTTATCGACCCGTACCCATGGCATTGCATGCAGTAGCTCAGCCATGGCATGAGACCGGATGGGTCGTAAACCTCAATTTCCGCTTCGTACACATATATTTGTGGTGTATCGCTTAGTAGTCATAATATTGTGCTTCAAGAAGATGTTCTCTCAAAATGTGGTTAATGGGACAGATTTGTTGAAAAATTACTATTTTAGTGGCACATATTTTTTGATGATTGAGATAATTTCATCCAAAAATAGAGAGCGATATGACCTAAAATTCTCTAATCGAGCACGAATCTTGATGTAAGCAAGTAAGGTCGAGATTAAGCTTAAAATATCATTGGAAACTTTGAGACATCGGTTAAATTCTATAAAGCTCTCAAATATGGAGTGTTTATAGTCAAATCGGCGTCTCGGCGAGCGGTTCCAACAAGCCAAAATCTTACAATTCGACTTCATTTGAGCATTCAAATACACAAAATACATCATATGATCAAGGGAATCATCATGAGCCGTCAGATGGGGAGGAGTGGTTGGTTGCATGTATTAGAGCACTCCTCGATATAAATAGTCATTCCTCATATGAGGGGCCAAGAAGAGGAGAGAGCTCTAAAGATCCTCAAGCAATCGTCGTCTTTCGGCGATTCCAATGGCCCGTGCCGCCGCCGGCCATCCATTGCCGATCGTCGACATTCTGCGGTCATCATCACCGATCCTTATCGTGTCATCATCATCAACATCGTCATTGCATCATCGTCAGCATCAATATTCATCGTCATTGATATCGTTTGCTAGCCTGTCATTTCACATATCTGATTCAGAATCCGTTATGGGAAGATCTTGCTACATCTAGTGAAGAAGCTTTCTTGGGCTAGTGTGATTTTCTCTTTTGAGGTTTTCCATAAAATTCAGTTTATTATTCTCTTTTATCGTGTGTGTGTCTTTGGATTTTTTTAACAAAGTAAAGTAACTTTTTCTACATGGCAACGATTTTATAGCCGCAATAATGCTGTCAAGACCAATCCAACATCACAAAAAATTTATGAGTCCGAGTTACGTAGAGATCATAAAAACTTCAAAAGAGTTAGCTGTTTAACTGTTTCCTAAAACAGTGATTAGAATCATCAATTTTAAGATAAAATATTCATCTTGTTTAGAGCAATACAGTGTCATAAACAACCCACGGATTTGAGTTCTGCAGAAGTGATAAGAATTATGGAAAGTTTATATTTAGATTGATCAATTGTGTGAAGTTAACAAAGCCGTGTTGAGATTTAAGTTCAAAGATGTGTTGCTACTCGTGGAAAGGAGTTGAACAAAGAGACATTGTCACATTGATAGTGGGCATTTATTGATTGTATAGGGCATGTCAAGTGTCCATAGGCATGAGAAAGTAGAGGAACTATTATGATCCTTTGGGCAAATCAACTTGTTTGATTTGTTGTTCAAAGCCTAAACATGTATGATATTTGAAAATTTTGATGCAAATCATCATGATGAGATAATGATTTTGATTATAAATTTACAAATTTAAAACTTATTTAATCACTTAAATAATTTTTGATATATTTTTTAAATGCTTTGAGATCCTAATTTCTCATTATGATTAATTACATTGGAATAATCCTATCATACTTAATTAATCATTTAATATAATTATTGGCAAAATAAATATTTTAAATTTAAAGTTAGTATAATACTTATGTGGTCACAATTAAATATTAATTACAGCATTTATTTTAAAATTAAAGCTTGCATTATGTGTGGCAATAATTAATGTTGATGGTTGGTGATAGATGATAGTAATGGCCGGTTTAAAGCTCTCCAAGTTAAGGCTTGGCTCTCTCCCCTCTAATGTTGAGAATATGGTCTTATTTAGATAATTTTGGAAGAAGTATTTTGGTAAATTTAGCTAAAAATTTCAAAACACGCCATCAAACGATTCGAGTCAATTTCTTTATTCATATATATATATATATATATATATATATATATATATATATATATATATATATATATATATATATATATTTTATTGATAAATATAAAAAATATATAAGCAAATGTATCTTGATATTAAAACTATGATTTTGAAATTGAATCATTTAAAATATCATTGGAATCTTTCTGATTAAATCCAAACTTCTCAAATATGGAGTGTTTATAGTATCGAAGCGTCTCGACTGGATCTAACGAGCCTAAGATCTCATAATTACTTCATTTGGGCATCCAAATGCTCAAAATACATCAAAAAATGATAAATCATCACTTCATCGAGGGAGTGATAGCTTTACATGAATTTACAGAATATCCTCTTATAAATAGTTCATTTTCACATGAAATGAAGAAGAGGAGGCAAAGCAAGGAAGAACAAGAGCATCGCGTTTCACCACCATGATGATACCGTCGTCATGATCCTTCTTTGATCTCGCAAGGGAAGAAGAAGAAGGAGCAAGTGAAGTGAAGTAAAGAAGAAGAGGAGGCAAAAGTGAAGAAGAGGAAGAGTCAAAAGGAAGAAGAGGAAGAATCCAAACAAGGAAGAAGAGGAAAATATGAGGAGGAAGAAGAAGTTAAGCTTGAAGATCCTCCAAATCACACCCTACGGTCATCAACCACCATCATTTAATATACTGTATTCAAGTTCTTCATCTTTATCATTTATTTTGCGTTTGTTTTTCCTCTCATATGCATCTGTACTTCATATGCAATTATAATCTTGTATGAAGACTCAGACTCAAACAGAATATTGGAAGCTTTTCTTTAGCAGTGATTTTTTTTCTTTTGAGGTTTTTAGTTAAAAATTAAATATCTGTTGCTCTTTAAATATAATTGTGTCTTTGGCTTTATGTAATGTAAACTTTTTTATTTTGATTTATATATATATATATATATATATATATATATATATATATATATATATATATATATATATATATATATATATATATATATATATATATATATATATATATATATATATATATATATATATATATATTTTATATCACATATTTGAGTAATCTTAAGCTCATTGATTCATATTGTCGAGCCACTCAATTCAATTATAAGTATTCCAAATTTGAAGATTGCTTTACCCACTAATTATACTTTAAAACCTTTAAATGCAGTTCAAGGCTTGATTTGGCTCATTTCAACTTGAATTGAATCACTTTTAGTTTTAATGGGATCATCTCATCAAGATGTTTAGCTTGACTATAAATTTGTTAAATTCAAAGATCAAATAATATTGAATTTAATCCTAAAATATTTCAAAACATATGTTACGTCGAGATTCCTTCCCAATCAATTAGATTTTTGAGTGAGATATAAGATATGCATTATTTCAAAAACATACATTTAATTCTCCTATTTAAAATACACAATGGTCACCTATGATATACTAATACTTTCAAAAATTAGATGTGCTAAAATACTAACATATATGTCGGATACGTTAGACCAATTATAGTAAAATTAAAAATTTAAAAGGATACACCTGTTCTAAATTATTAAATTAATATTATATTAAAAATATTTTAAATATAGTTTGATATATTTAAAATTATCATAGATAATTTTGAGAATTTGGAGAATGAGATTTGAGTGATAAAAATAATAATAATATATCTTTATTATAAATAATTAAAATTATAAAAATTATAATTAAATTTATAATTTTAGACTTGATAATAAATTTTATTCATTAAAATTATTAAAACACAATAAAATAAATTAGATATATATTACTTTACGTAATTAATTTAATTTTATAATTGAATAATTTATTTTATTTTTTTTATTATTTTATCTATTTAATTTATATATATTATTTTTAATTATTATTATAATATTATATCTGTGTCTAATATTTTTAAAAATAAATATCAAAAGTTGGTGTCGTGCCCATGTGCATTTAGATAGTCACATATTTTTTAAACTTTTTTCATGAATATTTATTCATTTGGGAGTGTTTAATTTGTTGAAAAAATAATGTAATGTAAGAAGAATTAAATTTAATTGAAATGAAGAGTATTTGAAAATTTCAAGAGTTGTTTGGGTAGATATAAAACAAATATAAGAATTTTTTTTATGTTTGATTTGATATAAAAAAAAAGTAATGTAAAATTCAAAATTAGATAGCAATGATAATAACTAATAACAAGGGACAATAAGGACATCAATGGGCGACTGTAATAAGCGGCGATCGATAGTTAGTTGGTGACTATTGATATGGGTGCTTGACTATGGCTAGTTGTAGTGATAGCAGGCGATGCAATGAGCCAACTAGTGATATGTTCAAAAACTTAAATCAAAATCAATTATATATAAATTACATCAAAAATAAAGTATAAGGTGAATTTAGAATTCTTTAAAATTTACATTTCAAATTCTTTAAATTGAATATTAAATTATTTAAACTATTATATGGATGTATTTCAAATACCTTATATTATTTTTTAATAAATCAAATATCCTTTTGTATATATAAAATTAAACGAATAGTTAAAAGTATATAAGACAGCCATATATCTATACAAAGTAAAATATCGAGGAAAGCTATAATCACGCCTCTTTTTCTTATTTTTTTATTTTCGCTTCGATATCGACCTCATTGAAGCTATTAGTCCCTCCTAAACCAACGAATAAGTAAATAACGCTTCCAAAGAGAGCCTCCCAACAATGCGTTAGCGCACGGCTCGGTGGCCTCCAGCCCTAACTCCGCACTACTGTTAGCCCTAGCGATTACGAAGAAGGTTGAGGCACGAGTGACGAAGCAGGTGGAACTGTCAGGCTGTCACCCACTAAAAACAGTGCCGCTCTCGAGGGTTGGTGGCCTGGCAGAGATTCCCCCGTGACGTTTTGTCGCTTTGTCTGCCAAAATTTTTGGGCAGCCGCGCCCGCGACAGCCCATGTGACCGGCACTCCAGCGAGCGAATCCGAGAAGGCTAAAATAGATTCGAAAAAAATAGTATAGTCTTGCGCGAGTAAGGCTGTCAAAAAAAAAATTATTATTCGTGAATAATTGATTTTTAGCTCTTTATATAGTTCATGTTTAGCCTATACATTAATTAAATGAGTCGAATACAAACAAATATTTCAACCTCAATATATATATATATATATGAGTTGAATATGAATAATCATTTATATTATGATCGTATTTAGATTTAGCTCAAAATAAAAATTAAATTATATTATATTATATTATATTATTATCTAAAATCGGTGAGTGAAAGTTTTAATTTTGTCAAATTGTGGCATATTTAAAGAGTGTGTGCAATATAATTTTTCGTGAAACCTAAAAGAGGGAAAATCACGCTCTCATAAAAAACTATTTTGTTTCAAAGTCTGATCTTCCGTCGGATTACAGTATATGAGAAAGAACAAGTATGTACGATCAGTTATATGATTCTAGTAGCAGAATGATGGTGACATGCGGGCATTCATGAAATCGAACAATTACTTTAAATATAGAATCACGCAAAACATCTAATAAATTCATGATGAAAGTAGAGATTACGGCAATGCTACAATATGTGGTGATGGCGACGATTGTGGAGGATCTTTAACTCTCTCTCTCTCTTTCCTCATATGAGAATGAGGATTTATGGTTGGAGAGTGGCATCTGTAAATACGTGCAAAACCCGCACTACTACTCTGATGATCCCTTTGATCATTTGATATATTTTGTATTTGAATGCTCAAATGATGTCAAAATTGTAAGATCTTTGACTTGTTGAACCTACGTCGAGGCCTTCGATTTATAAACATCCATATTTTTAGAGTTTTTTAGAATTTAACGATGTCCCAAATTTATGATATTTTAAGTCTTGATCGACCAATTTTAATTTTCGATCGAACACTTTTCGCATCAAGATTCGTGCTTCTACTAGAGGAATTTTCAGGGTCATATCAATTATTATTATTATTATTGTTTAATTACTATTATTTTTATTTATTACTATTATTATTATTATTATTATTATTATTTTATTATTTTTTATTACTATTATTATTATTATATATACATAATACATTTTATATCACATATAAAGATGTTTAAAACTTTGTTATCGAAAAGATTGATAGATTCAAATCTTCTCTATAAAGTCAAAAAGCCTAAAATTGTTGTTTGACTACGTGTTAAATTTCACTTTGAAACAGTGACATTTTAACCTCGATATAAAAACGAATCGAACACGAATAAAATAAATTTCAAATGAGTTAAATACGAATAAGAGTTATATTCGCTCAAGCTCTACACTCCTATGCGTGAGGAGGCAGATTTTAAGACTTAAACGTATTTTAAATGATTTTGCGTTTTGCCAATGAATGTTCTGACACTTTGCTATATATTACAACGTAAGAAAAAAAAAATATTGATGAAGTTCTCTTAATACACAAGTTTAATTAAATCAGATCAAGTCTAGCAATCGATTACCAACTCAATCTGCTTATTAGAACAGAAGCAATCCATTTCCACAACATTGTGGAGAATTTAGCTCAAACATAATTTAAAGCAAAAATAATTTTTAATTTCAATTAAATTTGGATTCATGTTAATATGTGGCAAGTTGACTTGGAATGAATTGCACTCGGAATAAATAAATTAATTGATATAAACTAGAAAATTTTTATGTACGTATTTGGATTTTATGCACTGACAGATGGGCTAATTTAATGCCCTAGGGCATAGCCTTTTAGAGATGTCACAAAACAACAGTGT